>OW203723.1:6657295-7257295 GCA_934045075.1 Yponomeuta sedellus | reverse complement strand
TATATAGAAACATTTTTTTTAACTGTGATGAAAATCTACTTCACGGTCTGTGGTTGTTGGGTTTCATAGTTTGTAAAGCTGGAGTGGCAATCCGTTATTTACCGTGTAAACGTTATTAAATGTAATACAATAAATCGCGTTGGAGCTGCCCTTGGAGGGAAGTTTGGGGTGGCGCGGGGGGCGGGCGGTGTAATCCGGCAGATTACACTTCGCTTCTGTGGTGTAATAAGACCGGCGCTGCTATTTTTTGCTGCCTCATAATATTTCAAACAATAGCAACCAAAAAAAATGTATTACTGTCCTCCCTGCGTTAATAATTCATTGCGGCCATAGCTAATTAATTTGTCGGTCTGGTAGCCATCATTATGTTAACACTAAATAAACATAAACTGTCATTTCAACGATATAGACTTGCAAAAGTTATTACATCCTTTATGGATCTCTGCATAAGGTTCTGTAACAAGATTCCATAAGATATGTTAAAGTTACCTCCGAAGCGGTTCAAACAAAGTGTTAAATATACTCTGTGCAAAAACACATTGATTAGTAATAATTTTTAAGTTTAGTTGATTTTTTTTAAAATAATAACTGTGGGCTTTCTTTGTTAGTTTCTTCTACATATAAACAATTTTTTACAGTGAATAAATATAATTAAATTAAATTGAATTGACCCGTCATAAAGCTATCAAATCTTAGATAAGGTAAAAAGAGAGGAGATTTAGGGGTTAGAAAATAGAAAAAGAACATGATGGACTTACATGATAAAGGTAGAGATTGGTGTCACAACCCTTGTCTTTGGGCAGACCATGTTCATCCGTATCGCCTGAAACAAACAAATTATACAATTGAGTTACAAGGTTCCGTTTGTCTTATAAACGAAATATCGATATCAACCTTTGTACGTATGACCCCACTGAATTGGCATGGGTCTTTACCTGCATCGCAGGAAGGTTAGGCTATAGTCCACCACGGGGGCCTAGGTCCGGGTTGGATGCATGAAAAGACCCGTACCCCAGCGGTGGGGAGATACAAGAGTTGTTATCGAATCTTGTTAACAGTAGAATACTTTGGGCGATGTTATAAGATATATTTGCAATTTTCCTTTTCTGGTTGTGCAATAAAGTGTTGTCCATCTATCCAAAAAGCGTTACAAATAAACTTTACCTAGAAAGGTAAAATTGAGACCAAAGCGGGATTCAAACCCGGTCTTTATCCAATTAAACCATTTGGCCCTCGCTCCGACTGCGCAACGCTACGTCTCTCTGGACTCGGGTTGAAAATGAAAAGCAATAAAAGCTTCACATATGAAGTTAAATTATGTAATCTTGTACTGAACGTAATTATACTGGTTAAATCGAGACTGACTCGATGGTCTAGCAGTTGATATACCGAAACAGAGGTTATAGGTTCGATTCCCACCGGATGCCGCCGTACTAGATCAGTACAAATGGCCCCAGTCTGGGTGTATACAGAGGCTGTAGGTTCGTATCGCACTGGAGGCCGCCGTACTAGATCAGTAGAAATGTCCCGAGTCTGGGTGTATTTCTATGTTTGTATTGTCTTAACCTAGTCACCAAAGCACAGGGTATCCTAGTTTGGGACTAGGACAAGTGATTGTGTTGAAGTTATAATTATTATAAACTAGCTGACCCACCAAACTTCGTTCCACCTACCATCGATTCTTTAAATATATTTTTTTTCTCTCCGCAAAAACCATCCTCGTACTTCAAGGAATATTCTAAAAAAGAATTAGTGAAATCGGTTCAGCTGCTTTCGAGATTTGCGCTTACCAACACATTCAGGGATTCATTTTTATATTATAGATGTATCAATGAGTTATTTTGACTTATTGTGAAAATAGGCGATAACAGTATCGAATTTAATAGAATGGTTAAGAAGCGTCGAAATTGTATCTCAAGATATTGCTTCTCGTAGACAATACCTAAATTTCAATATGGTACGTAATATTCTCCTAGATGTGACATTATTTACCGAGTGAAGGGTAGGCGAGACAGTCGCATTGTATGTATATCTCATCATCATTCATCACGTGGGGCCGTCAACAAGCCCTAACAATTCGCAGTAATATGAATCCTAAAGCTTAGAGCCGTCTTAAGACCCGTGCTAGTAACCGTACCCCTACAGATATCTCATTTCGGACTCATTAAGTTTCATGAAACGGCCTCTGTGGCGCAGCGGTAGCGTATCTGCCTACCATGCAAGAGGTTCCGGGTTCGAACCCCAGCTGGGGACAAAAATAAAACTCCAGGTCTTGGATATTTTCATGTTTGTGATGTTGTTCTTTCTGGTTTCCACTATACAGGGTATCCTAGTGTGGGGCCAGAAGCAATGTATGTGCCTGTATGTAAATGTTATGTATGCAGAAATATCTTATCTCATGGTATGTTATAGTGTATCACAATTTAAACAAAGTATTAAGTAAGTCTTGTGAAGTAAGAAAACTGTATAAATTGAACCCTTTCATCAACCGGGGCACGGTAGAATTACAGTGGTCTATACTAGTTATGTTTTGGAAGCAGTTTTTGGGAACTCATCCACGGATGTTGTTGCGGATCTTAAGTTTTAGAAGAAATACTTAGTGAATAAAGAAATGATACTTAACATGAATAAATTAAGAAATGGTAATTGTTAGTAGGAATGTAAAAAAGTGGTTGTTCACTTCCTAGTGAACAAACACGTGCGTGTAACACTTGCTGGCCTCATAATTTCTTGCCACAAGTTGTGCCACAAACGCTAAAGCAAAGTAAAACAGTATTTATTTAAAAACCACCGACAAGATAAAAAAAAATATATTTAAAAAAATAAAAGAACCCGACTGCAGTGATAAATCAACTGAAAGGGGAAAAATAAGATAATTTTATTTTCAAATGCTAATGTCGAATCAGAAGAGTTCATGCTGCTTTACTTGAGGGACCAAATAATATAACTTTATAAGCGTTATTTGCTCAAACTGTTGCATTTATTATTTTATATAAAATGTTGCAGTCGGGACCCATTACTGTTTGTTTAAAGTCCTCTAATGGGTCCCGACTGCAACATTTTATATAAAATAATAAATGCAACAGTTTGAGCAAATAACGCTTATAAAGTTATATTATTTGGTCCCTCAAGTAAAGCAGCATGAACTCTTCTGATTCGACATTAGCATTTGAAAATAAAATTATCTTATTTTTCCCCTTTCAGTTGATTTATCACTGCAGTCGGGTTCTTTTATTTTTTTAAATATATTTTTTTATTTTTGACCTTTTAGTGACTCAGTAAAACGATAAAATTTAAAGGTCCATCCTGTTCTGCTTACATGCTTTAAATCGTTATATTATTTTATTTCTTATATGAATTTTAGTTTATTGCTTTATTTTCTTTTGTTCGACAATGGACATGTCTCGGCAAATCATAAATATTTTTACTGATATACTTGTTTGGCCCAGGACAGAAAACTCTGGACTGAATTGGGGGAGGCCTTTGCCCAGCAGTGGGACACAAACATAGAGGCTACGTAAAAAAAAAAAAATACTTGTTTGATTTAGTCATAGGTATCACCTGCCTGCATTAAAAATTTATGTCGTATGATATTTTTTAGCTAGTATAATGAATATGGTCTAATGGTGTTAAACTATCTAGAATATTTGCAAAGGAAACGACAGATTTTTTTCTTTATTATCCTTACATAAATTGTCTGTTTTTTATGTAGCCTAAAAACGCTCCACTGCACCTAGTTATTTAATGTTAACGATTGTAGGTGGGGACTGGAATAGTCACGAATTATGTCCTCGACCTGAACGGCGCTCAGCTTTCGACATCTCCAGAGTAGAATTCTTCGTGCTTGCATTGCTGGGCCCAGTCTTCGGTCTCGCTAATTACTTAGAATAAGGACTTGTAAATGGGAACATAAATGGTCTGAGCCTTCAGCCGCGGCCTGTACAAAGGCGTGACAGGTTTCCTCCTAACAGCAACTTTAAGTAACTGTCGCGGCCTTCGGCCGCGCTAATAGTCTCTCCATTTGGCATCAGCGTAAATAGAGCTCAGCATTTGGAATCGCCGTGGGAGTTTTCCTGTAGCCCGCTTCACAGCCTTCGGCCGTGCCGCGACCTGTATTGAGCTCGGTCTTCAACCTCGTCGCGGCAAGTTTCCTCGCACCCGCATGATGGGGCTCGGCCTTCGGCCTGGCGTAGTTATTTAGAGTTGTAGCATCGGCGTGGAGACACACAAAATCTTGGTTTTCTGAATGCCAAAATATTACCGGTATTAAAATTAAACTATAACAAATTCATCTTGAGGTGGCCCCCTAAAGCATTGAAAATTTTTACTGAATATTAAGGTGTAGATAAGCTATCTTTGGTCTCACAAGTGAACAGGAAACCTAACACAAAATCATCATCTTATTTTCGGAGGAAACGAGATAAAATTCGTTAAGATGAATAGAGCTAGAATTTTTTAAAATTTCATGGGTCCTAACGATACGAGGTCACGGAGGATCCGTCTTCGGTTACCAGTGAGAGCGTTCAAATATTTTTTTATCATTTATTGTTTCTTCTTTGAACCCAGCTTGTCTGACTATAACCGCACAGGGGAAAAGGAGTTACATGCTACACTTTATATATTTTGTTCAGTTACTTTTGGTCTAAGTGTCAGTAGGAAATTAATATCAGTGTTAAAAAATAATTCTTTTTACCCCCTATGAGGTTGATATTTCTTAAATTAATGAGATAAACGAATGGCGTAGAAAGAAATAAACACTTTATAGGCATTATATCTTTCAGCACATAATACCGTTTCTATAGACGGTTTGTTTACATGGACAGGACAGGACAGGGTTTCAGCAGACAAGAAGAGAAACGTTGTTTTAGCACGACAGCACGTACTTAGGGACCTATTTATTGTAGCAATATGAAACTAAGGATTACAGTAACTGTAATTACTTCTCGCACCACAGCTCAAAGCGAGGTATATTACCTATGTCACTAGTCGTGCCAATTATTATTATAAGTGAACAGTCAGTGTTGGTCGAGGTGATTCGCAAGCGCTCAAATACTATCCAATTTTGTTTAATATTATGTAGGGCCTTCGGACAAAACCATACCGCAATTTAGAACACAAACAGCGCCATCTGTGGTTGGGTAGAGGAACTAATGCTACAGTACTTTAATTACTTAGAAGTGAATATTATTTGTGTTGCGTTTGTTCTCTATTAATGCTGATTTTATGTAATCAACGACACCCGCAAAATTCTCTTTTAAATACTTTGCACGTGTTAGGCGTAGTTAAACAAAATTATATTTTTTAATTAAATGAATGATCTAGAAGGATCAAACCACTTTATAGGAATTATTTCTTTCCGCATTTGTACCGATTCTATAAATGGTTTATTTACATGTAGACCAAAGCCGAAATTATGTATACACATGTATTAGAATAAATAAAATATATTGTAGACTTTTAGTCCGGATTTACTTACGGGTGTTGTTATATCGGAAAAGTCCGACCAGGTTTACCCGTAAGTAAATCCGGACTAAAAGTCTACAATGTGTTGTGCTTACGAAAGTTTTAGTTCAAAAAATAAAATATAGCAGCGCCATCAAGTGGCTAAAAGTGGTACTTTAATTGCTTAGAAGTAAATGTTATTTTTTGTTCCGTTGGTTCTCTATTAATACTGATTTTATGTAACCTACGTCATCCGCAAAATTCTGTTTTAAATATTTCACACCTGTTAGGGGTAGTTCAATAAAATTAGTATTCGAATTCAATAAACTGAATATAACAGCGCCATCTAGTAGCTCCTAGCTGTACTTTAACGAAGCTTCTTAACGAATTTTATTTTTCGTCACGGTTCTGATCGCATAATTATGATGTTATATAGCCTATGACACCCGCGCAAGGATGCCGAATCGAATGACACCTTGTTTAACAAAATCTGACCATTGGTTAAGGAGTTATGAGGGAACATAGAATCGGACATACTTACATACATACATACATACATACATACGAACTAAACACATTACCCTCCTTTTGGGCTTCGCTGCAGTCGGGATAAAAATGTCTTTACAAGGCGCCAACTTAGAACTTTAGTCACTTAAGCGTATAAATATCTACATTGATTATTGCGGCTGCTGTTGCGGATGTAAAAATCATTGCTGATGCGAATATCTGCAACATCCTGGGCCCAGAGTCTAATAAACACATAGTTGTTCAATATCTTCTTCTAAGCGTGGCAAGCCATCGTAGTGAAAGAATCTGCCAATCAGCGTTAGGGATTTGTTGATTGTTGCCCAAGCGTACGAGCTCAGCGAGTACGAAGAGAATTCTATTAGCGGTACAATATCCATTTGTCTCTATTTAGTACTCTAAAGCAATACCAGGTACAATGTCTTTTCAATAGTACTTATAACTCGCGTAAATTAAATAGGCGCACTCTTGCAAAGAAAATCGAATCGTGCGAGGCACCGAGTTATGTTACATTGTTTATACTGTTGGAATGCAATAGGTTACTAGAGTACAAATAGTGTCTATGAAACAACCATTGCCGTACCAATATCACTTTCATATCACTAGATTGAATAATTATGCTTCATGAGACTCGCCCCTCTTGTCTGTAGCAATATTTAATTGGTCGAAACACTATCTAGGTAGGCAACATCCCAAGTTAAAGTTAAATAATCCACGCTTCAGCTAACCGCGGGCCTGCGGTGGACTTTCCTTTCTCAAAGGCCCTCAGAATACCTTTGTGCGGATAAAGTATTTTTACTTCAACGCGGCTTTTTTTGGTACGATAGCTTTATGGTCGGATTTAACGCAGAAATTGTTTAGTATATTCTGAGTGTGTGAAAAATATGAAACAGTTGTCTAAAGTACATTATGTATTGGATAGCCACTGTATAATATACAGATACACAATAGAATGATAGTGAAATTTTAGAGGCCTGTAAATCCCGAACAAAGACCGTCCGAGTCTGGGGCATGTCTCATTTCAGCTAAGGCGATGTCATTTTTTCTACCCTCGCCAAGTGGGTGGATTACAAGAAAGTCTCTGTTGAAAGGACGCAGTGATTTGGACGGTAGAATTTTTGAACGGGCGAAGGGACGTGCGCTACATTTTTCTACGTTCTTACTCAGTCTGTTGTCAGTACCTATATCCAATCTAGTTTTTATGGTTTTAAACATATTCACTCAGTATTTTATAGCGCTTTCGTTTCATGAGCACGGATGCTTTTCTATAGGTACTTCTCTATAACAACGTGATATATGTGTATGTGTGTGTGTTATATCATTAAGAGTAAAGGCATTAATAAACAAAGACATTATGGTACGGCTACACGGCACACCTACGGTACACCCCACCCTATTTGTGCAAACTATTCCATCATGATCAATACAACGTCTACGTGAATTAAGCCGTTTGAATGGTTTGATATCCGAGACTGTTGTTTTAGGGTGAAAGGTGAAACTAGGGTGACATTTAGAACAATACCTTTTGTTATTATTGGTTGTGGAAGCTAACATAAATTAACAAACATAACATAAACTCACGGCCGTATCCCAGAGGGGTAGGCAGAGACCACGGACGACCACTTGCCACGATCCTGACAGATAACCTTCGCTTCATCAACGTTCATTAGTCGTTACATATATGCACGCCGGTTTCAGGTACTTTTCATCTTGCCCTTTGCTAATTCATCCCGTATTTGGTTAATGTATGTCTACTAGGGACGGCCCTTACCAACCCTTCCACTCACATTCGCTAGATAAATTTGTTTCCTCAATCTTTCTCCTTTCATCATCTCCACGGGACCAAACCAACGCCACATTACTTTTACAATTGTAGTCACGACGAACCTGTTTCAGTCCACAACGTTCTATAAACATACTATTGCATATTCTGTCATTCAAAGTAACACCTCACATACTTCCGAAGGACCTAATTTCTTCTGCCTTAACGTAAATTGGCAATTAATATCCACTTTTCTTTTTATTTCGTGTAGCTGATTCATTCTGTTTCACTCCTTTCTGTCCCCAGATTCCAAGGCAGAAAGATCGTGACGCCGCGTCCTGCCATATTTGCCTTGGTCAGGCACGTTTGCGGTGTCCGTCGCGTGGGACCCAGACAGGGACAATTTTGCGTATCTATCTAAGTGGGCAGGTCACTAGCATGGCTTGCCGAATTCCATCTTAATTTTATTGTTTTTTTTTAGTTGACTGGAATTATTGTTAAATTACAGCTCTCTTTTAATGTTATATACAGGGTGTCTCATTCAATTCGGTCAGTATGGGAAAGTCTGAAACTATAAGACATACGAAGATCTGTTCTAAGGAACCATGTCATCGATTTTAATAACAAGATAAACTGTATTCATACATTTTAAAAAACATCTGTACTCCGTTCGGGAATCGAACCCGGTTGTTTTGAAAAAAAAAAAACTTCTATTAATCAAACACTAACAGTCAATTGAAAAGCCCACTTAAAATAAATATGTAGATACTTATTTAAAGATTAAGATCGTTACCTAAACGTGTTGAATATTTTATTGAAAAAGGTGGCGGTCACTTCGAGCACCTACTAAAATAAATTAAAGTATGTGAAAACAATGTATTTTATTTATTTTAGACATCATGTTTCATACAGACATTTACTGTTTAAGACCTACACAATCGATATATAAATAGAAATAGTGTAGGTTATTTTTTTAAAACCACCGGGTTCGATTCCCGAACGGAGAACAGATGTTTTTTAAAATGTATGAATGCAGTTTTTCTTGTTATTAAAATCGATGACATGGTTCCTAAGAACAGATCTTCGTATGTCTTATAGTTTCAGACTTTCCCATACTGACCGATTTGAATGAGACACCCTGTATACGGTTATCTTGATTTTGGAGTGCAGCGTCCTGTTCCGGATTAATGACTTCCCTGTCCACATAACAATTAAATTCCGATTCCCTACATCCACAGGGGGGTGGGCAGCAGCGCCCCCTGCAGTACAATTGCACCAAACTGCGATCCCAAACCCTCATGCCCGGCGTGGGGATTATGGGCATTACCCCCTACGGTAGCACAACGTGGCGCTCTTTAGGGGAGGGCTATGTCCAGCAGTGGACTAGTATAGCCTGACGACGACATCCACTGTTATGTAGTTTTATGTCCGAAGATGTATTCAAAATGAGTCAAATGTCATGAACTTATTGGAATACACTCCTCTGTGTCATATACGACTCTTGGACAGGGAAGTTGTGAAAATTTGAGTAAGAACGAAAGCATCCGGATCCCTTGGTTTTTAATCCAATTTCTCCAATATCTCCAGAAGAGAAAACATGGACCATTCTATGTTTCATGTGCTTGTGTAGATAGATAGAGAACACTTTATTGTACATAGAAATGGAAATTACACAGATATTTTTTAACCTAAGAGTACAGACGGCGGCCTTATCACTAAAAGTGATCTCTTCGAGACAACCTTTGGATACACTGGACTAATATATTAGAGAAAGAAGTAGATGTACAAAAAACATAGAAAACTATTTCAGAGGTACCTATGTAAATAAATGCCTAAATAAATAAAATTATCAACAGATACATATAGTACAAATAATTACTTAAGCATTTAAAAAAATGGTTTGCAATTCACCGTTTATTAATAAATTAAATTAGTGAGGAGTCCTGCGAGCAATAAAAATCTGTTGTTTTCTATAACAAATTCGCCGTGCTCATCCCTAAATCAAGACCGACGTAGAGACAGGTAAGGGAACTCAGATTTGATTTCCCTCGCCGGTATTGTTTCCAAGTCGATGATAAGCTATTTATAAAATGTTCTGAACACGTGTAAGGCTTGCGTCCGGAAAGGTCAGGGATCTGGACGCGTGTGTGACCTTTGGGGTATTTGACATTATTTAGTTTGGGTCGACAGCTAACGTGAAAGTTCTATGTAGTGATAAAATTCAAAACTATAGCGAGAGAGCTAAACACACTGGTTTGCTGGGAATGCTTCATGGATTAAGCACGCCCTTGTAGATTGACTCATGTAATTTATGCAATAAAGAGTTAAAATTGGCACCGACTACCAGTCTATTTCATTCAGCAACTTTGCGTCATAAGGTGGTCGGGAAGAAATTGCTTTTAGCAATAACGCAGCCAATTGTACTTTATACTCAGGTGTTCAATATAAATTCACGGCCTTTTTTTATACGTAACCTGTTTATGTTTTATAATATAACCTCACGCTTGTATCTCTGAAGGGTAGGGGAACTGCTACACACCAAGATCCTAACAGATCAATTTCGCTATATTTATTCCAATAAATAGAAAATCGCAATTGCTGAGACACTCCTATTAGAGTTTGTGTTTTGTAACACTTCTGTGATGTTTTTCTCGCCTATACTCGTATTATATTAAGTCCGACTGCAGTCTATAGACCTCCTCCTCTTAAGGATAGATAGGTCAATACCTCCTGTTAGAGATAGATATGGCCTTAATTACTACGTACGCCCACTGCGGACCTATTCGGACCAATGGCAAATCGAAACACTGAGATATGTGAACACCACAAACACTCAGGCTCCTCATGATGTTTTTCTTAATACTTAGCGGCTATATAACATTATATGAAATACGCGCTTTGCACGCTTCACCAAAGTGGCAGCCTGTGGTAAATCTTTGTAACATAAAAAGAAAGTCCATACTATTAAAGCGATATTATTCAAATAGCGAACGCGCTTTAAAATAAAATGAGATGACCTCCGCATCGTACTCTCGGATTTTCTAAATTTAAAGCAAAGCAAAGAACAGGCAAGGAAAAGAGAAAATCGGATGTTCTACGATCGTCGTGGCTATTCCAGCAGCATTTTAGGGCACACTGTCTCGTAATATTCGTATGCATTTATCAGAATTTTCACATCACCGCGCGCGAAGTGTGCGCCGCACTGCAATCCACCGGGATCCACCTTTTGCACGTTCCAATTCACACGGAATTGTACGTGTGCGGATTTATTGAAACCGCCACTGCCTGTAGCATTTTATTATCTTGATTAAAAACAAAACGAACCAGCGTTGTGTTAACTCTTTGTTAGGACTGTGCAATATCAATGTACTATTTTGTAAATATTATGGCTTTACATCTGGTTCGGGTATTTGGAAGATGATCCAGTGGCTAGATCCATAATGGATAAAACGAGATTTTGCTTTCTCTTTAAAACCACATTTGAAAAACGGATCTAAAGGGAACTAAAATCGCGACGGATCTATTATGGGTTTAGCCACTGGATCTATAGGGAACTAAGAGCATTTTTGGGCTCTCATGGCGAATGACAACGACGTCGACGCCGGCCTAAAAGGCGGTGGAGAGATGATTTTGACCATCTGCTGGAGTAGAGAGCTACGTAAAAAAATATTTTAATTCTAACTGCCGCACTCACAGACGTCCATTAAATGTTTCTTCTTCTTCTTCTTCTTCAGGCTATATTAGTCCACTGCTGGGCATAGCCCCCCCCAAACGAGCGCAAGGTTGTGCCATCATTAGGGGGTAATGCCCATAATCCCCACGCTGGGCATGCGGGTTGGGGATCGCAGTTTGGTAGAATTGTACTGCAGAGGGCGCTGCTGCCCACCCTCCGGTTTGAGTCCCTTAGTCGCCTTTTACGACACCCGCGGAAAGAATTTAGGTAGGTGCTATTCTCTAGGCCGACACCACACAGCAATTAATTAAGACACACACATTAAATGTTTATGTAAATATTATTATCTTTCACTTATTATCAATGAAACAGTAAAGGACAACTTCATACTTAACGAAGATTAACTTTTAATTAACGTTTCTGAGTGCGGCGGTAAGACTTCAAGTATCTTCTGTCTGAAGACTATCTGAAGACAGGGCGAAGACAGCAGTGGACTAATATAGCCTAAAGAAGAAGAAGGAGAAGCATATTTAACTCATAGAATTAAAAGCAGAATAATGAAGAATCCGTTTAACTCACAAGTATAACAAGGGTGACCGTAACGTTTTCTTGACACGAACCTCGCTTCAATCTCACACAATGTTTATTTTTAATTAAGATCTAAATCTAAATAAGCCCACCGTCCTTTGGCGTAAAGTGGCAATATGGGTCCAAGAGGCCCCATCAACAGTGTCCCACATTGATTGATGCGTCCTCCCAAGACCTCATTATACCGAGACTCCACTTTCCTGCTAAATTAATGCCACAGAAGCTTTGCTTCGGGCACGATCAATGTATCGAGCGTCATAAAACTTCGCGCCATATTGCTTAGTTATACCTTAGCCCACATTACATTAAAGCTGTAAAGTAACTACAAATCTCCATTTATCAATCAATCAGTAATTATTCGTCTACTGCCCGACATAAACCTTCCCTGAGAAAAAAGAAGAGAAAAAAAATACATTAGCTTTAACGATTAGATTAGCTTTTTTTAAAAACATATTTAGAGGCTAAACAATTCATAATACAGAGAATATTGTAAAGAGGTTCGAAATTTTACTGAAATTTCACTCGCCTATTAGCTCAGTTGGAAATAGCTCTGGCACGGATGGCCAGAGGTCGCGGGTTCGAATCCCGGCATCGGTGGAATTTTTAGCCTCTAAATAGGTTTTTAAAATTGTTCTTAGCACGGGTTAGTGCATTAAAAATAATATAATCTATAACAGTAGTTTTTTTGGTATACATTGTTTTAATTTAATTTGGTGTCGTGTCAACCCTTTGTATGTCCCCACTGCTGGGGCATGGGCCTCTTCCTGTATCGCATATTCCACTACGGGGCCAAGTCCGGGTTGGTGAAGGATTGTAAGACATTTAATTTAATTACACCATGCTTAATCATGAAAGAAATCATGGTTGTATTTTTTTTTTGAGTTGTGTTATTAAGTGTTTTCTACCTATCTATCTATAGATTATACAGTGTATAGTAGCAGCTTCCTCTTAAAGTAAATAAGTGAAGAAACCACTCAAAAGCTATAATAGAGCTGGTCTATTATTATTTAAGTACTTATCGTAAGCACCACACATTGCGTGGGAGTCCAACGCAGTTGTTGTATTTTTATGTCTTTGTATTTTTTTTTTCGATTTGGTACTCGGGCGTGCTTCTGGCTATGTCTCTTACGAGTCCATTATTCCACGTTTGCATAGGCACTCGCGAAAGTGCTACTAAAACGATTAGCCGATCCTAAGAAAACACAATAACTTCCCAAGGATTATATAAACAACTAAAAGTAATTTTTCCAAAGAATCTATAGTGTACTTACTAAGTAGAATACAGTTTTGTTCGCTGAACTTTTGCGGTCTCTTATTTATTATTACTATTATTATTTATTAGCTACTCCAACAGTATTGTCACATTTCATTTAAAAACTACTTATTCTAATGTACAATTCAGTGAGAAACACTTACAGGAGTATAAAACACGATTCCACTAAAGCCGTACTTAGATTCAGTTTATTTAATCTGTGATTAAGTGTTAACCACGTAAGATCATATTCTCCAGTTTTTGACACACACTTTTTAATGTTTTCTTTATATAAATACTCTATATGTCTATAAAATATTTATATTACTAAAACATTTACGGGAAAACTTTACCAAACTGCATTTCAGGAGTATTTCATTATTTAGTCTTATATAAATAAATAAATACTCCTGAAACGCAGTTTAGTAAACTATTACCACAACTATACCAGAAACTATTTTAACTCCATTTGAGGAGTGTTTAAGGAATTGTTTTTTTTAAATTAGACTGCAACGGCTATATTTATTTTACACAATTCCTTAAACCACCCTGTACTGTGGTAGCCAGGCAAGAACGTCACAAACATGAAAATACACCCAGACTGGGGCCACTTTTACGTTTTTAAGGCGACCCCAGTGGATGTCAACGTATATCTTCTTTGCTAAGCGCCTTAATGACTAAACCAAGAAAGATTTATTTTTATTTAATTGATGGTATTCATGAATCGCTTGACTGAGGTGTTAAACATGTCGTTTGTCACAAAGTAATTTAAATGGACTATCGTATCCGTTCCTTTCATAAAATGGAATGATCGGCGTCAATTTATTTTTGCACAATGGCGTGTTTGCTTAATACTCGCACAATACCATCCAATTAATCGTTCGTACGTACGATATGAAGGGGCGTTGGTGTATTTGAGTTCACAGAATTACAGCTCACAGTTAATAGCAAAAGTATGAAATTGAGACATGAATTGGAAACATTATTATTATTATTAAAAATTCTTTATTGCCTAAAACGTTGCACTCAGGCGAGCTTAATCCTACTCCGTTCTTATATCCTGTGAAATGTTTGCGTGCAGTAAAGAATATTGAGAATTGGTAACTTATCATTTATAGTGAGACGATTTATACAGTATCCAGAAGCACCTTCACTCACACTAGATGATTAAAGGACCACTGAGGTGCTACAGTGCCTGGGACATTGTTTTTTTTAGATAGAGAAGGCTTCCCCAGTATCTACACCATCCTGACAGCTTGGAATTCCTAGCCCATATGGAAGGCAAGTCAATAAGTGTGGAGCCAAGCCACGGCTTTTCTCACGACGTTTTGCTTCACATGCATTGACTCGTCTTTCCTGTGGGCTGAGCAGAATAAGCTGTCAGGATGGTGTAGGTGTTAGATAAGCCTACTCCGTCTAAAAACAATCCCATGCACTGAAACGTCCAAGTGGTTGATTCACCAATCTAGTATGAGAGAAAATGCCACCGGACGCTATAAATGAGATAATTTATACAGCGTCCGGTCCAAAGGCCAAATTTAGCAGTGCCATTACAGGGATCACATTTTACAGGAATTTCATATTTAAGACCTTACGCGAACCATAAGACCCGTCTTCAACAGAAACTGCCTCTCAAAAACAGGAGGTTGGCAGCCAGCCCTTTCTAACGTGCTCGTGAACGAGTGCTGTTCGTGTGTCTGGCCGCAGCACTTATGTTTTCCCCTATTATTGTGAGACATTTGACTAATGCTTTGGCATTTAGGGTTGTTAATGGCAATCATGAAATCTTATTAGGTTTACATATGGCAACTGATGTATTTGGTTTTAAGATGATTTGAGAAAAGATGGTCAGAGTGGAGTTTTTTTTTTCCGCTGCCTTTTTCTCCACTACAATACGGCCCGAAGGCGGCGGCTTACACTTTACATTGTACATTGACATTCAGCAAATAGAATGTAAATTCTTTACGTTGAAATAAAATTATTTGAATTTGAATTTGAATTAACGCTCTCACTTCAGTGCAACTCTGAACAACTCTCTCACGGTTTTAGCATGCAAGTATACTCTTAGACCGTACAAAGCTTTACGGTGTTATTTATATAAACATTAGGCCTTAAAACACTCCTCCAAGTCAGTTTGACAGTCTGTGGCAAAGCGAGAGATGTACCTGTTTTAAACTATCTTTGACGAGTGTTTTTTTTATGTCATGTAGCCTTTAAACATCACACTGCAGGGAACAGGCCTCCTCTTCTGTCAGAGAGAGAGAGTATGGGCTTAATTACGATGCGTGTCCACTGCGAATTCAATTTCCAACGTTGACATATTTCAACATCAGAATTCCTCATGATATTTTCCGACACAGTTAGTGGTATTGCTACTATAACCACAAATGTACGTAACTTAGAAATCAAAGTCTTTGGTACATGCACACACTGGGAATCGAACTTGGGTCTATCGCTTCCGAATCCGTTGTGTTTTTGAGATAAGACCCTTATTTTTTTCGTCGTATCTTTATGACTGAGGGACCTGACTATGGGGCAGCTTCCGCCACCACCCTCCATTCTTTCCGATTATTCGCCAGATGCGTGGCTGTGTGTAGGAGGGGCCCTCCCGAAGCTTTTGCTATAGTGTCTGTCCAACGCATTGGTGCTCGTGTTCTGCTTCGTTTCCCATAGGTGCGACTGGTGATAACAGCATATTCCAGGCCATCTCGCCCGCGTCGGACGGTATGTGCGAAGAACTTTAGGACGCGTTGGGACGATTGTGGCAAGTCTCGTCTTTTTCTAAAGTTCTTGTAGATCGTTATTATTCGTTAAATGGAAATCTCGGACGAAAGAAATCAACACTGTCCTTCGTTTTTTTCTGTCTGTCTGTAGTTTGTCTCTTTCAATTTAACCCTGGAAGCGCGGCGGCGGATTAATTAAAATCCTCCTTTTTTCTCTTGTGCCACAATTGCATATCGAATGTGCTCGTTTTAACCGGAACTTGAAACATTTCCGTGTTCCAATGATGGAAACGTCCAAAATGTCATAGATAAACTTTGTGATGGGCTTCTGAAGATAGCCTGTTATGCAAGGCAGTTGTTTTTGGTAATCGGACAAAGCGAAAATGAGACCGACCGTAAATAATAATGACAACCACACAACACAAAAACTTCTACTTGTTCCAAACTAGGTTAGCTTACGCTATGGTAACTTGACAAATATATCAAAGACATGAAAACTCCTAGATTGAGGCCAAGAAGTAAAATAAATTAATAAATAGGTACTTGTACACACGACCAACTCAAATTCAAACCATAAGGTTTTTTCACGGTAAATGCCAGAGGTAATCAAAATAACGTGATAGGAATAGGTATATTTTTCTTACGTTTGCACGCATCGTATGACGCAGACGAGATATACTCGTATAGGGGTCGAAAGCCGCGGCCGCTTCCACATCACTAAGTTTGGGAGCGGTTTGCACGCTTTGCTGGCTCCGAAGACAGTTTACCGCTAAATTAATAAAGTATGCTTAGGGCTATTCAAAGCCTCTGAACATAATTATGGTAGGTAAAACCTTAGAAATCACATGGCCCGCAATGATTTCGGAATTAACCGGTTACTTGATACCAACGCTGTAGCCGCATAGGCATGGATGACCTTATCATTCTTAACTTAATTCTGGAA
Source organism: Yponomeuta sedellus (assembly GCA_934045075.1). Classification (NCBI taxonomy): domain Eukaryota; kingdom Metazoa; phylum Arthropoda; class Insecta; order Lepidoptera; family Yponomeutidae; genus Yponomeuta; species Yponomeuta sedellus. The sequence goes on along the minus strand of OW203723.1, from coordinate 7,240,387 downwards.
TCGCTTACTTGAATTTTTGTCGGAAGAGTCCAACAAGGTTTTAATCTTATTTAAAGAGCTACGAGTAGTTTATTATTTACGAAAGTTTTAGTTCCAAAATTATACCTACTTAAATAATATGGTAACTATTGAAAAACCTATTTAGAGGCTAAAAATTTCACCCATGCCGGGATTCGAACCCGCAACCTCTGGCTATCCGTGCCAGCGCTCTACCAATTAAGCCAATGGGCGATTCACCGGCATCAGTGAAATTTCGAACCTCTTTACACTATTCTCTGTATTACGTACAGGCAGCGACATCTGGCTTAAGCAAATTGCATCACTTACAGCCCCGACTACCTACTTTGCAGTTAGGTTTTACATCGGAACGATATCACTGTACCCACATGATTATACTATTTTTATTTTTAATGCACTAACCAGTGCTAAGGACAAATTTTACTGATGCCGGTGAGTCGCCCATTGGCTCAATTGGTAGAGCGCTGGCACGGATAGCCAGAGGTTGCGGGTTCGAATCCCGGCATGGGTGAAATTTTTAGCCTCTAAATAGGTTTTTGAATTTGTCCTTAGCACGGGTTAGTGCATTAAAAATGAAAATAGTATAATGGTAACTATTGGTCAGAGGAATTAAAAAAGTCACGAAATTTTATATCGTCATCAACCCTTTTATGTCTCCACTGCTGGGGCGCGTGTCCCTTCCTGCATCGCAGGAAGGTTAGCCCATACTCCACCATGGGGGCCAAGCCCGTGTTGGTGGAAGATTGTAAGACAGTGGCTGGCCTTACTGTCCTCTCAGAAGTTATCAAGCCGCCCATAAGACCTCCTACGTGGCTTAACGACTGCCATTACATGACAGCCGGCACCAACGGCTTAACGTGCCTTACGAAGCACGGAAGCGCTCGGGAAAATGCTACTAGCTGTAGTCACGGGACGGTCACCCATCCTGCACCTGACCGCGCCTGTTGTTGCTTAACTTAAGTGATTGATTCCAATGGCTCGGTTCGACTAGGCCACGAGCGCTTTACGAAATTTTATATGCTCCAAAGTATTTGTTGCTGTCAAAAAACATCCGCAAGATTACAAAAGGGCGGCTGACGTGACGGGTCTCGCTTTCCAGATTAAGTTTACTTGTCCTTGAGCTCTCCCCAGTTCTATCATTTTCTTCTTCCTTTGTTTCAGTTTTATTACACAAGTAAATATTGCGGCTTTAGCTTAACTGATCGCGTACGACGAACATCAATCGGAATGGCAATTGGCGGTGACTCTGTAGTAATATGATTCGGATTCGAAAGGTCACAAATGTCAGTACAGAATAAATGTAGGATGAAATCTGCTCCTTTAATAACTCGCGAGCTATTGTTTGATATTCGTGTGAATGATTGTCCTAAGAGCAACGATCGATGGGGCTTCAGTTTCTATTGTTTGCTCTAATGATGTCTTATAAATTATCGGAAGATACAATTTGTATGGGTGTGGCTAGGGTACCCCCAAATAACAATGTTAAATTTTCCTTGATGTTAGTACTTTATCTACTACATTTAAGGCTATATTCTTACTTAATATTTAGTTCAGAAAACTTCGTTTGCTAGGGAAGCGTTTGACATCCGAAAGTTAAGCAAACTCCCTTTAGGGCCCTTCGCTACTAAGAAAGTATAATGTGATTTTTTGCAGTGAAATTGGGTCGTGGCGGCCCGAGAAACCTGCTTCAACTACCCGATAACTTTTATTGATGACAAATCGTCGAGTTCCATCCCTACTAACACGTTGGCGGATAGCCAAAAAGGTTTTTCCGTTGTATCTTATTGGGATACCATTTGCGAAACATAAATGTGTCAAAATATTGTCGTCACCGAGCTGACGCGTAAATGTGAATTCCATTCGTGAAAAGAAATATGTGTGCTAAGTTAATTTGTAAAATAAAAGCAATGAGACTCAAATCTAAATAAGGGTTTCCATATAACTGGGACAGTCGTTGAAAGCCCGTGTCTTTCGGTTGTCAGCAAAGTGTTTGTTTGGGGTAGACGAGTAGGTATAGTCTGTTAGCTTTTAGAATTTACCTCGGCTATTATCGGATAGAATCGGATATATTCGTGTAATAGAAATATCGGAACTAATGTGATACTTAATTTCGAAATCGGAACTAATATGACACTTAATTTCGAAATCAGAACTCGATCAACAGTACGAAAACCGGCGAAAATGGGCGAAAACCGAAGTTTACTCGAGAGCCCGAGGTATATTCTAAAAGCTAACAGACTAAGCATATTGTTTTATATTATCTTTATTTTACGCGAGTAGGTAAGTAAGTATCTAAGTAAGTGTTAGCCAAGCTTGAGGCATATACGAGTACTGCCGCCACCGCGAGATCCAGTTGACAGTGTGAAATCCGCTCTATTTCGTATTCGAATATATTTCTGTCAAAAAGTACAAAGCTTTTTCGATAACTTTTGGAGCCTGTGTGCATACGGGGGCGAAGCATCCGACGGAAAAGATTAGTGTCGGTTCTGTTATGAGCCTGTTACTCGAAACTTACTGAACGAGGATATTTTCATATTTCGAAATGGAAACGGTGGATGCCGTACAAAGTTTAAAGACCTACTTTACAGGAATGCTATAATCTCTCCGACTGAATAAATTTATAATTTTCGAGAGGCGTAGGAGCAAATTTTCATTAAAGCCGCGTCGCCTCGACAAATTTGAAAATGTAGCCGCCGGCTGTGTCTTGATTCCGCTTTTAGCAAATTTTATACGAGCAAATGAAGACGTCTTCGCAACCGTATTAGATTTCTATTTTCCGGGAAATCTATAACCTAGCGATATAAAAGAAGGAATCTATATCAGTCCCCACTGTTGGGGCGCGTGTCTCTTCCTGCATCGCAGGAAAGTTAGGCTATACTCCACGAAGGGGCCAAGTCCGGGTAGGCGGAGGATTGTAAGATAATGGTGGGCCTTTCTGTCAGAAGTTATTAAGCTGCCCATAAGGCCGTAACGTAACGACTGCCATTGCATGACAGCCGGCACCAACAGCTTAGTGTGCCTTGCAAAGCACGGTAGCGCTCGGAAAAAATGCCACTAGCGGTGGTGACGGGATGTTCACACATCCAGCACCCGAAAAGAAGATGTTAAAAGAGTAAGGGTAAAAGTAGGTATTTTCTCAGAACAGGGAAAGGCATTCTTATCGCTTTTTAATCAGAAATGTTTATTGGTATGTTTTCGAAGTAGTCCTTTAGACAAGAAGCGTAATTAAAAAGCTGGGAACAAAAGTAAGTACTTAACGAGTTCAGAAACTTTCTCAAGAACATTTTAAATAAAATTAACTTCTCTCTCTATTCTGAAGTATCTCGTTGCAAACAATGAGACCCTTGAGAAGGGTATAAGAGACGTTGAAAGTAGACAGAGTTGTTGAAGTTTTGGCAGGCCCGTAATATATCAGAGTAGTTTCCACGTTGAGTCCCTAGCTGCTGTACATCTAACTTCCCCAGGTATAGCGGATTCTCGCTCAAATCCGCTGATTAATACTACTTACTTATTGAAACCTTTTGCCGTAATCCCCGAAAGACTTATAGTGTAAGATAATAGAGGCAATATACTTCCTTTACGTCTTTTATAAGCTTCGGTTTACGCATCAAGATGGAGGGAACAAGAATTTTTCATTCGGATATAACAATCGGATGGTGACACTGAAATACTTTATTTTCCGGTCGTCTCGTTTCTTTTACTGTCGCTTCTATGTTCACGTTGAATTTATGTCGTTGGATCATTATTATTGCCAAAATGTTTATAAACAGTATAGCTTATTGTAGCGCTCGTGGCCTAGGCGAACCGAATGATTGGAATCAATCACTTGCGTTAAGCAACAACAGGCGCGGTCAGGTGCAGGATTGGTGACCGCCCGTGACTATCGCTAGTGGTATTTTTCTGGGCGCTTCCGTGCTTCGCAAGGCACGTTATGCCGTTGGTGCCGGCTGTTATGTAATGGCAGTCGTTAAGCCACGTCAGAGGCCTTATGGGCGCCTTGATAACTTCTGACAGTAAGGCCCGCCACTGTCTTACAATCTTCCCCAACACGGGCTTGGCCCCCATGGTGGAGTATGGCTTAACCTTCCTGCGATGCAGGAAGAGACCCGTGTCCCAGCAGTGGGGACATACAAGGGTTGATAACGATAGCGTGGAGGTGTTGGATACCTTTCAGTGCTGAGAAAGCTCATCAAAGCTTATTGGACAAAGGCACCCGAGCTACGGAAGATGCTAAAGAGCAAAATATAATTTCCTATTCCAATGTAATCATGGATTATTAAAAATATTCATGTTTGTTTTTACATTTTGATAGATAACATAAATTGTGTTACATAAATTCATGAGAAATTAACAAGTTAAAAATAAACATGGTAACGCTAAACCTACATCTTTACTTTTGTCTTAATAAATGAGAAACTCATAAAATATTCAGGCATAACATGAAAGTTTCCAAAGCCGGCACATAAAAACTTTTCACCGCTTTATACGCGGAAAAAGTTTTCGAGATATTTACGGCGTGTATCTTGCTCTGAATGAGGCATAAGTTATATCGGAGTGGCGGAGAATTTGTTTTACACTACTTGTATGTTTTTATTGGGGATTATTCTTGAATAATTTTCCTAAGCAGTTCAATAAAGATAAATAATATCATCCATGACGTGAACACTTTATTGTACATTAAAAAGGAAATGGGAACTTGCGTCTCACTAACATTGGAGTGCTTTTATATCATAGAAATATAAAAAAAGTTACAGAATAAAACCATAAAAATATTTTATTGAGCTTTTAGGTGTCCCAAAAAAAGCGAACGACTGTTCGCATTTTTTTGAGTTACTCGAGTTACAAAAATAAGATATCCAATTAAATTTCTCCTAAAAAGGGTACAGATGCAAAAAAAAATATTTTACACGATGACTTAAATACTGACATACGTTTCATACACTATAAGGCGTCACGTGAGCGAATGAGGTCATAGTTTATGGCCGATTTATATGGTTTTTGCACCACGTGACTATATGACTTTTCGACTGATTAGTTATATAATAAGCTATATTAATCGCAGAAAAAAACACCTTTATTTACCATTAACGTGTCCTCTCATGTTTATATCCTTTTTAATGCACTAACGAAAGGACAATTTTAAAAACCTATTTAGAGGCTAAAAATACCACCTATGCCGGGATTCGAACCCGCGACCTCTGGCACGGATAGCCAGAGGCCTCTCATATTTTATTGAAACATTTTTAATGCAAGTTCTCAATTACACAGATCAATTTATAAAGTTTTACAATTATCTCCAAATGTCCAAATTAAATTTATAAAAAACGACCCCGTAAATAATTTTATGGTACAAAGTAGCCTTATACTTTATGGACTTCAGAAGGCATCAGAAACTTAAGCCATTTTTTTTGAGAAATTGTTAAATTAACGTCGCGAGTTCTAGGACTATTCTTCTTCTCTTTTGTTTTAATACCAGCAATTGCTGGATTTATGATAAATTAAATAGGAATTACACCTTTCTTGACAATAACCGAAGTTGCCAAAGTACCATTACAAAATCAGAACAAATAAAACTAGCACAATTCTACTGTCGAGCCACAACACGTAGTTGTAATTTAACATGCCGGTCGCACACGTAAGTCGTAAATTGTCAAAATTAATTAAACCTTGTAACATTTTCTGTGGCTAGCTCATAAGCATGATGGTCGAACGTCAGAAGATCGACCACCATGTATATGAGCTAGCCACAGAAAATGTTAAGAGTATACGATATTTACAGTAAAGGTTGGTAAAGGCTCTAGTGGAACGAAGAAACTGGAATCAATCACTAGGGCTAAGCAACAACAGGCAGTCAGGTGCTGGACGGGTGACCATCCCGTGACTACCGCTAGTGGATTTTTTTCGCTTCCGTGGAAGCAATGCCTTGCTTCCACGGAAGCGAAAAAATTACAGGAAAAAAGACAGGAGTCGGGTGGTGCCGGCTCTCATGTAACGCTAGTAACTAAGTCATGTCAGAGGCCTTAGCCTTATCTTACACTGTCTTACAATCCTCGACAACCGTGGGCTTTGCTTGATCACCCGTACTGTAACATTCGATTGCTTCCCAAACGATTCTTCGATAATACTGTAGATCGGTTGAGATAATTTTCGGTCGATGTAGCTCGATTCAGTGCAATGGAAATAAAAAAAATATAAAAGTTTCAACAGAGAGGATGGTTTCAAGCTTTCAAGCGTGGTATCCAGTGCTAAGTAAATCAAATCACGCGCCTCATCACTGGACCTGTCCGCGGGCGTAGTGAGTCTTGTGTGTCGGCAAGCTGCGAAAAACTGAAAGTGCAATAAGTGTCTGTACTCGCCACTTCAGTCTATCCGTGACCACGGCAATTGTTACGCTGCCGAAACGTCGGAAAATAAGGTAATTACATTTTATCTAATAAATAATCGCGATTAGACCCATTTAATATATAACTATGTATGAGTATCGCGAATCATTCAGAAATACTACCACAAATGGTCGCACTGGAAACACCACTTTCGAAATCGGAGTTCTCTGAAGTTCGGGTTTGTGTGAAGCGCGATAACTCATTTCATCACTGTCTTTGTGAACCCTATTAACAAATCTTAGATCAACTTGACAGAAAACAACGCAATCACAGACTAATTGTGTTTGTGTAAAGTAGTATTGCCTTTACACGATAGGCCTTTACGCAATTCCTAGTAATATTACATATGCCTAATGGTACTAATAAAGGTAATTCATATGAATATTTTAATTGCACGTAAGTTACCATCAACGGATTAACGCCCAATCGGCTCAATATTTGATAATGTTCAAACATTATCGAATTAGCCTATTGTGTGGAAGCAACATGATGTTTTGCCTGTGAATGTAACGTTACCGCTTTCAATCTCTAATCGCGATCAAAGATGTATTGGTGAAATACGTTTCGTTTCATCGAAGATTTCAATCCAAGCTTTCGTGAGCTGAGTTCCCAGGGACTTGACTCCACCCTATACCCTTTAGTTAAATCGGACCTTAGAAAACAAAGTCCTTGGTACGTGCCCGCACCGGGAATCGAACCTAGGTCTTTCGTTTCAGAGTCCATTGTTCTACCTACTAGGGCTGCTGCTGCTCTACTCGTATTAAGAAAAAGCGCCGGTCTTTTATGGCGTCACATTTTTAGTTTGCTTTTTTGATTAATTTATGTTGAATAATAATAACTCATCAATAACTAGAAACTGACATAATCACAGAGCTCGTTGTAATAAATGTGTCAAGCGTAGCGCAGCAATAGAAGCTAATGTAATGAGTTGATTCATAAACTAGTTTTAATTTGGATTATGTCATGGAAATAAATTATTCTATTATTATTCCGAATACAAAGTAAAGAATTATCCCAAAACTCGTGTTACTTATCCTGGCCACTTTAAGCAATAACAATTCATTAATGATTCCTGTGTGTTCAACAAAGCGAATATTTCTTCAGTTTCATTCTACGCATCTATCCCAATTAAAAAATTAATCACATCACGAACGAAGAGAATTACTAAATGAAAGTTACAAATTAAACATAACTATTGTGTCCATTTCAAGCAAATGCTACGAAGAAAAAAAATCTCCATACTTAGTATTTTCATTAACAATATTAATGTAATCGTCACCTTTTTGTATAAAGTATGCTTGGCCACAATTGTGAACCATGTATACTTTATTTAAGTATTTCATATTTTTAACTGTAATATGGATGAAGCCATAATATTATATATATTTTAACTTTTAAGTACCGTTTTTACGTGAAACTGATTTAATTTTTTGTTCTATAAAGCTATACCGCTATATTTCAGTATTATTTGATGTAAAACATATTTAAACAAAATTAAATATTTACCTTTTTCTCTCCGAGAAATTGATCAGAGGTTTGAAAAAGTTGTAAAACACGCAAACAACCTCGTATTCACAGTATACCCCCCCACTTTTAGTATTTTGCACTACCCACTGAGACCTTATCCACTAATCAAAGATTGAATGGTAGAAAATGTTGCTTAGCATTAAGTACGCCTTTGTGCCAAACGTGTTTTGTGCAATGACGAATTTAATGATAATATTGATATCTTTAATTATTTCGCTGATAATTATATCTCTGATCATTGTTATCTACCTTTTTATCTGTGATGGGATCAAACAATGTGATCAAAGGGCACAGGAGCGCCTAAGCTCGATCCGTTGGAGACCTATTTGCATTCAGTCCAATTAACCGCGGAGCTATCGGCGAAATTAATTCTCTGTTTGAGGTCGCGCTGAATTTGCGTAATTGATAAAATGCCGGGTTAGAATAATGCTTACTTTATAATGCGCGGCCGGTAGCCGGTTTTAATGAACGTATAAATTATAACTGCTTTAAGTACGGTACAGTTAAGCCCCACGCTTTTCGGCTTAACCACTGATCATTACGAAACTAGGAAATTATTTTCTATTTTGTTGTGCATTGTCGACAGAAGCGTGTTCTAAATTTTACCTTTTGCTTGAAACTGGTCTGTATGAAATCTCAAGAAAATAAAATTATAATTTGAACACCTTTTTTACGTTACTTCTGCGTAGTGGCAGCAATCATGTCGAAGAAAACGATGCGTATAATTCTTTTGTATTTGATACGCGTGTAATATTATCACAGAAGAAAAAAGGAATAATAATAACTTCACAACACAACCAATTGTCCTGGTCCCAAACAAAGATACTCTGTGTTACAGTAATCAGGCAAGAACATCACAAAAATGTAAATACACCTAGACTGAGGCCATTTGTATAAATGCGCGGGGGCTCCCATTGTGAACCGAACCCACGGTCTCCGGCATGGCAATTAGACGCGATACCGCTAGATCAACAAGGCAGTCACCTTCAATAAGATTTACTGTATACTACTCGTAATCACGAACCACTCCACATTCTAATCTTTACTCCATTCCACCCTCCACACGTTCGTCCCTCACATGGAACGATGCATTTACTCCTTAGACAAACTGCCACTTATTTTCACCGAAGATTTAAATCCAACCATTGTGCAGGTCTTTTGTTTTCATTTGCTGAAAGTGTTCACCAAGTTTATAGCATTCCCCTGCGTAGAGATACAAACAGTGGGCTCGTAAAAACGTTGTGTGTTGGACGATGTAGATTTACTGGCTACTCGTAGCGTATACAAGTGTAGATTGGTATATAAAACACATGTGTGTGTGTGTGTACCGAGGCAACACTCACTATTTCAAGAATTCCAAGTGTCCCAAGATATTGTTGTAGTCTTAAAACAATTTTAGAATGATCCCAGGAATTCGTTGAAGAAATAATAAAAACAAATACTTTAAGGGTAAAGTGTGGCCCTCAGTTCTCACACCCTGTAGGCTGTAGAAAACCTCAATTTAACTATAGATTTTTAGTTAACAGTTTGTAAAGCTCATTTCGTAATTTTCAGGTCACAGGGTCGAATATAAACCACAAACATTTTGCTGTGGTGACGGAATCCACACAAATACAAAACGTTTTTAGTAAATATATTATATTACTTAATCCAATCAATTAACCGTCCTGTTAAAAATGGCACCTTGTTAAAATTTTAGTAAAACTCTTTTGTAGAAAAAATTGGAGCAAATACATTTTTTTTTTCGCAATTCAAGATAGAGACATGTCAAGCTGGTTCTTCAATCAACACGTCTACAACAACGTATTTCTTTGGTAACTCTTTTACGAAGGGAATACTAGAAAGTCTAATGTATTTACTGGAAAAATTCTACTAAATAATCCTAAGCCTAAAATATCTATTGATTACATAAGCGAATCCCAGGAGTGCTTCCTCGGTCCACACAGACTTCGAAACTCAATTACGAATTGAGAAATTATGGTATTTTAATGGAAGCGTATTGAAAAGGGTTTTTTATTCGTCCTTCCGACAGATTGGTTTACGAATGAAGCTGTAAAGAGTTGCCTCCAAAATGTACAAATTTTGAAACTCAAGTAGTAGAGTTTACAGCATTTATTAATTTTTTTATGTGTTTTTACGGTTTGTTTGGTTTGTAGTGGCGCTGTTTGATTAACCGAAGTAATTTCAACAATAACCCAATTTGGCGCTTCATTTTATTCAATTCGAGTACTATTTGTTTATAGATAATGCTTAGAATGTCCTGTCCTTTTAATACAAAGTCACCCTATAGTTCAATACAATTGGGTTCACTGAAGTACTGTTGCTTTCTAATAAATGAAGTTACAAGCCTTACTATACGAACTAAGTACTACCTCGATCTGCAGAATAGGCAGTAATTTATCACCAATTCTTTTATTAATTATTGATATGTAAGTAATCCCAACCCGACCAACCCGGACTTGGCCCTCGTGGTGGAGTATGGCCTAACCTTCCTGCGATGCAGGAAGAGACCCGTGCCCCAGCAGTGGGGACATACAAGGGTTGATAACGATGTAAGTAATCGTGGGAGGGCTATGTCCAGCAGTGGACTACATAATATAGCCTGAAGAAGAAGAAGTAATCGTGATTAGTTATTATCTTCAATGTGTATTTACGTATAATTATTATATTTATTTATTTATATTTATATTGTTTGTGTAGGTTTATCATATTTTTTATTATTTAGACCCCCCCTTGCCCCTGTAGGTCTAAGTTAATGTATCTCCCTATGCTTATGTACGTTTATTATTGTATTCCACTTTCGTTTCCTGCACTACCCTTGCCAGTCTCTTCAACACCAAAGTTTTGCTGTAAGAGATTGCTTCTTGCATTAAGCACGCCCTTGTACATTTACTCATATAATCAGGGCAATAAAGAATAAAAAAAAAAACTAATGACCTATCTCAACAGAAGTTCATTCAAATATGAACTTCTTTTGAGATAGGTATGACAGGCAGACAATAGCATCTGTATACAAATATTGTAGAGTGCACCTATAGCACTACATAAAGAATAAGAATAAAGAAGAATAAAAAGGTTTATTGCCAAAAAAATCGTGCCATGCACGGTAAGAAAAAAATCTTACAGCTAAATTAAGTAAGAAAACAATACATATATAATTATATATATATTTAAAGGTAGGTTAATTTAACAAAATCATGATTGAAATATAATCTCATCTTAACATGTTTCATTTTGGCAATAGGAGCGCCAATATAGCCACCTAACTTTCGCACCCGACTCTACATTGAACTTAAGAACAATTCTCCTTGTCTGTTTCCTTTGGGATAGCAGTATAGCACTTAGAGTGGACACGACGTAAAGTCTTGCCAAGTGGAAGTACAAACAGTCGTACAACAAATAGTGCTGCGAGTTTGTTTTTGTTACGGCTCGAACCGCTTGAGGAAGGAGCAGTAAACCCACTTTATTGAATCACTGAACCTAGTTTAACCTAGTACACAACTTTGGAATGGAAAACTGGGAGTAAGGAAGCTATTTTTGAATGGGTATTCAAAACTAGGTACTTGGTCTCGTACTCATAGCTCGGTGCATGATACCTCGATAGTACGTTTTGTCGGTGGGTCGTTAACTCGAAAGATCAGCACCTCGAAGGATGTCTACCTCGACGGGTCTTAACCTCGACAGTATACTTCATCGATGGGTTGTTGCCTCGCAAGATCATCAAAACCACTGGAAATTTAAATTGATGAGTGTACCGTCGTTGCAAAGAATCGTCGAGGTAGAAACCCTTCGTGGTGCTGATCTTTCGAGGTAATGATCCACCGACAAAACGTTTATCGAAGTATTGAGCCTCGTGCTATTCTCATTCGAGGTTGGGTACGAGATCCATTGGTGCCGTGTATCAACCAGCTTCAGATTTTACTCGCGGCTAGCTTATATTCGCAATTAGCCCCAGTTCATGGATGCGGCGACGGTCGTTTATTATTAATTAGGTCATTAAAAAACTGATTACGATGTTAAGTTGATCTAAATTTAACGAAGGTGAAAAAGTTCCCGAATTCCGTAATCACTGTTAGGCAGAAGAATTTACCTACTTCGAGGTGAACAAATATACATTATTTAAAAAAATAAATGTTTTAATATGTAAGTTAAACTAACAACTTCTTTGTATAAATAACTAGCTGGCCCAGCGAACTTCGTACCGCCTAACAGTCGATTCATTAAAAAAAAAAATCTCTCCGTAAGAATCATCCTCGTACTTCAAGGAATATTCTAAAAAAAGGATTAGCAAAATCGGTTCAGCTACTCTCGAGATTTTCGCTTACCAGCACATTCAGCGATTCATTTTTATATACTAGATGAATTAATTTTTCTGATCTAAGCCAGTAAAATGAATCAAATTTGGAATTTACTTAAAAAAACAAACTAGTGTATTGTCAGCTCTTCACCAATGTCGGTAAAAACATAAATGATTTCTGAAATGACATTTAGGCGGGCGAATATACTTACTTGAAGGTGAACCGTTGATTTTTTTTATACATAGGTACTCATCTATCTGTCTAAGCCAAGGCCAAGGACTTTCTTTCTCTGGTCTAAGTAGTCTAAACAGGTATCCAGTAAAATACTTTCAAAATTAGAAGAAACAAAAATGACTCTGAACCGGCGTGCGTGCATGCAACGACTTATGAACGTTGATGAAGCGAAGGTGATCTGTCGGGATCATGGCAAGTCGTAGGCCCTGGTCTCTGCCTACCCCTCTTGGGATACAAGCGTGAGGTTATGTATGTAAAAAATACTCTCCAAACTAAAATCTCCATTGAGTATGTCGCCGCCTAAGGCACGCACAAAAAATATATCGCAGTTGGTAGATCAATAATTTAAAAAGGTAGATTTTTTTTACCGAATCTCGCACGTCGCCCAGCGTCAGATTTGCATGAACAGACGCGCTTCAGGCGGTCCTCGTCGGATTTACATTTTAAATTACAATCTGGGCTAGGTCTGTCCCACTTCATAGGAACAACTGTAATAGATTACTTAAAATTTCTGGCAAGAAGTATTTTATAGTTATGTATAAAACGCGTTTAATCGCGATTATTTATTAGGTACAATGTAATTACCTTATTTCCCGACGTTTCGGCAGCGTAACAGTTGCCGTGGTCTCGGGTAGACTGAAGTGGCGTGTACAGTCAATTATGGTGGGTAGTCACTTCTAATTTAAGAAGTATTTTCTTCTATTTTTAGTTACTTTTTTGTGGTAGACTTTTGCGAATATACATACTTTCTCATTAAACTGCCTGGATACCTACATATTCCTCATACTGTTCCTCAGATTCCTCAAGATATATCAGACTTAACACCGACGCGGTTTAAAGAATTTGTTAAGGATACTCTGTGCAAAAAAACCTATTGTAACATTAAGGATTATTTGGAAGGAAAAGATGTCTGGTATTGAAATTATGTTAACGGGGATGATTGTGTCTAGTGTAATGTAAATTTTAGTTAAAACCTCTTTTAATTAAGTTAATAAAGTCTCAATTTGTCCTTCTGCAATCTTTCCGATTTAAGGTTGCCTGGAAGAAATTGCTATCAGTAATAAGGCCGCCAATTGTACCTCTTCTTTTGTAACTGTTGTCTCTGTAATTATTATCTGGTGTGTACAATAAAGAATATTCTTATCTTATCTTAATACCTGGTTTGAATGGAGTTTCTTTGTAAGTTTCTTCTCTACATAATCTACTAATTGTGAAACTAACAACTTTGACGTTCATTAAGTAAATATTTTTTTCTATAGTGAATAAAATTTTTGACTTTGACTTTGTTATTGGTGTTATATCCCGTATTGTTTCATTTGCCGTTATCATGACAACGGTAATTTATTAATAATTTTTTTTTCTCAACGTAAATGCGTACCTAATCTAACAAAACAGGCGACTCTGTTCATGGGGTCTGACTCTGTTCATGGGGTACGATAACTATCGTTGAGTTATTTATGGGGTTGGCAGCTGGATAATTGAAGCTGAATGTTTATAGCTGTATGAGTGTATAGGGGCCAGTGCAGGGCGGGGTTTCTTTGGGTAGATACGGGTAGATTTCTGTTTCCAGTAGATTTGTCGCCGGGTCTGGAGCCAGGGCGCTGGCGGGCGGCCAACTATTGTTCGACCACCACCCTTGCCCTAATTCTCTGCGCGACGAAAAATTATGTGTGCCAACCTCCGATTACTTGTCCTACTATCGTTGATTATTCACGCTATTTTTTGCTTCGACAAATAAAAATTGTCTAGGTTTGCTGACGGACAAAAGCCAATCATGTCTTTACAGCAAAAACACATGGCTTTATTGTTTTTTTGGACCAATTGTAACCGACTTCTCTTTGCGATAACGAAGTTAAAGAGAATCTGGAGCAATTCCCCCTTTCCTGGGTTTTAGACTGTCCGCTAAACGAACTGATGGAAGTTGCATTTCTCTAAAGTAATCGGATTTAACGCGCGACTAATTGCTGCCCGCGATTGCTTTCGGCAAAGTTCGGTGCCACAAAAACGCGCAAGCTGGAGGAAGTAAAGTCATCACCTAACTCGATTCTATCAATCATCTCCTTTCGCCAACTCACTTAGGTTATTAGGCAATACATTAGCATGTTACAGTTAAGGTTCACTGAGAAGGCAAACACATATTGGATCTGTAATGACCTTGGTGAAAACTTCTTTCTCCCAATAAAAGGTTCCACGCTGAGGTACCTCAGCGACTCTATCCAATTATCTGTTCTGTCACACGTGATTGATTGTGATTTATTCCAAGTAGGTGCGAGTAATGACAAAATATTTGGACCACATTTGCATGTTATTTACGTCGCTGAGAAAATTGAGTTTAGCGGTAATTTGGTTTACAAATATTAATGCCTGCTTATAAAACGGGGAAAGACGAATTAGATCGAGTTTATAATAATCCACAGCGCCTTATAGAGAGGTAAGGTAAAACACTCATCGGTGCAAACAAATTTATTATGATGAGGTAGTGTTTTTTTCTGTTTCGTGAAATGACTTTTTATTGTTTGTTTTACTTATATTTTTTGCCGTAACCCGCATTTCGGACAATATTGTGTTTTCTTTTGTCTTGTATTTTGTTGTGTGATTTTAGGTTTTTGATTATTGTGTTGTCAAATAAATAAGATAAGATAAGAATATTCTTTATTGTACACCAGGAAAAAACAAACAAAACATAACTACAAAGATACAGTACAATTAAATATATCTTTCTTCTTCTTCTTTCTTTCAAATTTTCATAGAACTCTAATTCATTGTTGTAGATTCAGTGTTGTAATGACAGATCGATGTAGATTGTATAGCCGACTAACCTACAGATTAACAAATAGGAATCAGTTACGCAGTGAAAATCTAATTGTTGTAATAAATCTATGAATTGTATTCATAGATTTATTACAACAATTACAACAGTTGGGTTACATAGTATTAGAAACCGTCGATATTTTCGATCTTTACTTTGGTAGTGCTAAACTATCCTGCAACACGATATATATTCTGTATCAGATACACTTGTCATAACATAACATAACATTAACATTTTACATACAGGCACATACATTGCTTCTGACCCCACACTAGGATACCCTGTGTCGTGGGAGCCAGAAACAACGAAATCACTAACATGTAAACATCCAAGACCTGGGCTTTTTTTTTTATGTCCCCAGCCGGGATTCGAACCCGGAACCTCTTGCATGGTAGGCAGACGCGTTACCGCTACGCCACAGAGGTCGTCAATGGGTGTAAACAAACCGTTGATATTTATTTATGAAGTCATTTACGTCCCACTGTAGGCAACCCGTCTTCTCTCAGAGAAAGAGTGTAATTGTCTGTACTCGCAACTTCAGTCTACCCGTGACCATGGCAACTGCAACGCTGCCGAAACGTCGGGAATTAAGGTAATTACGTTTTACCTAATAAATTATCGCGATAAAACCCGTTTAATATATAACTATGTATGAGTATCGCGAATCATCAAGAATACGGAAGAGTATTAGTAGTTGCTGCAGAGAAGCCTGGATGAGGATTGAGGAGGCCTTCAGCCAAAGAGGGATCCAAAACTCTGGAAACATTAACAAAACTAACCCAACTTAGAATAAGCAAACCTATTTACAAACCTAACAACATTTGCCATGTAAATATTATGAGTTTTGGAATAAAAAAAGGTTTAATAATTAATAATTGGTAATGCCAGAGGAGCGGGGTGGGCCGCGACCATCACAGAACTGTATAATCCCATCCTAGGATCTCAAGTTAATGCGTACTTTCATTGCGATGCAGTGTATAATTTATACTCCAGCAATTTTAGGAGTTAAACTCTGCTAAATTACCCTAAATACGCCAATGGGTTTCGATATCAACCCTTGTATGTCCCTGCAGCTGCGACACGTGTCTCTTCCTGCATCGCAGGAAGGTTAGGCCACACTCCACCACGACAGTCAAGTCCGGTTTGGTGGAAGATTGTAAGACCGTGGCGAGCCTTACTGTCAAGTTATCAAGCCGCCCATAAGGCCTCTGACATGGCTTAATGACTGCCTTTACATGACAGCCGGCACCAACGGCTTAACGTGCCTTGCGAAGCACGGAAGTGCTCGTAAAAAATGCCACTAGCGGTAGTCACGGGATGGTCACCCATCCTGCACCTGACCGGGCCTGTTGTTACTTAACTGAAGTGATTGATTCCAATCACTCGGTTCAGCTAGGCCACGAGCCCCAGTGGGTTTAGCAGGACGCAATGGTGAATAGTCTCTGAACTATAGCGGGTGATGACTGTCTGAATAGTCGCTCTTTGCGCTCGGTGGCGTAGACAAATGTCCATCCTCGCCCGCGAAAGGCAATCCCCGTGAAAAGCAACTTAGCCGGCTGCTTTCTTTCCACTCTGCTCATTATTCAGCAGAGAGATTTATGAGAACAAAGACTTTCAAGTTGCTGCATAATTCCTACCGGCAAATTTTAGCCTGGATTTTATCTTACAACGGACTTTCTTTAGTCGAGACGGCTAAAGAGACTAGGAAAAATAAATAGAACGCACAAACTGTCAGCCGAAACGGAGTGAAAAGTCTATGCGAGATCCAGAATCAAAAGTTTATACGAAATCCAAAATCAGTAAAAAAAGGCTCAGTGAAAAGAGAATTCACAATGAAAGAATCCATTTCATTCCCTATTTTCTATTCAGTAGCTAATGTAGAGCATCTGGTACAACTCCAATCAGATTCCAATTTTAAAGCGAGGCGACACGGCGCTGCTTGTAACTTTTCAAAAAGTAGCTCAGTGTAATCTCCTTTGGCCTGAGGCGTCCGGATTAAATGCTCCATCCACGCTACTTAGAGGCGAGCTGGGAACCGAGGGGGCGGCCTTGGCTGACCAAGTGCTTTTAACATTTAATGAGACCCTGTAAAAAATGTGAGAGCACGCGCTGACGCCAACACTCGCTGAACAACACTAACTGAAAAGTTTCCACGAGTTTTTAGAGCGGAGCGACGAATTCCTCGCAAACTTAAGATTGACTTTGAGTGTCTGCGAGGACGCTCCAACTTTGTTGCTTTATGGGCCGCATTATCCTAAATGGTATTGAAAAATCCACACATAATTGAGAGACTTGAAGTTAAGTAAGTTCGCCGGCGATAGGCGAGAGCGGTCTTCTTGAGCTCATTTATTATGTAAGTAAAAACGTCGAGCAACTTTCATCTGGGTCGGGCACTCCGATTCAATTTAAAAAGTTTACACTAAACACGACTCCATGTTTACCCGATTCGCTGAACACTAAGATCTGTAATCTTATCAAATAAACTAAGGTTTTCGTTGGTCGCTAAGCAGAAAAAGGAAATTTTGTTTTCTTAATGCAAGAAAGCTTTTAGAGACCTTTTTAATATTACACAACAACGATGGACTACTAGAAAGAGCACAAGCTTAAGCTACCACTCGCCCTCGGCCACGAAGCAGCGGCTTGTTCGTAAGTATTGTTTTTTTCTTTTTTGTCTCGACATCAAAGTTCAAATAAAGACCGTGACCATCGACCCAAATTCAACATTATCGCGTGCCAAAAAGCCGACTGAATCCGCTTTAGGAGCGCCTGGTCCTTTGTGCGCGGACACAAAGGAACGGTAAATTTAATGTTTCCAAACGCCAGGCTGCCGACCGGCACCGATGTTTGTCGGAATTGTACACACGAGCGACCCTATGACGTGGACCTAACTAAACAGATCTGCGCATGAAGATTAGGATATAAATAGAACAGTTTAGAATATAAACGGATACCTAAAAACCCAGCTTTAGAGGTGTATGGGACGATAAGCATTCTACAAATCGTAGTGCATCGGTAGAATGCTGATCGTTGTCGGTTCTCGGCAAGTATCCAATGACTTTGTTTTCTAAGTTATGAATTTGTAGTAGCAAACTCTCTTACTGCTGTGTGGTGTCGGCCTAGAGAATAGCACCGACCCAATTGTTCCCGCGGGTGTCGTAAAAGGCGACTAAGGGACACAAACCGTGGGCAGCAGCTCCTCCTGCAGTACAATTCCACCGAACTGCGATCCCCAACCCGCAGCCCAGCGTGGGGATTATTGGCATTACCCCCTATGATAGCTCAACGTGGCGCTCTTTAGGGGAGGGCTATGTCCAGCAGTGGACTAGTATAGCCTGACGGCGGCGCAACTCTCAAGAAAAATATCTTCAGGGTACCCGAGGGTCTGAGGTGCTCACTTACGAGCGATTAAAAGCTGTAATCCATGGTGCGCTCGCGTGGTGACTAAGCCAACACTTTCTCTCTGTGAGAAGGCCTGTGCCCTGTAGTGGTAAGTATAAAGGCTGCTTATATACGGGTTTAAACTGATTATATTCTTTTTGTTGCACTAACCCATGCCGGGACTCGAACCCGCGACCTCTGGCTAACCGTACCATAGCTCTCCCAACTGAGCTAATGGGCAAGTGCCGCCATCAGCGAAATTTAGAATCTCTTTACAATATTCTTTGTATTATTTACAGGCAGCAACATCTGGCTGAAGTAATTTGCATCACTTGCCGCCCCGCGCCCTAACTTTGCAGTTAGGGTTTACATCGAAATGATATCGCTGTACCCACATGATATCATGTGGGTACAGCAATATCATTCCGATGTCGCGGGTTCGAGTCGCGGCATGGACGGAATTTTAAGGCTCTAAATAGGTTTTTAAGGTTTAAACTGATTCAAAAATGTTAGAGCGTGGTCATGAAACTAAAATTCCTGATTCAAATGCGCCATATTTTCATTTCATATGGCTGCATTTAGCATAGTAATGCCAATTTGAATTGCCTACTCAGTTATCACTTATCAGGCTTAGTAATAATAATTAGTAATTGTATTCATAAAGATATCACACTTGCTTTTGCTTTAATTTAGTGCAAAAATAATATATGTGAAAATGCTAAGATCTAGAGCCTATGCTTCCTAAAAGAGGGATAAGACTCTGTAGCTTAGGGTAAGCAGAAGGTATAATAGTGTTTTTGTAAAATTACTAGATGATCCCGCAAACGTTGTTTTGCCATATTAACTAGCCAACGATCTATTCTGAGACGTAAAAAATATACCTACTCGAATAATTTCTTAAAAATCGCAGAAGCCGTTTCAGAGGAGTTCTAAAAACAAACACTGTGACACAAATCTTTTATGTATCAAAAGATATAAAAATCTCCTATTTTGTTTGTTGGGTTACCAAATAGATGGTTTGGAAAGTGCCCTTTCATTTCATAGAAGTCTTAATACCAACGAGCTATCAAGTATTTATAGCTTTGAAGTGTTGTGATAATCAAGATCATGATTCGGATCATCCAGGTTCGGTCCCCAACTATTGATTATATTCATAGAAGACAATAAATTTTATACGTGGGTTATGCGTATAATACAACATTAGGGTTATACAATTTTACAGCTGGGTTAAGACAGCATATGCTCGTAACATACGTGGGTAGGTATATCTAGATGGATTTTGCTAATTTTGTTTAAATCTCGAGTACTTAAGCATAATTGGAAACGCTTTCTTAGAAATTACAATTTAATGAGTCACTCCAACACAATACTGAAGAAAAGGAGGTGCTCAAAGATTTACAAAGAAGGGACTCCACGGGGAGCGTGACTTGGATGTATCATTTGTATCAGGGCCACGGGGCAGAGATTCGTGACAGTAGTCTGCTTCGAACCTTAAAATATTATTACACATTTTACTTTCGTTCAGTAAGGACAAAAAAACAAATAGATAGATAGATAGATAGACAGACGGACGGACGGACGGACGGACGGACGGACGGACGGACGGACGGACGGACGGACGGACGGACGGACGGACGGACGGACGGACGGACGGACGGACGGACGGACGGACGGACGGACGGACGGACGGACGGACGGACGGACGGACGGACGGACGGACGGACAGACAGACAGACAGACAGACAGACAGACAGACAGACAGACAGACAGACAGACAGACAGACAGACAGACAGACAGACAGACAGACAGACAGACAGACAGACAGACAGACAGACAGACAGACAGACAGACAGACAGACAGACAGACAGACAGACAGACAGACAGACAGACAGACAGACAGACAGACAGACAGACAGACAGACAGACAGACAGACAGACAGACAGACAGACAGACAGACAGACAGACAGACAGACAGACAGACAGACAGACAGACAGACAGACAGACAGACAGACAGACAGACAGACAGACAGACAGACAGACAGACAGACAGACAGACAGACAGACAGACAGACAGACAGACAGACAGACAGACAGACAGACAGACAGACAGACAGACAGACAGACAGACAGACAGACAGACAGACAGACAGACAGACAGACAGACAGACAGACAGACAGACAGACAGACAGACAGACAGACAGACAGACAGACAGACAGACAGACAGACAGACAGACAGACAGACAGACAGACAGACAGACAGACAGACAGACAGACAGACAGACAGACAGACAGACAGACAGACAGACAGACAGACAGACAGACAGACAGACAGACAGACAGACAGACAGACAGACAGACAGACAGACAGACAGACAGACAGACAGACAGACAGACAGACAGACAGACAGACAGACAGACAGACAGACAGACAGACAGACAGACAGACAGACAGACAGACAGACAGACAGACAGACAGACAGACAGACAGACAGACAGACAGACAGACAGACAGACAGACAGACAGACAGACAGACAGACAGACAGACAGACAGACAGACAGACAGACAGACAGACAGACAGACAGACAGACAGACAGACAGACAGACAGACAGACAGACAGACAGACAGACAGACAGACAGACAGACAGACAGACAGACAGACAGACAGACAGACAGACAGACAGACAGACAGACAGACAGACAGACAGACAGACAGACAGACAGACAGACAGACAGACAGACAGACAGACAGACAGACAGACAGACAGACAGACAGACAGACAGACAGACAGACAGACAGACAGACAGACAGACAGACAGACAGACAGACAGACAGACAGACAGACAGACAGACAGACAGACAGACAGACAGACAGACAGACAGACAGACAGACAGACAGACAGACAGACAGACAGACAGACAGACAGACAGACAGACAGACAGACAGACAGACAGACAGACAGACAGACAGACAGACAGACAGACAGACAGACAGACAGACAGACAGACAGACAGACAGACAGACAGACAGACAGACAGACAGACAGACAGACAGACAGACAGACAGACAGACAGACAGACAGACAGACAGACAGACAGACAGACAGACAGACAGACAGACAGACAGACAGACAGACAGACAGACAGACAGACAGACAGACAGACAGACAGACAGACAGACAGACAGACAGACAGACAGACAGACAGACAGACAGACAGACAGACAGACAGACAGACAGACAGACAGACAGACAGACAGACAGACAGACAGACAGACAGACAGACAGACAGACAGACAGACAGACAGACAGACAGACAGACAGACAGACAGACAGACAGACAGACAGACAGACAGACAGACAGACAGACAGACAGACAGACAGACAGACAGACAGACAGACAGACAGACAGACAGACAGACAGACAGACAGACAGACAGACAGACAGACAGAGAACACTTTATTGTAAATAAAAAAGGAAATTACACAGATATTTCTTAACCTAAGAGAACAGACGACGGCCTTATCACTAAAAGCGATCTCTTCCAGACAACCTTTGGGTGGACTGGAGCAATACATTGGAGAAGGAAGTAGATTTATTATGAATAATACGTGCTTAATGAAGAAAGTTATTTTACTAACTGTAAATAGATATATACAAATAATTGTTTTTATACTTTATTTCACACGAAACATTAAATATGACATTACATAAGAAATAACATGTACAAAGGCGAGCTTATCTCTGTAAGACATTTCTTCCAGCAAACCTTGGAGAGTTGGAGCAGCAGTAAAAACGGGTCTATATACCTGTACAATATAAACTACACCGACTGCAAAAACCCTAAACAATAACGTAAGCAGAAAGAATACACTACATCGACTAAATACCCAATAAATAAATAAAATACATAGTAAATCATAAATAAATATATAGCTCAAAGTAATGATAGAGATAAATAGTGCTCTTTCAACTGATTCTTAAATGTACCATTTGTTGGACTAGCGCAAATTATCTGTGGCAGTGCATTCCACAGCCTTTAATAATATACTAGTATATAATAGAAATAATTTGATCATGACAATAAAGATTAGATTAGATTAGAACTCTTTATTGTACACACCAGAAAACCAAATACGTAAAAAGGCTTACAAACTAGTAGTTTACTAGGCTTAAATGCTTCAGTTCTATCCATCCCAGGATTGTCTGGAAGAGCACGCTTTTAGCGATAAGACCGCCAATTGTATACGGCAATAGCTTAGATGACAATAAAGATAGTGGGCCAGTTTCTGAATTGAGAATTTCGCTAAGTAAACACTCAACTGTAGCGCTGTTTCTTCAAATTTCTCAGCAAAGAGCGTAACGGAACACAGTTCATAAGGCCAATAACAGATATCCACTAATAGGCAGTTCATAATTACTAAAATTAAACCGCGACTACGCTTAGCAATATACAAATACGTGCACGTGCATGCCTGCGCTGGAAATCGAACCTGAGTCTCCTGCTTCCGAGTGCACTGTTCTACCTACTGAGCTACCGCCGCTCAGTACGCACACTTGTTAATATTGCATTGCTCTGTTTGTGTTAAAATGTTTCATTGTAATATTGGTTCATTGTGTTCTATATTATGTAGTCCACTGCTGGACATAGCCCTCCCCTAATGAGCGCCATAGCGCCCTGTCTTCAGCTTCCCAACATATTACAGCCTGAAGAAGAAGAAGTGTTCTATATTTGTGTAGTTTGTTTTTCTTGCTGCTATATAGGTATGATTTTATTTACGTGTGCCTGTAACGGTGTCAACTGGGGTACACCATTTTTTTAAAACTGAACATGTTTGCCAACATTTGCCAACCAAGCCGCGGGTTTCCTCACGATGTTTTCCTTCACCGTTAGCGTGTGGTATTGCGACTACAAATTCGCAAATGTACGTAACTTTGAAAATGAACAAAGTCATTGGTACATGCCCGCACTCGGGATCGAACCTGGGGCTCTAGCTTGCCAGTCCATGGTTCTACCCACTGAGCTACCACCGCTAAACAAATAAACAAAATCATATAGCAGCAAGAAAAACAAACTACACAAATATAGAACACTTCTTCTTCTTCAGGCTGTAATATGTTGGGAAGCTGAAGACAGGGCGCTATGGCGCTCATTAGGGGAGGGCTATGTCCAGCAGTGGACTACATAATATAGAACACAATGAACCAATATTACAATGAAACATTTTAACACAAACAGAGCAATGCAATATTAACAAGTGTGCGTACTGAGCGGCGGTAGCTCAGTAGGTAGAACAGTGCACTCGGAAGCAGGAGACTCAGGTTCGATTTCCAGCGCAGGCATGCACGTGCACGTATTTGTATATTGCTAAGCGTAGTCGCGGTTTAATTTTAGTAATTATGAACTGCCTATTAGTGGATATCTGTTATTGGCCTTATGAACTGTGTTCCGTTACGCTCTTTGCTGAGAAATTTGAAGAAACAGCGCTACAGTTGAGTGTTTACTTAGCGAAATTCTCAATTCAGAAACTGGCCCACTATCTTTATTGTCATCTAAGCTATTGCCGTATACAATTGGCGGTATTATCGCTAAAAGCGTGCTCTTCCAGACAATCTTGGGATGGATAGAACTGAAGCATTTAAGCCTAGTAAACTACTTGTTTGTAAGCCTTTTTACGTATTTGGTTTTCTGGTGTGTACAATAAAGAGTTCTAATCTAATCTAATCTTTATTGTCATGATCAAATTATTTCTATTATATACTAGTATATTATTAAAGGCTGTGGAATGCACTGCCACAGATAATTTGCGCTAGTCCCACAAATGGTACATTTAAGAATCAGTTGAAAGAGCACTATTTATCTCTATCATTACTTTGAGCTATATATTTATTTATGATTTACTATGTATTTTATTTATTTATTGGGTATTTAGTCGATGTAGTGTATTCTTTCTGCTTACGTTATTGTTTAGGGTTTTTGCAGTCTGTGTAGTTTATATTGTACAGGTATATAGACCCGTTTTTACTGCTGCTCCAAATCTCCAAGGTTTGCTGGAAGAAATGTCTTACAGAGATAAGCTCGCCTTTGTACATGTTATTTCTTATGTAATGTCATATTTAATGTTTCGTGTGAAATAAAGTATAAAACAATTATTTGTATATATCTATTTACAGTTAGTACAATAACTTTCTTCATTAAGCACGTATTATTCATAATAAATCTACTTCCTTCTCCAATGTATTGCTCCAGTCCACCCAAAGGTTGTCTGGAAGAGATCGCTTTTAGTGATAAGGCCGTCGTCTGTTCTCTTAGGTTAAGAAATATCTGTGTAATTTCCTTTTTTATTTACAATAAAGTGTTCTCTGTCTGTCTGTCTGTCTGTCTGTCTGTCTGTCTGTCTGTCTGTCTGTCTGTCTGTCTGTCTGTCTGTCTGTCTGTCTGTCTGTCTGTCTGTCTGTCTGTCTGTCTGTCTGTCTGTCTGTCTGTCTGTCTGTCTGTCTGTCTGTCTGTCTGTCTGTCTGTCTGTCTGTCTGTCTGTCTGTCTGTCTGTCTGTCTGTCTGTCTGTCTGTCTGTCTGTCTGTCTGTCTGTCTGTCTGTCTGTCTGTCTGTCTGTCTGTCTGTCTGTCTGTCTGTCTGTCTGTCTGTCTGTCTGTCTGTCTGTCTGTCTGTCTGTCTGTCTGTCTGTCTGTCTGTCTGTCTGTCTGTCTGTCTGTCTGTCTGTCTGTCTGTCTGTCTGTCTGTCTGTCTGTCTGTCTGTCTGTCTGTCTGTCTGTCTGTCTGTCTGTCTGTCTGTCTGTCTGTCTGTCTGTCTGTCTGTCTGTCTGTCTGTCTGTCTGTCTGTCTGTCTGTCTGTCTGTCTGTCTGTCTGTCTGTCTGTCTGTCTGTCTGTCTGTCTGTCTGTCTGTCTGTCTGTCTGTCTGTCTGTCTGTCTGTCTGTCTGTCTGTCTGTCTGTCTGTCTGTCTGTCTGTCTGTCTGTCTGTCTGTCTGTCTGTCTGTCTGTCTGTCTGTCTGTCTGTCTGTCTGTCTGTCTGTCTGTCTGTCTGTCTGTCTGTCTGTCTGTCTGTCTGTCTGTCTGTCTGTCTGTCTGTCTGTCTGTCTGTCTGTCTGTCTGTCTGTCTGTCTGTCTGTCTGTCTGTCTGTCTGTCTGTCTGTCTGTCTGTCTGTCTGTCTGTCTGTCTGTCTGTCTGTCTGTCTGTCTGTCTGTCTGTCTGTCTGTCTGTCTGTCTGTCTGTCTGTCTGTCTGTCTGTCTGTCTGTCTGTCTGTCTGTCTGTCTGTCTGTCTGTCTGTCTGTCTGTCTGTCTGTCTGTCTGTCTGTCTGTCTGTCTGTCTGTCTGTCTGTCTGTCTGTCTGTCTGTCTGTCTGTCTGTCTGTCTGTCTGTCTGTCTGTCTGTCTGTCTGTCTGTCTGTCTGTCTGTCTGTCTGTCTGTCTGTCTGTCTGTCTGTCTGTCTGTCTGTCTGTCTGTCTGTCTGTCTGTCTGTCTGTCTGTCTGTCTGTCTGTCTGTCTGTCTGTCTGTCTGTCTGTCTGTCTGTCTGTCTGTCTGTCTGTCTGTCTGTCTGTCTGTCTGTCTGTCTGTCTGTCTGTCTGTCTGTCTGTCTGTCTGTCTGTCTGTCTGTCTGTCTGTCTGTCTGTCTGTCTGTCTGTCTGTCTGTCTGTCTGTCTGTCTGTCTGTCTGTCTGTCTGTCTGTCTGTCTGTCTGTCTGTCTGTCTGTCTGTCTGTCTGTCTGTCTGTCTGTCTGTCTGTCTGTCTGTCTGTCTGTCTGTCTGTCTGTCTGTCTGTCTGTCTGTCTGTCTGTCTGTCTGTCTGTCTGTCTGTCTGTCTGTCTGTCTGTCTGTCTGTCTGTCTGTCTGTCTGTCTGTCTGTCTGTCTGTCTGTCTGTCTGTCTGTCTGTCTGTCTGTCTGTCTGTCTGTCTGTCTGTCTGTCTGTCTGTCTGTCTGTCTGTCTGTCTGTCTGTCTGTCTGTCTGTCTGTCTGTCTGTCTGTCTGTCTGTCTGTCTGTCTGTCTGTCTGTCTGTCTGTCTGTCTGTCTGTCTGTCTGTCTGTCTGTCTGTCTGTCTGTCTGTCTGTCTGTCTGTCTGTCTGTCTGTCTGTCTGTCTGTCTGTCTGTCTGTCTGTCTGTCTGTCTGTCTGTCTGTCTGTCTGTCTGTCTGTCTGTCTGTCTGTCTGTCTGTCTGTCTGTCTGTCTGTCTGTCTGTCTGTCTGTCTGTCTGTCTGTCTGTCTGTCTGTCTGTCTGTCTGTCTGTCTGTCTGTCTGTCTGTCTGTCTGTCTGTCTGTCTGTCTGTCTGTCTGTCTGTCTGTCTGTCTGTCTGTCTGTCTGTCTGTCTGTCTGTCTGTCTGTCTGTCTGTCTGTCTGTCTGTCTGTCTGTCTGTCTGTCTGTCTGTCTGTCTGTCTGTCTGTCTGTCTGTCTGTCTGTCTGTCTGTCTGTCTGTCTGTCTGTCTGTCTGTCTGTCTGTCTGTCTGTCTGTCTGTCTGTCTGTCTGTCTGTCTGTCTGTCTGTCTGTCTGTCTGTCTGTCTGTCTGTCTGTCTGTCTGTCTGTCTGTCTGTCTGTCTGTCTGTCTGTCTGTCTGTCTGTCTGTCTGTCTGTCTGTCTGTCTGTCTGTCTGTCTGTCTGTCTGTCTGTCTGTCTGTCTGTCTGTCTGTCTGTCTGTCTGTCTGTCTGTCTGTCTGTCTGTCTGTCTGTCTGTCTGTCTGTCTGTCTGTCTGTCTGTCTGTCTGTCTGTCTGTCTGTCTGTCTGTCTGTCTGTCTGTCTGTCTGTCTGTCTGTCTGTCTGTCTGTCTGTCTGTCTGTCTGTCTGTCTGTCTGTCTGTCTGTCTGTCTGTCTGTCTGTCTGTCTGTCTGTCTGTCTGTCTGTCTGTCTGTCTGTCTGTCTGTCTGTCTGTCTGTCTGTCTGTCTGTCTGTCTGTCTGTCTGTCTGTCTGTCTGTCTGTCTGTCTGTCTGTCTGTCTGTCTGTCTGTCTGTCTGTCTGTCTGTCTGTCTGTCTGTCTGTCTGTCTGTCTGTCTGTCTGTCTGTCTGTCTGTCTGTCTGTCTGTCTGTCTGTCTGTCTGTCTGTCTGTCTGTCTGTCTGTCTGTCTGTCTGTCTGTCTGTCTGTCTGTCTGTCTGTCTGTCTGTCTGTCTGTCTGTCTGTCTGTCTGTCTGTCTGTCTGTCTGTCTGTCTGTCTGTCTGTCTGTCTGTCTGTCTGTCTGTCTGTCTGTCTGTCTGTCTGTCTGTCTGTCTGTCTGTCTGTCTGTCTGTCTGTCTGTCTGTCTGTCTGTCTGTCTGTCTGTCTGTCTGTCTGTCTGTCTGTCTGTCTGTCTGTCTGTCTGTCTGTCTGTCTGTCTGTCTGTCTGTCTGTCTGTCTGTCTGTCTGTCTGTCTGTCTGTCTGTCTGTCTGTCTGTCTGTCTGTCTGTCTGTCTGTCTGTCTGTCTGTCTGTCTGTCTGTCTGTCTGTCTGTCTGTCTGTCTGTCTGTCTGTCTGTCTGTCTGTCTGTCTGTCTGTCTGTCTGTCTGTCTGTCTGTCTGTCTGTCTGTCTGTCTGTCTGTCTGTCTGTCTGTCTGTCTGTCTGTCTGTCTGTCTGTCTGTCTGTCTGTCTGTCTGTCTGTCTGTCTGTCTGTCTGTCTGTCTGTCTGTCTGTCTGTCTGTCTGTCTGTCTGTCTGTCTGTCTGTCTGTCTGTCTGTCTGTCTGTCTGTCTGTCTGTCTGTCTGTCTGTCTGTCTGTCTGTCTGTCTGTCTGTCTGTCTGTCTGTCTGTCTGTCTGTCTGTCTGTCTGTCTGTCTGTCTGTCTGTCTGTCTGTCTGTCTGTCTGTCTGTCTGTCTGTCTGTCTGTCTGTCTGTCTGTCTGTCTGTCTGTCTGTCTGTCTGTCTGTCTGTCTGTCTGTCTGTCTGTCTGTCTGTCTGTCTGTCTGTCTGTCTGTCTGTCTGTCTGTCTGTCTGTCTGTCTGTCTGTCTGTCTGTCTGTCTGTCTGTCTGTCTGTCTGTCTGTCTGTCTGTCTGTCTGTCTGTCTGTCTGTCTGTCTGTCTGTCTGTCTGTCTGTCTGTCTGTCTGTCTGTCTGTCTGTCTGTCTGTCTGTCTGTCTGTCTGTCTGTCTGTCTGTCTGTCTGTCTGTCTGTCTGTCTGTCTGTCTGTCTGTCTGTCTGTCTGTCTGTCTGTCTGTCTGTCTGTCTGTCTGTCTGTCTGTCTGTCTGTCTGTCTGTCTGTCTGTCTGTCTGTCTGTCTGTCTGTCTGTCTGTCTGTCTGTCTGTCTGTCTGTCTGTCTGTCTGTCTGTCTGTCTGTCTGTCTGTCTGTCTGTCTGTCTGTCTGTCTGTCTGTCTGTCTGTCTGTCTGTCTGTCTGTCTGTCTGTCTGTCTGTCTGTCTGTCTGTCTGTCTGTCTGTCTGTCTGTCTGTCTGTCTGTCTGTCTGTCTGTCTGTCTGTCTGTCTGTCTGTCTGTCTGTCTGTCTGTCTGTCTGTCTGTCTGTCTGTCTGTCTGTCTGTCTGTCTGTCTGTCTGTCTGTCTGTCTGTCTGTCTGTCTGTCTGTCTGTCTGTCTGTCTGTCTGTCTGTCTGTCTGTCTGTCTGTCTGTCTGTCTGTCTGTCTGTCTGTCTGTCTGTCTGTCTGTCTGTCTGTCTGTCTGTCTGTCTGTCTGTCTGTCTGTCTGTCTGTCTGTCTGTCTGTCTGTCTGTCTGTCTGTCTGTCTGTCTGTCTGTCTGTCTGTCTGTCTGTCTGTCTGTCTGTCTGTCTGTCTGTCTGTCTGTCTGTCTGTCTGTCTGTCTGTCTGTCTGTCTGTCTGTCTGTCTGTCTGTCTGTCTGTCTGTCTGTCTGTCTGTCTGTCTGTCTGTCTGTCTGTCTGTCTGTCTGTCTGTCTGTCTGTCTGTCTGTCTGTCTGTCTGTCTGTCTGTCTGTCTGTCTGTCTGTCTGTCTGTCTGTCTGTCTGTCTGTCTGTCTGTCTGTCTGTCTGTCTGTCTGTCTGTCTGTCTGTCTGTCTGTCTGTCTGTCTGTCTGTCTGTCTGTCTGTCTGTCTGTCTGTCTGTCTGTCTGTCTGTCTGTCTGTCTGTCTGTCTGTCTGTCTGTCTGTCTGTCTGTCTGTCTGTCTGTCTGTCTGTCTGTCTGTCTGTCTGTCTGTCTGTCTGTCTGTCTGTCTGTCTGTCTGTCTGTCTGTCTGTCTGTCTGTCTGTCTGTCTGTCTGTCTGTCTGTCTGTCTGTCTGTCTGTCTGTCTGTCTGTCTGTCTGTCTGTCTGTCCGTCTGAACCGCAGTTCGCATACCACCACACCAGCTCAATCAACAAAGTAATTAATCGAGGGGTTTCTCGTTGCTCGTAGGATCGAGAAATAAATTATTAATATCCTATTGTAATGCCACCCTGGCTCTTTGGCCAGTCCGACGTGCGTGATTAGATTAGATCATTAGCTGTTTGCACAGGTAGATAGATAGATCTTTACTGTACACAGGCCTTATTAAAAGCAATTTCTTCCAGGCAACCATAGACTTCTGACAGTAAGGTCCGCCATAGTCTTACAATCCTCCACCAACCCGGACTTGGCCCCCGTGGTGGAGTATGGCCTAACCTTCCTGCGATGCAGGAAGAGACCCGTGCTCCAGCAGTGGGGACATACAGGGGTTGATATCGAACCGTAGACGGAGACAAGAAATAAATTAGAGACGGGTTGGTGCAAATTAGAAATTTTAAAATTAGGAATTCAAAGTTAGAAATTTATATAAAGTTACTTAAAGCATACATAAATAATTGAATAAATAGATATGCACAGAATCGCGCTGACTGCCTCAACAGGCGGTTATTCGGTGACCAGTCGGCGCGCGCGCCTCATAGGGATGTATCTTAGTTTGGTCAAATGTGGACTTTGGCACTTTGTAGACAATAAAGTTACAGACTCTTTTGACATAATAATACAGAACACTTTATTGCACAACCAGAATTACAAACCTGATTTCTTAAATCTGAGTTATGTCTTGTACTTAGTTTCATTTTATCAGTTCCGGTCTTAAAACAATAATGTAATTTTCAAGGTCACGACTGAGGAGTTTAGAGGACGTAAGTTTCTATTAATTTTTTTTTATTGGAAGTTCCACCCTTTGCTACATTTGTCAAAAGTATAATAATTATTTTCATATAACATAACATTTACATACAGGCACATACATTGCTTCTGGCCCCAACTAGAATAACCTGTGTCGTGGGAACCAGACACAACGACATCACAAACATGTAAACATCCAAGACCTGGGGTTTTTTTTTGTTCCCAGCCCTTCATATTTACAAATATTAGGATGTGCGAGCGTGAAGGATGGCAAGAGAGTAAACAAGTATGAAAAACGAACGATACAAAGAATCACTTAGTGAAATTTTTAATTTAGAACCCTTCCGACTATTTCATTTGGGCATGTCTCAAACTGAGTGACGGTGGGCAGTTGCTAAACCAAAGAACCATTAAACGATTTAAAATTTTCGACCTAAAATTATTAATTCCGGATTCACTTAATTACGATACTAAAACCTTGTCGGAATCTTCCGACACAACAGCAAGTAATTAAATCCGGAATTAAGTTAATGGCATATAACTTTTTTATATACTATTTTTACGACTTGCGATATGTTGTTATAAATATGTGCAATGAAACGATTGTTGTAATATTTGAGTCACCTGTTATATTGCGTAGCGGATATTGATTAACGTAGCCAATAATAATAATATCGTAATATTAGGACAGGCACCTCAACAAAAAAAGTAGTGTCGTGGTACTTTTTTTTGTGGTACTCCTTTGGTTTAATGTGAAACGTCTAGAAGTAAGCGTAAATTTTTAGCTCAAACTGCGCAATGTATTACGCGGCACTGGCGCTATCTAGCGGCATGAATAAAGAAGATTTGAGTAATGGTTACATTTCTCTACTTAACGATACATAAATAAATTGCGGACGACATCACAGAGTTACAACCATCGCCGAGGAAATATGTTTTCGTTTAATGTTGTTTTAGAAAGTGACCCCGTACTGACGAACTGAAAAACGTTTCATATCAAATGTCTGATAAATACATCGACCAAATAGGGGATGTATTAGCAAAGGGGAAGATAAAAAGTACCCGGAACCGGCATGCATGCTACGACTTACAACCGTTGATGAAGCGAAGCTGATCTGTCAGGATCGTGGCAAGTGGCAGTCCCTGGTCTCTGCCTATCCCTCTATTATACAGGTGTGAGGTTATGTATGTCAAATATCTGACAGTAGCTTTGCTTGGACCTGGGCCTAGATTATGCTAATGCATTGTGCTACAATAACAACTGCATGAACGTGGCGATTTAATTTCGTTGCTGCTTCATCTACGCGCGCACGTACATCGAACCTTCTAGGCGTCAATGGTATAAAAAACACCCTCACGTGATCCAACTACGTATCTGTCATGATACTATAATGCACTAACATCGAGGCCCTGTCTCGGGTCTCAAAGGCGGGGACGCAAGATATGACAAAGAAGACTTGGCCGCAGAAAAACATCATGACCCTAAAATCGTGGCTTAAGGCGAGAAATTTAGCACTCTTCCGAGTCGCAGCATCACGGGGTAAAGTGGCGACAAATCTAATAGCCGACCTCTGATAGGAGATGGCACCGAAGAACAAGTTTTCTTAAAGAGAAATTACACTAATTAATTTATAGTCTAAAGAAAACCGCGCTATTACATAACCGAGGATAATGGAACGGCTCGACCCGCGCTAAACCATTTAATCCTCTTACAAGTGCCTTGTTGAAATGACCTTAGCCTGAGCGAAACGAGCATTCACAAAATAGTTTCTCTACAAGCTGCGTTAGCTTGTGTACATGGACTGTAAAGTCAGTTGCAATCTCGTCACAAGGGAGTAAACCGATTCAGCGGCTTCAAGGCGTGAAACCCGACAAATGGTAAACCGGTTTATTTCCGTGTCTTCCCTTCGCCTTGCTAGCAGTTGGCCGGTCACGGCCACGGCTGTGTCAACTTTGCAAAGGCGGGAAGGATTATAGTGTGTTTTAGACGGGACTAATTTGAAGGTTGGACAGCGGCGATTAGCGCTCGAGAAGCTCTATTAGTTTTGGCCGGCTTGGGTTCAGACATTAAGTAATTATTATTCTATGACGTAAATTGGAAACCCTAAATATCTTTAAACGAAATTTCTTACTTTCAACTTATTTTCTCAACGTCCTGTTTTGATCTTGAAAACAACAATAAAATTCTATTGATTTTCTCAACAATAGATTTATATTGGTTTTGTAAGGTCCTGACTTATAAGGTTATAGTGATCTCGAAATTTTTGTATCTTGAAGCTGTCCGCTGAAAGAAGAGATAAGCTATAACACAATCACTTGACAGGCTCCAAACAAAGGATACCGTTATATACCGCTATGGTAATCAGACAAGGCTGTCACAAATATTAAAAAAAACTCGGAGTAAGGTCTTTTGTACAATTATTATGATTCCATCCCACATCAAAAGCAATTCCAGGTGAAAGACGCGCCGCCAAATCATTTCAGAAATACGACTGGAGAAACTTGTTCACAGAATAAGAAAAATATTTAGCTAAAAGATGATTAATCGCTCCGTTACCTTTCTTCGCCGGCGATGCACACTTGCTCCTACTTGAGGGCGACTTGACTTCAGCCGCCATCCTCTCCTTCTCCGTTCCCATCGCGGATAGTCTCGAGCTGTCTCCCTCACGCCCGACCCTCGACCATCACTACACGACAAAAGATTGATGGATCTCGCCGAGTGCAGGAGACAACCCGCGAACGCCTTTTACTTATGGATAATGAGCTCTACGAGTGATTCTTGATGACACGCCTTGGCAGATAGCCAGCCGACACTTTATTGACTTATTTTGACTCACAAACTCACCCATGAAAATATTGAGCAAACAAGCTTACGATGATGTCGTGCACAGAAGTTCTTGAAACTATTAGTGGAATTAAGTGATTTGTGGTATCTTATATGTACTTCTGGTACGTGATGTATTAATTGGCAGTGCTGCGACGTATGTTGGCTTAGCAATGTTTGCTGTGTCGACAAGACATGGCAAATAGACGGCTAGAACGCTTGATCGCTAATGTGAGTTAATCGATGCTAACCACAGGATTATTGCTCATTAAATTATCAAGTGCAATTGTATTGGCTTTGTGCTTCATTATGGTGGCAGCCTCTTGTTGCAAATAGTCAACATAATATTATGAGTGCCTTGGTTCTTCCTGTTGATAACAATCCTTGTGTGGTGTGACAGTGAGATATGAATATTCTGTATTTGGTAAGCTAAAATATTGCTTTTTTCCAAAACAAATATGATAAGATAATTTTGCAATGTTTTGTTTCGTAGCCATAGTAGAGCCATCAATCAATCGGGTACATCCTTAAAAGGGAATTCGGTTTACCCTTTTTTTACTAATGAAAGCGTGATTAGACGTAACACGTAAGCATGAGAAAATAAGTAGGAACGATAAAATGTATGGATAAGCGTGAATGATTGGAGATGTGCGTATATATCTGGGTATATATAAATTCGGTAGAATCTAAAAATCGAACAGTCTGTCCAAAGCCAGTGGGACTTGACCTAGCTGCCTGACCAGTCAGGCTGCGCACTACAAGGCTTGATTAAGCGCATGCGATGTGCTAATCAAAAAGCCTACACTTTTCAAAAGGAACATCGTCCTCAGCTAACAAAATTCTTCTACAGCGGTTCTTTGTCCCGCATAGCAGCGAGCCTCTACGTCACTGAGCCTTGAATAATTTGTAGGCTTCAACCTGCCTCAACAAAATTAGACGGCGGCTAGAGGTTGAAAGTGAAATTAGTTCCTCTTTTAGCTGACCTGACATTGCCGGCGTTTGCCTCTCATTCCATGAGGTCATTGCTAATAGAACAAAGGCTTATTAAAATTTAATCAAAGTCAATCAATTAATACCGCGGATGAATGAAACAAATGAAAGTATACGTTTTTGTAGTTCACATAGAAGTAATAAGCAAACTGTTTTCAGAATAGATTCTGAATGCGCCAACAGATAAAAGGAACAACAAATACAACCCGAAAAGTTTGCGTTACGATCACGGGTTTCTGGTTTGTAAATGAAATTTAGCTCTACGTCAGGTTGATAGGGTTGAGTTTTGTCTGCAGGGCGAGAGAAAATTTACGAGGTCCAAGTACGGAGCGTCTAGTTATAGCAGCAGAGAATACGAGGCATACTAAGGCTGTGGGCACTATTCCCATGGCTTATAATAGTAAAACGTGCTAATGCCAACACTGCGGAGGTTGTAAACATAAAAGGCATAAAAAAAGAGAGGTTATGTGAGCGATGAAGATGACATCTAACATGGTGAGTCCGGAAATCTCTGTGCATCTCACGTCACGTCGGCTGGCACGGCCTGTCGATACGGACGAAACCGGCGTTACGTAAGCGGACACGATTAAAACACTGTCAATTAATGTTTTTGTTTATGGCCGCGCAGGAAAATGAACCTTAAGGCGGTCGGTCAGGCGGTTGTCTCGCGACCGGGCACGCGGAGACGGGAGGGTGGAGAGTCGCACGTGCGGCGCGCGGTTCGCGCGGACGAGCCCTGGAGGCTGCGGCCCGGGCGGGATCGATGCGCGCGGCGGGCGGCGGCGGAGTGCACCGGGCCGGAGGCTGCGCCGCGCCCTGCCCGCCCCCCGCGCCGCGCATGCGCCCCGCCCGCCACCAGCTCGCCGTCGCCGGGCTAAGCCATAACCTCACTATAGCGGGCCCACAGCATCCCAAACCACCCTCTCGATGCTTTCGATGGGAGTCGCGAGGCTGTACGTTCTGACCCTCCACTCAGAACGCACTGTCTCTAATGTTTGTGCTCCAAATTGCGCTAACGTAATCCATGCAAGACATGAGTTCGACAACGAGTTCTGATCTCAAAGGATAGCCCGTCATAAGGGTATCACGTGGAATAATCTTCAGACTGGGGCCATTTATACAAATCAAAGTACATCGGACCCCAGCGGGAATCAAACGAATGACCTTTGTCTTAGCAATATGTCAGAAATCTTGTCGCTTGGCAATAAATAAGGAAGAGTACGGTTCTGAAGGCCAATCTCTATTAGTGGAGAGGCACAGAAAGAAAAAAAAACGTTGTAAACAACAACTTAGTGAACGTTTTAGTCATAAGAAACAGAATTAAGCTCTTGAACGCATCGAAAACTATAGGCACATTTTTGTTAAATCTATATAAATAAAATTCAAAGTCCTGACTGACTGACTCACTCATCAACGCCCAGCCCAAGCCGTTGGACCTAGGAAGCTGAAATTTTACACAGAGGGTCTATATATAAAGTAGGCAAGGAATAAGATTTTTTTGAAATTCAACCCCTATGGGGGCGAAAAAGGTTGCCGAAATTTGTATAGGAGGTATAAAGAATGTTCTCTCATTTTCTTGGAACTTATAACAAATACTCTTTAACACAATTGATTGAACACGTGTTCCGCCGTTTTTTAAATTTAACCCATAAGGGAGTGAACCGGGCTGCAAAATGTTGTAGCTACTAAAGTCCAAGCGGACGGAGTCGCGGGCAAAAGCTAGTTTTTAATAAATGCTTTCCATAGTACTAACGCAAGTTGGGAAATTTTGCGCCGAGAGTACGTACGGGGCGGGTAGTGATGGATCCCGCTGCACTTGAAATATCTCGAAGCGATTTGTGATTTAGGTCGGCTACGCTACAAGGGTTCACAAACTGTCGCCACAATATTCAATCGTACCGTCATTATACCTACAATGCCTCTTGATTAACTCCCTACTGATTTCTTTCATTTCCATTTAAGTATTTGCAGTAAAAGAAGCAATTTAAGATGGCTAAAACGTATACTAGGAGCTTTCCGAAAGTTATTGGTTTTCTTATAAATGCCAGTAAAGTTTACCAGCTTTCACAATAATACTATTAGAACGATAGAGAACGATAAATGAAATTCAAAATCTTTGTTCAGAAAAAAATTGTCGTAAAATAAATTAAGAATGGTGTTAAAAATACCGTTTATTCACTGATTTTTTGTGATTTAATCACTGATTCGTTTTACAGTATTTCTACATCTTCTTCGGAAGTCTTTGATTATCGTTTGTGACAGTTCTAATGAACCCATCCACCTACATCAACGTACAGTCGATAGCAGATCTACCTTTACAGTTTAGTTGCGAAGTCACCCGTAGCATAACCAATAGAATACATGCGTGCAAATTTTGAAGTGCTGTCGACTGTACACGTAACAATAATGGCATAACATATTAGACCGTTCTGAGTTTAGTTCCATCCATTATAAGGGGCCGACGACGTGCGGACGAGATGATACAAACTAAAATAGTCCTTAAAGACTTTTTGGTTTAGGGACAACATATGGTTTTAATTAGCCACGAATGTGTCCCATTGCTGGGAAAAGCCCCTTTAGATTTCCACTCCTCCTACATCATCATCAACCCATTATGTCCCCACCGAGGGGCACGGGTCTCTTCCCTGAGGAAGGTATAGGCCATACTCCTCCACGGGGGCCAAGTCTGGATTGGTGGAGGCTTGCAAGACTAGTGGCTGAACTTACTATCAGAAGTTTTCAAGCCGCCCTAAGGCCTCTGACTTGGCTTAACGACATCTATCGACAACAGCCGGCACCAGCTGCTTAACGTGCCTTGCGAAGCCCGCAACCGCTCGGAAAAATGCCACTAGCGTTAGTCATAGACGGTTTACCCATCCATGCAGTGAATGCGCCCTGTGTGGCTTAACCTTCGTGATCGTTTAAGATCACTCAGGCAGCTGGGGCTACGAGCGATTCAGCTGGCGCTACGAGCGTTTTAGGTAATTCCCACCCAGGTAAATATTTGGCCAGGTCTTTTATTTTTATTAATTTTATTTTATTTTATTCTATTCACAAACGGTCGACACACGATCTTCGCCTCGGTCTGCCACGTCGCAAGTAGCATGCGCACGGCACCCATTCAGTGACGATTTTTGCACACCTTTCTTAGAGGCAAGCAAGCTTAGAGGTCGCAAGTCCAACGTCAGTGATGTTGGTTTTGGGGCGCAGCGTGGTGCCGAATTTTATCAATCCTGCGTCGTCGTTAAGCCGAGTCAGGGGCCTTAGGACGGTTTGAAAACTTCTGACAGTAAGGTCAGCCACTAGTCTTGCAAGCCTCCACCAATCCGGACTTGGCCCCCGTGGTGGAGTATGGCCTAAACCTTCCTCAGGGAAGAGAACCGTGCCCCTCGGTGGGGACATAATGGGTTGATGTTGATGACGCTGCGCTCCATTGCCCCTTGGCAAACCTTGAGTTTGGACTTCTGAGCACCTTAGGTTAGGACGGGAGGATGCACATATCAAATAGCTTACGCTTCAACAATACTCGAGAAAAAAACCCATACGGTGACGGACCGTCACAGCTACGGGCTTTGTGAGCTTTGTATTGTAGTTTGTAACTTCGTAAGAATCTTTAAGGATTATTTTAGTTTGTATCGTACCTTACGTACGTACCTTACTTTACTTTCAGGAGTACTCGTAGAGTACATTTATTTAGTCTGTGATTACGACAAGACTACAGACAATTTAGTGAGCGCCTTTGGAGTGATCTTAGGTATATTTTTACGAATAAGGGCGTAACTGTTTTATTAACTAAGTTTTAAAATTTTAACAACGTTTGGAGTAATAAAAAAACCGCTGCGCTAGTATAATTAACTTTCATTTTGTTTACCGGATCTTCTGTACATAATGTCAATAGATGTTTCTATTCCAACAACTTCACTAAAGTACACAGTCAGATTTAATGAAAATAAATTAAATAGTAAAAATTTTAAACAGCATGTTATGTTTAACCTAAACATTCCTCACTGATGGAAAGTAAATACATATAAATATGCCGACAGATAAAGTAGGTACATAGATAGAGATTTAGGACTGTGTCTGTAGTAGTTAGTTCTCGGTCATGTTTGATAAAGGGCAAGTCTGCGGCCTAGGCCGTGGCCTCCAAAGTGGATCCAGACCCATTATTTATCTATTATTAATGACATCTACCTAAACGCTTCTATGGAATAATTAATGGATATTCAGCAAACAATTTGCTTGGCCGAGCTTCGCCGAACTAAAACATATACCTAAGTGTTGCAAGGACGCTTAGCAAATAACAATTGGCGTTGTAAGAAAACTGCTTCGGCAAGAAAACTTAACGGAACATAATGGTGGGAAGAAAGAAACCTAGCAAAACAATGTCACGGCCAGAACGAGAGTTGAAATCACGGATTCCCCGCGGAACGCGCCCACACTAAGTCTATACATACCTATTCTAGTTTTGCGAATAAAAGCCGCGGTAGGTGTTCCATTTTTTCGCTGTCATTCGGTACCCTGGGAAATTATGACGTAGTGTGCGCTATCGCGTCTCGCTAGCTATCGAACCGCCGCCATCACATCGCGGCTCCGGTTAGTGTTTCCTTTTGTTTATTGTCTGGCAACATTTCTTACAATACCGTTCTCTCCGAATAGACAACACATCCCTTCGTATGTAACATTGGTAATAGGACGACTCAAAGGAGAGTGGAGACAGATTGAAGCTTACTCTCGGCCGATTAGCCTAACCAATTGACCTGTCATTGAGCAATCTCATAAAAGAGATCGCTCAGGAGGGACAAGACGGAAAAAGGTAAAAACTATACGGAGATAATGGTCACAATTTCGTTGGAACCGTTTGGTCAGGTCCAAATATTATACTCTCGCTTATAAGGTTGTCATGAATCAAATATAAAGGATAGAGGATTTGTTGATTTGAATAAGTGAATTCGGGGTCTGTGTCCCTACTGTCCATTCAATGTTCAATCGGTTAAATGTGACTTTAGAAAATATTACAGGATAACATATATCTAGGAAAATAAAATTTATTTCATGTATTCTTAGATGGTTCCGAAATCCTCTGCCGACATGAAAGATTTGGGTATACCGAAGTGGGTGGACCCTAATTCAACGACCTCTTTGGCGCAGCGGTAGCGCTGCCTACCATGCAAGAGGTCCCGGGTTCGAACTCCGGCTGGGAATAAAAAAAAACCCTCTTGCAGCTCTTGGATCTTTAAATGTTTGTGATGTCGTTGTTTCTGGTTCCCACGACACAGAGTGTCCTAGTGTGAGGACAGAAGCAATGTATGGATCTTTATGTAAATGTTATGTTTGTTATACATTGGTTTAAAATGTGCTTTAAGCTTACAAATGTATTGAATGTGGCGTGGTCGGTACAATCTTATGAAGTAGGTAAGAGTTGGGAAAATAATAATATTATGTACTCGTTTTATAAATTAGATAATATTCGTCCTTCAGTAGCTAAAGGGGAAATGATGCTTTTCCGTGCCGGGATTGAGCCTCCTTAGAAATGATTCGACATTTGGAGCACAATGGGAATTGGTTTTCTGCGCTTCTCACCCAACAGAGGTATAGGCAAACTCTTTATTCCACTATAACTCAGCGTTTACCTGAAAGTGCCCGCTGTCAGGCTGTCAGGGATTCTGTAGGCAATACATTTTGCGAAATTCGACATTCCATTTGTGGAAATCATCGAAAAATAGATACTAATTGTGTTAGTCCTCCATTAGAATTAAATCCGCATCCAACCACAGATTAGACATATCTACCAGTAACATAACCTACTTACTCTTTTATGACGTCATAAATCCCTGTTCCATTATTGTCGAATGATTGTTTTATTAGTACTTTGTATGTAAACCCAACTCACTGGATGTAGAGTGCTACTTAATCTTATTGCTATCAACTAGACGATAATAAAGTTCACCTGCTTGTGCAATTATGAAGAGCGTATAAAATGAGGTCGCCGGTGCTGCAAACTTGTTGCTATCTTCATCATTAGAAAGGCACTTTGAAGTAAGTACAGAAAAGATATCTCTGGCGTGGCAGATTCATATTATTTAGTAAAATAATGAGGAGAAAGAAAGAAAAGAATAGAAAATATTTATTTGTCTTCAAGCGAAATGAGGCAGAACAATCACTTGTACTAGAGGCATTAATGACAATTTAAAGAGACATTAATTTAACAGCATATAAAGGATCTAGTTTTGTAAATGTCAAATAAAATATGTAGCTGTCCCATTTGCGTAAGCATTTAATGGGAGTATATTATTTGTGACGTTAAGGGGCTGAGGTCTTGTGGTCTCTTGCACGCGGGCTCGTGCGGGAGCCGGTGATTGAAATGAAAAAAACGTTCTGCAAAAGCGCGACGTTCCGTACATTTTCATATTACTATAAATATTAGGTTTGCACCGTTACACGTTTCAGTGAAATAAATACATTGCTTTATTGGAGGAAGATCTCAAGATTATGGAGAAGGTATAAGGATGGATGAAAGATGCTTAGGACGAAAAAAGGAAGAAATGAGCACTATTTATCTATAGCTAATCCTGCGATGCAGGAAGAGACCCGTGCCCCAGCAGTGGGGACATACAAGGGTTGATAATGAATACCTATATTAATGAATTATTTAATATGTATTTTATTTATTTATATTTACAGGTAGGTATATAGTCTATAGGTATTTAGATAACCTCGCCTTTGTACATGTTATTTCTTACGTAATGTCTTGTTTAATGTTTGGTGTGTAATAAAATATAAACTAAGCTTAACTGAAAAACGTTGAATAGGCCACGCCGGGTTTTAGTGCCATAGGAAGTAAGTTTTCTTATAATCATTGCAACTTATAATCATTGGACATTGGTTAAGCTAAAAGTACAAAGAAAGTGACAACTCACGCGTTTGGCCCCAAGGGATGAGTACAGAGTGCAGAGGGCTTAGTGCGAGTTTTTTAACTACTCGATCGCGTTAACGTAAACTCATATTTCTATGGCATCGAGGAAGCGCCACCTAACGACAAGTAGTCAAACTCGCACTACTGAGTGCGAGTAAAAACTTTACTACCGCGTTAATCGAGCATTGAGTTGTGAGTATGAGTAAGTTAACCGTTCGAACTGGTAAAAAGCTGTCACAGTACAACTCGCACTCGCGTTTATTCGTGTTTTGGCTGGTAAACGTGTTCACTTCTCAACGTAAACCATTACAACTCGCACTCAGCAATTTTAATTTCCATACTTGTCGCTAGGTGGCGCTTCCTCGATGCCATAGAAATATGAGTTTACGTTAACGCGATCGAGTAGTTAAAAAACTCGCACTAAGCACTCAGAAGTTTGCCACTTGCCACAACTCTGACAATAAAAAGTAATTATCGCTGAAGTGTCTACTTGTATCAACCATAGAGAATGGCGTTATATATCCATTCTACGCAATAATTGTATTACAGAAGGTAATTAGGTAATTTTTGAGTGGGTTCAAGTTAATTTTGAGCAATCGGAAATGGAAGCTTTAGGTGCTTTCATGCAGCGACGAATGAACGTCGATGAAGCGAAGGTGATCTGTCGAGATCGTGGGAAGTGGCAGTCCCTGGTCTCTGCCTACCCCTTTGGGCGACAGGCGTGAGGTTATATTACGTTTTTGTTATTCTTCAGGTGAACTAACCTGATTGAAAAGTAATGAATTGTTCCTATGTCTAGTAATTTATCGAAGAATTTCCAGTGAAATATCCAAATGTAGCGACGAGGACTTAGTTCTGTCCGTTCCGGACGCAATTTTATGTTTAAATCGTCGCCGAATCGTGCACTTTGTTGACGCGAATTTTCGGGCATTGGAACTCTCCCGTCCCTTTACATTCCGTTTCCCAATTTTGCCGTTTCAATTTGTCAGATGCTGTGTTGTACGCCTAGATATTGCTATACGCTCCGCTCCGCACTGTACAGTCGCTGGCGAAAGAGAGCGAGACTTTTTTGTTCCTAAATTAGGTTCCGTGTTTCGGGTAACATTCCTGGAGCGTCCTGAAAGGGTACGTGACATATAGCGTTTAATGTAACGTTATAAGTAAGACACATGAGGGCCGGAGGGCGTGTAATTTTCTTTGTGACATGACGTAACGTTGCTCTACCGTGCTGCCGCTCCTGCTGTGATATAAACTTTTGCGGACAAACGCCTTTGTACGGCACTCAAACCGGCAATTTGCTTTACTTTGTACAATTAAGTTTAAAATGTGATGAGATTTTTGATGTCACTGTGTCGTTGTATTGAGACAGTATATTTTTGAGTGCTCCTTTAATAAAATGAAACAGCTGTAATATTTTTCAACGACTCTCTATGCTTCGTATACAGTCTATTTATCCTTAGTTGTACATTTTAGTAAACAAGATTCTACCGGTGAAGTATATTTATTTTATGTTTGTTTTTTTCCTGGTGTACAAAAAAGAATATTCTTATCTTATGACTATTTAGTCTAAATACGCCATATTCCCATAAATGAAGTAGCCGGGGAGACTAATTTCGATAACACGCTGGCAATTTTATGAACAAACTTCATGAACTTGCAAGGAATTATCTAGTTTTGGCATCAAATATCAATTTTGAGGTTAGAATCCTATTTGCTAAATTGGGACATGTAAAGATAAATAGAGTGAACGTCTAACGGGTCTAATTGCAGTTTTTTTTACGTTCACTTAATTCCCGATGTTTCAACGTTGTACGGGCACCGGTTGACTGAAGGGCGATTACAGTCAATTATTAGTCAACTATCAATGCGTCCTAAAGGCGCCTAAAGGCCTCGACGACGGTCGCGGTGCTGTAAATAACCGGCTAAGTGCGAGTCAGACTCGAACACCGAAAGTTCCGTTCCTCACTTTTTATGTAAATAAGTAAAGTATTTAGTGCGTCCGACTCCGCTTTGCCGTGTTTAGTTACTTGTCGTTAGAATATATAATAAGTCCCACAATCACGCGCAGTATTTGAGGCCTGTATGCGTTACCGTTCTTACGACACTTGTAGTGCATGAATACAAAACGGCGAAAAGTCACTTTTTTTGTATGGAAACCCACCTTTTTTTGATTTTTTTTTAAATTTACTATAATAATTATATTATTTTTTAGGTATCCGCCTTAATAACACAAATTCTGTGAAAATTTCTATTGACTACCTACTACGGATCCAAAGATAGAGCCTTTAATGGTACGCCAGACGGAAACACCGACAGGCAGCTGAAAAGAGTAATAGGGGCCCATTTGGCACCCTTGCTGGATGCGGCAAGCTGAAGACAGGGCTCATTAGGGGAGGGCTATGTCCAGCAGTGGACTAGTATAGCCTGATGATTATGGTAATGACGCCCTCCGAGTACTTCTTCTTCTTTGGTCCTTTAACTCCTAGCGGAGCATAGGGCTCAACCACAGATTTCCACTTCTGGCGGTGCTCCGCGGCAGCCTCCAATTCAGGCCAGCTAGTGCCGATCGACTTGGCCTCTTGGTCTATTGATCTTTTCCAGGTGGTCCTTGGCCGCCCCCTCTTTCGGCTGCCCAATGGGGTATTACCCTCGAGTACGGAACCCTAAAAACGATAATCTGTCAAACAGTACTAAAA
The DNA here is from genome assembly GCA_934045075.1 of Yponomeuta sedellus. NCBI lineage: Eukaryota > Metazoa > Arthropoda > Insecta > Lepidoptera > Yponomeutidae > Yponomeuta > Yponomeuta sedellus. The sequence goes on along the minus strand of OW203723.1, from coordinate 7,196,302 downwards.
TGACTAGCTTACTGTAGAAGATTCTGTAGACATACCGAAAGCGCTTTGTATAAGTGGGATATCCTTTGAGACATGGACGGCTTTTTCAAGACAAACTGACCAGAAATATTTCTAAAGCCTATCTATATTAACAGTCGACTTGACTTCGAGTCTCAGCTAAGGTATGATTGATGAACATTGGGTAACGTGGCGCAATGCTAGAATTTCCCGATACATCTTGTTTAACGTAGGACGGTTAGATACTTGAGATAGGCTGGTGGAGGCAGTACCTATACCCTCGTCTCTAATCCCTAAGGTCTTTCTTTTTTCTGGAGTAAATATATTTTTGGCAATAAAGTTACTCACCCTCGGACTACAAAAGATCTTTGCATATTTCATGGTAGACTGACTCTGCACACATTTTATGAATACTTGACATGAAATATTCTTGCGCATGTTTTGATTGATCCATCCCTATTACAATAGCAAAGGTTTCACTATAACAACTTTTTAATTAGATGCTAGGCCGTCCTGCGGGAAGATAGCGGACAGTTTTTATTGCAAACTTCAAAGAGCTTCTTGTTAATTAGAGCCCTTATGTCCAGGGCAAAGTAAGAAGTTTTAAGGGTGGGCTGCAGGGGTGAGCTGCGCCGCCTTTTAATGCGTTCCAACTAGCTGTGTTGTTTGTCACACTAAAGTCAGTGTTATTCATTAAACATTACACAACACAAGCGATTGTTGATGCGTAAAACAATATTTTTACGTAGCTACCCCCAGTATCGAAACCGTTTTGCGATTTGAAAAATGTTACTTTTGTATATTTTTATGGCCGGAGACGCGCTTAGATGCTCGGATATTTGGTTTGTGATAATGGGGTTGAGAGCCCTTTACTAAAGAGCATACTTTGGAAAAGGGCTATGTCCAGCAGTTGGCAGAGACGATGATGATAATTAAGTAGACAGTAGTAGACAAAAAAATTTTGAAGAAGGGTAATCTAATAGCGTATTATCATTTATTGAAGAAAGTAGGTACTACTCGTATATATCTTTCATCATCTGTATATAATATTCATTTGACGAATTTGGGTAGTCTGCAAATTCATTCAGTTAATTTAATAGTTTTCGTGGTGCGAATATTCTGTGGATTGTGCCAACATGAAGTTTTTGCGATCGGATTAATATTCTTCTGTGAAAGAAGCATAATAAAATAGTGCCACCTATTTGTGAAAATTGGTCACTGAAAACCTGACAATATTCGGAAATACAATAATATTTTGTTTCAAAAGGTCCTTTTAACCAATTCAGTTTTTTCCTACTTTTGAACAGTAATTAAAGCGCTACCCGTATTTTGTTTCGTTTACTTTTGTGTGTTTATTTATTCTGCCTCAAAAGTAAGAGCTTTTAATTTTTTCCGTGCTCAGCACGAGTTGGCTCCGTACGTATTGACTAGTCTTTCCTGTGGGCTAGGCCGACTAAGCTATCAGGATGGTATAGATGCTGGGCAAGTCTAAGTCATTTAAAAACCATGCCCCAGGGCACTACAGCATCCGAGTGGTAACTTCACCCATCTAGTGTGAGTAAAGGTGTCACTGGACGCTGTATAAATCATCTCATTACGTAAATGCAAAGGCCAAAAGTTAGCACGAGACTTTTTTTTTCATTTAAATTTTACCTTTCACAGAATAGAAGAAAATGTTTAATTATGTTGCATATCAGAATTAATTTCAAAACAATTGAAATAAAACAAAAAGAAAATGCTGTCCAATACAAAATTCAGGCAGGTTTCGTCAAAGTCAAAATAATTACAACAAAATTTAATATTTTGCTTAAACACTTATAAAATAACAAAACCTAAACAAATAAGTCGCTCCGAGCCACATCTGACCCAAAACTCCCTGTAACACTGGCCGCGCAGCCGCGCTACACAACGAGGAAAAACTTTTAGCACAGATATGCCCCAGCGCGAAAGTAATGAAATGTTTTGATTCGTGTTTATCTAATTTGATAAATTTTTACACGCAGCATACTTTATCCTACTACCATATTATGAGTACTAACATTAAAACCAATTGTCTTTCAAAAGTAGACACCTTGTTAATACGTGGGACACTCAGAAAGTTTTGAGAAACTAAAAAATTTACTTCTATGAAAAAAATATTTTTATTAAATCTTTTCAAAAAACTCTCCACCAGCCTCTATACAAAGTTTCATGCGTCTGAACCAATTTTCAAAACATTTTTTTCCTGTCCTGTTGCTAGCGCGTCTTCCGGCGGTGAAAACTGTATCCCTTAGAGCAGATTTTTAATTTTAGGGAATAAAAAAAAAGTCACACGGAGCCAAATCAGGACTGTAAGAAGGGTGTCCCAAGACTCTGACCGGTGTGGAGTCCAGGAAGTCCCTCGTTTTGATCGCAGAGTGCGCGGGCGCGTTGTCGTGGTGAAGAAGGACCCCGCGGAGCCCGGTGTTCGGTCGCTTGTTGCTCAATTCAGAAAAATCTTCTGGCAGGCATTTTGTGCTATACCATTCAGCGTTGATGCTGCTTTGGTTTTGAAGTGGAATTGAAATTAGGTACCCCGTCAAAGTGAAAAAACTAGCGATCAAACTTTTTCTTGCGCTCGTCGATCGCTTCACTTTCGTAGGTGTTGGCTCATTTTGAAACAGCCAGACTGTCGACCGACGCTTTGTTTCTGGATTATATTGATAAATCCAGGATTCGTCACCTGTCACAATGTCGTAAATGCGCCGTGACGAGCCAGCATCAAATTTTTGTAACATATCACCGCACCAATCCACACGGGCCTGCTTCTGAGCAGAGGTTGTGAGGTTGTGCGGCACCCAGCGGGAAACTATTCTCCTTACGCGAAGGTGCTCGTGCAAAATCTTGTGAACACTTCCTGAACCAATCTGCAGTGTATGCTGAATCTCTTCGTACGTAATAAGTCTGTTTTCTTAAATTCATTTTTTTACTGCCAGCACCTTTTCTTCGGTGACAACCGTCGTAGGACGACCACTCCTTTGTTCATCCCCCAAAGTAAGACGACCGCGTTTGAACTCGCTATACCAGCGGTAGATGGTTGCTTTTGAAGGTCCTTCATCTATAAAAGCAATTCGAAGTCGATCAAATGACTCATTAGGTTTTAAACCACATTTGAAATCGTAAAAAATCATAGCACAAAAATGTTCTCGATGCAGATCCATTTTTTAATGAGACAAGAAAATTTGAATTGGCTCTCAAAAAAATGCGCAGGGAAATTTGGAAATCGAACAGTAGTATTTGTACTTTTAAATAATCGACGTTTTCAAAACAATTACAAGTGGCCAGTGTCATATACACAAAAACTTTTTTTCTAATAACTTTCTGAGTGGCCTGGTAGAGTTCCGTAAATGAAGGGTGTCACAAAGAGACCCTTTTACTATGCCTATGATGTCTGTCTATTTGTCTTACTTGTAAAGGCATTTATCACTTGAACTGTAATAACTAGCTCGTCTATTTTTTTACAGAAGGAGTGTTATTAAAGCAAATTAGCCAAAATATAACAGAAAATAAAAATTAAGGTGTGTGAATGTGTTATTCTATGTTCCATCGTAAAAACGGTAGTGCATCAAATACTGTATAATGTATTACCGCTACAAACAATTTTAATATGTGACTTAGTGTTAAATTTTGTGTGATCATAATGTGTAAGCCTATAGTATATGTAACTTAAATAATAAAAATTGTGGTGGCGGGGCGGTCATTTATCTATTGCAATAGTAATTATTTGTTTAAGTTATGCATATTTGTAAAGTTATAGTAAGTAGCAACACCATTCGCTACCCGTGAAGCAAAACATCGTGAGGAAACTTGAGTGTCTGAGGTGTTCAAATACCTCAGCACTTGAAATTGGCACTCCGCGGTGGGCGCGCTTGGCAATTAAGCCCATACTCTCTCTCTGAGAGCAGGCCTGTGCCGTTCAGTGGGACGTTTATAGGCTACACAAAAAAACATATGTCACTGTATCAATCGCGGTCAGAACGAATATGTTCATAGAAATACTACAGCAGTAAATTACTGCTACCGGGATAGCAACCGCATTGATTTGTGAGTTCCTTAAAGGCCCCAAAATGAAGGGAAGAAAACACCTTTCTAAGTAAGACTATTACGTAGGGGACCCTCAGAGCTCGGGTTCGACTCGCACTTGAGCGATTTTGATTTATTCTTTACCAGTGCTACACCAGAAATAAATTTACTGGAAGCAACTGGAAGCTACCGAAGCTGCGGCCTAGATTCTAGTGGTTCCTGAAACTCTCAAGTCTGTTAGCTTTGCAAAAGAAAAACATTTGTTAATTTCGCGAAGTTTGAATGTAACGCAAACTGTCAATAACTTTTCTCGAGTCTTCAGTCTCGAGAGTAGGAAATTATGCCGGTACTGAATATATAGACGTAGACGGTGGGATAGAGTGATTTGAAATGTTCATAGTTATCAATCAATATCCAAACTGGAATAAATTGTCTAACCATGAACTGTGTGATAAACGCGTCACTTACATAGATAGATATAGAACACTTTATTGTACATAAAAAAGCAATTACACAGATATTTCTTAACCTAAGATTACAGACGATAGACGGCGGCCTTATCACTAAAAGTGATCTCTTCCAGACAACCTTTGGATGGACTGGAGCAATAAATTGGAGAAATCATAAAAGAACAGTTGTTTCCAAGCGCAAACTCCATTTGGGTTATCTCGGGAATTGTTCATTATAAAAAAAAACTGTATTAAATGTGTCTTTAATCGCGATTATTTATTAGGTAAAACATATTTTAAACTTTCGCGACTTGTACACATAGAATATTTTCGGGGCTTAATCGCGTAGTAATTTATTGCTATTTTAGCTCGACGTTACAGTCATCGTGGTCACGAGAAGACTGATGGCTGGTACCCGTTCGCATCTTCGGCTGTTGAGGTTTCAGACTACCCTCAACCAGCCATCACGAAGCACTATTAGGGTTGCGACACACTACGAGTACACTGACCATGTCGGACGATAAGCCATGCGACTTTTTTCCACTCGAACACTTCTTGATGACCGGATTACTACGCGATTAAGCCCCGAAAATATTTTAACTAGGTAACGTCTTTTAATATACAACTATAAGCATGAGTGTCGCCAAAAATTAAGAGATTTTACAGTCTGTTAGCTAAGAAATTGATAAGAAAAGTTTTAAACAGTGCAGGAAGTAGTATTACACTCTACCTTAGAGCCCGAGGTATATTCTTAAAGCTAACAGACTGCAACTCTGTATTAAATGCCATGCTTGCCAGTTATTTTTATTTGCAGTGCTTTATCCAAAACGTTACTGTGAAACAATCATGTAAACACATTTTCATTTGCTTAAGTGTTTCTCCGGCGGCTGTCTGCCAACTCAATGCTCCAATACTTCTTTCTACGTTTTGTTGCCGCTTAACAAAGTAATATGGCTACAACATAATATCATCCCGAACAATGGAGAATTTGCACTAAAGTATAATAGGAGCGGTCATGTTAAAAGATATTAATAAACTGTTTCTAATATTTTTCCTAATATTACCTGTTGAAAATAGACATAGACATCATTTATTGGTAATATTCATTACAAGTCAAGACTCCGTACATAATAACAATCCAATGTAGAAATAATAATCAAATAGAAGCAATACCACTCGCTAATAATGAAGGAAAACATTGTGAGGAAACCTAAGTGTCTGAGGTATTCAAACACCTCATCTCTTGATTAGCAATCGCTATGTACACGCGTGGTAATTAAGCCCATAATCTCTCTCTGAGAGAAATACTTGCAGGTAATGCTTTATAATGTATGAAGTATTTATTTATTTACTTATATTTGAGTTATGTATTACGTAGAATATTCTTTTTATACATCTATATCCTTATAAGAAATCCATCAGAATTTAATGAAAAAACAAAATAACATATTAATTTTAAAAACCTATTTAGAGGCTAAAAATTCCACCCATGCCGGGATTCGAACCCGCGACCTCTGGCTATCCATGCCAGCGCTCTTTCCAACTGAGCTAATGGGCGACTCACCGGCATCAGTGAAATTTCGAACCTCTTCACACTATTCTCTGTATTACGTACAGGCAGCGACATCTGGCTGAAGTAAATTACATCACTTACAGCCCCGAGTACCTACTTTGCAGTTATGTACTACTGTTTTATACTATTTTTATTTTTAATGCACTAACCCGTGCTGAGGACAATTTTAAAAACCTATTTTGAGGCTAAAAATTCCACCCATGCCGGGATTCGAACCCGCGACCTCTGATGGGCGACTCACCGGCATCATCACCGGTATACATATATATATATATATATATATATATATATATATAGTATATAGTATAATAATACCTGCCATACACAATAAAATTGCATGCTAATTAATTAAATTAATTTTAAGTTAATGTGATGCGTACTAATGCATACATATAGCACTTTAAAATCTTGCGTGCCCTGCAGGGTCCACAAAGATCTTATCAAATAACTGTTAAGTTATAATGTAACAACTTTAAAACTTGTAGAATGCAATAAAGTATTGAGTATTGAATAACTTGCAAAAAAATAAAAAACCAACAATATATACACACACACGACCAATTAAACAATATTTGCTGTGGATGAAACATTTATAGTTTTAATATTTGACACAATCACTAAACCTAAACTAGGATAATTAGGATTCTCTGTTCTACGGTAACCAGACCAGCACAAAAATATACCTACTGTCTCTCAGTCTCTATTACCGACAACACTGCCAAACAGCTATTTTTTAGGAAATGTATTTATATATATTATTTACTTATCCAGTGACTTTGTTATAGTTGTCGAAAAGAGTTAGTCAAACTATCAAATAACATATTTGTATTCTAGATGAAAGAACATAATTTTCAGTTTAGGAAGGTGCCATTAGCCATAAATTCAGACAAGAAATATACATAGTTCACCTGAGCCTCGTTTTATAAAATTACAATTCATAAACAATATTGTTAATCGTGACAATCGTGACCACTAATAGCGGAACTGAGTAATTGAAATCAATCTCTTCGGTTAAAGAACAGGCGCGGTCAGGTGCTGAATGGGTGACTATCCTGGGAGTACCACTAGTGGCATTTTTCCGAGTGCTTCCGTGCCTCACAAGGCACGTTAAGCCGTTGGTGCCGGCTGTCTTGTAATGGCAGTCGTTAAACCATGTCAATGGCCTTCTGGGCGGCTTGGCAACTTCTGAAAGTAAGGCTCGCCACTGCCTTACAATCCTCTACCAACCCGGACTTGGCCCCCATGGTGGAATATAGCCTAACGTTCCTGCGATGCAGGTAAAGACCGGTGCCCCAGCAGGGGGGACATACAAAGGTTGATATCGAGACAATATCCGATAAATCACCGGATTAAATTTCGGTAATACTTCATGAGACCCTGATATAAAGTCACGGTTAAGATTAAAATACCACTGTTATGAAAAAACCCTTCAAAAAAAGAGAGAGAAAAGTTCGAATCGTAAACGGAGAGTTCCATTTAAAACGTGGAGTCCTAACTAGACGTTACTATTATTCATTATGAGTCCGTAAGCGCTTTTGCTCCCAGCTTGTAGCGGGCGCGGCGGCGGTTCGGAACATTTCATTTGCACGAGTCACAGTGGGCATAAGAACAAAATAATGAGTGTTAGAAGTACCACGTGATTAGTACTTTCTTTGGCGAAACTCAAGTAAGATAAGATAATATTTATTTGACTTTATAATACATCGTGCTTAAGTTATTCACATGACAAATTATAGTTATACTATTTTTATTTTTAATGCACTAACCCGTGCTAAGGACAAATTTAAAAACCTATTTAGAGGCTAAAAATTTCACCCATGCCGGGATTCGAATCCGCAACCTCTAGCTATCCGTGCCAGCGCTCTACCAATTGAGCCAATGGGCGACTCACCGGCATTAGTGAAATTTCGAACCTCTTTACACTATTCTCTGTATTACGTACCTACGTACTGATGCCGGTGAGTCACCCATTGGCTCAATTGGTAGAGCGCTGGCACGGATAGCCAGAGGTTGCGGGTTCGAATCCCGGCATGGGTGAAATTTTTAGCCTCTAAATAGGTTTTTAAATGATAGTTACTAGACAATTCGTCATATAGAAATCTGTTGCCGAACTAAGCAAGAGCCAGTGTTTCGGCAAACAGCGCCACTCCCTCCGGTAACACTTATTTGCCAGTATCTATTTCGGTGTAACATGATGTGTATATAATATATTAAGTTTCATACAAACACAAGTTAAAGTTATTATTTAACCAGCCAAAAATAATACAAGAGACAAAAAACGTATAAGATGGAGTTAAAATGTGTTCCTCTAGGTGTGTTATATGTAAAAATGTGTTGTATGTGTGTAAGAGCGTGTATAAATTGTACCGTGTATAGGAAAGTCCTCTCTTTGTATATAGTGAGTGTGTAAGAGTGTGTGTGAGAGGGTGAATGTTATTCTTCCATTATTTAGCATCTGCTAACAGTATAGTGGCTCCATGTAACCAAGATAGAGATTGATTGGAATGTCCGTTCAGGCTTCTTTCATGGGCCAGGTAAATTTATAGACTCCATTTTCGGAAATATAAAAACATAATTTTTTTAATACAGACTTTTTGTAATGTCAAAATATCACTGATATATAAAAATCTCGCGTCACAATGTTTGTTATGGAACTCTTCTGCTTTACCGATAGTTATGAAACTTCCTGTGTATATTTGGTAGGTCAGAGAATAGGTCGCAGGTTAGTTAACGTGGCAAAACAAAGCTTGCAGGTTCTGATAGTCAGATATAACATAACATAAACACATACAGGCACATTGCTACTGGCCCCACACTAGAATACCCCGTGTGGTGGAAACCAGAAACAAAGACATCACAAACATGTAAATATCCAAGACCTGACGTTTTTTTTGTCCTTAGCCGGGGTTCGAACCCGGGACCTCTGGCATGGTAGGTAGATGTGCTACCGCTGCGCCACAGAGGTCGTCAATAATAATAATAACCTGTCATCACTCGTCCAGTTTCCCAACTAGGAAAGCCAGTTCTATGGTAAGACATAAAAACACCCAGGCCATTTGATCATGAGTACTGTAACAATACTTCTTTACAATAGCTGGCCGGCGCAGCCATTCCGTCAAGTGTGAACTATTTAAAAGGAAATCGTCACGTTCTGTTTAGGTGTCAGTCGTGTTGAGACCCGCAGCAAGGCTAGGGTTTCGAGAAAAAGATATAATCAAAAGTATTATTGCTTTAAATAAGCGTTTTAAGTAAATCGCTACAGTACAAATCAGGTATGGCCTTCGGCGGGAAATAAACCAAGGACCACTGCTTTGATAGTCAAGCGCATTATCGCTAGACCACCTAGTTAGTTACGATAGCGAGGATACAAAATATCAATGATGATTGAGTCGAAAGATTTGAAAATAACTGACCATTTTTATTCTGAACGAGATTTACATTAATCAAGATTATTTGACCAAAGTCAAGCGATAACTTCGGCCGTTGGCAGTGTAAATATTTTTTTCGTATTTTATAAAATATTCCTGGGGCTTCTACAGCATATTTCAGCAGGTATCATTTTCACGGCAGACTTCACTTCGTATCTCACAGCACGCGTAACACCGCGTAGCGTGTATTGTCTGTGAGAGGGTGTGCTAGTAAGCATGGCTGCATTTCCACTGGTGAGCGGAAGCGGAAAGTGGGCGGAATAATGTGCGATTCCCCGAAAGCAAGCGTAAAATGCACTGCTGCAGAAGATATGCGCTAGTCTCACAATTGGTACATTTAAGAAGTAGCTGAAAGACTATTTATCTCTATTTATCTCTATGCTAACTTTGAGCTATGTATTTATTTATGATTTACTATGTATTTTATTTATTTATATTTACAGGTATTTAGTCTATGTAGTGTATTATTTCTGCTTAGGTTATTGTTAGGGTTTTTGCAGTCTATCTAGTTTATTTTGTACACGTATCTTACTGCTGCTCCGACTCTCCAAGGTTTGCTGGAAGAAATCTCTTACAGATATAAGCTCGCCTTTGTACATGCTATTTCTTATGTAATGTCCTATTTAATGTTTCGTGTGCAATAAATAAAGTACTTATAATGATAATAACGTTCTTTGCAGCGATGCTATTCACTTTGCCGGCTTCGGGTTTACCGAATGTTTTTTTTTATTCTGCTGTAGTACCTATACACATTCCACTGCTGAACACAGGCTTTTCCTGAAAGAGAGACAGTATGGCCTAAATTAAAGGCGGATAGGCAATTCCAAGCGCCGTGGTAAATGAATAATTGAACACCTTAGAGACTCAGGTTTCTTAATGTTTTACTTATTGCTAGTAAGTAGTAGTAGTAGCAGCTACGCAAGGTAATTTAAGCCGTTGATGCCGGCTGTCATGTGATGGCAGTCGTTAAGCTATGTCAGAGGCCTTATGGGCGGCTTGATAACTTCTGATAGTAAGGGCCGCCACTGCCTTACAATCCTCAACCAACACGGACTTGGCCCCCATGGTGGAATATAGCCTAACGTTCCTGCGATGCCGGTCTTTACCGGTGCCCCAGCAGGGGGCTCGCTACCGAATATATCTAACTTTTCCCTACACTTACACCTACTTCTTATGAAAACGGCTCGACTGGGCTGAATGAGGCCGAATTCTTAAAACGAAGTTGCAGCCAACTTAGAGCATACGCAAGGAAACAGTAACGGCCGCTACTGTCTGACACGACGAAGATGCCACATCATAATACAGGTACAGTCTGTTAGCTTTTAGAATATACCTCGACCTCGGCTACTATCGGATATATTAGTGTAATAGAAATATTGGAACTAATATGACACTTAATTTCACATAACTTTTCAAAATAGTGAAGAACAGTTTTATATAGAGCAGGAAGTAGTGTTACACTCGTGTGCTTTCGGCAAAAACCGAGGCCACGAGGAATATTCTAAAAGCTAACAGACTGTATACATTTCACCAATCCCTAACAGAATTGTGCCTGGCGATGAAAGAGTAACTTCTGTAACTCTGTTTTGCGCAGCGGGCAGGATTTTAAATATTCACAAATGCCCTCCGCGATGTGTCCATTGTTCACTGAACGGTCTACAAATAGCCCTCGACCTTCGCCCCGACTCTTTAATAATTATTTCAGTAGCTACGCCTTAATAAAGGTGTAATGAAATATTTTTTCCCGAGTGTTTTCATTAGCGACGCTTTCTAGACGAATGAAGTGAGGTGGCGACGACCTTGCCGGTTCGCGCTATTGTTACTTAATGAGGTGTCACGCCTGATTTCTAAAGAAACACTCTCTGCGACTTTTGATGATGACGTCTTTCACGTCGTATCCGTCCCGGCAGAACCTCTATGAAATCCCTGCATAAGCTTGGTTGTGGCTCGAAAGCTGACGTAAATCCCAGGTCTATATTCTCACAGTTTTATGTCCTGCGCCGAGTAAAATTCCATCGCATTTTTCTGTGCTCTTATCTCATGTTCGAGTCAGGCCTGGAATTACGCAGCCCGAAGAAATGAGATGTTCCTATGGATTGAACAACTTACTTTGGCGGCGAGCTTCTGAGCAATCTAATTATCCTTTGCGTGAGAATATTACCTGAAACAAAAATTACGTTTGAGTACAACTTTAAGTCTTCGGTCTTATCATAGGACTGTTGTGTGATGTTGTGGTTCGTATATTTCTTTGAATTTCGTCTAAACCGCGTTACAAGAGTTTGAAAAACATATTATGACTGGTTCGGCTGAGAATGAGAGCAAACGGTAAATGGAACACAGAGGTTCGTTGTCAGTAACCTGCTTGCCTGCGTGCGTTCCACCACACACCAAACCATACTACGCAAAACCCATACACCACTTTTATTTTTACATTGGTTATTTACAACTTTTGTGAGTGTAGGAAAACCATTTTTCAATTTAGGTTTCCGTTTGTGAAATATTAAGCTTTAAAGCGCTTATTTTAGAATAGAGCGTCGCCCGTCTCCCGGCTGATTGGTTGGAGATTGTAGAAACGTGAAAAATATCAGGCCAATAGCATTTGTAATGAACTTAAAATAAAAACTATCTGAGTGACCAACCTGGACTTGGCCTCCGTGGTGGAGTATAACCTTCCTGCGATGCAGAAAGAGACCCGTGCCACAGCAGTCGGGACATACAAGAGTTGATATCGTAATCATATCGTGATAGTTTTAGGTAGGTAGACTTTACAAGTTAAAGAGTAATTAGGGACCGACTTATGAAAAGAAAACTTCTTACAAATTAATTAAATACTACTTTGATCGAATCCGTTCAGTAATGCAGGTAAGAAACCCTTTTTCTAAGGAACCCTATACTGCGCGTGGCCCGACACGTACTTGGCCGGTTTTTTGTTAGAAAAATCGGTGTGTTCCTCTAACTTGCATTCTGTTTAAATCTCTTACGTGGAACCATGACTAAAATAGAGCAGGAAAAGTTGTATTCAAAATGCAACACGAATTTTAGGTTTGAAGCTTTGTGGAACGGCTTTCTGGTAAAATTATTTTTAGGAACAGGCTTTACACGCGTACACTCTGTTACGAACAACTTTCCAGGGAAAATCTGAAGGTTCTGTAAGCTGTTGACTGCACATAATTTGTTCAAGAGTCGAATTAATTTTCTGTTTTACCCGACTACGGCAGAGCCAAAAGGAAGGGTTTTGATTTTAGCTTGGAACGTTTTATAACTTTTATAATTAATAAATAAACTCTGGAACGACTTCAGGTGTAATTTTATTTGTAGATTTATATTAACTTTAAAACAGAAAACTGGATAAAAACGGAGAAGCAGGTAAAAAGTCAGATCTGGTCAAAGGGTAAAGTAGTAGTGGATGAAAAATGAGGGAAATCGAAGAATGAGTGACAAAATTTAAATATTTGAAAATGATAGATAGAAAAGAAATAAAAATGGTGTAAAGAGGTTTGCACCGTTACACTACCCGGGGGCAACCGGTAAAAAAAAATATTATTTTTAAATATATTTATTTAAAAAAATATATTTAAAAAAAAAAATTTTTTTATAAAAAAATTGTCAAGTAAAATTGTTTAATTTAAAATTTAAAGTCGAGAATCCAAAGTAAGGTCGATGAAGGTCGGGGATGTGGGATGGTAAGTAAATATGGTTATTCTTAAATATTAAAATAAAATATAAAGGATGGGCGATGAAAAAAATTTAGAGTGTGTGGAGTGATATCTACAATGAATATTTACATTAGGCAGTTCCACTTTTATTCATCATCTATCATTCATCCCTAGCATGCATCATCTAGCATTGTCTTCATCTAAAGTGAAGGTGAAGACGTTCATTCAGTATAGACAAAATCTATTTTTATTAAATTAGATTTATCCAGAAACTGGCCTAAATTAGTAATAGGCTTATTTAGCCAGTTACCACGCGCTGGTATTCGGTAGTGGTAAGGCTTATTTATTGAGTCACAATCCGCTCTATGAAAGTTATTTACATTTTAGCAATATTTATAATATTGGGTACATAGTAGGTATCCGACGGGGTAGAATCCGTCGTAGTAGTGCTCTCAAGAGCTATGGTGGGGTAAACACCGTAATGCGTTAGGTAAGTAACGATAAGTAAATTAATTGACCTAGGCTTATTTAACGTGTTGTCGCCGCACCTGATTGAATGTTTGGATTGTTATAAAAAAAATTGGTTAGCAAATGTCCTGGAGGATAGTGGTGTATAAATAATAAATAAAAAAATAGTTAATAAATAAATAAACAAATAGTATGACGATGTGTCCGAAAAGGTAATGTGGTGATTATATATACAGAAAATTAGAACTATAAAAAGGTGGCATTGGTAGGTTTTGTACAAGTTGACAGTTAAAATATTTAAAAAGATTACGGATTATAAGAAAAGAGGTTACTAAGAAATTATTTTAGTAATGAGGTAAGGATGGGGTGAGGGTGAAGTTTTTATTTTATTGCCAAAGAGTTCCTTGTAGGTTTAACCTGTGGAGGTTTTGTTTTGAATTTTGAAAAATTTTATGACAATGAATGGTGTCAGAATTACTGACGTCTAGAAATTTGGTTTGCAAAGATTTTATAAATAATTATAATTTAAATTTTAATAATTTATTATTGTTATCAATAGACTGTATGAGTGCAGTTTCGCCTTACCTTCGAGTCGGCCTCGAAGACCTAGAGGGTAAAGCTAGGCTGTCTACGTGTAATTACCCAGGATACTCTCCTGAGGCAACGTAAGTTAGTAACCAGTCCCACCTGGAATTATAAATTCCAGGTTACCGAGGTCTATGGAACTGCTAGTGAGCAGCCTGTGGTTGTGTAACTGTCTGCTAAATGCGTGTAGAAGTTATTGATTGTATACTGTTGGTGTCTGTGGTATGTTTCGGTTAGGTGGGGTGCAGATAGATAGAATAGGACTTTTATTAGGGCCGAAAAAATTTGTTACTATGGGTGAATCTAGTTAGTGAAGAATGGTCAATGAGTAGTTATGATGAATTACCTTGTGGTCCAGAAGTCAAGTCGCACTTTAAAATTAATTTAATATTTTATTTATAAAACACTTAACAAAAAAAAATCTTGCAGGTCTTCAGAACTGGAAGAGGTTGGTGGGTAAAGTTGGGGGCGGCGGAGAAGTCCGACAGAACCCTTGAGCAAGGCTGGGGAGCTCCAAGGGATGCGTCTGTGATGTATGAGGTCGTGGGTCGTGGGTATGAAACAGCAGCAGCAATTCGACGATTGTGCACACGTATAATCGTGGTAATCGTACTCGTATTTGCCTTCGCACTCGCAGCGTAGTCGCGGTGGGTGGGCTTTGTCGCCTCGGCGTATCAAGCCGTGGGGTGACGTTGGGTTTCGTTATTATCGTTGGGCGCCAGTGGAACGTTTTATAACTTTTATAATTAATAAATAAACTCTGGAACGACTTCAGGTGTAATTTTATTTGTAGATTTATAGTAACTTTAAAACAGAAAACTGGATAAAAACGGAGAAGCAGGTAAAAAGTCAGATCTGGTCAAAGGGTAAAGTAGTAGTGGATGAAAAATGAGGGAAATCGAAGAATGAGTGACAAAATTTAAATATTTGAAAATGATAGATAGAAAAGAAATAAAAATGGTTAAAACTGTTTTTATACGGATTTATGCTCGTTTATTACATTTTTACAATTTTCCAACGTTTCGGCACTTTTTCAGGTGCCGTGGTCATCCGGGACCACGGCACCTGAAAAAGTGCCGAAACGTTGGAAAATTGTAAAAATGTAATAAACGAGCATAAATCCGTATAAAAACAGTTTTAATTATGTCTACAGCTCGTGTTAACCTTAGAAAATAATAAAAATGGTGTAAAGAGGTTTGCACCGTTACAAGCTGTATGTATGTATGTATGTATGTATGTATGTATGTATGTATGTATGTATGTATGTATGTATGTATGTATGTATGTATGTATGTATGTATGTATGTATGTATGTATGTATGTATGTATGTATGTATGTATGTATGTATGTATGTATGTATGTATGTATGTATGTATGTATGTATGTATGTATGTATGTATGTATGTATGTATGTATGTATGTATGTATGTATGTATGTATGTATGTATGTATGTATGTATGTATGTATGTATGTATGTATGTATGTATGTATGTATGTATGTATGTATGTATGTATGTATGTATGTATGTATGTATGTATGTGTGTATACTGTAGCGACAAAACTTCTCATACGATTTAAATAAATCAGGAGTTTATGAATTGGGTATAATTATAGTCCATTTGGACGATTCTGAGTTAGTCTGATCCTGAGTGATCGTTTACGATTGGAATCGCTCAAGATTTGGGGGAGACGGCAACTGTAACGCTGCCGAAACGTCAGGAAATAAGGCAATTACGTTCACCTAATAAATCGTCATCAACCGATTAGACGAAGAATAAGAAGAAAAACATTTATTATAGAAACAGTGCACACGCCACAGTAACAAACTTAAAACATATTACGAAACAAAACATTCACAAAAAACAAAAATAACGAAGAAAAACGAAAGGTCACGGCGTGTCACTGCTGCTATAAATGGCAACTGACTCAGCAATATGCTGATGGACAAGCCTTCAGCGCTGATTTTCAGTCAGTGCCATGTACCCACGAGCGGCACAGACTGCGGTGCGATATAATCATGGGCAATAACAATACTAAAGACACAGAATTAATAATACCGTATAGAGTAGAATACTTATATGTTACATAGAGTAACACCCATATGAATAGAGAACGTATTATAGATACAGAATGAAAAAGATACTTAAATACTTTAACTACGTGATAGAATAAGCTACAATAATATACAAATAAAACTATACACACATAAATAACTAGCTCTAATAATTATATTGAGATAAATATAAATGTAATTTGATATAATAAATTCGCACACTTAAATATAAAAAGAAGATTATGCCCCCACCGTGGGGCAAGGCTCTCTTTCTTGAGGAAGGTATAGGCCATACTCTACCACGGGGGCCAAGTCCGGATTGGTAGAGGCTTGCAAGACCCTGGCTAGTCTTACTGTCAGAAGTTATCAAGCCGCCCTAAGTCCTCTGACTTGGCTTAATGGCTGCTATCTATCGACGGCAGCCGTACCAACAGTACCAACTGCTTAACGAGCCTTGCTAAGCGCGGAACCGTTCGAAAAAATGGCACTAGCGTTAGTCATAGACGGTCACCCATCCATGTACTGAACGCGCCCTGTGTCGCTTAAACTTCGTGATCGTGTAAGACCACTCAGGCAGCGCGGGCTACAAGCAATTCGAACCTAATAAATAATCGAGATTAAAAGACCCTATTATGTAAAAAAAAATTGTACTCGGGTTATAGATTTTTAACTTTTGCTTGTTTATTCTCTGCTCTTTCAGTTTAAAAATATAGACCCGGGATAGGTCTGGGGTGGGCTGTCAGTGCGGTTGAGTTATAGTCCATTTAGTGAGCCGCTCGCACCCGGCTGAGTTGCAGTTACGGTTGCCAGGGTCAAGTTTCATAAAACAACAATTCGTGGTGCATTGCGTAGTAGAGACTTGTTAATCTGTGCGTTAATCGATTTCACGATGGTCATAGGAAACCACAGACGGGCACTGTCTTAAAAAAATATGTATATTTTTTATTTGTAATTTTGAGAGGCTCGGGTGAATACTCAAATCTCCTTTAATTATTTTAAAAAAGAAATAGAGTGTAAGCCCGGAAGTACTTCATGCACGCAAGTGTGTCATAAATTCATCAAACGACCTCTCTGGCGTAGCGGTAGCGCGTCTGCCTATCATGCAAGAGGTCCCGGGTTCGAATCCCGGCTTGGAAAAAAACGACCAGGTCTTGGATGTTTACATGTTTGTGATGTCGTTGTTTCTGGTTACCACGACACAGGGTATGTGATTGTATGTAAATGTTATAAAAAAAAAAAAAAATCATCAACAAAGAACGAGTTATAAGTTTTTAGTCATACCAACGGAGAACGGCTCGATAAATACTTGTATTTAAAAATTTCTTGAACTATTTAAATAAACAAAACTAAAAAGGACTTCTAATTTGTGCAAACTTAAAAGATATGTTGTTTTACGCAATTCCGAAACGTTAATATCTTGGTGTTTTCATTCAGAATATTAAAGGTAGTTTCTCAGATCATTATCTGAGGGTAGTTTTATTGCTAGTCATACGTTTATTCACAAAAATACAAGAAATCATACTCTCTCTCTCTCTCTCTCTCTTTGAAAGAACGTCGGTCCCTGGTCCCTGCAGTGGGAGGTTTGTAGCCTACATTAAAAAAACAATAAATCAACGAATATTATGAGGCTTTACTTGAATGAGTGACGTCATAGCCTAAGGCCAACTTGTTTGGCGCATTTTAGTACTAGCTATATTAAAGCGCTCGTGGCCTAGGCGAACCGAGTGATTAGAATCAATCACTTGAGCTAAGCAACAGCAAGTGCGATGTGGCAGTGTGGCTACCGCTAGCGGGATTTTTTTCAGAGCGCCTCCGTGCTTCGCAAGGCACATTAAGCCGTTGGTGCCGTCTGACATGTAATGGCAGTCGTTATGTCATGTCAGAGGCCTTATGGGCGGCTTGATAACTTCTGAAAGTAAGGTCCGCTTTTGCCTTACAATCCTCCACCGACTCGGACTTGGTCCCTGTGGTGGAGTATGGCCTGACCTTCCTGCAGGAAAAGTCCCGTGCCCAGGCAGTGGGGACATGAGTTGATAACGAAATTGACTTTTCGACAGGTTTTATTACAAAAAGTACTAGTCGTAGAAAAAAAAAACACGTTTTCTAATATCTCTTAACGTGTTCTCTCCTATTTTATTAAAACAATTTAGTGCAAATTTTCTACAGTCGCATTATGCTCACTGTACTTCTGGTCACTAAATGTTCAACATATTGTTCAACATTTTATTCACTATTTATTTTATTAGTAAATAAATCGTTTTGTCTGGTGAGCAATATATAACCTTACGCCTGTACCCGGAAGACCCAGAAGTTGTGCTATGGTCCTGACCAACCTCTCTTGGTAAGTTATAAATTTAATCTAATCTAAATTTACTTAATTTTAATTAATAAGTGGCAAAAATGTGTTACTGTAAATAATTATCCCTAAAAGATTGTAGATTTAACAAACCATAGTTTGTTTTAAGACGACACAGATTTGAAAAGAAATGTAAATGAAGAGATGAAGTTGTTTGGAGCTGACAAAAAAGAACTTCGAAGAAAGAAGTCCTGAAATCGTTCTTTAACCTCTTTGGAACCAGTACTATAGAGGTTTTCACTCTCATTTCATTAATCTGTGTTATGAAAACCTAATATCGCAATATAAGTTTTTATGGAAATAAAAAAAAATCAATAAGTAAACATCGAACCTTATAAAATTAATTAATTTCAAAGTTCAGATAATTCTGTTTTTCATCTGGCAACCCTGGCCGCAGCGTTGGCGCCCCACATTAGAGAGTATTACACTATCCACTCTATTATGTGTGCAATGGAGCTGTTACTTTGCTCTACTATAACCATCTATAAACTAGCCTCGTTGTACTCAACTAAAAGGACAAGTTAGATATTTGTTGCAGACAACGAATAAAAAGTTACAGATGTTTCAGTTCTTATGCTGCATCTGGTACTAAACCCTTTTTTTTCAGCAACCCATATGTGTGTGTCTCTAAAGATTTTTTTTTATCGATGTATTTATCTCTATATAAAATAGGTACATATTTTGACTCTTCAGAATCATCGAATTGGTTAATCGGATAAAGTGGACAGTTACGTGATAGAAGGGTTGATACTACTGGTAATTACACACAGATGACTACCTTCTTTTGAACATAGTACATGCTGACTTAGTAGATAATATTGCTATAGATTCAATAAAGGCATGTACTATAAATATCTGATAATTTGACAGTATTTCACCAAAGTGTTATTCTTATAGTGCAGAACCAAAAACCGTTTCTTTAGCATCATAGATACACATAAATAATCTCACGCCTGTATCCCAGAGGGGTAGGCAGAGACCAGGGACTGCCACTTACCACGATCCTGATAGATTACCTTCGCTTAATTAATAAAATTAAAACATTTCTACTTGCCAAGACCCCTTATTTATTTAAAAATTATTAAAATTCGTTGTTGCACAAAGCACATAATATTTGGCGTACTTTTATACAATCTTGAATGTTACGTAGTCTGTTTGATCGAAATGGAAGATCAAACTGGAAGCATTTGTTTCGATATTTTTTTTACCAGAGTGGTTGAAGGTGGCCCAGGATCGAAACCAAAGGACTGGGGGAGACTGCTTATCAGTAGAACATAGTAGGTAGCAACTGTTTAATTGTTCTAATAATAGACGCTAAGTAAAAATAGTAGATTATGCATTAAGGGAATAAAACCATGTATTACGTCATGGGCGGTATATTGAACCCTGAGCGGAGCGAAGGACTCCGAGTTAACTCCCGAGCGCAGCGAGGGAGTTAAATTTTAACTCCTGAGCGAAGCGAGGGAGTTATGTAGAGTCCTGAGTGAAGCCAGGGGTTCAAACCGCCCGAGACTAAGACATGTTTTATTCCAGAGGTGAATACTCTACTTTTCACACCATCTGGGAGACAATAAAATTTTTCTTTTTTTTTATTGGTGTTTCGCGCGGTCACACGACACAGTAGTTCAGAAAAAAAAGAAAAAAGGGGTGAGTTTCGAACAACAATTCGAATTTCGAATTGCAATGCTTCTTCATTCAGGGCCTTCAGGGGCTTCTTCATAGTTTTCATGCGAATTTTGACATTCTAAATTCAAATCACTTTATTCCTTAGGGAAATTCTTCATTATTATTGCCCTCGAGAGACAAGGCTATGCTTTACGATGATATTTGACGGTACGTAATAAGGCATTGTCGAGCAGGAGGTGTGAAAAAATAATTCCACCCCGTGCTATTGTAAGCAAACAAGGACCTTACATACATCGTAAGGTAACACACAATCTGAGGCAATTTCTACAAATTAATGTGCGTTGGCCCGCAGCGGCAATTTAATCCTTGATTCCAGTGTCAATAATTCAGCGTAGAATCGCCAATGGCGCCAATGAGAATGAATCCTTTGTTGCACACGAGAAAACAAGACACAGAGATAATAGTCATAATGGAAACAAAAGCACAATAGGAGGCTTTGCTGATAGCAATTTCATCCTAAGAAACAAATTAACGCAATATTGTTAGTAGCTGTATCCGCGAATTTGTTTTGGTGTGATTCGGCTGAAAAGTTGGACTTATGAAACGATTTTTTTAAGTAAAACAGGTTAAACTTGACCCCAGTCACGCCTGATGGAAAGCGAAGACGGGGTCTACGATGTTACGTGCTTTCCTGTTAAATGTCGGTAGACTCTAATTTTAATGACATCTAGATTATTATTGCTTTTAAATTAGTTGACGATACCCTTCTTCACGTAATATATCTAGTGTATGAATAGAGTGCATTGCTGAACAGGCCTCTTCTCTATCACGCAAACCCTAATGGTCCACTATCAATCGGAATCTTACCACTCTGATGTAGTTGTTTTAAGTTTAATACGATTTTAGGTAGGTTTATCAGAGTGGAGTTTTTTTCCTGCTCTCTTTTTCGGTTTCCCCCCCACAAATACAACCCGAACGTTAGCTGCTAACATAATAAATTGATATTCAGCAAACAGCATGTAAATTCTTTACGTTAAAATAAATTGTCTGATTTGATAAATCAATTAATCAAATCTGTCTACAATATTTATAATATTTAGGTACAAATTAATATCTCCCAGAAGTGATGTTGCGTTTAGGTTTGTAACGACTAAGTTAAACGAAAATTGTGCACACTAATAAAGTCCCCAAGATACAGGCCTAGCCTAGTTTGGGGACTGCCGGTAAACATAAAACAATTTTTTGTCATACCCTCCACTGCCTATTTATAAGGTATTTCAATGTGTATTGTCTTCTTGGAAATAAACTATTTACTTACTTACTTACTAATTCAGCTGTATGAAAATAAATATATACCTACTGCACAGGTCTAATGTCGTTGCTAATTTCATTTTAATTTGTAATGCCATTGACTCCTCAGGCCGCTTGTCTACCTACCAATCTTCTACCACTCAGTTGACTAAGTGCCCGCCTTAGGCCATCACCATTCATCCGCTTAAGCTCTGCCCAACTCGACTTTTTGACAGACTTCAAAAAGGTATAATTATGTCCTTCATCCTTGCATATTTTTCATGTATTCTTTTCCTGACGTCTAAGGGTTTTGCTGAAAATAAGCGTCGCCATGGAGCATGTTTTCTGACGACTTAAAGCTGAGTATAAGATCTTATGCCAAATCTAGTTTTTAAAATTTATTTCAGTTATTGTACTTTATTAAATACTATCTGACCCAGCGAACTTCGTACCGATTAACTGTCGATTCTTAATTATTTATATTTTTCTCTCCGTAAGAACCATCTTTCTATTCATAAAGGAATTAGCGAAATCGGTTCAGCTGCTCTTGAAATTTGCACTTACCAACACATTCAGTGATTCATTTTTATATTATAGACTAGCTGACCCCGCGAACTTCGTGCCGCCTAACAGTTTTTTTAATCTCTCTCTCCGTAAGAACCATCCTCGTAATTCAAGGGATATTCTAAAAAAAAAAAAAAATAAAGATTTGTTGGCAATAAATACAATTTCACTTTCTTACGTAGCCTATATAGGTCCCACCGCGGAAAACAGGACTTCCCTCAGAGAGAGAAAGACAGAGAAAGAGAGGTACTGACTTAATTCCCACGCGTGCTCACCGCGAAATGACAATTTCAAGCGATGAAGTAGGTACGTAATAATTTCAGACACTGAGGTTTCCTCACGACGATTTCCTTCACGAATTGCTAAGTGGTATTGCTACTACAAATTCACAAATTAACGTAACTTATAAAACAAAGTCAGCGGTACATGGAGCGAGTTTCGAACCCACGACCACCAGTATATGTTCATAATTCAGCGATGATTCTATATTACGTTGACTGATCGCATTCATTCTTTTTAAGGTTCCGTACCTCAAAAGAAAAAAACGGGACACTTTATTGTCCGTCCATGGACGTTCGTCCGGCCACCTGTCTCTAAAGACCCTTTATCTCGGGAAAGTGAAGCGTGGAGAACGTGAATTAAATCATAAAAAATTGTCTTGAAATTCGAGAAAAGCTTCGAAAACACAGAGTATATTTTAGAAAAAAAAAAACTTTACTTGTAATCTGTGCTGAAGATGACTCAGATTTAATGAATTATTCTGAGGTTGATTTTTTTTAACATCTTTATTATTTCAGGACTTTAGTCGCATACTAGCAGAACCGCCGGGACATTGTCCCACTACGACAAACTCCCTATATATATAAAGACATAAAAAAGGAAGAAGAAGTTGTCCTAGAGAAGTCATCGAACTCTTATCTTTTTTTTCTTTTTCTGTAGTATTTTTTTTACAAATTAATGGCTGTACATGTATTATTTATGACTTATCTTCCGACGTCACGGTATCGTGTGGACCCTACACGACACGGAGCGGACTTTTTATCCGAATGTAAAAAATAGCGCCGTAATAAAACGAAGAAGAGGAAGGGTCATAAAAAAACGTCGCCCTATTTTTCGCGTGGCGTAAATTAATATGAATTATACGCTCTCGAAAGTGCGTCATAGGAATAACAAAAAATTGCTCCGGGCATAATTTGAAGGCTGCGTCTATCGCCGGAGACGATATTATTATAAGTAGCCCTAGGCTCGGGGTTGCCAGATGCTGGAGATTTTCCTAGTGCCAATAGCGAGTGGTCAAATGTTTGCACTTTGTAGCCTATAAACGTCCCATAGCAGGGCACAGGCTTTCTCTCAGAGAGAGAGTACGGGCTTAACTACCACGCCTGCCCACCGTGGATTGGCAATTTGAAGCGCTGAGGTATTTGAACTTTGCGAATGGTATTGCTACTACTTCACAAATGTGCTTAGCTTAGAAAACTTTCATTGATACACGCCCGCACTGAAAATCTAACCTGGGTCTCTCGCCTCCAAGTCCATTGTTTGATCCACCGGGCTACCGCCGCTCTTATATACTATATATATTTTATATTTGCCCTTATAAAAAAACTCCCTAATCACACATTCTGAAAAACGGTGCCACCTGCTTTCATTGCCGTTTATTTCGCCCTTATTGGGTTCCGTAGTCGACGAGGAACGAAGAAAAACTATCACGGCTAAGGAGGCTTTACAAGTTAACGAGTAAGAGTTGAACAACTTTTAAAAGGAAAACTTCGCTGCGTGTGGTCTGACACGTTTGTTTAGTTATTTTTCTAGGTGGAATTAAGAAAGACTCACGATCACTACTCAGTTGGTTAGACATTCAATTTCAAAGAAATGCCGAAATGTACTAAACGTTCAAATACTAAGGGCTACTTTCTGAATTGAGAATTTCACTAAGTAAGTTGTTAACTATACTGCTGTCGCATCAAATTCATCAGAACAGACCGTGACAGAATGTTTCTTAAGTATTTACTTAGTGGAGTTCTCAATTCATAAAATGGTCTTGAAATTAGGAAACCATTATTTCCTTGTATATAAAAATATATATACCATAAGATTATAAGCAGATAGATATAAAAAGTGTTTTCTGTGTATCTTTGGTAATATTCACTTAACATAGATTACAGAAGTTACCTAATGAGGATGACCTCTGGGAACTATAAAAATAAAAATTCTTCCGAATTATGATTATTTTCTCGAACAAAAGTGTACGAGATGTTTTACACTCTGTGCTATGTGTCGCACCGACTGCAAAATATGTAACGATTTATTTCAGAAAAAAATACAGTGCACATGATTAAAAAAAAAATACTCAATGAACGCCAAAGCTGTTAGTTTCCGAAAAATCGCCAAACTCCGTAGCAGTTACATTTCTTGTACGTCTGGCAACACCGCCTAGGTTACTCCGACGGGAGCCACTGTATCAGCGAAAGGTAGGTCGGTGCTTGCCCTATATTGCCACCCTGTCCCTCCCACGGCCGATACAGCTGTCTATTCCGCTTTACTGTGACGTCATCACGCAACCCCTCCACGCGTGGATGTGTGGGTGAGCGTTGATTACAGATACTAGCCGAGTGAAATGTGTAGTTTTCGTTCAAAGGAAAACCAACCCTACCATTTAGAACACAAGTGAGAAAATAGGAGGCGAGTTTTTTTTACGGTCATATGCGTTTAGATTATTGGATTTGATTATTCTTTCAGTGTGTAAGATTTGTGTAATATAGGTGCGATTGGCAATCACTGTGTACATCAGCAGATTATCTCTGAAATAATAATGCGAGCGAGATAATTATACTGTTATTGAATGGGCGCTACCGATAACGGTGTATGGTGGTAAGATATTGGTCACATGTGAGATTAGCGAGTTTGAATCCGACACGTGACTATGAGTTGCATTTTTCAAGTTACGTATATTTGTTAATTTATTCTAATAATGAGACTTGCTAACGGAGAAAGAAAATATCGTGTGGAAACACGCAGTTCGTTGGCTCCGTACGTATTGACACTGTCTTAAAATTTGTGTAGCCGTGTGGTGTCGGCCTAGAGAATAGCACCAACCCAAATTCTTCCCGGGGATGTCGTAAAAGGCGACTAAGGGATACAAACTGGGGGGTGGGCAGCAGCGCCCCCTGCAGTACAATCCCACCAAACTGCGATCCCCAACCCGCATGCCCAGCGTGGGGATTATGGGCATTACCCCCCAATGATGGCACAACCTTGCGCTATGGCGCTCATTAGGGGAGGGCTATATCCAGCAGTGGACTAATATAGCCTGAAGAATAAGAAGAATAAAATTAGTATACTTTTATACATTTTATACATTAAGTTTACTTACATTGCGGACATGACATTGAATAGGGAATCCGGTGTTCTACCGCTCCGCTACGATAAATTTCATTTTATAGAGTTATTAAAATGAAACGTGCTAGCAATGAAAACACAACTTTCAGCGTTCTTATTGCTCACAGCGAAAATGAACACCAGCGCTTCGCTTGTTTGAGGCCCCAATTTTCAGAATATCTGAAAGCTCGTTGAAATTTCAAATTTATCTCTAAAAGAAGGCTACAAAAAGTGCTTTGAATTTTTTTCAACCTCAAGGATTTCTCAGACAGGCTGAGGTTTCGGAAAGAGCGTTGAGATATTAACTCTAGATGCGAAAATCCTTCAAACCCCTTTGAAGAATTTTCGTATGTGGTGGGATGCCTTTGCCGTTAAGTGGGACATCCATGTTATGGATGGTATTTTGCGGATTATATTGTATAACGTTATATTAAATTATGTGGTATTTTTATTTATTTAAATTAGAATTAACTTCTTATAAGATAATCACAAATACAACCATATTTTGATCTCAACTTGTTAGTTCTAAAATATATTAGATGGCACTAGACGCTTATGTATCGCGGTATGTAAATAACTACTTTAAAATCCGACCTGAGGCGAATGATTTATTTGAAAATATAAAGTTATAGGTATTTATTTTCATTAGTTCATAATTTTATATTAATTAGATTTTAGTCTTACTTATTACTTATTAATTTAATCCTTAATATAGTATTAGTTTATATTCGTTTGTAATTCATATGCTGTTTAATAAAAGAGTAATTATTTTGTACAAAAATCTTGGATTTTCTATGTCTTCTACGGTATACAAGTTCCTCATTGGCACTGTACTATATATAATACATGATATAAATCCTGAACCACCAAATGTAAATTAATATTGTCTCACCAACTGGAGGAATTTATATACTACCTAATTCCATTACTAATATTAGTAATGAAGTCTGCGAATCCTACGTAGACATTAGGATTGATTCAATTTAAATATTCAAGCATTATTCAGTTATAATGCTTTTAAGGATTAAAGGGCGAGTTTGTGTTTAAATCTGGATTAAGAATTAAGGAATGTTACAAACCCGTAATTTATTAAATAAGAAGTCAAAATCTACTACTAACATAGAAAATAATTTAAATCAACATGAATGTTCAATTCAAAGTAATTTTACATGAAGGTATTGTATACGTATAAGTTTATATTGCAATCGGTGCAGAGCATGACCAGTAAAATACATTTTAAAATGGTATGACAAAATTAAAAACCCTTATACTCGTATATCATATCTATGAAATTTAGCATGAAATATTGTCTTATACAGCATGAATCTGAAAACTATACATTTGTAATTAAGTAATAAAAAAGTATGGCAAAAGCTCGGAAGAAACTGCGAGACTTAATTCTTGAACTATTTATAATATGTAAGTACTACAGTTTGTTACAGAACCCTCAGTGGGTGAGTCCGACTTGCACTTGTCCGGATTTTTATCATCAGAAGTCCCTACACCCACAGACAGGTTTTCCTTTTTGTTATATCTCCAAATACCTTTTATGAATGGTACGTAGAGTAACTCACATGTAGTCTGACATACTCGTAAAAGCGACCTAACGTTAGACTAAGGGAAGTCATTGTGCTATCGAGCCACTTTTATTAATTGAAAATACACTCTTCTTTTTTGTTGTAGAAAAATATAACGCCGACGTAATATACAGCAACGTCGGGTATTAAAATTCATGTCCCTAATAAAATTACCGAGCCGGGAAGCGTATATTGAAAGCACATTTTGGTATTACTTTCGGTGTAAGCTTTAAAGTGGGCTTTTGAAATAATATAACTTTACGCAAATGCCGAGGACAGTTTTCCAGGTTTTGGGTTTTAACGTGAAATGAGTTGCCAAGCGTAATTCGTATTTCAATGAATGAATGAACATATGAATGGATAAATGAATGAACGAATGAATGAACGAACGAACGAACGAACGAACGAACGAACGAACGAACGAACGAATGAATGAATGAATGAATGAATGAATGAATGAATGAATAAATAACCATTTATTGCCAGGAACATAGGATGTCTTACACTTTTTTGTACTAAAATTGCGTACACGTCCGAAATTCGTGATATTATAAAGACAGTTTTATTATGTTAATTACCGATGGAGTGACATCTGTGTCTATCTCAATCAGTTTTGAAGGTTACATGTGAGTTACTTGGACGCTAGGAGCATGCTGCCCAAACCGCAAATTTTTGCGGAATTAACTAATGTCCTATTTTCCAGGCGGTTCTAGAAATTGAGTTAATTTTGTTCACTTTTTGACGTACATCTGCCAATTGGTAGTAGCTATACCACACGCGTGGTTATATACTCCTTTGCCACACGCTAGCTGTGAAAGAAAACATCTTGAGGAAACTCCGTAAGTATTGGCTGGTTTTTCCTGTGGGCTAGGCTAAGCTGCAAGGATGGATTAGGTACTGGGAAAACCTACACCATCTAAAAAAATGTCTCAGGCACTACAGCGTCCGACATTCCGGTCAGGCACAGCCGGATAGATAACGGCTAGACCTAGTTGTACCTGGAACAATCGGCTTAAACTAGATTTACTAAAGAGTAAGTCACTACATCTAGTTCTAACCGGCTAAAACCAGGCGTAACCGCACTTCGGGTCTTATCCGTTACATATAAAGAGGTATAGGGCATTTATAAGAAAGTTTGACATTTATTGATTGCTAGCTGACCATGCAAACTAGCCTATTCTCTATTCTCAAACCTACCAAATAAACCCAAAAAAAAAACCAAAAATCGGTATAGACGTTTCGGAGGATTGGATTCCTGATTACAATTTAATTTTAATTTCTTGACTTTGATAGTATTTCAACGACGACATATACAATGTCCTTGTTGAATCTAGCGCAAAAGTATGTGCAGCGCAATAGGACATACATAAGGATATACATAAGGTTTAATTTGCTATTTATCAATCGATGACTCAATCTAGCCAGTGTGGTTGGAAGGGCCGCTAGGGGACGTCCCAGATACGGCGACCAAATAAGGAATCTATTCGCAAAGGGCAAGAAAAAAAGTACCGACTCAGACGTGAGTTTATGTATGTATAATTTGTAAGGCGACTAAGCACTGAATAATTGACGCATTATCAGTGAATTATAGACTAAGCTAAATGATATTTAATCTATGACAATATCAAACAGACACTCAGTTCAGATCAATATCACACTGTAAGAGTTAAAATTAGTAAACTAATTCTTACAATATTTTATAAGATTATGATCTGATTTATCGTTTCTTCAATGTTTCCTGTAAAATACAATAGTATTTATGTACGTCACCATCACTACACTTGGAGCGGTGAAAGCCAGAATATGTGTGAGTTATGTGTCCACTATACAGATGAATAAACTTACTTATGTAGATCCGACCAAGTGTATGATATTATGATATTATGTTTTTTTATACAACAACTCTTATAAAGGAACAGAAAAAATAAAAGAGCAGCTCACTCACCTACAGTCATATTACTTGATTAGATCGTGATCAGGGAATAAGCGCTGCTCGTATTATAAGCATCTTTGATTAGTGAGGCTTTTCCAATTGGTATTTTAAATCCTGTAGGCGCGGCCGGTGAGTATTTTAAGTGAAAAGTCTCAGATTTAGTGGAGGATGAATTGTTCCGATCTCAGATGCCTTTTGAGAGATGGGTAGTTGTCCGGTGTTTTTAGGGTTCCGTACCTCAAAAAGAAAAACGGGATAGTTATTTCCCGTACGTCCGTCCGTCTCTCTGTCAAGATCCTCTATCTCGGAAACGCGTGAAGGTATCCAGTTGAAATTAAAAACTTAAATCTATAGACCTAGAACTATGCTTGGTAAGTAACATCGTCTTATACTACACACACAGGAACAGAATCTGGAAACTATACATTTATAAGACGTAAAAAAAATATTCTTGAATATCGGGGACAACTCTGAAAAAACTGCGATACTTGATTCCTAAACTATTTATAATGTGTACCTAACAGAGGCAATAATTGTTTATTGTACAAGAACTTAAATTTCTACTATGATATACAAGCATGAAATAAATTACCTACCTACAAATTTGTACGGAACCCTCTGCGCGTGAATCCAATTCGCACTTAGCCAGTTTTTTAAGTGTTGCATGTCATATATTTTACTTTTACAGGGTTTGAAGCATGCAGAGCAAATCACTTACTATTTTTATAATTATAATAGCTTACGCTGTAGGCGCAATAGTAATATTTAAAGACGAAAATGACAAACTGGGTTTCACAATCAATCCTGAGCCCAAACTGAAG
The DNA here is from genome assembly GCA_934045075.1 of Yponomeuta sedellus. Taxonomy (NCBI): domain Eukaryota; kingdom Metazoa; phylum Arthropoda; class Insecta; order Lepidoptera; family Yponomeutidae; genus Yponomeuta; species Yponomeuta sedellus. The sequence continues at coordinate 7,166,504 of OW203723.1, read as the reverse complement.
GGGCCACAGCTCATGAAAGGAGCTCTGCCTGGCGAAGGACTGTTGAAGTATCTCGCGAGACAGCGGAGGCTTAGGTAGTATATTTTAATGACTTAGATGTTTTAATGATTAATGCGCAAGCAGTTGAAGCGCTCGTGGTGAAACCGTGTTATTGGAATCAATCACTTGAGTTAAGCAACAACAAGCGCGGTCAGGTGCTGGATAGGCGACCTTCCTGTGACTACCGCTACTGCCATTTTTTCTGTAATTCGCAAGGCACGTTAAAGCGCTGTTGCCAGATGTCATATAATGTCATCTTTAAGCCATGTCAGAGGCCTTAAGGGCTTGATAACTTCTGACAGTAAGTTCCGCCACTGCCTTACAGTCCTACACCAAACCGGACTTGGCCCCTGTGGTGGAGTATGGCCTAACTTTCCCTTGATGAAGGAAGAGACCCGTGCCTCAGTAGTAGGGACATAAAAGGGTTGATAACGATGACGAAAAAAATAATACTATTGTTGTATAGGAGCTATACTTAAATACATTTTTTGTCATTACCTTTGATAATGTCAACTGCCAAGCTACCACTGTTCATAAGATACAACCTGGTGACAAACGACTGACGGACAGTAAAGTATTAGTAGTTGTATAAAGACCCCAGTCATTTTTTAAACTTCACTATATGTCAGGTAAATCGCCGTAAAAAAACAAAGGGTTGATATCAATGGGAAAGAGACTCAAGACTGAAATGCAAATGGGCGGGACACCTTGCGAATTTGCGAAGCAGGAAGAAGGCAGGTGGACCAGGGCTGTGGCGGCCGAGAATAGAAAGATGGTCAGTGGGCAGACAAGCGGCCCGGTCGTATGCTGTCGTTGAGTAGGCCGAGGGTCCGTGGATGCCGCTGGAAAGAGGTCGTTGGAGTTGGCATTTGGGGAAAAGTCCCATACGAAAGTGGGCAGCGGTGGGCTGATATTGATCATGATAATGAATAATGCGTTAATATATGAGTATGGAGTATTCACTAATTAACTTCAGCATAAGTAGCCTGATGCTGGGTACTTCAATGTCACCCTGTCTTCCCAAAAACCCATGTTTTTTTCTTTTTTATCTTGTGAATACTATCAACTTTTACAGCAGAGCCCTGTAAATGGTAATTATGGTTCTTACTTCCTTGGTGAAAATTACTTACATTATTTCACCTCTTTTTTCAGGGAAACAACGGCGTGTGAGTGGCTATTCAAAAATTACTAAAAGCGATCCCAAAGAATGTACGGTAGGTAATTCCCAGTTAGTTTAGATAGAACAGACCATGTTGCATCGCAACAACATTCAATGTTTGATTGTTGACTAAAAATTTTGGAATTATTTTAATTCCAAAACTTTTAGGCTGGCCGGAAGAAATTTCTGTTGAAATAAGTCCGCCTTTATATGTAATTTTTGTCACATTGTATGTTATTTACGTCGCTATTATGGTTTTATTGTTCCATAAAGTGTAACAAACAAACCAAAAGATGCTGCATTATTAGCAAAAGAAATTGTCGGCGAGACTACAGCAAGCTCACAACTGGCATATCCTATTACACTGGCGGGAGATAACTGATGATGAAGCTCTTGACTGATAAATGGCTGGGGCTGGCAAGGTAGATAGATAATCACAGGAACACGAACACGAGACGTCATGCCCGTGTTTTGTAAAGTCCTAACAACAACATAACAAAAAAAATGGATTTAGCATCTATGTAATGAGATTATTTATACCGGGTTCAGTGGGACATACTAGATGGGTGAAGAGGTGACTCAGAAGATGCAGCACCTGCAACATTGTTTTTTTTTGATGGAGTAGGTTTGCCTATACCACCTATAATCCTGACAGTTAAGACGGCCGTTTTTACGGAAAAGTAGATAAGTCAATAAGTGCGAAGCAGCAACAACGCCGCGTGTTTCCTTTCATGTTATGCTATATACATGCTTGTAGTAGTAATACCCATGCTAACGGTGAATGAAAACCGAAAAAGACTACTGTTGTAAAACCAAAAACTGTAGAGTTAAGATGTTTTTAAAAGTTGCTCCGCAACCACTTCTTTTCTACAAATAAATCGACCATTGTGGAAGTTGGCAAAAGAATATTAATATAGACATTCAATGAAAACTACACACCACTATTGAATAAAAATGTTCGAATTGAGTTCGAGTTTTCCGTTGTCCAGAAGAACTCATAACTTTCACGCGAAAGCTCGCCATTGTTGAAACAAGATTATCATACGCTGTCCGCAGTATCAGCCTTCCCTCAGTTAACAAAAAGCAAGTTCCAACTTAAAAGACGGAAATAAAACAGTCACATATGCAGAACATTATTCTCTGCTTTTGTAACTGTTTAAATTGGTCTATTATTGCTGGACGTAGGTCTCTTCTCTGTCTCACCAACCGGCTCAACATAAATTTAAAACTTGAAACTCATAACTGACTTGCTGGTTACATTTTGATGGATAAATGGTTTTTGTTTGCACACGTAAGCGAGTCTCGTGTTGTTTCGGCGGAAATTAGAAGTGAGGGACTCTTTATTTGTTCAGTGTACTCCTAAATTTCTCGACCCAGCGCTGTTATCGTTGATATCACACAAAGGGACATTCAGGAGCTATGAGTACTGTTTAGTTTGTATAATCGTCCCGCAGATCCTATGTTGGAAAATAACAATGTTCTAAATTTAGAAATAAATTTAGGAGCGGCGATAGCCCAGTGAGTAGAACAATGGGCTCGGAAGCCAGAGACCCAGGTTCGAATCCCAGTGTGGGTATGTACCAAGGACTTTGTATTCTAAGTTATGTACATTTATGAAGTTATAGTAGCAATTCCACTCGCTAATCGTGTAGGAAGACATCGTGAGGAAACCTGAGTAAAGTAAAAGTAAAAGAAGTATAGTAAGAATTAAATATTTACAAAAAGGTGGGTCTGGTGGGCCCCACACTAGGTAAATCCTCTACCGTGGGCTCCCTTTTGTGGATTTCTAACAGTAGAAATGGTATTTGAGGTGTTCAAATACCTTGCGCTCGTGGCCTAGGCGAACCGAGTGATTGGAACCAATCATTTGGTTAAGCAACAACAGGCGCAGTCAGGTACAGGATGGGTGAGCGTCCCGTGACTACCGCTAGTGGCATTTTTCCTAGCGTTTCCGTGCTTCGCAAGGCACGTTAAGCCGTTGGTGCCGGCTGTCATATAAGGGCAGTCGTTAAGCTATGTCAGAAGCTTTATGGGCGGCTTGATAACTTCTGACAGTAAGGCTCGCCACTGTCTTACAATCCTCCACCAACCCGGACTTGGCCCCCGTGGTGGAGTATGGCCTAACCTTCCTGCGTTGCAGGAAGAGACCCGTGCCCAAGCAGTGGGGACATACAAGGGTTGATAATGATAAATACCTTAGCGCTAGAAATTGCCAATCCGCGCGGTGGGCACGCGTGGTAATTAAGCCCACACTCTCTCTCTCTCTCCAAGAGAAGGCCTAAGCCCTGCAGTGTGACTTTATGGGCTACATAAAAAAATTAAAACGCACTTTACATATCGAAAATAGACTTTTTGTAAGAAAATTAAGAGGCATATAATGCTTTTAGTGAGCTAAGGACACTAAACAACTTCGACCTGTGTGTTAATTAATAAAATTAAACCTTCAGCGCGTTGGTGGCGAGGGCGGCTGTAAAACAGGGTAGCCTCATCTAATTCCGTAGTTTGTGGTGACCTGCGACCGCATACTTTAAGTTCGAAGACTGGTCGACTACGAAGTTATTGGCAGAATTTGCTACCTGGCATATTGTTGACTTAATTAGCTTTTTAAATTGTCCCCGTGGTAGGAAACATGGCGGGAGTTAAATTAGTTCCTGTAAATACTGGTTAGTTTCCGACGCATTTAGTTTCATTTGAATCTTTTACGAGTATGTTCTTAGGTAGATACAATGTAAAGTCCTCGAGTGTACTTGTAAGCCCATAACAGTGTAGTTAGACAAATTACGTTGTCCTAAACTGACTGGAGCATTTCCTCGAAAGAAGACAAAATACAATTTACCGGGCGTTTTCACTTACAACTCTAAACAATTATTTAACAAGTTATAAACATTTTGTTGGTATGTTTTTAGTACATTATTGCCTGATTTACAATCGGTGAAGTGTCAAACAAGCGTAGCGCGCTCCGTGCCAAAAGAAAGCCGAAAGTTACACAACCATTGTGTAATAAAATTTTTGTTATATTACCACAACAATATTCAACTTCTTCGCAAAATTTTACAGCTAAAGCAGTTTGTTTTGGTGTTCCGTCCGAAAATGCGTTGCTTTGTAAATACCGTTGTACATACCGTGTTCTACCGTTTTGTCAGCCTGATTATTATGTAGGTCTATGCCCAAGCAAATGCTATCAGCTTTCTAGTACTAGGATGCGTACAGACGGACAAGCCAACAGATGGAAGTGGCAAAAACTATAAACTATTTCCTTGTTGATTACGGAAACTTAAAAGCGCTTTTCTTGCTGTAACACGAGACAGCCATTAATAAATTATGTCAAGAAATAATATATACCTAACAAAAGCTATACTTTAACTTCGTCTTTTTAGTCGCTGAATATAGGTCGTTAGGTAGTGAATATTGTTTATAGGTCGTTTTATCAATCGAAGGTTGATTACGAATCGATTCTCGATAGCAGGAAACAAAATCGGTAAATAAACGACCACCGCAATGTTACTTTGACACGCTAACAAGCTTTTGTTGTGACAGTCCAAGCTTAGCAATCTTTTATATGATAAAATATACACTTATCTAATTTCAAAATGTTATTATACGATAGAAGAATATTTAAAAGATAGTATAGATGAAATGAGATAAATAATTGTATTGTAAAATTGTATGATAATTAATCAAATTAAATTTAAGTTAATGTAATACACACTTTTATATGGCACTTTGAAATGTTGCGTGCCCTACAGGGTCCACAAAGATCTTATCAAATAACTGTTAGGTTATAATGTAACAATCTTGAAACTTGTGGAATGCAATAAAGTACTGAGTATTGAGTATCATACTAATACGCGACTTTAGTTTGTGAAGTCCGCTGTAAGCGGAAATACATTAGAGATTTTACTTAATAAATGAACTAAGGAGCGTTTTAGTGAAATCGTTCTTTTATAATTAAGAACGTAACTAATTTTAAAGTTACGGCCTTTCACTAGTTGGGTTTGGTATACCCGTTCCCAAAGGGTAGGTATTCCTTAGATCAGGAGGGGTTACTAAACTCTCAGCCGGAGTTGCTAGAGATTGATACCGCAGGTTCATACCAAATTAAAAGGCTAGCAGCAAATTCACTGCATGAGTTGAACACCAATTAAATAGTTTCGGAATCAGTTTCCAATTTTGTTTCTGAGCCAGAAGTGAATTGGAGTCCTCTAGACTAAGGGTACTCTTTCAATGGGAACTTGCCTTAAAACTAGATTGGAGTGACATTGTATTTAAGCGTAAGTAAATAAATCGTAAAAAAATCTGGGGATATAGAATTAAGACAAAAACGAATAATGAAGTACCTTTAATAAAGTTAAACATTTAACGTTAAGGTTTTTAATTGAATTTTAATTTTTTTGGGAGTGTAAAGACAATGACATGCTTTTTAAGGTGTTTCGGGGTTTGTAACTAGCGCCACTAATGGAAAAAAATCAAAACATGTGTTATAATACGTTTTTATTTTAAAGTGAACATTGCTTTTTTTTTACTCGGTAGTTTGGAGAGCGCTGCCACGGTTAGCCAGAGGTCGTGGATTCGAGTCCAGGCATGGGTGGAATTTTTAGCCTCTAAATAGGTTTTTAAAATTGTACTTAGCACGGGTTAGTGCATTAAAAAGAATATAATTTTAACCAATGTGACAAAGCTCTTCTAGAGCTTAAGTACGTAGTGCTAAGATTTTCAGTGGTTTCAAGTGGACCGGTAGGATGGAAGTGATAACAAAGCAGTCTTTGTTTATACCCTGTATAACAGCCCTTTGTTCGTCCTCACAGAGGCGCTCCTGAAATATTCTCTTTTGTTGGCATTTTTCAACGCCCCCGTAATCCTCTGAATTATTCTAGCTATCAAAACTTAGGTCAATTAGACGATCAATTTTGTGTGAAAAGCTGAAAAAGTGTGAGTAGAACCTACGCCTACACAGTTCCTGACAAACGATTTATTCACTACAACACTGAACAGGTGTAATTATTATACGGATTCGGATTTTTTTCTTTGTCGTGTTGAAAACCTTGTTCCTGTCAATTTTATGATAGTTACTAGGTGCCCGCGACTTTATCTGCGCAGGATTAACGGATTAATGCATTATTATATATTCTTTTTGTTGCAATAACCCGTCCTGAGGACAATTTTTGTTTGTTCAACAAAAATAATTTATAATCGTGTGGGTACAGCGATATCATTCCGATGTAAAAACCTAACTGCAATGTAGGTACTTGGGGCTGCAAGTGATGCAAATTACTTCAGCCAAATGTCGCTGCCTGTAAATAATACAGAGAATATTGTAACGAGGTTCGAATTTTCGCTGATGCCGGCTCTTGCTCATTGGTTCAGTTGGGAGAGCGGTGGTACGGTTAGTCAGAGGTCGCGGGTTCGAGCCCCGGCATGGGCGGAATTTCTAGCCTCTAAATAGTTTTTCAAAAATAGTGCATTATTAACTATCTTGTCTCAATTTAGTTCTATGTCTTTCTGTACACCGAATTTCATGCAATTATTGCAAACCTTTCAGCAATCATTGCGTGATTATGAAACAAACAGATTCTGGCAGATTAACAGCGTCACTGGTTGTCCACTGAGTCCACTGACAGCCCGGGACATATGCTGAGTCTAGAACCTTTTCTGGTACCTACCATGACACACAGCTCCTCCACCAGCTAAGCTCACTTTGTCTGTATGAATTTACTTTATTATATTACTGTAATTATTGGTATTTCTTACTTTAAGTGTGTTCTTTTACTGGCCATGTTATTATTTTTAAGTTTTTATGTGTTTTGTGGTATTTGAATAAATGTTTTTCTATTTTATTATATTCTAAACATCTTTACAAACTTTCACATTTATAATATAAATGTCTAATCGCGATTATGTATTAGGTGAAGAGAAACGGTAAAGGGGTTATTTGATAAAAATACATAACAATTTATCGTAAAAGCGGGTGTCGTAAAAGGCGACTAAGGGACTCAAACCGGTGGGTGGGCAGCAGCCCCCCTGCAGTACAATTCCACCGAACTGCGATCCCCAACCCGCATGCCCAGCGTGGGGATTATGGGCATTACCCCCTATGATAGCACAACGTGGCGCTCTTTCGGGGAGGGCTATGTCTAGCAGTGGACTAGTATAGCCTGACGACGACATAATAATTTTGTAACTAGAAGTTGACGGGAAGTGAATTTGATTAGTGGTGTAACAAACCTCTTTACACCATTTTTATTTCTTTTCTATCTATCATTTTCAAATATTTAAATTAAGTCACACATTTTTCGATTTCCCTCATTTTTCATCATTACAACTTTACCCTTCGCCCAGATCTGACTATATTACCTGCTTATCCGTTTTTATCCAGTTTTTCTGATTTATTATAAAATATACTATTAATCTACAAATAAAGCCACAATTGAAGTCGTTCCAGTGTTTATTATTATTATAAAAGATATACAACAATGGAATATTTTTTTTAGTGGGATTGATTGTGTACGAAAAGTACATCACTTTGATTCAAAAATGTAACGAAACTTGTTCAAATATATTTTAATTACAAGTCAATGGAGAAACTCGAATTTTCTACGCCTATAAAAGGTAATAAGGCTTAGTATTTGATACCTACTAAATTAAACTTGATCGCTCAACCCATTCCTGAGAAAAAGGGTCTTGAGATGGGTCGGACACCGAGAGGAGGATGTTTTCCGAGACTGTTCTCGCTTGACCAGCCCTAATAATTGAGAAACGACGTCTTTGTTAAATTAATACGACTTAGTCATTCAATGTCATCAACGAATAAATTGAAATAAGCGTGGTTCTCGTCGATTTTCATTCGATTACACTATTTTTATTTTTAATGCACTAACCCGTGCTAAGGAACAAATTTAAAAACCTATTTAGAGGCTAAAAATTTCACCCATGCCGGGATTCGAACCCGCAACCTCTGGCTATCCGTACCAGCGCTCTACCAATTGAGCCAATGGGCGACTCACGGCATCAGTGAAATTTCGAACCTCTTTACAATATTCTCTGTATTACGTACAGGCAGCGACATCTGACTTAAGCAAATTGCATTACTTATAGCCCCGACCACCTACTTTGCAGTTAGGTTTAACATCGGAACGATATCACTGTACCCACATGATTACACTATTTTTAGTTTTAATGCACTAACCCGTGCTAAGGAACAAATTTAAAGATGCCGTGAGTCGCCCATTGGCTCAATTGGTAGAGCGCTGGTACGGATAGCCAGAGATTGCGGGTTCGAATCCCGGCATGGGTGAAATTTTTAGCCTCTAAATAGGTTTTTAAATTTGTTCCTTAGCACGGGTTAGTGCATTAAAAATAAAAATAGTGTAATCATGTGGGTACAGTGATATCGTTCCGATGTTAAACCTAACTGCAAAGTAGGTGGTCGGGCTGTAAGTAATGCAATTTGCTTAAGTCAGATGTCGCTGCCTGTACGTAATACAGAGAATATTGTAAAGAGGTTCGAAATTTCACTGATGCCGTGAGTCGCCCATTGGCTCAATTGGTAGAGCGCTGGTACGGATAGCCAGAGGTTGCGGGTTCGAATCCCGGCATGGGTGAAATTTTTAGCCTCTAAATAGGTTTTTAAATTTGTTCCTTAGCACGGGTTAGTGCATAAAAATTAAAAATAGTGTAATCATGTGGGTACAGTGATATCGTTCCGATGTTAAACCTAACTGCAAAGTAGGTGGTCGGGGCTGTAAGTAATGCAATTTGCTTAAGTCAGATGTCGCTGCCTGTACGTAATACAGAGAATATTGTAAAGAGGTTCGAAATTTCACTGATGCCGTGAGTCGCCCATTGGCTCAATTGGTAGAGCGCTGGTACGGATAGCCAGAGGTTGCGGGTTCGAATCCCGGCATGGGTGAAATTTTTAGCCTCTAAATAGGTTTTTAAATTTGTTCCTTAGCACGGGTTAGTGCATTAAAAATAAAAATAGTGTAATCATGTGGGTACAGTGATATCGTTCCGATGTTAAACCTCACTGCAAAGTAGGTGGTCGGGGCTGTAAGTAATGCAATTTGCTTAAGTCAGATGTCGCTGCCTGTACGTAATACAGAGAATATTGTAAAGAGGTTCGAAATTTCACTGATGCCGTGAGTCGCCCATTGGCTCAATTGGTAGAGCGCTGGTACGGATAGCCAGAGGTTGCGGGTTCGAATCCCGGCATGGGTGAAAATTTTTAGCCTCTAAATAGGTTTTTAGATTATCATTCGATTCATTTGATTTTTTATATTTATAATTTGTTTTTCATTCGAAAACATTCTCTCACCCATCAGTCTCGACGGACAGATGCACATCCAAGTAACAGTACTGATAAAGATAGTAAGTTATCTTCAGGCGAGCGAGAAGCATAGTAGCAACCAAGGTTGATCCATAGAAATAGGTCCGGCCGGACGAGCTCGATTTCATCCAACTTACGACTTGCGCATGTCCAGGACCAGGACCGGTCCTGGGACCAAGTTCACCCTGGGCTTAAGTGATTGTGTTCTGTGATAATCTCATAACCAGACTACATAATATAGCCTGAAGAAGAAGAAAAAGAAGATAATCTCCATAGAAATAGGTTGTTCATTGGTTGCCCAATGCGCCCGGCCAGACGAGCTCCATTTCATTTTAACGACTTGCGCATGACCAGAACCAGGTCCTGGGACCAGTTCAAGTGATTGTGTCCTATGAGAGTTATTATTATTGTTATAAGTAGTAAATAAATGATTATCTATTTGAATTGCTTTTTTATTTTTCTTTGATATTTTTCTTCTTCATTGTAGTAAATAATGTTATTATATTATTTAAAGCAAATTATGAAAAGATTTATGCTATGCAAGTAAATTCATTTGAGAAGGAACCGTGGACGGGTAGAAGATAGAAGAGAGTTGAAGTCTCATATTAGGTTCGGCGTCCAGTCCGTTGCGGTATTTGGTCGACAATCCTGTTTCGCACAAGTATGTTGGAAACGGTAGGAGAAAATTCACAGCCATTTTGGCAGGCATTAGGGTTTCATCACGGTTACTGCATCAAAAACCGTTAAGAGGAGTCTTCTTCAACAGTGACTCAATACTGCTGTCCTATGCCATTTCTAAAAAAAGATTCATATATCTCGTTTAACATACTTTCGGGCTTTTGCAAATTGGATAACAAAGGAGTATGAATTCATTTTAAACTTTGCATTCTATTCCTCGAGAAAATACGTCTCCAAAGATGCGCGCATTGCAATGAGATACTGGACCCATTCTTCAAATACATAATCTTAAAACATCTCTTAGTCGTAATCGCTAACCAACTCAGTGAGTGACGTAAAGCTTCCTATTTCTCTCTTACCGACGCAAATAGTCCAAAAATTTAATTTTCTGTTGAAGGCAGTTATTTTGTTGTCAGACCTTGAACACCGTTGTCTGTTTACCTCGTAATGATAAATTTAATTTGTTCAGTTCTTGAAAGATATCCGCTATAAAAGACAGTCAGAACAATAAAGTTTTATCGTACAAGCGGCGTTTCAAATTAAAATAAATATCTGAAAAAAAAAAAATTGTAACTCGGCTCTAAGTTCGAATAGCCTTGTTAAAGTTTTACCCCGAGATAACCATAACACTTCTCTGTAGAGTATCAGTGTTTTATGTTTCCTGCTATAATCTTCACATAATAATGTTAACAATCGGCATTGTAGTGGTGCCACGACTAAATTAATACAGTATATTTCATTACGAGTGCGGAAAGCCTGTCATTGCAAAGAGTTCCTACAAATGTTGGTATTTTTCTTTTTAATAGACATTATTTTAACAATTGGTAAAGAGAACGCACGAGTTCGGAAAAGGTAAAGAAAAAACTCGAGTATGTAATAGCCCTCATCCCGAACGCTAAACGTCCCTGCAATACGCCGCTTTTTGAGCAACTGTATTAAAATAATATTTTTACCGCTTCATCTATAACAAAATTCAGATTTGACGGCATTTGCTTCATCGCAAGTACTTGTCTATGCAGGATAAAATGGTTCGAACTACAATAAGGCTCTTCTTCTGCTGCATTGTCTGTCATTACCCAGGCCCCACGTCAGAAGCTTCACCTCTCGATCCATTATAGGTATTTTCTTGAGATTTTTACGGAATACGAGTTTTTATAGCCGATTAATTAGCCCAATAATGAATTATAAAAAAAAATTTGGGGTCTTCAATCTTCATCCTACTACTAATAGTTTCTACTACGTGTTCTTTTTTTAAGTGTAATAAAAATTCTCTCTAGTTTCTCGCGATCATTACGGAGGAATAAATACTTCACCCCCGAAAGCTCCATTTTCCTCAAAGGCGAGCAATGTAAGTCGCACTGCTTATTTACTATACAGCGGGTTAAGTCGATCATTAACCCGTCGCCGGGACTCAACGACCACGAGGTCGTTTTTACAGGCTCGGCCTTTATGGACTCGACGACACTTTACCCGAGGAAAAGGCCTATATCACTTCCTATAATCATAACGTGGTGAATTTATGATAGACTGTTCGCCGAACAAGCCGACTTCACACCTTGATTTAAGTTTTTTTTTAATAATACAATTACCAGTGAAACCGCTTTTCACCACAAGTGGCGGTCTAAATTTGGGGCTTTAATTTTTAGTCAAAAAAAGGATGAACAGATGGGATTGTTTACAATTTCAAGGTTCATATTCTGTCAATCTTTAAAATCAACCTAACCAACCGGATCAGAGGGCTATTTATGTTCAAGAAGTTGCGACAATCTTCTGATTCTCACTTATTGGAAATTGTTTACTACGAGTATAATCAAGGTATACTTTGGCTAAATCTGTTATAATAATATATAGATCTTACAACATAACTTTCCGGGGAGGCGCTCGCCAAACTTCTATATTATGTCTTGAGAGAGCTTAAAGAGCTGTGATTAACATTATGCTTGGTAGGGCATTTAGATAAGGCCACATTCTTATTAAATATCAAGACTCCGGTTTCGTTACTGTAAGACATATATTTGCGTTGCAAATCGTTCTCGAAACGTCTGTGACGCAGCGGTAGCGCATCTGCCTACCATGCGAGAGGTCCCGGGTTTGATTTCCGGCTGGGGACAAAAAAAAACCAGGTCTTGGATGTTTACATGTCTGAGATGTCATTGTTTCTGGTTCCCACGACACAGGGTATCCTAGTGTGGGGCCAGGGACATTGTAGGTGCCAGTATGTAAATGTTATGTTAAAAGAACGCCGCTATTACCTATGATCCGATTTTACCGACTATGTCCAACGCTACTCTATAGAACCGACCTTTTCCGCTGTAATTTTTAGACATTTTTTAGTGTTAGGCTCTAACTTTGATAATTAAACATATGAAAACCCTTAATATATAGAAAATGAATTACAATTTATTGTACATGAAACATTTAACTTGACATTAGGTACCTACATAAAAAATAACATGTGCACAAGCGAGGTTTATCTCTGTAAGAGATTTCTTCCAACAGACATTAAATAGTCGGAGAGGCAGTTAAAATCGTAATGTCCTCGACGGTATTACCTTTATTATTATTATTCTTTATTATACTGGTATAATTCTTTATTATATCAGTAAACTTTATACAATTGGCGGGCTTAATACTAAATACTATTTTGTTCTAGTCAACCAACAGGTGACGTGGAGAAGGTAGGGGTAGTGTCAAGCAGTGAGGTGATATTTTATTGTAATTATCTTTTTAAAATGTGTATTAATATGTTCAATAATTATAAATATAAATATACACAAAGATAATAATTAAGCACTTATACAAAGATAAATAGTACATACATATCTATATAAATATAAATAGACTTAATAATACCCTTGAAAAATGTGAAACCTAACAAAGAAATGGCTCCTTAGTATTACGACTACTCAAATTTAGTAAAAACCATACATCAAAAGCCTGATTTACAAATTCGATTATCGTAGCCCATATTTCTCTTCCCATCCTTTCTTTTTTCCTACACAGACGCACATAACATAAAAACCCGCTTTCTCACACAAACGCAATACTCACACGTAATTACCTCCATCTCCCCCTCACCCCGGCTAAATTACACACGTACCTACACTCATACATCACACTTCACATACTACCAAATTGTACCAGTAGTTAAATTTGTATTTTTTTATTTCCAATTTATGTAATTGCTACCTTACTGACTAATGCACTATAGTGTATAATTGAAATTCAGCGGTAGGGGCGTTGACATCTGAGATTGCTTATCACTAGTTCAGAGGTCATCGTTTTCCTTGAATGCACATATACACTACAAGCTACGAGCGTCAATACTTTAGTGTAAGGAATGTAAGTGTTTTCGTTTTTTAATAATGCATATGCAACTAAACTTAAAGTATCTTTTTAAATCTTTTAATAAAATTGTACAGGAGTTAATTCCAATATTGTTACTTTAAGGAAGCTATCTATTATAATGACAAATAATCAGGACGTTGAGTTTAATACTTACATAGTTTCTAATAAGAATGATGTAAACACGACAACGGTGGTTATTTGCCTCAATTTGGTAGTCTACAAAACAATAGCAGTAGAAAATAATTCCAGGGGTTATACCTCTGCAAATAGGCATCTCAGGCGAAGAAGATCGAATCGCGCAAAGCGCTGCTTGTTCTTCTTCTTCATTGGTTACTAGACTACCGATAGTGTTAATGAAACGACCATAACCGGATTAATATAACTCTATTGAACTATATATGCATTTTCGAGACTCACCCCCCAGAAACAAAGACAGCGTCAGTGCAAAACTAAGGAACTCCGCTCGCTAACAAGGACTACGCCAGGTCTTGCTATTTGAATTATACGCAAGTGCAAAGTTGAGGGCGAAGAACCTGATTCAACATTCTCGACTAGCTAAAACTTCTGCAAGATTCTTCTGCTACTGAAATTTATGTTTTCAGTAACACTTAAGTAATAAAATTTAAACGATAAATTTAATTTAAAACATAAACTAAAAATAATGATAATGTATGTATCCAAGTTATATAAAAATACTAGCTGTTCCCCGCGGTGTTACCCGCCATTTATTTGGGAAAATAAATTGTGTATTAACAGCAAAAGATATTTTCCCGCAGTAAAACGTAGCCTAGGTGTTAATCCAGGGTGCCAGCCAACTCGATACCAAATTTTATTAAAATAACTTCAGTCGTTTAGACGTGAAGAGGTAACAAACACACTTGCGCCTTTATTAATATTAGTGTGATGTGATGAGATATAAAATAAGCCCGTAATTGGGTTAAGGTAAATTATATTTATATAGATAGATAGAGAACACTTTATTGCACAACCAGAAAAATATTACAACCATGATTCTTAAATCTAAGTAATATTATACAATTGGCGGTCTTAACGCTAAGAGCGATCTCTTCCAGACAACCTTTGGATGGAGTGGATCGCATGAAGAATATAGTCGGTACGTGGTACATGTACATAAATAGTTAAATCGAAAATTATATTGATAACAAACAGCAAAAGAGTGCGAGAATATGATTACTTATAATTACCTACGATATAAGGTACAAATGTTTAAATAATAATATACATACTTAAATAACTAAAAAAAAAAATACATATACAATTAAATACATATATGTAAGCAACATATACTTAAATAATAATATACATAAATACTTATACAATTAAATACATATAAGCAACAGTTTTCCAGTTTATCCAGTGAGATAGTGGGATTTCACCAATGCCTTAAAACAAGCCAAGGACTTTGCTTTTCTCACTTCATAACTGTGTTAATATTATTCAACTAGTGCTGTGGGTTTTGTAAATAAAGTAATAAAAGAAAACGTTAAAACGTTAAGTTTCCATTTCAATAAAGTGAAATGCAAACGTAACTGAAACCGAACCATAATATGCTAAGCTTGTTGAAAGTGTAATTATCAAGAATCCAACTAAGTAAATGGATAAACATTGTACTAACAGCCTACGGACTCTCGAAGTTAGTTTCGTTCCATAACTTGGCTCATTGTGACGTTACTAAGTTGGATACACAGTAAGATATATGCCACACGGGCGTTGCCAATGCGTTGCGTTGTGGCAAAATTGATTTCGACGAGCGCTGCGATGTCGCAACACCGGTCTCTTTTAAGATAAGATAAGAATATTATTTATTGTATACCGGAAAAATAGTTACAGAAACGGCAGATACAAAAGATCAAATACAATTGGCGGCCTTATTGCTAATAGCAATCCTTTAACAATTATTAATATATATATATATATATTCCTTTTTTATATGAACCCTTTGTAAGTCCCTACTACTGGGGCAAGGGTCTCTTCCTGTATCACAAGAAGGTTAAGCCATACTCCATGGGAGCAAGTCCGGGTTGGTGTAGGATTGTAAGACAGTGGCGGGCCTTCTTTTTTATGTAAATTATTTGTTTAACTGTTGATAAAATTTAATGTATTTATATACCTCTGAAAATATCTACTTCCAATATACTTAGTCCAATCCATCCAGAGGTTATCTAAAAGAGATCACTTTTAGTGATAAGGCCGCCGTCTGAATTCTTATGTCGAGAAATATCTGTGTAATTTCCTTTTTTATGTACATTTTTTATGTGTTCTCTATCAACCTATTCCATAGAATATGCATACTACCGTGTCAACGCTCCGCAGCACCCCTTTCCGCCTCGTCTACCTGTCACCTCATCCGTTGCGCAACGCACCATGTGGCATGTCTTTCAGATTCATAATAATATTATTATGTTGAACTAAGTAGGCATCGTCAAGGCTCGACGCAACGCACCGGCAGCCTTTTGGCATGTTCCGTAAGCGTGAAATCACACTCTCTGCCGCACTTAGAGACGTCCATTAAATTTAACGTTTTCGATTTCAACCCTGTATGTCCCTACTGCTGGGGCACGGGTCTCTTCCTGCATTGCAGGAAGGTTAGGCCATACTCCACCATGGGGGACAACGTTAACGTTTATTTAAATATAATTTCTTCTTTCACTTTTTTCACTTATCAACGAAAAAGAGGCGGACAACAGTATACTTAATCGAGATTAACATTAATTGATGTTTCTGAGTGCGGCGGTCTGTTTGGAGCTCCTCATGCACTTGGAATCAGCTTCTTCTTGCTCGCTTAACTTGGCACGATAACTCGTAATCAGAGACTGATGACGGTCCGCTTGGAATATCTCCGTCCTTAGTTGGTCGGTGCCGCATGCCGTTTGCGTTTATTGTTTTAGAGCTGAGCCGAGAAGGGTATTTATGTGGCTGTTGCGACTCGGTTCCTTGTAAATGATTTAAATTTCATGCGCCGCTCGTAAAACTAACGCCAAGTCATATTCCCTCCGGAGAATGCATTCTAGAAATATGCAACGAGTGCAAATGCTATATTCAATGGGCTGGTTGATGATGGACGATGATATAAATAAGTGGTATGTCTTAATAGAAGTCTCTACCCAGTTATAGCCCAATGTTTCATGATTATATTATGTTTTTTAAGTACCTTCTCTCAGAGAGAGAATTTGGGCTTAATTACCACGCGTGCCCAATTTGAACACCTCAGACACTCAGATTTCCTCGCGATGTTTTCCTTCATTGTTAGCTATGTTATGATTACTATACCGTTTTGTTAACCTTTATTTAAGCGTTTGATTCACAATGTGACCATGTAACCCATACCGATAATGCTAGAAAGATAATTATTAGCAATTGTTTGAAAGCAAACTGAACTCTAACAAAGTGAGCCTCCGTCCTGATTATATTTATATATTTGTACATTTCACACGCAAAGATAGGCAAATAAACCAATAAAAATAACTCTCAAGAAACTTAAGCAACATAACACATTATATTCTTTTTAATGCACTAATCCGTGCTAAGGACAATTTTAAAAACCTATTTAGAGGCTAAAAAATCCACCCGTGCCGGGATTCGAACCCGTCAAGTAATGCAAATTACTTCAGCCAGATGTCGCTGCATGTACGTAATACAGAGAATATTGTAAAGAGGTTCGAAATTTTACTGATGCCGGTAAGTCACCCATTAGCTCAGTTGGAAAGAGCGCTGGCACGGATAGCCAGAGGTCGCGGGTTCGAATCCCAGCATGGGTGGAATTTTTAGCCTCTAAATAGGTTTTTAACACAGCACATTCCATAAACGAACGCATATATTCCAGAGTGGTGGGCAGAGACCAGGGACTGTCACTCGCCAAGATCCTGACAGGTCACCTTTGCTCATCAACTTTCATTAGTCTTTGCATGCACGCGCGCCGGTTCCGGGTACATTTTCTAGCCTAGATTTATTTACTTAAAAAGAAAATTAACGACGAATTTCATAAAAGAATTGAAAAAGCACCATAACCATCGTCAAGAGATTAAAAATAAAATTTTAAAAGTTCATCTAAACTAAATGAAAGCACAAAACAAAGATTTAAGTCACTCCGGGCCATATCTGACGCAAATGTACCCATAACACTGGCTGCATTATAATAATAAACGTTTACTTGAACTCATGCAGTTTACATTTACGTACGTAGGTACAGTACTACACATCATAAAAGTCCCTTCGGGAATCTACGTTCGCGCAGACTAGGAAGAAGTGTAACGAAAGTACCCGAAGCTATACATACATTCAACATGATCTTTAACCGATACGGTTAAGGTGCATAATTGATTGCCGCAGTAGCGCTACCTATTTAGCTCACGCTAATATTGCCAAACTAATAGTCACCTGCATCGATGACGTTGAATCAACCAATAGCAACAAAGGCGCGCGGCCTGCCATAAAATGAAACTATCTGATTGGTCGATCAACTTGCCGCACATCCAAAATTTGGTCATCTGCGCAGGTACCTACATCCGCGGGGCCAGCTTCTGAGTTGAGAATTTCGCTAAATGAATTTATTGTTAACTACAGTGCTGTCTCATCGAATTTCCTAGAAACTGAAAAAGATTTTCGCTAAGTATTTACTTAGTGAAATTCATAATTCAGGAACCGGTCCTTAGGCTATAAGTTCTTACTCAGTAGGGTTAGCTCATCCAGGATACAATTTGATGACACAAAATGTACAATTTTATGGTGCAATAAAGTATTAATAATAATAATAATAATAATAATAATAATAATAATAATAATAATAAGAATAATTTAACACAAAGATACGTTATTTATGTTATGACCGATTACGCTTACACTAGGCCGAGTCAGTATCTTAAACGCTGGATAATGCCCATAATCCCCACGCTGGGCATGCGTGTTGGGGATCGCAGTTCGGTGGGATTGTACTGCAGGGGGCGCTGCTGCCCACCCCCCGGTTTGTGTCCCTTAGTCGCCTTTTACGACACCCGCGGGAAGAATTGGGTTGGTGCTATTCTCTAGGCCGACACCACACAGCAATTCCATTTCCAGCAGTCATTCCATTTGACCTGATTAATTTGTATTAGTTTACTTGTAATTACTGCGGGTAAATTTACATTACCACGTAAGTTAGCTGTTCTGAGAAAAGTAAAGTACAATTTTCCCAAACCTCTAAGGAAGTAGGCCCCCGCCGTGCCCCCGTCCTGGTCCTGACCGGAGAGCAGCCGCATTTCACAATCAATGTCTCACTTAAATCAATATTTGCCAATCGCCAACTGCTCGCCTTTATGTTAGGAAATCTTTTATATACCGTGACTCCGTGAGACAAAACTGGGTTATCCTTTATCGTAGAGGCAGGTGATCGATAATATACATGGTAAACAAAGATCGTGTTTATGCGAATACAAATTTTGTTTTTAAGATAGATAGATATTCTTTATTGTACACACACGCGCCTTCTTTGCTATCGCATTCCGGTAATAACTGGAAGTTCACTGTGCAGTAACAGAAATATTGTAAAAATATAGTACAGTTGGCGGCCTTATTACTAAAAGCAGTTTCTTCCGGGCAACCATACACGGAGACAAGAACGAAATTAGAGATGCAATATAAAAATATTTAAATTAGGAATTCAAAGTTAGAATTTTTATAAACGTACCTAAACCATACGTAAATAATTAAATTAATAGATATACATACATAGTAATAATTAAATTATATATGAAAAGAGGAAGTAACATAATGTTATATTATTAAATTATTATTAAATTTAAATTTATTGAAAGGTACTATTCCTAAGTGTTTTTGAGTACTACGGAAGACGTGGAATTAAGTTGGAAGTTGATGTTTCTTTAATTATATTAGACAAATGTCTGACCTCCGAAAAGCAATCAACTTGGTAGGCATTACTGCTTTTCGGACTTTAATATTTACCTACCAACCATCAACGGTTGATTTACGTCTATACTGAAACTTAATGAAATTATACACGTATATGAAGAAAATCGATATCAACAATTGTATGTCCCCAATGCTGGGGTACGAGTCTCTTCCTGCATCGCAGGAAGGTTAGGCCATACTCCACCACGGGGGCCAAGTCCGGGTTCGGGTTGGTGGAGGTTTGTAAGACAGTGGCGGATTTTACTGTTAGAAATTATCAAACCGCCCATAGGGCCTTTACATGGTTTAACGACAGCCATATGGAAAAGGTTAACATTAGTACTTTTTAGTATGTTTAATAGTGTAATAATTAATTTTAATAATAATAACAAGCAGGGCTTGAGCCAGTCGGTTAAATTGCAGGTGGCACCTGTCGTTAAATTTCTTGTAAGTAATTCGTTGAACATTTAGTCACGCCTGTTGAGGTAGTAAATTCTATGGAATCATTTTGATTGAGATCGGTCCAGCCGTTTGGCATCTGTGAGGTCAACGACACCCTGCGGCCACGTGGTTCGACAACTTTAACCGACATACCGGACGATGAGGAATTTTCATTCCTTACGGTCCGACATGTCAGACTATCAGGAATTTTTAATCCACTTAGTTCGACCATCGGACCGAGAAGCTATTCAAAATTCCACTTGTATCGATCCGCGAACCACGAGGATTTTTAAAATTCCAATTGGTACGGGCCGGATGGTAGTAGATTTTGGATGACTTGTATGACTCTGATAATAAGGGAATGTTTAATTTTAAGCAGTAGGTACATGGAAAAACAATGGCTTACTTCATAAAAAAAGTGGTCGGTGGACGGTGAAATGCTCCGAACAACTATCTGCCTTGAAGGATGGCATAAGTGAAATCTTATCCATGCATCCATGTAAAAAAATCTTGATAGTTGTCGGACAGCAAGGAATCAAAATTTCTCGCCGTCCGACAACGTTGTTTAACCACGTGGCCGCAGGGCATCAACAAATATCATACACACACGCGCCTTCTTTGCTATCGTATTCCGGTATTAACTGGAAGTTCACTGTGCATTGACTCCCTGTCTATACTTTAGTATTATTAAGAGGAATGACTGAGAGGACTGGCAAGAGACCGTACAGGACAAAGACAAGTGGCGACTATTTGTGTCGAAGGCCAAGACCCACTTCGGGTCGCTGAGCTAGCTGAGTAAGAGGAATAGTTTTTAAGTGTATATGTTTGTAGGTCTGTATGTAGGACCTAATCTGAGAAAGTACTTATCTGACTTAGAATAATTTTCCACCAGAATGGATCTTTAATGGTCTTTGAGAAAGGACGCAGGCTGTAATGCTGATTCATTTATCAGGCAAATGCAGGCGCGAGCACTGCTAGTTTAGTTTTTATTATTATAAAATAAAATAAAATAAAAAAGCCTTTATTCTACTACTATAAGGTGACAAAGCATTACATTTCGAATGTGTTTCTTATAATCAATTTCAATACAAAAATCTTTAAAATATCTAATTAAATTATAAATTAAGTGATATTAAAGCTCATTGAACATCTTAAATAAATAATCCTAAATAAATAACAATCAATTATAGTCATTAAAATATATCTATTCACTATATTTCATTATAATTGATTTCATTATAATTGATTGAATTTAATTTTGGAGTACATTGAATTGAATATAAAAATATAATTATTATTGTGTATTGCTTCTTGTCATTTAATTTAATTAGAAATGACATGATGTATCCAAATGTCGTTATCAACCCTTGTGTGTCCCCACTGCTGGGGCACGGGTCTCTTCCTGCATCGCAGGAAGGTTAGGCCATACTCCACCACGGGGGCCAAGTCCGGGTTGGTGGAGGATTGTAAGACAGTGGCGGGCCTTACTGTCAGAAGTTATCAAGCCGCCCATAAGGCCTCTGACATGGCTTGACGACTGCCATTATATGACAGCCGGCACCAACGGCTTAACGTGCCTTGCGAAGCACGGAAGCGCTCGGAAAAATGTCACTAGCGGTAGTCACGGGACGCTCACCCATCCTGTACCTGACCGCGCCTGTTGTTGCTTAACCAAGTGATTGATTCCAATTAATCGGTTCACCTAGGCCACGAGCGCTTCAAAATCAAAATCCAAATGTCATAATACAATAAATCCGGTAAAAGTTAAATTATATGAAATTAGTATTATTATTATTGGTTCTTTCAAAAATATATTCAATCAATCATTAAATTAATCGTGCATTTTAGATTATTTTCATATTATTGTTAGTAATAGTCGCTTCTTTGGCGTAGGCCTCCCCCCTTATTTTCCATTGTTGGCGGTCTCTTGCCTTTCGCATCCAGTCTGAGCCACATCGTTGTGAGAAAACGTCAGACCATCTCTTGAGGGGTCCATTTTCCTTTTGTTACTGCGTGGGATCCATTCGATCAGTCGTTTCGTCCATCTATTGTTTTGCATTCTGCAGATGTGGCCTGCCCATTTCCATTTAAGTGACCGGATTCTTTCTGTAGCATCACTGATTTTAGTTTTGTTTTTTATGGCTTGATTGGTCATGCGATCGGACAGCCTTATGCTCAGCATGCTTCTTTCCATCTTTCTTTGGCATATTGCGATTTGGTTTTCGTCTTGTTTTGTCAGTGCCCATGTTTGACATCCGTAGGTAATGCTCGGTAATATTGTTACGTCATAAAGTTTGCTTTTTATCTTAATATGTATTTGCTTGTTTTTCATTATTTCTTTCATGCTCCAGTATCCAGTAATAGTTTTTATTATTAGATCTTATATATTAATAAATATATAATATTAAATTATAAAAACAAAAGACCCGACTGCTAACAAGTTCTAAACAAGGCCTAGAGGAGTTTGTTGAATTTTCAATATCAGCAGACCTCTCATTAAATTGCTCGAAAGTTAGTTAAGATCGTGGTATTGGCCCTATGACTTATCTATAATATAACATCGATTATTACGGCCACAGTTTGGGTGTATTTTAATGTTTGTCAGGCAAGGAGGCCGAGGCCGGGTGTCATAAACCTACAGTTTGTAGTTTATTATAACCATTCAAAGTACATTGCGTAGCGGAGTCTTCTTGTTAGTTAATGGGTTAATCAACTTTGCACGGTAGGTACATCGAATTGTTATAGTGAACCATGAATCGTAGTTCTATGAAACAGGACTTTTTGGCAGTCCTGTTTTCATAAATTCAATTTAATTTTATTTCAACGTAAAGAGTTTACATTTTGTTTTTACCGTACAATGAGAAAGCCGCTGCCTTCGGGCCTTAGTGTAGTGGAGAACAAAGACAGGGGGGAAAATTCCACTCTGACCATCTTTTGCCACCTAAGACATCAGTTGCCACCTATATGTATGATTAGATTCCATGATTGCCATCAATAACTATTTGAAAGCTTTATGTTGATTTTACTTACAGAACTATGATTGAGTCGGTCATTGTGGTTTTTGTGACGCGTCTTCGGTAAATTTAACAACTCGACTTCACTTAAGTCACGTAATTTTTTAAGACAAGACAATGATATTACGGATATTAAAATTTAGGACTTGAGGAAAAGCCAGATATGCACCTGTAGAGATGTTGATACAACGCGAAAGGTCTGCCTCAAGTTGGTTTATCAGATTCAGGGGCAATTTCTGAAGGGCGGGCTCGACCGAGTTCTTCAGCAATTCAAGTAGAACTTAACAGTGCGGAACTTGCTTCAAAATTAGACTGGAGTGAAAGTGTATACATAGTTCTACATTATACGGGTCTAATCGCGATTATTGAACTAAAAGTGACTACCCATAATAATTGACTACTCGCCACTTCAGTCTACCCGTGACCACGGCAACTGTGACGCTGCCGAGTCGTCAGGAAATACGTTTTACCTTATAAATAATCGCGATTAGACCAGCAGAATATATAACTACGTAGTGAAATTCAATCCAGCTTCGGAACGATCAGAAAAAATCGATATAACCTCTTTTTCGCGGCTTCTTACGTAACCAAAAAATGCGATAAATATATCTTTTTTTCTAATAATAAAAGACCTATGAGATTTCGTTTGGTAGTTTAATTGAATTTTAAAAGTTTTCTAATAGGTTCTTATAGGGCTGGTAACCTACCCAGTAAGAACCTAAGAGAAAACGTTTATGGCTTATTTGCTGGAAGAGAATGCTTCTTGCATTAATTAATTTTGCAACTTTGATTATTTTTTTATTTTGTATAAACATATAAAATGATAATTTCAGAGGTATGTGAATACATTAAATTAACAACAGTTTTTTTTTATATATACATAACACTAATATACTAAAAGATATACAAATGATTTACATAAATAAAAAAAGAAGGCCCGCCACCGTCTTACAATCCTCCACTAACTCGGACTTGGCTCCCGTGGGGGACTATGGCCTGGAGAAGACCCGTGCCCCAGCAGTGAAGACGTGCAAGGGTTGATATCATTTTTTGCCAAGTCTGGTCAAAGTTTACGCACGACTTGCATGTAGCCACGCTACTAAAATAATTATTTGAAGATTATTTATCTATTAACATAGCCTGTCCAATGAGAACATTTTTTTTGTGCTAGTTCCCTATTCTAAGTTCAAGTTTACGGCCTCGGTTATTTCCGCCGCCGATCGGCAATGATCGTCGGTTCGTGGACACGAGGCGGCCTTCGATCGAGCTGCATGTCGAGATGATACTTGTCGACGGAGGTCAGTTAGCTAAGAAAGTTTTGTATTGGGGCTTGTTCAATTATTTAATGGAACAAGCCCCGGTAGAATGAAAATGATGTAGTTGATATTTATCAACGACACTTACTGTTTTCTTTCGTGCATGTGTCATTGACACACATTAACAATTTTAAAAACCTATTTAGAAGCTAAAAAATCCACCCATGCCGGGATTCGAACCCGCGACCTCTGGCTATCCGTGCCAGCGCTCTAGCCAACCGAGCTAATGGGCGACTCACCGGCATCAGTGAAATTTCGAACCTCTTTACACTATTCTCTGT
The DNA here is from genome assembly GCA_934045075.1 of Yponomeuta sedellus. Taxonomy (NCBI): domain Eukaryota; kingdom Metazoa; phylum Arthropoda; class Insecta; order Lepidoptera; family Yponomeutidae; genus Yponomeuta; species Yponomeuta sedellus. The sequence goes on along the minus strand of OW203723.1, from coordinate 7,142,001 downwards.
ATTACGTACGAATCCAGGCATGGGTGGAATTTTTAGCCTCTGAATAGGTTTTTAAAATTGTCCTTAGCACGGGTTAGTGCATTAAAAATAAAAATAGTATAAACACATTAACAATGTTAACAGTAAAGATGGGAACAGCACCTCGATTATGTAACTTTTCACGTAAATGCCTGTGTGGGAAAGTCAAACGTTGAAAATGATATGAGGCGTAATATGGTGGATACACATAGTAGATACCGAATTTTTGTGGATATCTGATACGCGAACGTGTATTAAGGCACATAATAAGCCGTTTAGAGCACAAATTCACGAAGCACTTCATAGATGGCGCTTATAAGCGTGCACATGCAAAAACAAGGACATGTCTGTCAAATTTCGCTAAGCGCAGATTAATTTTGACAGCCGTATTCCGATTCTTCTATGGGCACGCCTGTAAGCGCCATCTATGAATTGCTTTGTGAATTTATGCTGAAAACGGCTCTTTGCACGACAAAGTCCGATAGATATTTTGTTTCCGGTAGATATTATGCATACGTGAAAAGTTACATGATCGAGGCACTTGAAAACATTTTCCTCGATGCAATATTTTTTGTAAAGTAATACTGTGTGAGTGAGACGCAAATAGTCCCTTTCTTAAGGTAACTGTGCTATAAGTAGGTAACGAGTATTTGCTGGCTGATAAAGTGATACATTTATCAATAACTAACTTCGTGTTTTGCACGCTGTATTTGACGAAATTATGAACGAAATCGTTTGGTGCTATTTGATAATGTTTCATATGTATACTACACATTCTGAAGTAATTATTTCTAGAGTTCCGTAACTAAAAAAAAACTGAATACATTAGGATCACTGCCCTAATAACATAACATTTACAAACAATAGTTGTTAGAAGAATCGTTCATTAGATTTTTTTAAGTATAATTAATAGCAACGTTTCTCTAAGACCCGGTCCAAAAAGAAGGTAGCACTGAAAAGAGTACATTTAAAGCCAACATTTTTTTGTTTTTTGTCACAAACATCGATTTTTATTAGAACAAGATTAAGCGATATCTTATCTTATAGTCGGTTTCCCTTGCGCTTTGATTTACAAATTCTTTGACGCTTCTTTGCAACTAATCGGTATGCGCAACAACACACATACCGATTTGTCGTAAGACGTATGCTTGCATTGAACGTAATAACATTATGATTTTAGTAAGCTTTTATATAATAATACCCTTACCTGAAGCAACCCGCGCGTAGCCAGGCGTTGTAAATATTTTGTCTTGATTGTCCATTGCTCACAAAACTGTTAGTTATATTTCAATCAATATATTAATAGTCATAACTTAATATTACGTCCAGTGCTTAGATAATGGCATCAAACTGGCGTCCCAGAAAGAGGGCGATTCTACAGCAAGTAGGAAACTCGATCTGCTTTTGTATATACTGTTTCGCCATATAAGTTGATTGTGGTAGTATTTATTTTATTTGTTTGTTTTTATGCAACGCGAATTCAGGAACGTGCCCGCATTAGCGCGGTCTCCGGGACGAGACTGTTAGTTACAGTAAAGTTAAATGTTTTGTTCTCAAATGGTATACAGCATTGCTTTATCTTTGAATAGCTCTTGAGACGCTAGAGCTGTCATTTATTGCCGCAGACGCGGTCTCTGTGTACGTTTGTCTTTATCGATGTGGATTATCACACTACTTACAACAGACTTATCTAAAAAATATTGCACTCAACTAGGTACCTACAGACCATACCTATTCTGCTGCACAAAATCTTTTGATCTTATGATCACGTGTTCGATTGTACGGTCAAAAACCGCGACTTTGTATATTATTATCATTCATAATCTTCCCACCTTTTCCTGGTGTTCCTACCTTTGTTTTTCCATTTCGAGGTTGGGAAGATATCTTCAAGACAGAGATGACAGACAAGATGACAGACAGAGATGGAGAAAACAGGGAGGGGCCTACGCCGAGGAGGCGATTTCCATAAATAATATAAAAATGCATGAAATAGTAATAATAATATTTAACATAAGAAAGTGATAATTACTTTGCTAATTTCCGCCAAAAATCTCACAAGCACCATGCGGTTAGTTGATGCACCGCACTCCCTCTCACTTTTTCAAGAAGAAGCAAGACATGGTGCTTGTGGGATTTTTGGCGGAAATTAGCAAAGTAATTAGCACTTTTAATTAATTTAATTTAACTTTAATATTATTTTCGTAGCTAGACGAAAATTATCTTGCGAAGGTCTGTGTCATTTATAGAATAATCTGAGATAGTTATGGCAATCCTTTCACCGGCCTCCGTGTCTCCGTACAAATTAATTTATTGTTATTATGTTTGTTTCACATAAGGTTAGTAGTTTATTAGTCCATTTTTTTACCCTATCGACTAACGTCTTTTTAGGAATAGACATAATTTTATACACTTCGTAATGATTGTTAAAACTCAGTCCCTGTTTAACGTTGAAAAAAATTAAATAATTTAACTTTTAGCCGTCGGAGTTATAAGATAACAGATAAGATAAGAATATTCTTTATTGTTTGCCGGAATAAAACAAGCACAAACTATTTTCAAAGGTAGGTACATCGTACAGTTGGCGGCCTTACTGCTGAAACTAAGTTCTTCCATACAACCCTAAAATTTCTAGAAACCTCGAATGCACGTCTCACTTCACCCCCCATCTCGTCCTTGAGAGGTCGACACCGGCGGTGAACAACGCAGGACGCCCCTTCAAAGAGCCTAGTCATTTCCGATGGGTAAAGTCTAGGGCCTGGGGCACACAGGAAGCACGGGCGATGAGGGCGCGGAAAATAGGCGACGCTTTGTGTAGAATACTTTTTTTGTGAATTTTTTGCTAACTAAAAAAACGATTGAGCCAGTGACCGCGATCCCATTTAAGTGTGTATAAAATGCCGTAAAAGCAGTAGTGTTTTTTTGCTCATTCGTTCTGAAAGATAGATAGTTAGATTAAGGACACTTTATTGGACGGCAAGAAAAAAAAGAATTACAACTTTGATTTATTAAATCTTAAATTTAAGCGATGTCTTTCAGACCCTTTACCTATCTACCTTTTAATTGTTTTTAGCAATAAGGCCGCCAATTGTACTATGTATGTTTGTAATTATTTTGTATTTGTTGTTTTTCCAGTGTACAATAAAGAATATTCTTATCTTATCTTACCTTTACCTTTATTTGTTACTCGATTAGTCATCCTAAGAATGCCGCTGACGTTTTATTTTAATTACTAAATGCAAGAAGTCAAAAGCATAAATAAATCCATAAATTTATAGAAAGTATACAATAAAATAGATACAACAACAATATAAAAAAATAACGTTTTTTAATTTTGTTTTAAAGCTTTCATCAGAGTTTTTCGAATAACCCAAGTAAAGTTTAAATACCTAGGTTACTCGAAGACTCTGTCCATAAAATAAGAAACACTGAAAAAAGTAAATTTAAACAAACGTATTGAATATATGTCATAAAATCAATTCTTGCGAAAGCTCGACTGTTTTGTAAAGACAAAGTTCGATAAAAATCGTCAAAAGCAATTTCATTTTAATCGATTTTTGCGACTGTAACAACGGAATTAATCGATTGGTTATAAAAAGAATCGATTCGCAATCATTATCACATCCCTAATTCCCACTGGAAGTACATTTCCAAATGGCCTGAATCTGGGTGCATTTTCATGTTTCTGGTGTCCTTTCCTGGTTCCAAGTTTGGTTCCAAGGTATCCAAGTTTGAAACCTGTGTTGGGTAGAAATTAATTATTTATTTATAAAAAAATCTCATGTCCGTCGCAAATTCATCCGCAGGTTTTTTTCAAGTTAAGTTATACCTGGAGCATCAAGTCTAATATGCAATGTTGAATATTTCAAGTATGAAATAAAATGTTAACATAATTAAAATCGAATCGAATTGGTGAATTCCCAGAACGTCCCTAAATCGAGCTAAATTAAATTAATTAAATAAATTAGCTCAGTTGGAAAGAGCGCTGACACGGATAGCCAGAGGTCGCGGGTCCGAATCCCGGCACGGGTGGAATTTTTAGCCTCTAAATAGGTTTTTAAAATTGTCCTTAGCACGGGTTAGTGCATTCAAAATAAAAATAGTATAAATCGAGCTGTCAAAAGCTAAATAAACGGTTGGACTGACTCCATATTACCAACGGGTAAGTTAGTTAATTTGTACTCTTGAACATGAACTCTTATTTAATGACCTAGTAGTATCGTAATCACATGAGCAATACTTCAGTCGCTTCCGATAAGCTGTCAGCTTGTCACATGACGGCACAGTCAATGACCGTTTCATCGCATTACGTAGATACTATTTTGTACGATAGATGTGTAGAGTATTTGCTATTCCACTTGAATTACGTATTTAGGTCAACTTTTTTTTATTGCCAAACTACGTAAGTGGTTATAACTTTGCGAACTGACTAATATGTTGAGAAAGTTATTTGAAGTTATAACTAGATATTTCTGTACTCTCCGCTAAATGGATAGACACAAAAAGTCGATAGTGGTAGTTAAATAGAGGATGTATTAGTAAAGGGGAAGAATTAGTAGGGGAAAAGTGCCCGGAACCGGGTGCGTTCATGCAAAGACTAATGAACGTTGATGAAGCGAAGATGATCTGTCAGGATCATGGCAAGTGGCAGTCCCTATAGTCTCTGCTTATCCCCCTGGGACACTGGCGTGAGGTTAATAAAAATACAATTCAACGATTAAAATTTAAATCTTTCTCAGCAGTGAGCGTTTTTGGAATGTTTGAATCAATGAAGAAATTGTCTTGATGTAATGATGGCCGTATCTCTATGAAGCTTGTATAAATATTTTACTACAAATAGCCATTTTAGGAGGAAGTTATTTATTTAACTAGTAATTAAAGTCCAAGGTTATTGACACGAGCTTCTACGAATCACTATTATTGAGGTTCGTGATCTATTTTACTATAAGTATACGAAAATTTGTGAGTTCAAATCCCGTTTTTACCAATGAATTTGTTTCCTGTTACATTCATTTGTGGAGTTTTAGCAATCGATATCATCCCTTTATATGCCCCCACTGTTGGGACACGGGTCTCTTCCTGTATCACAGGAAGGTTAGGCCATACTCCACCACGGGGGCTCCATCCGGATTGGTAGAGGATTGTAAGACAATGGCGGGCCTTACTGTCACAATTTATCAAGCCGCCCAAAAGGCCTCTGATATGGCTTAACGACTGCCATTATGTGACAGCCACAGTTTTAGAAATATTACTTCGTAATTGTGAAGGAAAACATCGTGAGGAAATCTGAGTGTCCGACGTGTTCACTCGACGCTTGAAATGACCAATTCATAGTGGGCACGCATAGTAATTGAGCCCAGACTTTCTCTCTGAGAGAAGCCCTGTGCCCTGCAGTAGGAGATGTATATAGGCTATATAAAAATATGAAAACATAGTATCATTGCTTTTAAATCATTACTATAATTGTTTGAAAATATTGCTAACGATAACGATGAAGGAAAGTTGTACATTTTGTATTGTATTTTTTGTGTCCAATCGTAAAGAAAATAACACCGAGAAATATTTTCCTAAGAGAACAGTAAATAAAACAATAAGGAGCAGTAAATAATACCTCGGACTTAGCGAGAGTTTGGGAATGTGCTGATATGAAGCTGCGGGTGGCGACTCTGTTCGAATACAAATGTCTCGAGGACTTGTGCAAATCGATTTATACGAGTATGATGTAGACCTTGAGCACTGAGCAATATAGCCTCGTCTTAAATACTTTTGCTAAGTGGCCATTTCAGTAGCCGAAGGTTGAACAAGGTCGTTCTTTTGTTGAAGGTCGACCTTTTAGAAGTCACGTCAGTCAATCTGTGTGAGTGAGTATCTTGAAGTAAAAAGCGAACTAACTTTTTTTGAACTAAAACTTTCGTAAGCACAACACATTGTAGACATTTAGTCCGGATTTACTTACGGGTGTTGTTATATCGGAAAAGTCCGACCAGGTTTCGCTCCGATTCGCAGAGCTTAATCATGGTGAGCAGAGACGGAGCTCGCGTCGTCGGTTGCTTGTCTCACACAAGTGAAAAGTAAAGTGTGAGACAAGCAACCGACGATGCGAGCTCCGTCTCTGCTCACCATGATTAAGCTCTGCGAATCGGAGCGAAACCTGGTCGGACTTTTCCGATATAACAACACCCGTAAGTAAATCCGGACTAAAAGTCTACAAAGCGAACTAACTATTGAAAAAGTCATTGCTATAAATACGCAATCTTAATGCACTTTAAGTATAATTTCTTTTTAGAGGAAGTTTTGTTTTTTTTTCATATCACCGACGAGGTCTAAAATATGTGTTAAGCATACTCTGTGCAAAAAAGCCTATTATAACATTAAGGATTATTTGGTCGACAAATATGTCTGGTATTAAAATAATATTAACGGGGACGATCACGTCTAGTATAATGTAACTTTAAGGTCAAAACTCTGTTAATTAAGTTAAATCCTGTGTTGAACCGAATAAATGTAGAATTTCTTTGTTAGTTTCGTCTTCACATAATCTGTTGATTGTGAAACTAACAGCTTTGACTTTCATGAAGTAAATATTTTGTTTTTATAGTGAATATATATACATATATTTTGTTTTGACATTCGTAAAACGTAAAGTAACATAAACTTATGCTTGTATCCCGCTGCGGTAGGTAGAGACCGAATTCTGCCACTTGCACTGGTACTGACTTGTATTTTTTCGAAAATTCAAGGATTTATCAGGACTAACTACCCCGCCAACTTGGTTTTTCCTATATTAATTAGCCTACTACCTATTTTAAAAACCAATTTAGAGGCTGAAAATTCCACCCATGCCGGGATTCGAACCCGCGACCTCTGGCTATCCGTGCCAGACCTATTGTCACCTACTACCTAATGTCAGACCTACCATAAACAAAAAAAAAATAGTAACGAAAATCGGTGAAGTCCTTTCATTATAGAGGAGCTCAACAACATACTCCGTGACACGATATTTTATCTTTTTCTTGTTCAGCATTTGTTGGTTGGACGTATGCCGCTTTAGGACTCCTTCATCACGAACGGACTGGGGCTATTGTAGTCCAGGTCGACCCTATAATACCCCTGATTTCATCTGTTTTACTAAATACCTGGTACTGGCGTAATACCAGCGCTGAGTAGCTCGCTTCTTCAGCACGTGCTGAGTCACCATTTTGCGTTTGCCGCACCCACTACGATGAATATGCCGTACCTACATATTTTGACGTAAGTACATTATCGTACCTTGTACGTTATAATGTTAGATTTATCATGTTTTTGAAAACCTATTTAGAGGCTCAAATTTCCACTCGTGCCAGGACTGGCACATTTAGCCAGAGGTCGCGGGTTCAAGTCCCGGCATGGGAGGAATTTTAAATAGGTTTTAAAATGAATATAATGATTACGTTTTGTCATTGTGTTTCTCCCACCCGCTGTACTCTGCTTAAGCTTTTTTGTTTTTATACATTTACGAGTGTGTGTAAATGTAAATAAATGTTTTATGTATCTTTCTATCTCACGCCTACGTTTTGTTCTCCTGTGCGCGGTCTCTATCTTTAGTGGGACTTTACGGCTCCACCTTCTATCTTCCCGACGGCATACGGGACCTGCTCACTGCCATTTGAGTTGCGCTACCCGCTAATGGTTTCGTTTCGTACTCTGACGCGGAGCGATTTTCCGGGCATCTGACTTACCATTGCTCTTTGGGCGACTTTGAGCCTGTTCACGGTCTCCATTGAGCGTCCATGTTTTGAGATTGTTATGCATTAGGTTAAATACGCACTTTAGTCGCTCTACCAAATCATTGTCCTACATAGAATAATGTCTATTCGATGTAACACATATGGTTTTAAGTATTGAAACAACGCACTACAACAACTCAGAAATACGCAACGAAAATTTACGAAAGTAGTGGAATAGCAATTACTTTCAATAAGGAACTCTAACCGATATGTTTCTAAAGTTGCAGAAGTAATATAAATATTCGACGGCCTCGGTGGCGCAGCGGTTTAGCACGCTGACTGTAAAACCGAAGGTCTCGGGTTCGATCCCCGACCGGGTCAAACTGGTAAACGAACTTTTCTAGTTTGTCTCGGGTCTTGGATGTTATCTATGTATTTGTTGTATTAAATCTATCGTCAAGTTAGCACCTGTAACACAAGTCATTTAGTTGTACTTAGTATAGGGCTAACGAGGTCTGTGTAATATGTCGATGAATATTTATTATTATTATTTATTATTTCAGGGTTATTTCTGCTATATAAGAAATAACCCTAAATATATTTCAATATAATACGCAGAAGAGAAGCACTACTCTAATCGCATCTGTAATCTGTAATAAATCAGTAATATAAAAAAAAGATTTCTCTCTACTGTTATATAATTGGCGTGAAACTCGATTTTTTGGGAACAATTACGGGGATAGCCTAGTCTTATATTTTCTTATATAGGTGGGGCGGGAGTCAAAGCTAGCAAAAGTAGTCTACATAGTAAATGAATGCCGTCTATCCAAGTAGTAACATACTCGAAATTTGTTTGCAATTTGAGGAGCGACCTAAGATATAATTTACACCACATTCCTCTAATTTCAGGAATGATCCCGATTTTTACCCGACATCGGCTGCGACCAAATAGAGGGTAACAATGTATTTCGCTCGTGGGTGCGCCCTACGTCACGTCTACGTTTTCTTGTAACGTTAGGTACATACTTATAGCCTTAGGCAACCATCTTAACCAATGAATAATATAGTTCATTTAAATATAAAGAGTAGAGTAGGGAACAGTGCGTAGGAAAACAAATTAGAAAAGTGTCCCCGCTTATCCTAAATAACCTTCAGTATATACAAACCACCGTTTAGGTAGTCGAAGTGTACCCATGCATAATTCATCAACGCACGTAGCCACGGTATAAACGGACACAAATAAGGACTTCCAATTTCACCTATTTTAGACTGGATCTGTGCGCTCGATACAAAAAGATTCAAATCAAGTAATTTAGTTATAGGTATACTCTGTAACAGTATATTGATTTGAAGTGTATCACCAACCCATGTTTAGTTTAAGTGATGAAAACGACCCATAATTTAATTGTTATAATTAGATTTATATTATTTTGTGCATCACTCTCGCAGGAATTAGCTTTTTACCAAATTTGTGATTGAGAATTGTAAATGAGGTCCCTGGAATAAATTTAAATGCGAAACGTTACCTCCTCGCCTTAATAAAATGTAAACAAAATGAAACATGAAGGGTTGCGAATTTTCTAAAAATTATTGGCCAAGGAAAATAGTCGTCAATCGTTTAGTAAAATAATATAAGACCCTGTCTAGAGAATTGATAGACAAAAAAACATAAAATGTCTCGACAACGACAAAGGTATCAAATAATAAAAACCTACTCGGGGCTGCAAGTGATGCAAATTACTTTAGCCAGATGTCGCTGCCTGTACGTAATACAGAGAGTATTGTAAAGAGTTTCGAAATTTCACTGATGCCGGTGAGTCACCCATTAGCTCCGTTGGGAGAGCGCTGGCAAGGTCAGCCAGAGGTCACGGGTTCGAGTCCCGGCATGTGTGGAATTTTTAGCCTCTAAATAGGTTTTTAACATAGTGAATTGTCTTGCAAAAGTAAGGAAAAAATAAGTGCTGCGGTCACACATACGAACAGCACTCGTTCACGCTATTACTGTACCCGTGATGTGGTAGCTTGGTGGTAGCCCGTTGATGGTGTCTGTCTAAAACCATTCAGCTTGTTTTTGTAGCCAGCTACGAAGCTCCACAGAGTAAGAAGATTTCGGCTCATTTTTTGTGTGAAAATTTTAGTTTATTAGGATATTTGCCAACACTATAGAAATTTAAAGGAACTTAAAAGCGGCGGTAGCCTAGTAGGTAGAACAGTGGACTCGGAAGAGAGAGACCTCGGTTCGTTTTCCAGTGCAAGCATGTACCAATGACTTTGTTTTCTACGCACATTTGTACCTATTTTGTGAAGTTATGGAAGGCCAATGAGACGAGATAAAGAATGTAAACAAACGGACCGTTACTGAGTTACATTGCGATAGTGAGCGATTATTATCTCTGTCCTTGTCACACGTATGCGGTAATGGCGTCATTTGATCGACGACAGCTGTCGTTGCGTATTTCGTGGTACAGGAAAACTTTCAGTACGGCAGTTGTCAACATTTGGTGTCATCCGCCATTTTGTGAACTATAATAGTTCATTCCTGTTTAGATTGCGTTCGAAGTGATACGAGGACAATTTTTATAGCCATATTGACAACATGATTGATAATACTATCGATAATATTTATTCAAATAAAAATGTTTTCAACCCCTGAAACTCTGTTTACATTCTTTATCTCGTCTCATTGGCCTTCCTTTTAGTTTGACCGTTTAGTTTGAGTTTAGTTAATTAAGCCGCAGTTTCTGCACTACTTTGAATAAAACCATTTTATTTCATAGTAGCGAGTGGCTAACGTTGAAGGAAAACATCTTGAGGAACCTTAAGGGTTCAACTTGAACCCTTAAGGTTCCTCAAGATGTGACATGATTGAGGAACCAGGTGTTCAAATCAAAGTTCCGACGGCCTCGGTGGCGCAGCGGTTTGGCACGCTGACTGTAAAACCGAAGGTCACGGGTTCGATCCCCGGCCGGGTCAAACTAGGAAACGAACTTTTATAGTTTGTCTCGGGTCTTGGATGTTATCTTTTATTTATTTATTGTATTAAATCTATCGTCGAGTTAGCACCTATAATACAAGTCATTTAGTTGTACTTAGTATAGGGCTAACGAGATCTGTGTAATATGTCCATGTTTGTTTGTTTGTTTGTTTGTTTGTTTGTTTGTTTGTTTGTTTGTTTGTTTGTTTGTTTGTTTGTTTGTTTGTTTGTTTGTTTGTTTGTTTGTTTGTTTGTTTGTTTGTTTGTTTGTTTGTTTGTTTGTTTGTTTGTTTGTTTGTTTGTTTGTTTGTTTGTTTGTTTGTTTGTTTGTTTGTTTGTTTGTTTGTTTGTTTGTTTGTTTGTTTGTTTGTTTGTTTGTTTGTTTGTTTGTTTGTTTGTTTGTTTGTTGGTTTGTTTGTTTGTTTGTTTGTTTGTTTGTTTGTTTGTTTGTTTGTTTGTTTGTTTGTTTGTTTGTTTGTTTGTTTGTTTGTTTGTTTGTTTATTTAAATGCCTAAGTGCTTTAAATTGTCAATGCGCGGTGGGCACGCGTGGTAATTAAGCCCGTACTCTCTCTCTCTGAGAGAAGGCCTATGTCCTGCTGTAGGACGTTTATAGGCTACGTAAAGAAAAGGAATTTAATGCACGAAAAAAAAATTGGAATAGGCATGACAAAAGGTTTTTAAATCCTCTTCATCACGTAGGGACACATTATTTACAAAACAACCTATATTTCAGTAATAAACTAAAGTTTAACGAAGGTTAAAGCTATTTTTCTAAAATTATTTTAAATCTGTGGAAAAACCGCTCGCAGTGTCATGGCGTCGAATCTGACGTCACGGCCAGGTAAACAAACATTCGTATCAAAGCACGGGCGAAGTTTAACAATGTTAACCTAAGCGTATCGTCACGCGGTGTGATGGGTGTTTCAGTTAAAATGGCAGAAAGAAGAATCTTTAATTTTATTGAAAATATTGTTAATCTCTTTTTTATAACACTAAATCAGTGTTTTTAATCCTTTCAATATGTACTTTCCACAAATATCGTTAAATCTTTGATTATTTGACGACAGTCACGTCTATTGTAGTATGTTGGAGTACACACGAAATAGTTTGTATTGGAGAGTTGGATGTTTGTCAAAGCTGGGGCAGCACAGTCTAAGCGTCGAGCCGTGAACATGTTTATGCACCAGCCAGCCGATGGGACGTTTGGCAGGGCAAACAAGCGAATTGGGTCATTCATGCTTGCTGTACCCTTTGCATGCAAATTCACGGTTTTAATGACAAGGGAATTAAAAGTACATTACAGCAGGCGTTTATATCCACGCGCAGGTAATTTGCATACGCGAGGGATGGCGACTCTTTTTGTTATCCTAATTTAAAGGCAAACGGCATCTGGTGTACCGCCCTATTAAAAGAATGTTTGGATGAATATTTTCCCAACTTTAGTATTTCGTAATAATCGATGTGGGTGTCCAGACGGCGAAACTGAAGTGGAGCTGGGCTGGTCATGTCAGTCGAATGCACCCGGACAGGTGGGCGAAACTCGCCACCGAGTGGGTGCCACACGATGGACATCGTAATCGAGGCCGGCCTAGAAGACGGTGGAGAGATGATCTCGACAACCATCTGCCGGAGTGGCCTGAGGTGGCCTAGGACAGGAAGCTCTGGACTGAATTGGGGGAGGCCTTTGCCCAGCAGTGGGACACAAACATAGAGGCTACGTAAAAAAAAAAAGAGTATTTCGTAACTGGCTCTTTTATCAGTTTTTCAAATATTTTTTTAAAGTAGGGGGGAAATAAGTAAATAAGAAAATAATAAATTAATCGCAATTTACAAACAGAAACGGAACGCCATCAATTGTTTTGAATCTTTCAAGCCAAAAAAAACAACTGTCATGTCAAAGTGAAAATCAGTTGGGTATTTTACAGATTAAAATGAATTTCAAGCCCGCTCTACATTCTCGCGCGAGAAGACGCGAGAACGATATACATCGCTATAATTAAAACTGTTTTTATACGGATTTATGCTCGTTTATTACATTTTTACAATTAACCGTTAATGCTTTCAAAAAGACGCCTACCACCTCAGTCATCCGAGACCACGGCATCTGTAAAAGTGCCGAAACGTTGGAAAATTGTAAAAATGTAATAAACGAGCATAAATCCGTATAAAAACAGTTTTAACTATGTCTAGTGCTCGTGCTAACCTTAGAAAATGATATACATCGCGTTTATGTAGCAAATAGCTGTATGATTATCCTAAGAGCTATGCGCCAATGTATACCGTTCTTGCGTGTTCTCGCACGAGAGTGTGAAGGGGCCATCACAATTGCAAAAACGTTAAACTACTAGCTGTTTTATGTCATGTACCGTGTGTTCTTTGAAACATTGGCTTATTTATTACTACATATTTACCCAACGTCGTTGAGTTGAGTTTCAAATAAAGCAGGCGCGTTCATATGTAGGTGAACATTTCAGGTGTAGGTATTTATCTCTAACAGTCAAGCAAACGGGGTCGTAACATAACCTCCAAACTTCTTAAAAAACAAACTTTACTCATGACTCCCAACTTTATAAAAAAAAGAAAATTAATGCTACAAATTCTTATACAACGATCTATTAAATGTAAATATTTCATGGTTCAACACGACATTTTGTAGGTGTACTAGACTTCCACTGAAGTCTGCCATTCACCTTTACATAGAGTGTTTTTTTCAAACTGAATTATTAGTATTCTTTTATTACGCATTCGTGGCCTAGTCGAACTGAGTGATTGGAATCAATCACTCGAGTTAAGCAACAACAGGCGCGGTCAGGTGCGGGATGGGTGACCGTCCAGTGACTACCGCATTGGCATACTAATGGCATTTTTTCCGAGCGCTTTCGTACTTCACAAGGCCCGCTAAGCAGTTGGTGCCACTGTCTCAGACTTGGCTCCCGTGGTGGATTATGGCCTGACCTTCCTGCGATGGAGGAAGAGGCCCAGTTTATATCGATCGATCGATCAATAAATACGCATACAGAAGCAAAATATCAAAGAGGTAAGAGGCACTGACTCACTCCCTCAGTTAATCATAGAAATGCAATGATACTCGTAAATTGTCCCTCGAGAGGTTAAAATAAGGTAGGCGACAACCATTTACCGATTAACGATACACATTTTTATATTCTGATAATACGAAAATGTGTATCGATTCTATATGCTGCTAGAGTTGTCAAAGTTGTTAGAGACATATTCATTCATCAGAAAAAAATGGTTCAACAAAAGTACACCAGTAATTTTAAATGAGAACTACATAAATAATACATTTTTTTTTAAAATTGGAAATAAATATTTTATACGCAAACTAGTATTTTGGTTATTAGACTCTGAAATCAGAAATCATCAGACATGATAGTTGGTCAGATAATAAACCGAATATGGAATTTGGTCAGCAAAATAAATAATCATTTGCAAAATTAGTAACAATTTGGTAAGCAGAACACGAGCAAGTCAGTATTTTTGTTGAGTTTTCTTTTTTTTTTGTGTTTAGTATTAATTTCATCCAAATGTTTAATGTGTGTCTTGTGTATGAATAAAGCATTATCTTATCTTATTTGTGTGGTTTTTTGCGATTTATCTTTCTCTCTCTGAACAGCATATTATTAAAATAGAATGGAAAGAGCTATGCTAGGAATCACACTTCTGGACCGGATCCCAAATTTCGAAATGAGATGCCGAACAAAGGTGGTACATTATCGGCAAACGGATTTCGACTCCGAAGTGGAAGTGGGACACTTGGCCAGGCGGAATGATGGCAGATGGATGAAGGCAGTGACAGAGTGGCGGCCGTGGGAGGGGGAATGGTTTATGGGCAGACCAGCAGCCAGATGGTCAGATGAACGATGTAAAGTAGCCGGCAAACAGTGGCTGAGACTAGCGCGAGACCGTTCTAGTTCGCGTGGAAATTAAGAGGCCTATACCCAGCAGTAGGGTTTACCGGGCTGATGATGATGATGAAGAACATTAAAAACCCATTCAATTATTTATAGAATCTAATTTATTAATTTACAACTATTAATAGTTATACAATTTTTATTTTTAATGCACTAACCCGTGCTAAGGACAAATTTAGCGCTCTTCCAATTGAGCTGGCACGGATAGCCAGAGGTTGCGGGTTCGAATTCCGGCATGGGTGAAATTTTTAGCCTCTAAATAGGTTTTTAAATATTAATAGTTAATTAAATAAAATGAAATTTACTATATTAAATAATTTTACAGCTAGTCAAAATTAGTAAACAATTTTCTGTCCTGATCAATTTGCAACTTTCCATTTAACAGCTCACTTAAGTATTTTCTGGCGATAGATTTATCGTTTGCTAAAACCGCATTGTTTTGTTGATCCTATAAAAGGTACCCATTTAAATTGATATCGATTAATTCATTACTATTGTTCACGTGCGAAATCTAGGAACTACAAGTGGCACTCCTCTTCAAGTGTTTTTGGAAAATAGAAATGTCTAATGATATAAAGGAACGTTCGGGATTTTCCATCACCACTTTGATCACGTCTGGCTAGAAATATGCGTGCTTACTGGGCTCTTCTTTTGGTTTGCGCCACCAGTGTTCTGGGTAAGTTTAAATTTAGAATTTCACCTATTTTAGCCTGGATCTGTACGCGCCATACAAAAAGATTCAAATCAAGTTTACACAATAGTTTGATTAGAGAGTGTTGTGGACTGAAATACGATGTAGTGACTAGAAAGGAATGTTACGTTGGTTTCGTCATATGAAGAGGATGAAGAAAGAAATATTGACAAATACATCGAGCAGATGTGGGTGGTAGAAGTAATTGACGTCCCAGGCGGACATACTTCGACCAAATATGGGATGTATTACCAGTGTGCAATTGTGCATGCCTGCAACGACTGATGAATGTTGATGAAGCGAAAAAGTTAGTATGATAGGTTAGGATGATTGTTGATATTAGCATCGTGGCAAGTGGCAAAGCCTGGTCTCTGCTTAACCCTGCAATAATAATGCAATAATACTCGTATACTAATTGTTATTCTACTATTCAGCGGTTCCAAAGACCAGTCAGAAGATAGTTGGTGGTTCCTTGGCAGTCATCAGCCAGTATCCGTTCACGACTGCGCTTCTCTACTCCTCAAATCTGGTCAACTACTACCAAGCATGCGGTGGAACTATTCTCACTACGACGGCCATTTTAACTGCAGCTCATTGTGTGTAGTGAGTATTCTTTAGTTAGTTTATAGCCAGAAAAATAGATCAAAAAGATTTTCATAAATCGATTAGTTTACTTGTAAGTTACGGCACAGGAAAGAATGTTTATACTTCGCTGACCCTATGTTTCGATATGGAATTTTCGCACCTTAGCTCATAATTAGGCCATTATATGTAGCAAGCTCTGATGTATTTGAACACTTCAGACCTCGGGTATCTTCACGGTGTTTCTTAGCAGTTAGGTAACGAACGGTATAACTGTTTCGCGTATGTAACTTAAACAAGAAAGTCATTGGTACAGGCCTCGATTCTATTAGTGCATTATAGTGTCATGCATGACAGATACATGATCGTTTCTCGTGGGGTCTTTTATCATACCATTGACTCCTAGAAGATTTAATGTATGTGCGCGCTTAGACTTGAAGCAGCAACGAAATGAAATCGCCATGTACATGCAATTGTTATTGTTTCACAATACATTAGCAGAATCTGGGGCCAGTACAATTGTACATCGCTCTTTGTTGGACCTATAGGGGACTGCTTAGAATCATCTAATGTAATAATTCATGTCCAGCGGTGATGCCAACACCAGATGGCGCGCGCGCGTCGGCTCCTCCTACGCCAACAGTGGTGGTACCGTCCATACGCTCCGCCAGATCAGTGTCCATGCAAACTACCAGAGCTGGACCATGGACAATGACGTCGCAGTCTTGAGAACGGCCAGCTCCATTGGCTACATCAACAATGCGGTGGCGCCGGCGTCGATCGCGGGCGGGAGTTACGTGCTGGGCGATAATCAGCCCGTTTGGGCCGTCGGATGGGGCACTACCTCGGTGAGTTTCCATATCCTCTTATTTGTCATTAAATTTTGATTGCAATAGTGATAAAAGGTGGTAGGTGGTGTGATTTCTTGGGGCATCGATGGCAAAACGTAAAAGACTGACCAAGTTGAAATAGTGGTTAAGGAAATTGTATTTGTCCAGACTTTAGCAATTCTGACAATGTCCTCCTGAGCCCACAAAAACTGAGGTATTATTATTTCCACACAACATTGCGCCAAAAAAAAATTTATTTTTTTTAAATAGGAGACTTCTGTAAGCGCACTTTTCTAAAGAGTCTTCTGAGCCGCCACTCGTGGTTCGGTGACGCTGAATCGGATATGGCTGACTGGAGCCATATTGCCGACTGATCGACTGGATACATATTTGACTTCAGTCATCAAAGAAATTCCTCCAAGTTTCAGTCATCCAAATAAATCGATAGCATGCACATTGGCAAAATACTCCTTTTTCGTCATCCAGAGTGCTTTATCTTCATAGCATCTTTGCTAAGCGAGATTTGTGATTCCCCAGTCAGGAGGCTCGGGCTCCGAGCAGCTTCGGCAGGTGCAAATCTGGAGCGTGAATCAGGCAACCTGCAGGGCTCGCTACGCCGAACTGGGCTACATTGTCACTGAGAACATGCTGTGTTCCGGCTGGCTCGACGTGGGTGGCCGTGACCAGTGCCAAGGAGACTCTGGAGGCCCTCTAATACACAACAACGTCATCGTGGGCATCTGTTCCTGGGGGCAACAGTGCGCTCTTGCCCGCTATCCTGGGGTGAACACGAGAGTGTCCCGTTTTACATCTTGGATTCAGTCCGCCGCAGCTTAAGCAAAAGGAATGTTCATCTTTGTTTAAGTAAGTACGGCCTCTCTCATTTCGATCTGAAAGTAAATGTACTACTTTCCGATTTCCTTAATACATAAGAACTTGTCTAAAAGTACCTACTAAAATAAAAACAAGCAATCATTATTTTGTTTTTTTTTTATGATGTCACTGCTACTAGCTGTAGTCCATAACATATTGGTAAATCAGGCAGGACTTTACTAAAGTTTAGGACATTTAAGAACGAACCTGATAATAAAATTTTAAAAGGTTTTGTGTAGATTTCATAATGTGCTGAAAACACAGTATTTTAGCGCATCAACCTGACATATACTCGTAAGTTGTCATGATTATAGTAAATTGATATCACGGTTGGTATTAACTCGTCCCATCTATTTGTATTGTATAACATAATTAACTTATCTAAGTATGTTTGTCTTAAAGAAAGATCGAGAACACCTTTATTTTAAACAATACAGAAACAATAAGATAAGATAAAAATATAGCGTTTATTGCCCTATAAAATATTACATCATATAGGAGTACAAACCCCCACACCAGGCGATGCATGTCCTGAAATACCGACCTTTCTGGAATGCAGGCGAGAGTTTATGTGTGAAAACAACGTATTATATTAAGCTTCATCGTTATCGTCATCGTCAGGCAATATTAGTCCACTGCTGGACATAGCCCTCCCCTAATGAGCGCCATAGCGCCCTGTCTTCAGCTTGCCGCATCCAGCGTCCGCGTGCAGTTTTTCGCAGATCGTCATCCCACCTAGTCGGAGGGCGTTCTACACTATGTTGCCGAGTAGCGCTCTCCACGCAACAAATACGTTTACTCCAACGGCTATAATATTAGGCTTACATTTCAATTAAATCTGTTAGAAAAAAAACTCTACTATAAGGTATGATCTTAAAGCTTGTAATGTATCCCAGAAGGGTATACAAAGACCGTGGTTTATGACTTACCACGATCCTGGCAACCCTCCAGCGTAGGTATTCTCACGGCAAAAGTCGCAAGTTTTGTGGCTAAAATATGAACTCACACAATTACATCACACTAATATTAGGTATAAAGACGAAAGTGAGTGTGTATGTTTGTTACTTCTTCACGTCTAAACAGCTAGAGCGATTTTAATTAAATTTAGTATGGAGTTAGCTGACACCCTCGATTAACCTCTAAGCTACGTTTTACTGAAGGAAAATGTCTTATTCCTATGAGAAAATCGATAACCGCGGGTAACACTGCAGGGTACAGCTAGTTTCACAATAAATCTGGCCATGCCAGCCACGACTTTTAATTTTGTCTCATTAATATGACGAAAAAAGCAACAAGACTCAATTCCTGAACTATTTATAATACACGTGAATACCTACAACTTCAAAATGTGAAAATTACTTTGCTAAATTCCGCCAAAAATCCCACAAGCACCGTGCGGTTAGTTAATGCACCGCCCACGTTTTGAAAGTACTCGTATTTTCTCACACACACACAAATATGGGTGTCGGTGGTGGTGTGTGCGTATTTTGCTTTTGCTTGAAAAAGTGGGAGGGAGGGCGGTGCATTAACTAACCGCATGCTGCTTGTGGGATTTTGGCGGCATTTAGCAAATTAATTTTCACATTTGAATACTATTATGGACTTCTGCAAAGTAACGCGTGATTCTATACAATAACTACAACTTTGTATGAAACCCGCGGTGGGCGAGTCTCGCACTTGTCCGCTTCTTCTTTTATAGATTATTATAGTAACTTCCACACATAGTTATATATTAAACGGGTCAAATCGCGATTATTTATAAGGTGAAACGTAATTACCTTATTTTCCGACGTTTCGGCAGCAATAAGTCAATAAGGTAATTACGTTTTACCTAATAAATAATCGCGATTTGACACGTTTAATATATAACTATGTACAAGTATGAGTATCGCGAATCATTAAGAAATACAACTTCCACACAATACAATCACCTGACCTGGTCCCAAACTAGAATTCTCTGTACTTAGGTAACCAGGCAAGGACGTAACAAACGTGAAAACACACCTAATCTGAGGCCACATGTAGAAATGTACGCCGGCCCCCAGTGGGAAACGAATCCACAACCTGTGCCTTGGTAACTGATGCGTCCCATCCTCGTGGCCAGTTGTGCGTCAATAAAAGACACGAGCTGGGCGCTAAATGGTTTATTCAATAGGTGAGCAACTACGTTACAGTAACCAAGCGCCTTAACTTCTAGACCAACGAGGCGTTATATTTGCAGTGTTAGGTTAATCTCTGACTCAACTTAATAGTGATTTTTATGATCCACTCTCGATACAATGAAATGAAAAGGTTTTATTCAAAGTCGCGCAGAAACTGCGGCTTAAAGAAGGTTACAATTCAAGCTGTGTCCTTTTAAAAATCTAGATCATTTTACAGATGCTTTAGAGAATAGACAAAAAACTCCAAACTTAGTCTTTTCAATGTCCTTAATTAACAGTTTACATAATTACTATAAAACATAGAACTCATGCATTGTACTGACTTTAATTGCAGACATCATTATCATCTAAATAATCCTTTATTATACTCTTTTTAATGCACTAACCCGTGCTGGTAATGAATGAGGATTTTTCATTAACTTTGGAGGTTAACAGGCTTATTTCTATTTACGTAAGTAGCAATGGGTTGAGGGCAGGTTATACTTTTTATTACTATTTAATAATATTAGTATTGAATGATCGATGTGGGTGTCCAGACGGCGAAACTGAAGTTGAGCTTCGCTGGTCATGTCAGTCGAATGCACCCGAATAGGTGGGTAAAACTCGCCACCGAGTGGGTGCCACACGACAGACATCGAAATTGAGGCCGGCCTCGAAGACGGTGGAGAGATGATCTAGACAACTATCTCCCGGAGTGGTCTGAGGTGGCCCAGGACAGAAAACTCTGGACTGAATTGAGGGAGGCCTATGCCCAGTAGTGGGACACAAACATAGACGCTACGTAAAAAAAAGTATTTGAAAGTGAAATGTTTTTATTGCCAACGAAAAATAAACAAGGTACCTACAATAACTGAGAAAATGTCTTAAGAACTAAATTTGGCAAAAGACATAATTAAAACTGTTTCTATACGGATTTATGCTCGTTTATTACATTTTTACAATTTTCCGACGTTTCGGCACTTTTACAGGTGCCGTGGTCTCGGATGACTGAGGTGGAGGCGTCTTTTTGAAAGCATTACTACCCTCGGCAAAAATTACAAAAGTTAATTGTGAGGTTACGTTCCAAAATAGGCAACCAATTATTTTTTGTATAAAGTCAACAATATTGATTATTAGTAATTGAAGTTAAAAATTAAATTTATAAAACCAATTATTTTACATGAAGTAAAAATATTGATTATTAATTGAAATTAAAATTAATTCTACAGTCACACTTTTAGCAAGGGGGCCTCATGCACTTAAGCACTGGTTCCCATGCTGCCGGTATATTCCAACCACGATCTCTATTGAAATTTGGATGCCGGCGGATCTCTATTGCATCGCGTATCATTCTAGGGAAGAAACGGTCTTCTCGGGCTAGAACTTTAACTTTGTCAAAATGTATAAAGTGGTTGGTACCGCTAAGTGTATGTTCGCTGACTGCAGATCTACCAGAGCGCTTATGTTTCACGTCCGCGATATGTTACTTCATCCGTTCAGCTATGGTACGCTTGGTTTGACCAATGTGCGAGGAACCACATTCACAGTCAAGCTTGTATACCTCTTGTAAGGGGATCCTGTGCTTGACAGTTCGCATGATTTGGTGTATCTTTCTTGGCGTCTGGTAGATGGTTCTGATTGAAGCGCGTTTCAAAATACTCCCAATTTTGTCACACCTCTCACGAAAGGCTCAACTGTGTCCGGTTTGACACATCCTCCGCGACGGACACGCGGAACTTTCAGATTGTTTGGACGAAGTACTCGTTCGACATGCTGGAGTTCCGCAGGTAGATGGTCCTTGTCGCAGATTCGGTGAGCCCTCTGTAACAGAGATTTTGCAACGGTAGACAACTTGGCAAAAGGCCTTATGCTCAGCTTAAAGTCGCCAGGGAACATGCTCCACTGCCGACGCTGATTTTCAGCAAAAGTATTTATCAATAAATATTTTTTGCGGCTATGTTTATTATTATTCTTAATTCTTTAATCGGGTGGGCCGATTAGCACTAAGAGGGTACAATAGATTAAAAATAAGTAGAGAAAGCACTGATAAAAAATTGTTGACGCTTTTATTGGATCATATTAGGATGCGCTTAGATAAGTACTAAGTATTGTGGAGTTATCATGATAGTCGGAAGTGTTATCTTTGTTGATGCTCAAAACGTATAATATAGGTGTTTGTCCCACAAGGTTTCATGGCGAAGCTAGATACACCAAGTCATTTAGTAGGCTCTGTTTAGGGAGCATGACGGCATCGTGTCGCGCGTTTTAACGACCTCATTTGTAGCTATATACCTGATGCTAACTAGCGACACCAATACAAATAAATCACGTCTTTCTTAAAACGCGTCTTCAAATCTCAATAACAGTTGTACGAGCAGAGCAGCAGTATGTTGGTTGAGTCGAGGTTGTATGTTGGACGGGTTTAAGAAGACATAGATAGCCTCCTCATATTAGTTTATTCAGTGCACTGAATTACATTGTAGTAGTAAAGTTGTAGGTGGGTGCATCTGCTCTGATCTGATCCGATTTGGAAGCGCTCGTGGCCAAGTCGAGCCGAGTGATTGAAATCAACCACTAAAGTTAAACAACAACAGCCGCGGCCAGGTGTTGAAGGGGTGACCGTCCCGTGACTACCGCCAGTGGTATTTTTTCTGAGCGCTTCCGTGCTTTGCAAGGCACGTTAAGCCTTTGCTGCTGGTTGTTATTTAATGGCAGTCGTTAAGCCATATCGGAGGCCTTATGGGTGGCTTTATAACTTGTGAAATAAGGCCCGCCACTGTCTCACAATCCTCCACCAAACCCGGAATTTACCCCCGTGGTGGAGTATGGCCTAACCTTCCTGCGATGCAGGAAGAGAGCCGTGCCTCAGCAGTGGGGACATACAAGGGTTGATAATGACATATTTTTGTAAAAAATCTGTTCCTTTTTCTTAACTCTTTAGTCCCTAAAAACTTGACACTAGCCATTGTTGATAAAAATCAAGATATAATATCTATGAATGTAACAAAAATATACCTACATCGGAGGCGTGATCACAGACTATTATTACCAGCATCTAAAATGACTTTGCGCATAAGAAACTGCGACGTACTTACTTAATTTAACTTATATCTAATAACTTATTATTACAGGATTAGCACCTAATGCAACAAGTTAAAAATATTATAAAATCTTCACAAACATTAACTAACAATTGAAACTTACAGTCGGCATCTATTTACCTACTATTAAACTAACAATTTTTAAATTCATAAATACTATACACATTAATAATATAACACATAATTTTCAATGTCGTCCTAGTGAATTCACCCTGAGTACCTTACTTATTTATTACTAATACTTTATTGCACAGGTAACATTGAAAGGATATTACATTAGAAATAACATATACAGCAAACCCTGGAGAGTCGGAGCAGCAGTAATAATTGGGTCTACGAGTATATACGTGTACAAAATAAACTAGGTACAAAGTCTGCAAAAACCCTTAGCAATAAACGAAGCAGAAATAGTTCACTACATAGATGTAAATACAAACCTGTAAATATAGATAAATAAAATACATAGTAAATAATAAATAAATATATAACTCAAAGTTATGATAAGAGATAAATAGTGCTCTTTCAACTGCTCTCTATGCTTGTAAGATTTTAAAACAAATTACCTATTGAATTTCTAAAATTTAAATGGATGAAGTGAGATCTGTATATATGCTAGAGCTATTACTCTCTACGTGAATTCATGACAGATAAATTTAAGTAAATTGACTTTCCGTATGTGTCATTTTAGCTAGTTTAAAATTATTCTACTTTTGTAAGCGGTTTATCGATACCTTAGTTTTAGAGCATACTGAACAAAGAGCCTCTGATAGAGCCATTTCGTTCTATTATAAGTAAGATCCCATGTGTGTGGAAATTTTTATATCGACATGGTAGAAGATTACTGTTTAGTCTTCTATTTTTTTAATATTTTCTTACCCATTAGAATAACTCAAACCATTCGTATACCATGATTATGAATAAGCGTGACGACAGTACCAGGTAATCAGAGATTTAACGATATTAGGGAAAAGTACATATTAAAATATTTAAAATACGGATTTAGTTTTATAAAAAAGAGAAGGGATTACCAATATTTTCAATAAAATAAAATATTATAATACCGCACCCTCAGAACGAAAGATGCCTAAGTCAAAAAATAGTTTAAATACTCAAAAAAATCTCAAAAAATTGAGTACCTAACAATCATAGAGAGACATAAAAAGGTATGCTCTATCCGATGAATAGTAAAACAAAGGCACTTATTGTAAAAAAAGAGCATAGCGAATCTTTCGTCCACGGCATACCTTTTTATGACTCTATGATTGTAACTCAATTTCACTATTTTTTGACTTAGGCCTCTTTCGTTCTGAGGGTGCGATACTGCTTTCAGCCATTTTGACTAAAAGACCCATCACACCGCGGGACGTCATGCTTAGCTTAGCATTGGTAAACATCACCCGTACTTTGTTGTGACTACTAGTGATTGCGATGTTTGTTTACTTGTGCTTGACGTCATATCCGACGCCATGACACTGCGAGTTGTTTGCCCACTAGTTTAAAATAGTTTTGGAAAAATTGCTTTAACCTTCGTTAAACTTTAGTTTATTACTGAAATATAGACTTTGTAGTAAATAGTAACTGTGTCCCCACATTATGGAAGCAGACTTAAGAATCTTTTATCATGCCTATTTTGAATTATTCTACAATAAATTGCTTAAAGTCAGAATACAGTGGTCAAGTCGTACATTTTGATACATATTTTAAATAGATAATAGAAAAAAAGAACACTTTATTGTACTAAATTATTAACCTATTTAAAACCAATTTAGAGGCTAAAAATTTTACCCATGCCGGGATTCGAACCCGCGACCTCTGGCTATCCGTGCCAGCGCTCTTTCCAACTTTGCCAATGGGCGACTCACCGGCATCGGTAAAATTTCGAACCTCTTTACAATATTCTCTGTATTACTTTATTGTACTGTTCAACTACAAACAAACGGACGGACAGATTGACAGTGGAGTCTTAGTAATAGGGCAACGATATTATTGACCGTAATTTTGCTATCTATCAAGACCACACTTATTAAAAGGGCAATTTATTTGAAGCAAACTAGAATGTTACTTTGTGCTACGCGCAATCCCGCATCACCCTGACATCAACGGCTGGTCGTTTAATAATGACATCGCCGTGCTACGCACTACCAACAACATCGTCATTGGTGATCACGTCAAAACCGGATCTATAGCCGGCCCAAATGACATTCCGGCAGACGGTCAATCTGTCTTGACTGCCGGATGGAGTGGAGCTTCAGTAAGTTACAAAATAAGGACTTTACCTAACACAAACTTATCATCAACTGTCAAATATATGCACTAATAGTTCGAAATGGAAAGTTTCGGATCTTTGGTCCGTTCGTTTGGATATTTTGTGCATATATGTTTGTTAAATATCAGTTAACGCGTTATCGTAATGTTATCGCTCTCTTCACCTGTAGTTGTAGTGGGCAAAAAGATAGCGGAGACATAATTATTATGTTACAGCGCATCATGCGAATATGACGATAAATACGGACGTGATTAGATATCTGATACGAATGTTTCAATATCTAATGTCGCTTCGTGGATCTAAATCACTCTCGATTTTGCTATATGTATTAAGTTTCGGAGGAATACTTTTGTTTTATGACAAGTTATTGAATCCAGTAGTCCTATAACGGGCTCTAATAATCTTCAGGGTCAGAGGTCAAGGTAGGAGTGCCACAGGATCGATTTTGGGGCCGTTCCTCTTCCTCGTAGGTATATATATTATGTAAATGATTTGCCGTTCATAGTTCAAAATATTTCATATATAGTATTAATTCCAGATGACACGTCACTTATTTATAAAATTAAGATACAAGAGAATGACCTTGACACTACAAATAATGCTCTCTCAGGTACTAAATTGGTTAACTTATAATAAATATTGTTAAATTAAAAAAGACAAATTGTATAAATTTCACTCGTCCAAATGTCAAAACGGTTGATAGCAATGTAATATTGGGAACGAAAAATTAGACCTTGTGAATGAAACTGTATTTCTAGGTAGCACAATTGATGTAAATCTTCAATGGGATCCTCATATAGAAAAATTAGCAAATAAGTTTAGTTCAGCAGCATATGCAGCTAAAAGAATTAGGGAACTAACTGACATCGCAACTGCTAGGCTTGTTTATTTTAGTTACTTCATAGTGTTATGTCCTATGGCATACTACTGTGGGAACGGGCAGCAGACATTGGGACGATCTTCGTCTTGCAGAAGAGAGTGATCAGATTTAATTATAAGCCAGGCAGTAGAGATTCGTTAAGAGATTTCTTTGAAGAAACTAACATCCTGACAGTTACCAGTCAGTATATCTATGAAAACATTATGTACGTCAGGAAAAATATTAGTAACTTTAAAACTTTAGGGAGCCAATACAATGTAAATACTAGAAATAAACATAAACTTTTGTTCCCACTATTTAGGCTGGCAAAAGTTATAACATCCTTCATGGGGCATTGTACAAGCTTCTACAGTAAAATTGCTGAAGATATAAAACGCGTTTCAACAAATGTGTTAAGTAGACTTTGTGCCAAAAAGGCTACTATTACATAAATGATTTTTTAGATGATAATGATGTCTGGAATTAAAGTCAGTAAAATGCATGAATTCTGTTTTATAATAAGTAATTATGTTAACTCTGTTAATTAAAGACTTCAAAAAGACTAAGTTTGGAGTTTTTTTCACTTTTTCCCCAAAATGATCTAGATTTTGAAATTCATTTCTAGTCACCTGGTTTGAATTGTAACGTTCATATAGCCGTAGTTTATGCGCTACTTTGAATAAAACATTTTCATTTCATTTCAATTCCTGCGGCTGCTAATGGGGAGAGACCGCGAAAGATTGTGTGATGGGAAAAGACATATATTTAGCAGTAGACAGACGTGGACTCATGATGATAATGATGTGTCTAATAACTGAATATTAGTAAGAAACAAATTTTATGGCATTGGATATAGAACAAAATTAGTAATATGCAAGTGATCACCAAATTTGTGGTAGCTTAAGTATAACCAAGTTACATACATAGTGCTTCGGGAACGGAGTCGAATCACTGACGCCGTGGATAAGTCAATTAACTATCTAGATTTTTCTACAAATACTAGCTCGTCTTCAAAAACCCTAGGTTTACACTTGGTATGCGATGCTGACACTTTGACTTTTTCAATAAATACTGAGGTCAAATTAATATTTGAAATGTTACATAAAAAAACTGTTACATGCTTTTAGTCACTGTCCGTCATAATTATTTGCACTTATGGGGCAGAAATCTATTCAAGGCAGTGGTGAGAACATGACATGCTCATTCAGAACAGACATTGTTTTAAATATTTTAGATACAATTCAAAAATTATACAGGCTATTATGGGTCAGTTACCTACTCCTAGGACTAATCTCGAGTTTCCCTTCTTACACTCAAGTGTCGACTATGCCGGGCCAGTACTCATCGCCAATAGAAAGGGCAGAGGGTGTAGACTTATAAATCCTACCTTTGCATTTTGTCTGCCTTGCAGTGAAAGCCGTTCACATCGAGCTCGTCACGGACTTGACCAAAGAGGCTTACATGGCCGCTCTCAAGCGTTTCGTGGCACGGCGAAGCAAGCCTAGAAGTATTTTGTCGGATAACGGCACTAATTTTGTCGGTGCTTCTAATGAGCTACAGCGATTCTTATAATAATAATATAAGCCTTTATTTCTTGACTTTCGCTTACTATAAAACTAGTTTTAAACAGTTCATATTGTCACTAGCACTGAAACTCGTCAAGTTGTCTCTCGACATAGGCCTCCTCCATGTTTTTCCACATCGCCCTATCCAATGCTGCTCTTCGGAAGCTTGGTGGCAAATCATCCTCCCATCGTTTGTGTGGTCTTCCTCTCCTCCTTATCCCATCTCTTGGGTAATATTCTGTGATTCTTTTGGTCCATTTCTCTGTTTTATCTCTCAGCATGTGACCTGTCCATCTCCACTTTAACTCTCTTACTTTGGTGATGATGTTGGTAATTTTAGTTATTTCTGCTATATCTCTGATCCTTTGCTTGTCATTTATTCTAACATTCAACATACTTCTTTGCATGGAGTTTTGATATACTTGAAGTTTGTGTTCTAGTGATTTGGTGAGGGACCAGGTTTGGCATCCATATGTTATGAACTTATGATTGGGAGGATACATGTGTTGTACAACTTACTTTTTTCTACAATAGGCACATGTTTGTTCTTCATGATTTCTTTGAAAGACTAGTATCTTTTCCAAAAAAGAGTTACTCTGCGTTCTATTTCCTTTTTCATTGAGTCTTTAGGTGAAATAAGTTGTCCCAAGTAGACATATTCTTCCACATATTCCATGTCTTTTCCATCTAGTGTGATTTGGTCTTTGTTTCCATTTGTCATAAGTTTTGTCTTCCCTTTATTCATTGTCAGACCTACTTTTTTGCTTTTTTTTTGCCAATTGTTGGATCATATTTTGGAGGGAGTGTGAGTCGACAGCGATTCTTACAGGAGTGCAATTTAGCCTCCGATATGGCGCAGGAGGGCATAGAATTTTCTTTTGTGCCCCCTTATTCTCCACATTTTAATGGCATAGCTGAGGCTGCCGTCCGTTCCACTAAGCACCATCTTCGAAGGTTGCTCCAACTCGCTAAGTTCACTAATGAAGAATTAGCAACTCTTTTGATACAGGTTGAGGCAATATTAAATTTACGTCCCCTCGTTCCACTTTCCACTGATCCCTTAGACTTTTCCGCGCTGACTCCTTCCCATTTCCTTATTGGACGCTCGCTGATGTCTGTTCAGCATCCACAGGAGCTCGATGCCAGGATTGGCCGACTAGAGAGATACCAAAGTGTGGAACACTTAAAACAGCACTTTTGGAAGCACTTTAATGTGGAATATATCTCTCTGCTACAGCAACGGACAAAATGGTTCAGTTCAACAGGCAAGCTGAGCGTAGGGACGCTGGTGCTAGTCAAGGACAAGACGCAGCCACCTCTTCTGTGGCTACTTGGGCGTGTCGTCAGGATCTTTCCCGGAAGCGACGGCGTGGCGCGCGTGGTCGAGCTGAAGACCAAAAAGGGTCTACATTTCTTTCGTAAGAAATAATCTGGCACAGATAGCCAGAGGTCGCGGGTTCAAATCCCGGCATGGGTGGAACTTTTAGCCTCTAAATAGGTTTTTAAAATAATCTTCAATTATGCTGCTGCTATCTGGAATCCAAAGTAAAGTATGCTTTTAAGAACGATTGAAAACAGCTTCACGAGATTTCTTGCCTACAAGGGTCAACCCGGCCCTTTTCAAATCTCTTATAGCGAATAAGATATTAACCTGGTTGTTAACGAATACATGTTTTTGTACTTTTTAACATAGTACGCAAAATTCTGGATGCTCCGGACAATCTAGAACAAATAAACTACTCTGTTCTTAGATCGAATACTAGGCCATCAAATCGCAATCTTGTCCAGGCTAATATTAATAACTTCTGTAACCTTGGCAAATAATCACGAAAAACGAGGATGATACAACTTCTATTACATAATAATACTAACATTGCTTACGTCATTTGTGATAATACGTAAAATGCTCTAAGATTGTCACGGTTACAATTCTGATTAAAAAAAATTAAAAGTACAAAGTTAAAAGAACTTAAAGATTTCCCAAGTTTAGATAATAAAAAAAATTAAAGTCAATTTTTAAATGGGTTTTGAGCTCAGAAGTTTAACTTACCTTATGATTGGAATTTTCTATTAGCTACTTTTTAAAATGCCGCAACAACCTGTGAGTGAATTTTATTTATCACACGTTATTGTACCTACAGCCTACCAGTGACGTAATTGGTGTTGACTCGTAACATAAAAATAAATTTATCTGCGGAAGTCATATATCTGATTAATTTCAGATAACGGATTAGCGAGGAGGTATAAAAGTATCGAATTATATCATTAAAAAAAAACAAGTGGATTGTACTCTGACAAGATGCAAGTGTTTTTCCTGTTGGCGATATGCCTAGCTGCCGTTCAGGGTACGTAACTAAATGAAAATACTTCACTATCTGATAGAAGTAGTTTACAAATTTAAGTACCAGGAAATATGTAAGTATGTTTATTTCAAAGGAAATACCAAATTTCGTTTTTATGGACGAATCTCCAATTTGTTTTTTTTTTTCGAAAAATACATTAGTTTTACAAGATAGGTACCAACTTTCGAAACAAACAAAATGTATTGATCGATATAAACCCTTTATATGTCCCCACGGGTCTCTTCCTGTATCGCAGGAAGGTTAGGCCATGCTCCACCACGGGGGCCAAGTCCGGGTTGGTGGAGGATTGTAAGACAGTGTCGGGCCTTACTGTCAGAAGTTATCAAGCCGCCCATAAGGCCTCTGACATTGGCTTAGCAATTGCGATTACACGACAGCCGGTGCCAACGGTTTAACGTTCCCTGCGAAGCACGGAAGCGTAAAATGTATCTTTTACAATTTGCATCCCTATTTGAGAGCCATAACTAATTGAACGTGTCTTAAAAAGGATATCGAATACGCTAGTTTTTTTATCACGGCACTTGGAGGTGTGTGAAGTATCGGTTGTCAGCTAGAGCGGAGCTTGACTCGGCCGCGTGTCCGCGGGTTATTGTACTGATAGACGGAAAGACCTTACCTGTTTGTGAATTTTTCGAAACAAGATTTCTCAACTTAATTTATTTAATTTTATTCTATGCTTAAATGTTATAGTCTAAATGGATTTATTATTTGGGATTCAATAATAAGTTGTATGAGTCTCAAACTTGTTGCAGTTAACGTGAAAATATTAAAAAAATGGTGAAATTGACGGCCCCAACGTAAACCAACGTATTTCTACGATGCAACTTTACAGGAGTGCAATTTGGAATTGAATCTTGTCGAAAAAGTGTATATCCTTCAGGAAACGCTTATAATATCAATTGAATCTTTTTAAGACACAACATTTTTTTTACTTTTTTATTTAAATATCAACATATCAAAGGATGACAAACACATTCGATAGTTTTTTTCTGTTAATGAAACCTTACATTTATTGTTAATTCCTTCAATATCACCGGTGGAATAGAATTTTACGTTTTATTCCACCGGTAATATTAAAAAATACAATTATTATTAACCAAACTCTTGTTACCGCTTATAGACTGATTCTTTAATATAATTATATTGCAGATACTATTATTTACATTAGGATCGTTGAAATATGTGTAGAACTCTGTAGCAAATACATTTTTGCTATAAAAGTAAAATAATTATATTAGTGGTACGGATTGAAGTAGGACTCTCATCTCGCCGGTTTTATTATTACGAGTATATGACTGTTTCACTAGGAATGATAACCCATTTGTACTATTTTGTTATCCTTCGCTTTAGGTACTATTAGATGAAAATTTACGTCTAGAAAAATATCCAGATTGCAGCTGTTAAGAATGATCGATTTAGGGTTATATCTTTGGGTCATAGTTATGACCATTTTTGTGCTGCACAACTACCGCGTCTTCTTAACGTCTCCATGACAAAAAATCTAAAATTTGGTTACTTGGGCCAGAACTTTGCGACTTTGACTGACTTGCAATAATTTGGTCCTCCTCAAAGCAGTTTAAGGGGACGCTGTGCACCATGAAAGATGGTCCATTCTCTGAGAAGTATCGCAAAAACAGTCGGGGTTATCGCTGTCCGGAAACCCCGCTTGGATATGTTATCCTGTGTTATATTCAGAGGCGTCAGGGCGTACTTGCAACTGATATAACGAGGATATCCTGGAAGAACCGAACAAACCTATGAAATATTCACAAAAAATATATATCGGTAAAGATATTTTGGAGGAATTCGAAAACACTGACACGAGATTCTTATAATTACATATTGTGTATTATGAAATTCAGACTGTTGGTAATTGGAGAGATAGACATACAAACGTAGGTACTCATCTAGATTTTTTCTTACAGCTCTGCCAGCAACGGAAAAGCACATAATTGTCGATTCAGTGGTAGACACCAGCGTGCAACCCTATGTGGCTTCTATGCTGTTCTCGGATAATCTGATTTCCTACGAACATAGTTGTGCTGGAACTATTATCACCTCTTCGAGTATTCTGTCAACCTCTCGCTGCTACCGGTAAGTAGTTGACCCCCCCAATTTAGAACACTAACAATCTGTTAATCTTCTCATACCAGCTATCACATGACAAATGTGCATACAAAATAAGCCACAGACAGCAGCTTATGGTATATTAACAAGCTACTTTTACATGAAAAAGATGATGAGATGACTGAGTGCAAGATAACGATTAGAGGCGAAAGAGTGGGACAAGTAAAAGAATTTGTCTATTCGGGGAGTCTGTTTACGAGGGATGGAAAATGTGAAGGTGATATATAAAGAAGAGTTACAGCGGGAAATTGTGTAAACGGTGTCTTACACTCCAAAAGAGCTGGATTGGCTATTCATAATGGTGTCCTGGTCCCAACACTTATGTGTAGTAGCGAGACTTGGGTGTGGCAAAAGAAGCAAGAAAGTAGAACTAATGTAGTAGAAATGGGGTCCTTGAGAAGTACGTGTAGCGTTACTTTGAATGACAGGATACGCAATAGTCTCATTAGAGAACATTGTTGACTGAAAAAGGGTGTAGTAACTAGAATTGATTGGTTTTGGTTTGGACTTGGAATTTTGAATTGCGTTGGTTTGGACTTGTGGAGAGGATGAAGAAAGAAAGATTGATGAAACAAATGTATTTTGCGAATGTGAGTGGAAGGGCTGATAAAAGACGTCCCAGGCGGACATACATCGACCAAAAAGGGATGTATTAGCAAAGGGAAAGATAAAAAGTACCCGGAACCGGCGTGCGTGCATGCAACGACTTATGAACGTTGATGAAGCGAAGGTGATCTGTCAGGATCGTGGCAAGTGGCAGTCCCTGGTCTCTGCCACCCCTCTGGGATACAGGCGTGAGGTTATGTATGTATGTAAGTACTTCAGAGCGGTAGCTCTTGACTAGCAATAGAGGTCGTATGTCCGCCGTCCTTGATTTATAGATATAGCTTCAATTTGGGTGTATTTCCATGTTTGTGATGTCCTAGCCTGGTTACTATAGCACCCTAGTACCCAAGTACTCTGGTTTGGGAGACGAACAAGTAATGGTGTTGTGTTGAAGTAATATAAAAGTACAAGTGTAAAGTACACTTGGTGGCTAAAAAGCTACTATAATATTAAGGATTATTTAGATGACAATGATGTCTGGAATTCAAGCAAGTAAAATGCATGAGTAATGTAAAATTTGTGTTAAAGACCAAGTTTGGAGTTTTTTGTCCATTTTTTATCCAAAATGATCTAGATTTTGAAATGGACACCTAGTTTGAGTCGTAACGTTCATTGAGCCTTAGTATCTGCGCTACTTTGAATACTACCATTTCATTTCATTATATTTACCCGACTACAGCGAAGCCCAAAAGGAGGGTAATGTGTTTATTACCCGACTGCAGCGAAGCCCAAAAGGAGGGTAATGTGTTTAGTGCGTATGTATGTATGTATGTAAGTATGTCCGATTCTATGTTCCCTCATAACTCCTTAACCAATGGTCAGATTTTGTTAAACAAGGTGTCATTCGATTCGGCATCCTTGCGCGGGTGTCATAGGCTATATAAAATCAAAATTATGCGATCAAAACCGTGACGAAAAATAAAATTCGTTAAGAAGCTTCGTTAAAGTACAGCTAGGAGCCACTAGATGGTGCTGTTATATTTAGTTTATTGAATTCGAATACTAATTTTATTGAACTACCCCCAACAGGTGTGAAATATTTAAAACAGAATTTTGCGGATGACGTAGGTTACATAAAATCAGCATTAATAGAGAACCAACGGAACAAAAAATAACATTTACTTTAAGCAATTAAAATACCACTTTTAGCCACTTGATGGCGCTGCTATATTTTATTTATTTTAACACGTGTATACATAATTTCGGCTTTGGTCTACATGTAAACAAACCATTTATAGAATCGGTACAAATGCGGAAAGAAATAATTCCTATAAAGTGGTTTGATCCTTCTAGATCATTCATTTAATTAAAAAATATAATTTTGTTTAACTACGCCTAACACGTGCAAAGTATTTAAAAGAGAATTTTGCGGGTGTCGTTGATTACATAAAATCAGCATTGATAGAGAACAAACGCAACACAAATAATATTCACTTCTAAGTAATTAAAGTACTGTAGCATTAGTTCCTCTACCCAACCACAGATAGCGCTGTTTGTGTTCTAAATTGCGGTATGGTTTTGTCCGAAGGCCCTACATAATATTAAACAAAATTGGACCAATACTGACTGTCCACTAATAATTGGCACGACTAGTGACGTAGGTAATATACCTCGCTTTGCGCTGTGGTGCGAGTAGTACAATTACTAATCCTTTCGGTAATCCTTAGTAAGTTTCATATTGCTTCAGTAAATAAATCCCTAAGTACGTGCTGTCGTGCTGAAACAACGTTTCTCTTCTTGTCTGCTGAAACCCTGTCCTACAGTACCACTTTTAGCCACTAGATGGCGCTGGCATATATTTATTCTAGTACATGTATAAATTTACATAATATCAGCTTTGCTCTACATGTAAACAAACCGTCTATAGAAACGGTATAAGTGCTGAAAGAAATAATGCCTATAAAGTGTTTATTTCTTTCTACGCCATTCGTTTATCTCATTAATTTAAGAAATATAAAACTCATAGGGGGTAATAATACATTACTGCAGAGGCCGAGAAGTAAGGGATTGCTGGACGAGTTTGGGATAGACGGCCGAGTCGTAGACGAGGCCGTCTAGAACGAGTCCTGCAATCCCTGTTCCGGCCGAGGATTGTATAATGCTTTTCTCAAACAATGCGAGGAAATATTAAAATAATTACTAGGTAATTAAGAAATAATAGTTTAGTTTGCCGCCTTTTTTATTTTTTAAATACACTAACATATTTGAGCACCATGTTTAACCGCACAAAAACCAATACCATAGATTGTTTTTTTTTTTAATCTTGCAAGTATGCTTAGATAACTTAGTAGGTGGTTGGCTGTGTGTAATTTTTTCTTAGTCAGTTTAATTTTAGTAAGTAAATTTAAAAAGTTACAGCAGCGGACGGTAATGGATTTTCATACTTACTTTACTGGCTTAGGCCAGTAAAGTGAGGCGGGAGCCATAAAAGAGAAACTTTGTGGCTTTATTTCATGGTAATAACACAAACATTTCCGAGCATGTTTGAGAAAAAATTATTAATTTTTTAACACTGATATTGATTTCCTACTGACACTTAGACCAAAACTAACTGAACAAAATAAATAAAGTGTAGCACGTAACTCCTTTTCCCCTGTGCGGTCATAGTCAGACAAGCTGGGTTCAAAGAAGAAACAATAAATGATAAAAAAATATTTGAACGCTCTCACTGGTAACCGAAGACGGATCCTCCGTGACCTCGTATCGTAGGACCCATGAAATTTTAAAAAATTCTCGCTCTATTCATCTTAACGAATTTTATCTCGTTTCCTCCGAAAATAAGATTATGATTTTGTGTTAGGTTTCCTGTTCACTTGTGAGACCAAAGATTGCTTATCTACACCTAAATATTCAGTAAAATTTTTCAATGCTTTAGGGGGCCACCTCAAGATGAATTTGTTATAGTTTCATTTTAATACCGGTAATATTTTGGCATTCAGAAAACCAAGATTTTGTATGTCTCCACGCCCATGCCACAACTCTAAATAACTACGCCAGGCCGAAGGCCGAGCCCCATCATGCGGGTGCGAGGAAACTTGCCGCGACAAGGTTGAAGGCCGAGCTCAATACAGGTCGCGGCACGGCCGAAGGCTGTGAAGCGGGCTAGAGGAATACTCCCACGGCGATTCCAAATGCTGAGCTCTATTTACGCTGATGCCAAATGGAGAGACTATTAGCGCGGCCGAAGGCCGCGACAGTTACTTAAAGTTGCTGTTAGGAGGAAACCTGTCGCGCCTTTGTACAGGCCGCGGCTGAAGGCTCAGACCATTTATGTTCCCATTTACAAGTCCTTATTCTAAGTAATTAGCGAGACCGAAGACTGGGCCCAGCAATGCAAGCACGAAGAATTCTACTCTGGAGGTATCGAAAGCTGAGCGCCGTTCAGGTCGAAGAGATAATTCGTGACTATTCCAGTCCCCACCTACAATCGTTAACATTAAATAACTAGGTGCAGTGGAGCGTTTTTAGGCTACATAAAAAACAGACAATTTATGTAAGGATAATAAAGAAAAAAATCTGTCGTTTCCTTTGCAAATATTCTAGATAGTTTAACACCATTAGACCATATTCATTATACTAGCTAAAAAATATCGTACGACATAAATTTTTAATGCAGGCAGGTGGTACCTATGACTATATCAAACAAGTATATCAGTAAAAATATTTATGATTTGCCGCGACATGTCCATTGTCGAACAAAAGAAAATAAAGCAATAAACTAAAATTCATTTAGGAAATAAAATAATATAACGATTTAAAGCATGTAAACAGAACAGATGGACATTTAAATTTTATCGTTTTACTGAGTCACTAAAAGGTCAAAAATAAAAAAAATATTTAAAAAAATAAAAGAACCCGACTGCAGTGATAAATCAACTGAAAGGGAAAAAAATAAGAAAATTTTATTTTCAAATGCTAATGTCGAATCAGAAGAGTTCATGCTGCTTTACTTGAGGGACCAAATAATATTACTTTATAAGCATTATTTGCTCAAACTGTTGCATTTATTATTTTATATAAAATGATGCAGTCG
Organism: Yponomeuta sedellus; assembly: GCA_934045075.1. Taxonomy (NCBI): domain Eukaryota; kingdom Metazoa; phylum Arthropoda; class Insecta; order Lepidoptera; family Yponomeutidae; genus Yponomeuta; species Yponomeuta sedellus. The sequence goes on along the minus strand of OW203723.1, from coordinate 7,105,335 downwards.
GGACCCATTAGAGGACTTTAAACAAACAGTAATGGGTCCCGACTGCAACATTTTATATAAAATAATAAATGCAACAGTTTGAGCAAATAATGCTTATAAAGTTATATTATTTGGTCCCTCAAGTAAAGCAGCATGAACTCTTCTGATTCGACATTAGCATTTGAAAATAAAATTTTCTCATTTTTTTCCCTTTCAGTTGATTTATCACTGCAGTCGGATTCTTTTATTTTTTAAAATATTTTTTTTTATTTATTAATTGTTAGCGTTACTGGGTATAAGGCTTGGGGCCTTCTGAACCAGTATTTTCTGTTGACTTAGAGGTGTGAAAGTTGCTAAGTAAGATCTTGTAGCAATCAAGTTTTAAACTAGGGAAATGATACAAAAGTTATAAATCTTGCTAAATTATCTGAAATATTTAAACAATCATTTATAAATTAAATAATAAATTATAATATATAAGAGTCCTTCAACTGATACATGTAAGTAATTAAGTTGACAGGCACTTTTCATAAAATGTAAGGCTAAAAACCTATTTGGAGGCTAAAAATTCCACCCATGCCGGGATTCGAACTAGCAACCTCTGGCTATCCGCGGGCTGCAAGGGATGCAAATTATTTCAGCCAGATATCGCTGCATGTACGCAATACAGAGAATATTGTAAAGAGATTAGAAATTTCACTGATGCCGGTGAGTCGCCCATTAGCTCAGTTGGAAAGAGCGCTAGCACGGATAAACGGAGGTCGCGGGTTCGAATTCCGGCATGGGTGGAAATTTTAGCCTCTAAATAGGTTTTTAAAATTGTCCTTACCACGGGTAAGAGCATTAAAAAATATATAATGATTTATGGCTAAAAGTTAGTAATAAAGCTCTAATACAAAAGTATTAGATCTTTATTACTAACTTTTCATGTTGATTTAACGTGAGTCTTTACTTTTTAGTTACCTCGCCCTCCTAACACGCAGGTACTCCAGTACCTCCTGCTCTGTTTGTTGAAGATAATTAGCTCTTTATACTTTTGAAGTAAAACTTTCAAAAATTTATAGACACGTATATAGACCCGTTTTTTACTGCTGCTCCGACTCTCCATGGTTTGCTGGAGGAAATCTCTTGTAGAGATAAGCTCGCCTGTGTACATGTTATTTCTTATGTAATGTACTATTTAATATTTCGTGTGCAATAAAGTATAATTAACGTTAAATTACTTAATTAACTTTCGTGAAAACTACATCAAATATTGGATCAAATAAAATCATACACTCTTAAGTAATAATTAAAACATAATATGCAAGTGATTTACAAATTTCAAGCGACTTCCAACTCCTAAACAAGGAATATCTTAGGAGTTGGACCTCTTTCGACAAGTGACTTAAATCATAATTAATCAGTAACTAGACTTAAAGTAGGAAAGGTTAAGTTCAGCAAAACAACGTTAAACCTGAGATTGTTCGCAGTGGGCCTCATAGTTGGGCCATTGTACGTAGCAAGCGCTAAGCTAATACTTCAGACACTAGGGTTTCCTTGCGATGTTTTCCTTTACCGATAATATAGTAAAAAATTATTATATATTTTTTTTTAACTAATGCTATCTATTGTGTTTGTAAATGATTATTGTAACCGTAAAAAATCATTACAATATCGATGTCACCCTTTTGTATCCAATTAGATTTTGTTATTTGCCGCTGTCACGAATTGATATTGTAGTATCCGGTTATCTTGTTTAGTAGTATCCAATTCACATGCTGTCCCTTCAATTTCCAGAGGTCACGATGAGGCCAGGTGGCGAGCGCGCGTCGGCTCGGCGTTGGCGAATAGTGGCGGGACCGTCTACACGCTACGCGCCATCACGCGTCACCCTGACCATCTTGGCTGGTCGTTTGATAATGACATCGCCGTGCTACGCACTACGAACAACATCTTCATTAGTGACCACGTCAAAGCCGCACCTATAGCCGGGCCGAATTACATTCCTGCAGACGGCGACTCTATCTGGGCTGCCGGATGGGGTAGAACTTTGTTCGTAAGTAAAAAATCGTACTTTAACTTACCTAATACAATTTTAAAAACCTAGTACAGGCTATAAATTCCACCCATGCTGGGACTCGAACCCGCGACGAAACTTATCATCAAAATATATGCACTAATGTTTCGAAACGGATTGATTTTCAGAATTTTGGTCCATTCGTTTCGATATTATATGTATATATTTGTTAAATGTCAATCCGCTATTTGACACGTATCAAATAAGACGCGATAAATGAATATTTTCTATGGTATTTAACGTAAGAAACCGAAATATATTCATTCTAAGTATGCAGGATGGCTGCAAGATATGCAAAGTAAAAAAAAAAATCCTCGTTTAATTCGTAACGGCGAAAACGCTATCCGCCACCTTGAAACCATCTAAAGTATTTAAACAAACATCTTTCAGCCAGAGCCAGTGGACATTGATTATTATAGGACTTACATCAAAGTGATCTTCACATAAATACACCCGAGTTTCAATTGATAAAGAGTCTCTTTTGGCAAGTTAGAGCCAAGTTTTTCGAATGTTAATTTCACTGGGTACACGAATCCACAACCTCCCGGGGGTCTTTATTGACGTGCTTTCTTATTTTCGAACAATGCAACAATGATAATTGCTATATTTTTTATGTAAATTCGATGAAATCATAGTTGCGTTGTTGTTATTGCAACGTTCAACGTTATTGTCACTATGCTCAAAGATTACTTACAGAAAATTGAATGTCAAACTCTGTTTACAATTTTTTGGACTTCAAACCATAGACAAAAATGGCTAACCGCGTTTTTAGCTGTTTAGAAAAATGAAGTTTTAAAATATATTTTTATGTTGCTTTTAGGTCCTCAAAATGTATCCTAAAATATTTTTTGGTCTAATGGAAGAGTTATTTACCGTTTAAGACTTACTTAAAAAGAGAGTCAAATAGCGGATTAACAATATTATTATTGCTGTCGTCACCTCGAGTCGATGTGGGCAAAAAGGCAGCGGATACATACGAGTATTATGTTACGGCGCATTATGCGAATATGGCGATAAAAACGGACGTGATTAGATCTCTGATAAGAATAATCCAATATCGAATGTGGTTTTGTGCTTCTCAATTATTCCTGATTTTACCACAAGTTTAAGTTTCGCAGAAATAGTTTTGTTTTCATGAAAAGTTATTGAACCCAGTAGTCTGATTGCAAGCCTGCGGCTGCAAATAGGGAGAGCCCGCGAAATATTGCGTTATCGGCAAAAGGCGTGTACTCAGCAGCAGGCAGAGGTGGTCTGATATTGATAATGATTAGTCTAATAACTATATGAGAAGTCACTATTGTTTCTACTTTTAATTTTTAAACTTGTTGCTTGTGCTAATAAGAAATTTGATAAATTAGTTATCGCTCATTCCGCAGTAATTACGTAGAAATTTATTTTGGCTGTGCTCATATGTAATAATTTTTCGCTGTTGATTTCCCTAACAACAAACCGATTTCAACCCTGTATGTCCCCACTGCTGGGGCGCGGGTCTCTTCCTGCGTTCCAAGAAGGTTAGGCCATACTCCACCACGGGGGCCAAGTCTGAGTTGGTGGAGGTTTTTAAGACAGTGGCGTTCCTTACTGTCAAAAGTTATCAAGCCGCCCATAAGGCCTCTGACATGGCTTAAAGATGCCATTACATGACAGCCGGCACCCACGGCTTGACGTGCCTTGCCAAGCACGGAAGCGCTCGGAAAAATGCCACTAGCGGTAGTAACGGGACGGTCGCCCATCCCGTACCTGACCGCTCCTGTTGCTTCACTCGAGTGATTGATTCCAATCACTCCGTTCGACTAGGCCACGAGCACTTCAACAACAACAAATTCATTTAAAATAAAATAAAAAACTAGATATCGGTAAGAAAAAATCTATCAGCATTATCTATCTCTGTCATAACATTGAGCTATATATTTATGTATTTATTTTTAGTTTACGTAGTTTATTTCTTTCTTTCATAGTTAGGTAGGTTATTCTATATTTATGTAGTATATTTTGTACACGTATATAGACCCGCTTTTTACTGCTTCTCCGACTCTCTAAGGTTTGCTGGAAGAAATCTCTTTCAGAGATAAGCTCGCCTTTGTACATGTTATTTCTTATGTAATGTCCTGTTAAATGTTTCGTGTGCAATAAAGTATAATAATAATTGTAGAAAAAAATAATTGATAGTACAAAATTAGTAATATGCAAGTGACCACCAAATTTTAGTTAGCTTAAGAATTACCAACTTACATAGCGCTTGGGGAACGTTGTTAATAAACGAAAACCTGATATATATACATAGCTTCCTTCAGATAGAGAGTAAGAGAAATTACTACGAGTACCCATCGCAGATTGGCGAAAGTGTGTGAAAAACTTAAACGCTCCTGTTTCCTCTCGATATTTTTCTTCCGTCGCTAATCAGCAAAGACTAAATATTTCTAATTTTTTTCAGCCTTACCGTGATCCATCCGAAGAACTGTACTACTCGAACCTTTTCGTAGTCAACCAACGCGAATGCACCAGTCGCTTCAATATTTTAACTTATGAAGTCACAGAGAATATGTTGTGTGCGGGCTGGCCGGGGACTCCGGAACGTTGCGACGGTGACGATGGAGGGCCTTTCCTACACAACGAAGTTCTTGTTGGTGTTAGCTCGTGGGGCCAGAATTGCGGAGCGCGTCCTTTACCGCGGGTTGCCACGAGAGTGTCAAGATACACAGATTGGATACTGGAAACAGCTTCGTAAAGATTAAAGGTCTGAACACGGCCCGGCAACGCGCGGCAGTACATCAATCTAAAATATGTTTAAATACTTACGAGGTTAGAGACTAAGACAGAGATGAAATGTACCATCCCTGTAACAAGCCCTACAAGCAGGGTTTTTACGCTTTCTCTAACCTTAGAAGTATTGAAAGTTTATTTTAGCTTGTTTCTTTGTTGTCCCTAGCTCCTCTTAATGAGGATTATAGTGCTTTGAATGAATTACAATAATTTTCGAGAGAAATGGCGTCAACAGTAAAATATATGTTTTTTAATACATTTATTTGCTTTGTTTCATTTAAGTGCGTAGAGATAGGTGAGACTTGAATTTTAGAAGGGTCCAGTACGAAGTTTCGAATGACGCTGTAGCGACAAACTTTGTGGCTATAAACTTTTAGCGAGACCAGAAAGATATGGGGTTTATTAAAACTTCAAACGAAATATCAACGTTTACACTTTAGTTTCTCCGTGTTACTTATAGTGTTACTTACAGTCAAGTCAGGAATTTGACAGGAGATAATATGCATTTCATAAAGGGGTTTGTGCTTTTTATGACAAAGACGATTATAAGAATCTTTGTGACCGCTACCTCTCTTGCACCGATAGGTTCCGTTATCAAACCTTGTATGTCCCCATTGCTGGAGCACGGGTCCTGCATCGCAGGAAGGTTAGGCCATACTCCACCACGGGGGTCAAGTCCGGGTTGGTGGAGGATTGTGGCGGGCCTTACTGTCAGAAGTTATTAAGCCGCCCAAAAGGCTTATGACATGGCTTAACGACTGCCATTATATGAAAGCTGGCACCAACAGCTTAACGTGCTTTGGGAAGCACAGAAGCGCTCAGAAACATACCACTAGCGGTAGTCGCGGCACGGTCACCCATCCCGTACCTGACCGCGCCTATTGTTGCTTAATTCAAGTGATTGATTCCAATCACTCGGTTTGCCTAGGCCACAAGCGCACATACAGTACTGTTTCCCGTAAATAATACTCAAATGCCTTCGGCAAACAGCCTCATTTACGAAGGGGGATCAAAAAGTAGTGAGAATGAGATAGAATATAATGACTATTGATAACGTAATAATTTATTTTCCTACATAGGCTCTGAGTCTCTCTACACACCAAGTCCAGCGCTTTCCCAAGGCTTCAATGCCTTTAAAAATTAATTTCAGAATCTTCTTGAAACTTGTCCAACAATATCTTTGTAATACGAGTATCAAGTAGATTTCGTTTCTGACTGTCGGTCAACATTCTCGGCACTCATCACTCACTCACTTTTCTCATATTCAAAATAGTTACAAAGTGGATTGAATACTTATTATATCTACATATTTCATATTTACATATGAAATGCCCGTTTCTTGAATTAAGTATCGGATGCTAACTATTCTATCGCTCAATTAAATTTTCTCGACTTTTGCAACTTTTTTTTGGGTGACTGACGTCGATGGATAATCGCAACGATGTTAATCTTCCGTGCTCGTTGTCCCTACTCGAAATTGAGAAGTTTTTGCGACTTTGCGACAGTGGAATACGGCGGAGCAGACTCTCCTAATGTTGCCTCCAAATCGCAATTAATCTCGTGTGTCGTTTTTTTTTAAACGGAGGTATTTAATAACGGCTCGCACTTCCCGTTTCTCCATTTTTGAGAGCACGTTCCGACACAATGCAAACAAATGACTACATTCAGAAAAAACAAAAGAGAGCCAAAGATTTTTTCTTTATTAATATAACAAATACGTATCTGAGCTATGCCTGCCAGTATTTTTTTACCAAGGAGTATGTGTCGTTCTCACTATTTTTTGATCCCCCCTCGTAATGTAAACTTTTCTAAGTGTCAGTAAAACATCAGAAAGAAAATTTTTACATAGCAACATAGCAATACTTTTAAAAAAATAGCACCACGTACCGTTTTTACGCAATGTTCGACGTTCAACGTTCCGAGACTTTATGATTTGACCCCCGTTAGTCTGCTGCTAAAAAATCGAATTTAAAAACACAAGTATTTTTAAATTTAAAAAATGTGAATATTTTCTTACGCAAATATAAACTAGTTGTGATTGTTCTTGATAAAGTTCAGGATAAAGAGATGATGAGACGAAGGTTAGTCTTTTAATCTTATTGGTAGTTTTTTTTTTGCTAGCATTATTATAGTCCTCTAAAGATTGGACTGACGGACCGACGGACGGATGGATGGATAGACGAACAAACAAACAGACGAACAGTGGGGCAGAGTAATCATAGGGTGCCATTTGGCACCCTTCGGGCACAGAACCCTAAAACTGAAACACGTAATAACTTATTATTAACGTTGTTAACGAATGGAATGATGAAATGTTAGTAAATAAACTTCTAATGCAAAATTTTTACGCTTCTAGCGCTCGTGGTCTAGTCGAACCGAGTGATTCGCGGCATCGGTCAGGCGCAGAATGAGTGACCGTCCCGTGATTACCGATAGTGGCATTTTACCGAGCGCTTCCCGCAAAGCACGTTAAGCCGTTGGTACCGGTTGCCATGTAATGGCGGTCGTTAAGCCCTGTCAAAGGCCTTATGGACGGTTTGATAACTTTTGAAAGTAAGGCCCGCCACTATCTTACAATCCTCTACCAATCCGAACTTGCCTCCATGGTGGAGTATAGCCCAGTGGTGGGAACATCCGCATTTCTCAAATTAGACAACGTATTTATTCAATAACTGTTACCTTTATATCACTACAATCTGCATAAAATTGCCTATCCGATTATTATACTTGTAATGCTAATAAAATTGTCAAAAAACTTACGTACTTTTCAAATGACAAGATGAATTTCATTATCACTATGGAAATAAGGCTTGAAATCGTCGCTTTTAGACCCGGATTGCATGTCAGCAAGGTACCGTTTTGTGACTATACATATAGCATACGATCTAAAATCCTGCGACATGATAAGACATGTTATAATTAGAAGAAACCAAGGTTCCAGAGTTCAAGACCCATCGGCTTAAACATCGGCATAGCCTGTCAGCCAAGGTATTGTTTTAAATGTGTGTATATGGACGCTGTGGATATTACCGATTCTAGGAAATGACATTGAACGAGGTTTTGGATGTACGTAGATAATGATGAGATTTTTGAAGGTTGCGTCCCAGAAGGGCAGACGGATAATGCTAACCACTTTGATCCACAGTCCACTCGTCGTTGTCCGATACGGTCATCGCGTAATCAAAATCCGGTGTTTAAATAAAGATTATTTTAAAAACCTAAAACATACTTTTATGGGTTTACCTCTTTATTATTTATTGTAAGTAATTTTATGCTATAGGTGGAGGGAATGTGGCATATTTTGGATAAGACTTGATTAAATACCTGAGATAAACATTTTGTGCATAAAATGTTCCATAAATAAATTAAAACGTGGTAGATAATACATTTCTCATATTAATCATCTTAGTAGGAAGTACTAAGGTTATCCCGTTTTAAAACCTGTAAAAAATACAGGGTAATTTGCAGTCAAACTTGACTGTAAATATTACCATATTTTTCTAATACGGTAATATTTACAGTCTTTCTAATAACTTATGTCGGCCATTTCTATTTGGCACACGATGCACCAATAAAAAATTGCCGCCATAACGATAAAATAACTATTGTATCGTAATGGCGGCAAAATTTTTAAAAGCCATAAATAAATTCATACAACTTACGAAATACGAAACAGATTTCGGGCCTCTATTTGCAACAAAGGATACCAATAAGAACAAGACAGTGTTTTGTGCTAGAGTGAAACCAAAGAACAGAAAGAGATAAAAGATATATTTTACTTCGCAGGAGTGATAATTTTTAAAATCCTATTTAGAGGCTAAAAATACCACCCATGCCGGGATACGAAGCCGCGACCTCTGGCAGAGTCCAACAGAGCTAATGGGCGACTCACCGCCCAGTCATTAATAAATCTCTAATTAATGAAAAAAAAATATAATGGCTTTTTCAATATTTACATTATGTGACCTGGTTCGCGTTAGAAGATTCCGGTTTCTGTAAGTTTTTTTTCTAGAGCCCTGTACAGTACTACACATCATAAAAATCCCTTCGGGAATCTACGTTCGCGCAGACTAGGAAGAAGTGTAACGAAAGTACCCGAAGCTATAAGTACATTCAACATGATCTTTAACCGATACGGTTAAGGTGCAGAATTGATTGCCGCAGTAGCGCTACCTGTTTCGCTCACGCTAATATTGCCAAACTAATAGTCACCTGCATCGATGACGTTGAATCAACCAATAGCAACAAAGGCGCGGCCTGCCATAAAATGAAACTATCTGATTGGTCGATCAACTTGCCGCACATCCAAAATTTGGTCATCTGCGCAGGTACATCCGCGGGACTTATTTCTTGTAGCACTGTACAGTGGAGTTGAAATAAATTTTGAAGGAGTGGATATGATTTTTTCTTGTCCAGAAACGTAAACGTTATTATATAAAAACACATGACTAGGCCTTAGACAACTAAACCGCAGCAAAATTAAATCATCAATTCCGCGCCGAATATTTCTTTATAATTTCATATACATAGTTACTTTTTTAAAATAAAAACATGAAAATTTGATTTAACAAACTCCGGCAGGGCATATAAAGTGTTAAGGGGTCTAAAAGGAAGCGGATAAACTAACTGTTATTAGTATTTCTTAATGATTTGCGATATTACCTTTAATATCGCAAATCTAATTAAAAAAATTAAGTGACTACCCGCAATAATTGACTGTACTCACCGTTTCAGTCTACCCGAGACCACGGCAACTGTAACGCTGACGAAACGTCGTGAAATAAGGTAATTACGTTTTATCAAATAAATAATCGCGATTAAAGCCGTTTAATATACAACTGTCATTAGTCAAACTAACGGCCATTTCTATTTTGCACACAATGCATTGAACACCCTGTATATTCGGAGTTTATCGTCAGTCTATATGCATATTTTATTATTCACTCAATGCATTCATAAAAATCGGCCAAGTTTATTTCGAGTCACGGGTTTTCGGGATCGGGGTTCCATAGTTGGCCATAGGAGGGAGTGGTTTGTGTCTTGAGTTTTATTAAACAACCATACAAACAAACAATATATACATATATATATATATATATATATATATATATATATATATATATATATATAAATGGCTACACAGGCATTTTTTTAACTCCGGGATTAGTCATAAAAAAGGACTAACATGACATTAAAATTATCACATAAATATTTTTTGGGTCGCATCTGAAAAATATAATATTGAGATGTTACAGTTTAATAACGTAACAATATTGTGAACATAAGTAATAAGGTAAATAAGCACTGCGGAGCACTAATCATCGGCCTATAGGTAGCCAATGCATTATGCTCCTCTTAACTATATTTAACGATTTTTTTAAACATTTACAGCACACAATATTGAGATGTTACAGTCTCACTGTGAAAGCGTAACAATATTGTCAACATAAGAAATACGGTAACTAAGCACTGCGGAACCCTAATCATAAGCAGCTACTGCAGTATGCTCCTGTTAGCTATATTTAACGATTTTTTTATACATTTACATCAAACAATTACATATGGGCTATGTCCAGCAGTGTACTAATATAGTCTGAAGAAGAATAAGAAATGTTTAACTCTAGCGGTTTTGCAAGCGCACGCCAGAATAAGCTTATTACACTTATCGTCATACTTATTGAAGCGCTCGTGGCCTAGGCGAACCGAGTGATTGTAATCATTCACTTGGTTAAGCAACAACAGGCGCGGTCAGGTATAGGATGGGTGAGCGTCCCGTGACTACCGCTAGTGGCATTATTCCGAGCGCTTCCGTGCTTCGCAAGGCACGTTAAGCCGTTGGTGCCGGCGGTCATATAATGGCAGTCGTTAAGCCATGTCAGAGGCCTTATGGGCGGCTTGATAACTTCTGACAGTAAGGCCCGCCACTGTCTTACAAACCTCCACCAACCCAGATTTGGCCCCCGTGGTGGAGTACGGCCTAACCTTCCTGCGTTGCAGGAAGAGACTCGTGCCCCAGCAATACAGCATACAAGGGTTGATAACTATAACGTCATATTTTGGACAATTCATACAATATCTTTCTAAATAATACAGCCTATGTATTATTCTGATGTATAACCCATATTATTGTATAGTTTCATTATAATCAATTCGGTATATTTTACATGAAAGCGTAACAAACATCCATCTACACTTACAAACTTTCGCGCTTCTAATATTAAGTCGGTTAGGGTAGGATAGGATTCTACTGAACGTGTGTATGTCACTGAAAGTTTAGGAGGGCTGGACAGATTTAAGAATAGTTTTGTATGCGTTTGGTGGCGCCCTGGATGATTTAGGTTCACAAATCAGTCCGGAAGATGGCGATGGCAGCAAGACAACGTCTGTCGGATCCGGTAGTATTATATAAAATAAATAACTCCCCGATAAGATAGGGCAGACGATTTTTCAAGCCATTTTTTCTAGACACTATTACCGCACGATTATTTATTATGTGTATCTAAGCTAAATTTCAGCTTTCTGGCACTTAGCGTCATTGAGCTAAGTTGCAGACAGATACCGCGTCTTCAAAACCTTAAAATGAGGGGGAAAATAGGTCGTCGATCCTAACCCTCTGGGTTACAGGCGTGAGGTTATGTATGTATATACATAAATAATGTGGTAAGTACAACAGTAAACCAGTTAATAGCGGTGGGGCTACTTACTTTCATATTTGTTTAATCAGTTCATGTCCAGCTGTGGACGAGTACAAGCTGATTGAATGATTGATAATCTGTACATGTAATACATCAGAGTATTAATAGGATATCGGATTAGTGTGGAGGTATAAAAGTATTAACTTATCGAATTATGTCATTAAAGTGAATTGCACTGAAACAAGATGCAAGTGTTTTACCTTTTGGCGTTCTGCCTAGCAGCTGTCCAGGGTACGTAAAGTAATTAAAATACTTCATATATAAATGTATATTTTTATAATTGCTGAATGTGTTGGCAAGCATAAATGTCGAGAGCAGCTGAACCGATCTCGCTAATTCTTTTTTTGGATATTCCTTGAAGTACGAGGATGGTTCTCACGGAGAGAAAAATAAAAAAAAATAAAGCTAGTTTGTAATATTATTACATAACTTTGTTACAAAGGCCGACTTATCTTTAAGAGAGATATTTTCCAGCCGACCTTAACAGAGGGTTTTCCAGCCAACCTTAACAGAGGGTGTTTAAAATGAGATAACGGGAAGAAGAGAGAAATATTTATAACTACATAGATAAGTAATAGTGTGATATAACAAGCTGTGCCCGCGGCGTTACCCGCAGTTTATTAGGGAAAATAAATTGTGTATTAACAGTAAAATATACTCGTATTTTCCCGCAGTTAACCGTAGCCTACGTGTAAATCCAGGGTGTCAGCTAACTCCATACCAAATTTTATTAAAATCACTCCTGCAGTACTCACTCACAAACTTTCGCCTTTATAATATTAATATAGTGAGATAACAATAATATATAAATAAAATACAGTGTGATGTGATTTGTATTTGAAATTGTGAAATTTTTGTTTTTTCTGTACAGCAAATCTACCTGGTCCACTTCATTTAGATCCGTCATGGACGACTTTAAATGTACAGGCTGCTTTTAACTGCAAAGATAGACGAACGTAATCATCTCTTCGTCTTTTTCGGTCCTTTAACTCCTAAGGGAGCATAAGGCCTCAACCACAGATTTCCACATCTGACGGTGGTTCGCGGCAGCTTCCAATTTAGACCAGCTACTGCCAATCGACTTGGTCTTTTGGTCTTTTCCAGGTGGTCCTTGGCCACCCCCTCTTTTGGTTGCCAAGGTGTACGTAATCATGAAGATTTTTTTTCACAGCTGTGCCAGCAAAGGACGAGCGCATAGTTGGCGGTACAGATGTGCAGATCAATCAGCACCCTTATGCAGCTTCTATGCTGTTGTCATGGGACCAGATTACGTACACACAACAATGTGTTGGCACTATCATCACCACTTCAGCTATTCTATCTGCTGCCTATTGCTACTCGTAAGTGGTGGAATCTTGACATGTACAGTGCCAAACACAAAAATAGCTTCTGGGATACAATTACCGTCTGGAAGAAATTGCTTTTAGCAACAAGACCGCCCTCTCTGCTCTGTATTTTACAATATGTACACTGGTGTTCAATAAAAAATATTCTTATCTTATGTTACGTAATCCCAGCTTAAAAACGCCCTCCTCCTCTAATACCGTGCTGAAGGATTTAAAGAAAGTTAAACTTGTATGCTGTTAAGGAATAAAGTGTGAACTCACATTTACCCACGTTACAAAAACGTGTTCAAAAAGTTTGAGAACACTAAAATGAAATAATTTCTTTTTATAATTTCGAATAAAATCTTTCTACGGAACCCTTCGCTGCGCGTGACCCAACATGCACTTTGATGGTATAATTAAGTATACTTTTGATGTCTCCATAATAAAACTGCCCTGTCGATATAGTTTTTGCCAAAATCTGCAGTAAATATTCTAAAACTACTAAGTAGTACGAGTATAGTCGCCATAAAAAATGGTGTGTATTTTATGTAATTCATCACATAAATGATGGGACAAAATTAAGAGACACAAGTCAAGTGACGTAATTTTATATAAATATTAAAACAAAATTTAGGACCATAATATTTACATCCGTGCATAAAAATTAAAATTTTGGAAGCTCCAGAAAGGTTCCTCATTACCATATACCCTATACTATTTAAGAATTGGTATGTTAGTGTAATCTGGTATGGTAATCCTAAAAAAAATTGTAACTTTGTGGTTCAAGAAAATTCTAGCTGGGCTAGCGAACTTCGTAACGCCTTGGAATCAATAAACGATGTTGTTTATTGATTATTATTCTATAACTTTCTTTTTCGTGAAATTTCCCATGTTTTCAGCGGTGAAGGCAACTCAAGCAAATCAAAGATTTAAAATCGTTCATGCCGTTCTTGAGTTATAGTTTATGTGATTCAAGGATGAACTATGAGTTTACCCTTGGCGGTCCATACTACTACGCAGTGAATGACGTATGTATGGACCTCCACCGAATTAATGTGATTCATCCTTTACGCGTCTTTCCTAATACTTACATAGATCTCCGAAGTTTTCCGGTGCTTTAGCTTTTGATAGAGCGTACATTTTTTCAGCAGTTTTTCTCCCCATTGGCGGGCTTAGTACTGATACTAAGCCCGCCAATGGGGAGAAAAACTGCTTTTTTATCCCGGCAGAGGGCAAATGATCGACTAGGCCTAAATAAACTGTCAAAGCTGTCAAACGCCATGCATTTTTTTGTTTACTTATTTGTTTTCTCGTATAGATAACAAAATGACGAACTGTGCTGCACGTGGTTGTAAGTATAAAGGGATTCATATGTTTTCCAAGGATTATAAAAGAAGAAAGTTGTGGGAAAAGGCCATGAGAAGAAAAAAATGGACAGCATCTCAAAACAGCTTTTATACCAACAACAGAAGCTTTCCGTTTTCTTAACTCTTCCTTTAGCTGCGGCACGGTCATCATGGAGTACATTTTGTTAGTAAATATTAAGAAAGAAAACTCAACGTGGCGGCATATTGGGCCTAATCGCCGGTGGCGACATCTAGAATTAGCTTTGCGTTTTCCTCCCCACTATATTATCTTTACTGGTACAATTAAGATTTTCATCATCATCATCAACCCATTATGTCCCCACCGCGGGGCACGGGTCTCTGCCCTGAGGAAGGTATAGGCCATACTCCACCACGGTGGCCAAGCCCGGATTGGTGTAAAGATTTTTATAATAATATTAATACATTGAAAAGGTTCAATAATTATCCAATCAATGATTGCCGAACCCAACAAGCAAACCCATATCTGTACTACCAGTATACAGTAAAAATTTTGAGAAGATAATCTTGGATCATTATCTTCGATCATTACTTACATATTTTAATAAGTGGTCGCCATGGCCGAAATCGGTCGGATCAATCATCATCATCATCATTTTAATAACTACCAACTCCGCCTTAGTCAGCAGTTGAGTTTTACTAAAGGGCGGAATACAGCGTACGTCATGTTAATGAGAGAGGGAGTCATGTTAATAAAACATATTTTTAGCGCGTGGGCGCGTAAGGACAGGCGTATTTTGTGATTTAGCAAAGGCATTCCATAATGTTAAACGTCGCTATTCAACATATTTTAAACTTTCGCGACTTATACAAGTAGTAAGAATATTTTCGGGGCTTAATTATTGAATTACGTGAATCGTAGTAGTATTTTTAATCGGGGATGTGGTTTCAAACAAAACTGTCTGATGTAGTGTTATTTACTGATGACACGTCACTTATTTTTAAAACAAAGAGACAAGAAAGTGATCTTAATGATAAAAAAATAATAAGAATAATAAAAAAAATATTTAAGGCGGGGTTATTTAAAAATGTTAATTACTTATTAATATACAAGGTAAACTAAACCTAAAATATTTTTTCTAATTTAAATAAAATATTTGAGCTAGATCGCTTCCGAGCAGTAGAGTAGGTTGACGGCATTGCTTCGCTTTATGGCGAGGCTTACCCCCAATTTCTCGTACACTAACAATCTGTTAATCTATGGTTAACAGCTGTCGAATATATATTTTTTTGTATAAACTTAGGCCAAATGACAGCTGTTAACAGTAGATTAATGGCTTGTTAGTATACCAGAAATCGGGGGTAGGGATCACTTTCAGTTTTTCATTACGAAGTTAATTTAAGTTATATTGAATAAAATAAAATAATGCTATCTCGTGAGTATTAAAAATAGCGTGGGGATTAGGGGCATTACCCCCCAATGATGGCACAACCTTGCGCTATGGCTCTTTAGGAGAGGGTTATGTCCAGCAGTGGACTAATATAGCATGAAAAAGAAGAAGTATAGTACTGTGTATTACGATATTCAAGGCACTATGGGGCCGGGCAGAAGACATTGAGATTATAGTAATCTTGCAGAAGAGAGCGATCCGATTTATTAAATTTACAAGCTAGGTAGTAAAGATTGTCTAAGACATTTTTTAAAGAAGCTAACATCTAACAGTTGCACGCCAATACATTTTTGGAAATATCATGTATGTCAGAAAAAATATGAAAGATTGCGAAAGTATTGGTGGTCCTCATAATTTTAATAATAGAAATAAACGTAACTTGTCATTTTCACGATTTAGACGTACAATAGTTGCATCCCTTAAGGGGTACTGAATAAGGTGGAACATTATTCAGTCACAATTCCTTAACATACGTGAGACACTCAGAAAGTTTTGAGAAACTAAAAAACTAACTTCTATGAAAAAAATATTTTTAATAAATCTTTTCAAAGAACTCTCCACCAGCCTCTATACAAGTTTTATGCGTCTGAGCCAATTTTCAAAACATTTTTTCCAGTCCTCCGCAGACACCTCTTCCACGGCCTTCTCAAACGCTGCTAGCGCGTCTTCCGGCAATGAAAACTGTATCACTTTCAGCTGATTTTTAAGTTTAGGGAATAAAAAGAAGTCACACGGAGCCAAAACAGGACTGTATGGGAGTGGTTCTTTAAGGACTGTCAAAACGCGGTCACACGGTCGTAATTCCTAACTTATTAAACATTCAGTCTTAGAACCAAAAACAAATTACTCTAAATTTATATATGTGTATAATTTCAACATAAAAAATCTAAAATATTAATGATGTTTTAAAAAATATACATCTACTGTCGAAAACGGGAGCAAAATCTGTGTTCTTCGCGGGTCACAATCTGTTCGCGCTCACGGAAAACTTTGATAACTTTAGTATTTGATTCATAAGCGTATAATGTAATACATTAAATTAATTGGGTTTAACTAAGCATCATAATGACCAAACAACATTTATTTTACCTCTTAAGTTACAAAAGTTAATAGGCATTATGTCTCTGTCACACAATTCTGATAGTTTCGCGAGCGCGCAACAAAATGGCAGCTATCCTCCAAGAGCGGCAACGTGTCGCTACAAATTTTAGCTGCGCGGACGCTCATAGTGTCCCAGCATCAGTGGGCGAAACCCTCATGGCCATCACTTCAAAATAAAAAAATTATAGGTAAGTCATTCTTTAAATATTTTTAAGTAGCCTTAGTCAAGAAACTTTGATGCGCATAGTTTGAAGGATAATATTCATAATTTTCCAACTCATTTTAAATTAGGGAATAAGATAGATCTTCGAGATTATTTCCCAGTATTTTGTTCGTTGTTTTATCTATTACTTTAATCGTAATTCTCAAAAATGACAAAATTTCGTAACTTTCATGGCACAAGCTAGCGCACAACGAAAGTTACATATGTCCATTAAAAATTCACTTTAGATTTTATAATGCCGCAGATGCATTTACGTAAGGCGTAAAGCTCAAAAAAAAAGGTTTTATTTAAATTAATTTAAATGCATCTGTATGTGTTAATTAATTTAAATGTAAATAAATTTAAATGCATCTGTAGGTTTTATTTAAATTAATTTAAATGCGTGTATGTGTTTAATCTGCATGTGTATTTGTTTAAAAAAATATTTTGTAACATCGACAATTTAATATTTTATCGACCCCAAACTGGGCTGTAATGCTAATTGTTTAAAAAATCTTTGCTTAGAAAGTCCCAACTTCATCGCCATACTTTCTGATTGTCTTCTATGTTACCTTGCAACGTAAAAATTTTCTTTTAACGTCACCAATATAACATTTTATCCACCCCAAACTGGGCTGTATTGCCAATTGTTTAAACAATCTTTGCTTAGAAAGTCCCAACTTCATCGTCATACTTTCTGATTGTCTTATATGTTACCTTGCAACGTAAAAATGTTCTTTTAACGTCACCAATTTAACATTTTATCCACCCCAAACTGGGCTGTATTGCCCATTGTTTAAACAATCTTTGCTTAGAAAGTCCCAACTTCATCGTCATACTTTCTGATTGTCTTATAATATGTTACCTTGCAACGTAAAAATGTTCTTTTAACGTCACCAATTTAACATTTTATCCACCCCAAACTGGGCTGTCTTGCCCATTGTTTAAACAATCTTTGCTTAGAAAGTCCCAACTTCATCGTCATACTTTCTGATTGTCTTATATGTTACCTTGCAACGTAAAAATGTTCTTTTAACGTCACCAATTTAACATTTTATCCACCCCAAACTGGGCTGTATTGCCCATTGTTTAAACAATCTTTGCTTAGAAAGTCCCAACTTCATCGTCATACTTTCTGATTGTCTTATATGTTACCTTGCAACGTAAAAATGTTCTTTTAACGTCACCAATTTAACATTTTATCCACCCCAAACTGGGCTGTATTGCCCATTGTTTAAACAATCTTTGCTTAGAAAGTCCCAACTTCATCGTCATACTTTCTGATTGTCTTATATGTTACCTTGCAACGTAAAAATGTTCTTTTAACGTCACCAATTTAACATTTTATCCACCCCAAACTGGGCTGTATTGCCCATTGTTTAAACTATCTTTGCTTAAAAAGTCCCAACTTCATCGTCATACTTTCTGATTGTCTTCTATGTTACCTTGTAACGTAAAAATGTTCTTTTAACGTCGCCAATTTAACATTTTATCCGTCCCAAACTGGGCTGTATTGCCCATTGTTTAAACAATCTTTGCTTAAAACATCCCAACTTCATCGTCATTCTTTCTGATTGTCTTGTATATTACCTACTTCAATTACTCAGATCAGCCATGTTAATTTCTTTTGGTTGAAATTAATTTAAGATTACATACAAACCGAAACTATGCCACCGAGAATTTTAAAGTAGCGAGTGGAGAAAAAGCGTCTTGCAGAGATAAAAAGAAGAAAGAAAAGTTACTTAAATATTGTGATTTTCTTAAGTTAAGTGGTAATTCACTGATGAGGGACAGCCATGAAAATATCTTTTGATAAATTCTAAATAATACGAGACTCAAAATATATAATAATAATATTATGTAAACTATTATATAGATAATTATGTGTTTTATGATTCTTAACATTTCAATTCAATATTCAAAAGCACACATTTTTTGCCAGCTGCTACAATAGTAGGAAGTAATAATTATGTTTATGTTGTAAATTACACAGTTTAATTACTACGACCAAGGCTTTTGCAACCTAAGTTACTATTAAGTAATAATAAGCTAATCTCAAAAGAATTATAATTGTTGATCTCAAATACCAGATGACCTTCATCCATCCAAAGCAATTCGAAGTCGATCAAATGACTCATCAGGTTTTAAACCACATTTGAAATCGTAAAAAATCATAGCTCGAAAATGTTCTCGATGCAGATCCATTT
The DNA here is from genome assembly GCA_934045075.1 of Yponomeuta sedellus. Classification (NCBI taxonomy): domain Eukaryota; kingdom Metazoa; phylum Arthropoda; class Insecta; order Lepidoptera; family Yponomeutidae; genus Yponomeuta; species Yponomeuta sedellus. Next base: position 7,086,225 of record OW203723.1, on the reverse strand, counting down.
TTTAATGAGACACGAAAATTTTAATTGGCTCTCAAAAAAATGCGGTGCGGAGGGAAATATGAAAATCAAACATTAGTATTTTTAATTTTAAATTATCGACGTTTTCAAAACAATTACTACTGGCCAGTGTCTTGTACATAAAAATTTTTTTTGCAAATTTTCTGAGTGGCCTGGGTATATTAGAATTACCTCCGACGCGTTTAGGAATGTGTTAGGCAAACTGTGTGCGAAAAACCTTACTATAAAATCAATGATTTAAACAATGAGAAATGTCTGATGCTAAATAGTAGATTATTATTTAGGTATATAGAGGACATTGTGTCTAGTGAAAAAAGTAGTTGATAACTCTGTTTAAGTTAAAACTGTTTTAAAAAGAATAAATGTGCAAATTATTTGTTAGCTTCTTGTCCACAATAACCTATAATTATGAAACTAAGAACTTTGACAATCATTAAGTAAACATTTTATTTTGGTTTTTATTTTGAATAAAAATATTTGAAATGTTTAAAAACCTATTTAGAGGCTAAAAATTCCACCCCTTCCGGGATTCGAACCCGCGACCTCTGGCTATCCGTGCCAGCGCTCTTCCAACTGAGCTAAAGGGTGACTCACAGGCATCAGTGAAATTGCGAACCTCTTTACAATACTCTCTGTATTACGTACAGGTAGGTTAGGTAGGTAGGTAATAGGTTTATAAATTGTCCTTAGCACGGGTTAGTGCATTAAAAAGAATCGTTCGTTCGTTATCAACCCTTGTATGTCCCCACTGCTGGGGCACGGGTCTCTTCCTGCATCGCAGGAAGATTAGGCCATACTCCACCACGGGGGCCAAGTCCGGGTTGGTGGAAGATTGTAAGATAGTGGCTGGCCTTACTGTCAGAAGTTACCAAGCCGCCCATAAGGCCTCTGACTCTTTAAAAAGAATATATTATTTGAAATGTTTACCACATTTCGTCACTTAAATTTCCAGCGGTCACCTATTGGTCAGATGGCAGGCGCGTGTCGGCTCGTCCTTGGCAAATAGCGGCGGGACCGTCCACACGCTGCGCGCAATGTCGGTGCACCCCAACTATAACTTCATGACGTTTGACAATGACATCGCCGTGCTACGCACTACCAGCAACATCCTTATAAATGGTGGGAATATCGACACCGCACCCATAGCCGGCCCGAATTACAATCCAGCCGATAACCAACCAGTCTGGGCTATTGGATGGGGTAAAACTTCTGTAAGTGGCAAACAAATTATTTGTATCTAAACAGTCTCTTTATCTATGTGCCCTAGAAAGGGCTTATCTCTTGCGCCTTTTACTCCACCAGTAATTATAAATATTTGATGTTATGGAGGATTACAATATCGATTTCTTTACAATATCGTTAATACATAGGAGTGTCATACTTTCTTTTGTCTAATTTATAATGAAAAATGATAAAAGCAGTTCTTTTACTGTTCGAAACAGTTTTAAAACAGACAAACAGGAAAACAGTCTTTTACTGTTTAAAACATAACATAACCTCACGCCTGTATCCCAGAAGGGTAGGCAGAGACCAGGGACTGCCACGATCCTGACAGATTACCTTCGCTTCATCGCCGTTCATATCGTAAGTCGTTGCATGCACGCACGCCGGTTCCGCGTACTTTTATCTTCCCCTTTGCTAATACATCCCCTATTTGGTAGAAAGTTGTTCTCTTGATAGTCGGTGATGATTTCCAAGAAGATCCATCCTTGCCTAATTATGTTTATATTTTCTTTAACATCGTCCATAGAATATGAGGTACGATTTTGAGAAAAATGCTTGACCACCGACCACTACCGGACACCTAGAAATAACAACTACCGGACAGTAAAAACAAATAAAAGTGCTGAGTATTGGGATGGGGGTTAGTAGTCAAACAAACATTATATACGTCCCGTGAGAGTATGGTAATTATGACGTAACCTACTGCCGATTGGTGATTTCAAGCGCTGAACAACATCGCCATGATGTTTTTTTCCTCCACTGACAAACAAAGACTAAAAGCGTCTCTAACTTCAGGTTGATGGATCTTCGTCCGAGCAACTGCAGGCTGTTCAAATCTGGATAACGAACCAGGCGGACTGCGTCCGACGCTACGAGAACCTCGATTATGTCGTGACCAACAACATGATATGTGCGGGCTGGCTGGATGTAGGAGGTTATGAACAGTGCGAGGGTGACAATGGAGGACCTTTGTTGCACAGCGGCGTCGTTGTCGGTATCACCTCGTGGGGTATCTCTTGTGGCTCGAGCGAGTTTCCGCGAGTAAATACCAGAGTGTCGCAATACACGTCTTGGATACAGGCACAAACTGCATAAAGACTGACAGCCAATTCCATATTGAAGTTGTTAGCTATATCGCTAGCTAGACAGTGTAGAAATCATCAGTGAACTAAAATATAGCTTTTTTACACTGCTATTTGCATTGTTTCATTTAAGAACTTAAGGGATGTAACTCAAAAAAAGTAAGTGTTCTCTCTCTCTCTCTCAAAATAATATTGAAAGATATATTTATTTCATATATGATTCGTATTACTTTAAATGATATGTTTTGTTTTGCGAGTAACTACTGGTATTTTATTTCAAAGGTTTCAACGTTGAAATGATCCATTAAAACCCCATATGCAGGTTCCCGTCGCCATTTAAATTAAGAACTAATTAAATTCATTAGGTACTCTACTTTGAACACAAGCCTACTTGAAGTAAATACTTTTCTATCCTTTTTTCACTTTTAGATGGTTTAGGAGAAAAAATATACTAAGATTCCCCAAAAACCTGGAAATCAGGCTTTGGATTTTTTTGTGTACTAAACGAAGAATTTGCCATTTTTGCATAAAGTGTAAGTACTTCTTACATTTTTGAACCGCTTTTTTAAGCTTATTATATGAACTGGATATTATTATTATTAATTGCCTATAAAGAAGAAATTAACTTTTGCCCACTTAACCTTGGGAATTATAGGTAATGTTTTTTGGAACTATTTGTTGCCGACAAATGTACCTGAACACATACATTCGTCATCAGGATGTTCGTTCCTTCGACTCCCTACTCCTTAACTTATAAATAAATCTGGATCGCGCTCTTCTGTAAGATGAAAATGGTGTCGATGCTTGATGCCCAATTATACGGTAGATAGCCGTTAAACATCAAATTATGGAAGTGTCTGAAATAAACAAGCTAAATCAGTTAATTCTTCTTCGATTGAATAATATCATAAGTTTTTTTGCTGAAATAGGTAGGTACCTGCAGAGAATTGTTTCTTAATATATGTTGAAACAGGCAAAGTCTATATAAGTTTACTTTTTGGTATTGATCTTATCACACTACTTCAAATTACTTCGTGTTAATTCGGTCTAACGTTGAAAAGCCTAACTTTATTATTTTTTCTAGCTCCCTTTCCTACTTCGACAAACTTTTTATTCCAACGGCATCGAGGACATTTAGCGCAAATATGGGAAAGCGACACGACAGCTCGAGTCCTCCGAATCAATAGAGTCGCTGGCAGCTCGCCAATAATACACATGTTGACTTATTTCCACGCAACGGCTTTGCCACTAACGCCCCAAAGAATCCCAAGGGCAATTTCATGAACAGTGAAAGGCGCAACGGTAAACAGCCTATAATGTATGTCTTACAATAAATACTCTCTGTATTACGTACAGGCAGCAACATCTGACTGAAATAATTTGCATCACTTGCAGCCTCGAGCACCTTACATTGCACTTAACCAACATTCTTCATAAAAGATAAAATTAAATGAGATTTCACAGGCGACCTAAGGTCGAATTGTACCAGTTTTATATATTACTCAAGTCGCCATTTATATTTTATTTTGTATGAAAAAAAGGGATTCAAAATCTATTTGAAAAAAGGGATTCAAAATCTATTTTTAATTCTCAATCAAGAAAACGGTGGTCACAAGTCGGATTCTTCAAGGCGTGGATAAGCTAAACCGATACATGTTTACACTCAGAGAGAGGAAGAGAGCATAGACTGAAAGCTTCCTCCTATTAAACTCTCTTTTTTCCTTTTGACAAATTTTCCTTATCAAGATTGCCTGAAATAAATTACACTCTTTTTTGCTATAAGTAAATGTATCACAAACCCCATATGCAAGAAAAAGAAAAAGATATGGATCAGATTTATCAGGTGATCAACTCATACATCCTATTTGGCTGAATTCCGCAAATATGGATGGTCAAGCAAATATGAATGAACGAACGAAGAATTAACGAGTATCCATTCGTTAATTCTTCGTTCGTTCATTCTTCGGCGTGAGTATATATAAAGGTGTTACGGTAGTAGGTAAATCTCAATCGGTATCTCGAGCACCAAGGCAGGTTCGTATTAGCTGGAGTAGCGGCGTGTGTCGAAACAGCGGATTAGCTTACTGATACCTGCTTGAAACGTGCAGCTCATTCGAGAACGCCACCCTCACCCCACCCAAGTAGCGTCTACTTAGAAACTTTTATCATAAACAATAATATATATGAATAAAACAAGGACATCACAATCATGGAAATATACCAGAGTGAGGCCTTTGTACAAATGGACGGCGGCATTTTTGGAGAACCTACAGCTTGGATTCTAGATTATAAGCTAACACTAGCCTACCTACAGGAACTTACCAGCCTAGAAACTTTTCTCGGCTGGTAGGTTCCTTCTTTAGTCCAAGAATCATCCGCTTAAATGTTTTTAGCGCGTTCAGTGCATGGATGGTGTCCGTCTATGAATCACGCTAGTGGCATTATTCCGAGTGAACGTTACAATTCAAACTAGGTGTCCATTTCAAAATCTAGATCATTTTAGAGAAAAATGGACAGTAAAACTCCAAACTTAGTCTTTTCAAAGTCCTTGATTAACAGAGTTTACATAGTTATCATAAAACATAGAATATTGCACTGGCTTTGACTCCAGACATCATTGACATCTAAATAAGCAGTTGGTGCCGGCTGCCGTCGATAGATGGCAGTCGATAGCCTAGTCAGAGGCCTTAGGGCGGCTTGAAAACTTATGACAGTACGACCAGCCACTAGTCTTGCAAGCCTCCACCAATCCGGACTTGGCCCCCGTAGTGGAGTATGGCCTATACCTTCCTTAGGGAAGAGACACGTGCCCCTTGGTGGGGACATAATGGGTTGATGTTGAAGTAGGTCCTAATCATTTTCATTTTTGGAGATGCTTTTAAAAATAGACAATTCATATTTAATTTTAATTCTCAATTAATTAAAACTGTTTTAATACGGATTTCACTCGTTTATTATATTTTTACAATATTTCGACGTTTCTTAATTCTCAATTCACAATCCAGAAAACGGCGGTCACAGATTCTTCACGGCGTGGGCAAGCTAACACCTCCTAATTTAAAAACCTATTTAGAGGCTAAAAATTTCACCCATGCCGGGATTCGAACCCGCAAACTCTGGCTATCCGTACCAGCGCTCTACCAATTGAGCCAATGGGCGACTCACGGCATCAGTGAAATTTCGAACCTCTTTACAATATTCTCTGTATTACGTACAGGCAGCGACATCTGACTTAAGCAAATTGCATTACTTACAGCCCCGACCACCTACTTTGCAGTTAGGTTTTAACATCGGAACGATATCACTGTACCCACATGATTACACTATTTTTATTTTTAATGCACTAACCCGTGCTAAGGAACAAATTGGTGGGTGAAATTTTTAGCCTCTAAATAGGTTTTTAAATTTGTTCCTTAGCACGGGTTAGTGCATTAAAAATAAAAATAGTGTAACCTCCTAATTTCTTAAGGTAAAATACTTAGAATCTTCTGAAATAACGTAAGTATTGAAAAAAACATTTGTCCGAAAAAAATATGCAAAATACGATTGAACATAGAACAGCAAGTTTTCCAGATCTTCTATTTAAAGTTCATTGGGTGTGAATTAAGAAAGTTAGGTATTATTTCATCTAGATAGGAGGCCAGTGCTTAAGAGGATAACGAAATCTCGAGTAGAGCATTGTGACGTCACTGCTCTATCCAGTGTGCTAGACACTGGAATTAATTACACCGACACAGATTGGCGTATAATTGCATATCCATCGAGATATTTGATCTTCGCGCTGATTGATTGTGTGTGGGCCGATGATTATGTTCGAGTTTGAATTCGTTGATGAATGATTACGATTGAGTAACATCTAAGGCTTACGCTGACAATCAGTATCGACAATGGAAAATGTTTGCTCAGGGTTTAAGGGAACAGGAAAGTTGTCTTTTGCCAAATCTTGCTGTAAACATTTTTTCAGTTAGATAGTGTACTTTATTTAGTTTTTGTTTGCAATAAAGACAACTTCAGTTTTCAAATGTTTAAGTTACTTCTTCTTCTTCTTAAAGTGCCTCTCATTACTGGAGGTTGGCAGTAAGCCTTTTACAGCGGTCTCTGTTAAGTGAAATTCTAAACAGCTCCTCTGCGGTTTTAACACCGGTCCAATCCTTGATGTTGCACAACTATGACATCCTTCTCCTGCCCGGCCTTCTCTTTCCTTCCATCTTGCCTATCAAAATAGTCTGCAGTAATTGGTTTTTACTGCATCGCAGCACATGGCCTAAGTAAGCTACTTTCCGCTGCTTGATAGTGCGAACAAGATCAACCTTCGTGTCCATCCGTCTAAGAACCTCGACAAGATACTTACATAATACAAATAATGCAACTGTAACCAAGTGTATGCACACAATACATTTCATATTATTTCTAAAATGAACAATTTCTGAGACATGTAGGTAGGTTAAAGTTCCTGATTTAGAACAACTTAAGGAAAATATTTTTTGTTAACATTCATGTAAATCTATTGCTATTGCTGACCAAATATTAGGGCTACTGACGAATCGAAAAAATAGTGTCATCTTAATTGGAAGGAGTTGGTACCTTTGATACAGTTTTTAACAACGTTCAACGACCCTTACCTTATTATTAGTATGTAAATCGATTAATAGTTTACATAAGCTGAGCTTTATGTAAACTCTTCTCATTAATAATATTTTTTTTTATTCATTTCAATTCAATTAAATTTATTTCAACGTAAAGATTTTTTTAATACAGTTGCTCAAAAAGTGGCGTATTGCAGGGACGTATAGCGTTCGGGATGTGGGCTATTACACACTCGTGCTTTTTTTACCTTTCCCGCACTCGTGCTTTTTCTTTCCCAACTGTCAAAATAATGTCTATTAAAAAGAAAAACCAACCATGAAGTTTTTACTAAAAAAAATCCTGGAAGTTTTTATGATTCATGCAAATACGTATATTTCTAAAAAGAAGCTAGTAATTTGTTTCAATATGATTTAAATGATTTGATTGAATGAGTTAAGTTAGGTTTCATTTCATTTCATCTCATTAAATTTAATTTTCATTTCATATCAATAAAAAAATTCTATTGAAAACTTGGCTGTATGGGCCTTTACCTACCAGAAGGGGTGAAGAAAAAAAAAATCTCTGCTTATATTCTTTTACGGTTGGCGCCATTTTTAAAATATTTTTTCTTTATTAGATTGCTTATTTTTTTCGCAACTGTATTAAAAATAGTCGTTCATTACACATGCGGAACCGTCATTGCAACTTGTTCCGACTGTCAACCCTCGCCTTCGGCTGCGCCTCGGCTCGGGTAGACATTTGTCGAAACTCTTTGCAATGACAGCCTTTCCGCACTTGTAAAGAAATATACTATACATTCTGTTTGCTGAGTGTGACATGTAACATGAAAGTGAAAGCCGCTGCCTTCGGACCGTAGTGTAGTGGAGAAAAAGGCAGCGGGAAAAAAAAAAACTCCACACAGACCATCTTTTCTCAAGTCATCTTAAATCTAATACATCAGTTACCACCTATACGTATAATAAGATTCGATGATTGCCATTAATAACTTTAAATGACAAAGCATAATTTAAAAACTTATTTAGAGGCTAAAAATTCCACCCATTCGAACCCACGACCTCTGGCTAACCGTGGCAGCGCTTTTTCCAACTGAGCTAATGGGCGACTCACCGGCATCAGTGAAATTTCGAACCTCTTTGCAATATTATCTGTATTACGTACAGGCAGCGACATCTGGCTGAAGTAATTTGCATCACTTGCAGCCCCGAGTACCTACTTTGCAGTTAGGTTTTACATCGGAATTATATCGCTGTACCCACATGATTATATATTTTTTTTTATAATACATCAGTTACCACCTATACGTATAATAAAATTCGATGATTGCCATTAATAACTTTAAATGCCAAAGCATTAGTTAATTGTTTTACATAGGTCGGGAAAACATTTCTATTAAATAATGTTGAGGAATGATAAGGGGTTTTTAGGGTTCCGTACCTCAAAAAGAAAAACGGATCCCATTTCGATATCAACCCTTGAATGTCCCCACTGCTGGGGCGCGGGTCTCTTCCTGCATCGCAGGAAGGTTAGGCCTTACTCCGAGAAAATGTATGATTTTTTTGTCACAAATATCACTCACAAGTACGTAGTTGACAACTACCTACAATATGAACAGACAGAGTGATTAAAAGCGTCACAATTCTACGGAGAGAACGACAATAGTCATCACAGAACAAAGGATTTCGTAAGTAATACAACACCCAACAGACTCACGAAAGCGTAGCAGTCAAATCTTCAGGGACGAGACAGAGACGAATGAAAATGATACTGTTCTAGAAACACTTCGATATTATTTAGATATATTGAAAACAATTTAACTGGAAAAAGAAAATATCGCTCACACAATATTATGAAATGAAATAAAAAGGTTTTATTCAAAATAGCGCAGAAGTTGCAGCTCAATAAACGTTACAAGTCAAGCTAGGTGTCCATTTTAAAATTTAGATCATTTTGGAGAAAAAATGGACACTAAAACTCCAAACTTAGTCTTTTCAAAGTCCTTAATTACCAAAGTTTACATAATTATTAAAAAATATAGATCTCATGCATTGTATGCATAATTTTAGACATCATTGTCATCTAAAAAAGCCCTTTTGTCACAAAGCGTACTTGACACATTTTTTTGAATCACGGCAAGCGAAATACATCTTCAGGAATTTTAGTATAGAAACGTATTATATTCAGAATCAAAATGTCCTTACGCCTTATATCCTAAATGACCCCGTGAACTTCGTATCACCAATTAAACTTTCCCTGCATGGGTAGTGCAGTGGCGCGAGACACCTATTTTGTGGCGCTAAAATAGCAGAATTTGACATTAATGTACTGGAAAGTCGCGACTTTTGACGTTGAAGCGCGCGACACGCGTCGTCACGCTACCCAGTCAACACTGGCACAAATCATCATCATTAGCTATTCGACGCCCACTGCAGGACATAGGCCTCCCTCATGGTTTTCCAAGCTTCACGGTCTTCTTCGCATCCAGCGACCTCCGACACAGGTCGGCAGACCATCTGGTGAAGGGCCTGCCCACGCTGCGTCGTCCAGGCCGCGGTCGCCAGCTCAGAAATTTTTCGTCCCAAAGGCCATCAGTTCATCGTTCATAAAACCACAAATCGTACTCGTAGTTTATTAAGACTATTCGAAGTACATAGCGTAGCAAAGTCTACTTGTCAATTAGTGGGTTAATCAACTTTGCTATGTACATCGAATGGTTATATACTCGTATAGTACAACATGTATGTTTAGAATAGAAGTGTGATTTTGGCAACACTGTATTTGACAGCTGTCACACTGGTCTGTGCTCACTTGAACAACTTGCTTTTTTGATTGAAAAACGTGGAGTGGTTTTTCTTGGCCCAAATTGGTGTGGCAATTAGATTGCCGGGCTTGTATCTTCGTGTGAAGTGTGAGATACGTTCCGGGACGGTTCCCGTAGTGTTAATACATTTTTGTTAGGCGACGGATCGCCCAACATATTGAATAAATACATTGTGGTGAAAGTGCACTGCAGGTACGTAGCTTTCTGGGGAAAGAGCTCTTGGGGTAGACGGGGAAGTCTAGGGATCCCCAAACCTCAGTGCACCCACCCCGGGCGGCGCCGGCTGCCAAGTCGAGAGGCGTCGACGCGGACAGAAGTTGTAAGTTATTTGCTTCATAATTAGTTTTAAGTATTATTAGTATTTAAGTGGGTCGTTTACCCAACATTTTCTGGTAGCAGAGCAGTGGTTAATCCCTTAACCCTGTGGGAAACATACACTTTGTATGTTAACTTTGTTTTCCCATACATTTGTAGGTTACTTTGTAGGTTATTTTTGGTCAACTTGTAACAGTAAAGTTATTGTTTGCAATTATTGTTTGCAATTGATCTATGGGTTATTATTTGCAGTTGTTGTATGTGAATAGCAAATAGTTAGTAGTAGTTATAAGTAAATATTGATGTTTGCATTGCTAGTTTGTAGTACCTACTACTAGTACTAGTTCTAAACAACTAAACTTGTATGTTGGTTGCCCGGCTAGTGTGAGCATTTGTCGAGGTTTGTTCTCATCACTGTGTTTGATTGGTTTGTTCTCATCACTGTGTTTGATTTGATTTTTGGTGATCCACGCGATGGCGAGGGCTACACTAGCCAATGAACTGCGGTGGTTCGTGGCTGTTCAGGGACTGCTGTCTCGGACTGACAGGGATGATGCTATCCTTGAGCGAGCGCTGCAGTTGGGGCAACGCACGGCCACGGCTGAGGCAGCCGTGATAGCGCTGGCAGATGGTCACCCAGCGCCCAGCACTGAGGTATTCTCGGGATACGAGCGGGATCTGGCCCAAATAATGGAGATAGAGAACTCCGTGGTCCAGGCGGCCTGCGACATACGGATACGACGGTCAGGTGGTACTGCACCGAATAAGCCGCTACCTATGGAAGGGTCTGCAGTCAGGGGCAGGCTTCCCACTCTCCAGCTCACTCACTTCAGTGGAGCTGTTGAGGAGTGGGTTGCTTTTAAAAATATGTTTACCTCGCTGGTGGATTCCAGGCAGGATTTGACACCGGGACAGAAGATGGCATACCTTTTGTCGACTCTGGAGGGCGAGTCGAGGGCCATCGTCCAGCATCTGAAGGTCATGGACGACCACTACGAAACAGCATGGGAGCTGCTCAACAAGCGTTACCAGAACGCTCGTCTGCTGGCAGACGCACATGCAGGGCAGTTGTTGGGCCTACCAAAGGTCACCAACAGGGCACATTTGCGGGGGCAGCTGTTGACACCGGTCACTGTTGCATATAACGCGTTACGAACGTTAAATTTGCCCGTGGATGAGTGGTCCTTTCTATTAGTCCACATAATTTTAACTAAGTTACCGGCCGACATCCGCGTACGGTTTGAACGGGAGTCGGCAGAAAGGGACGGCGATGGATTGCCCAAGTTCACGGACTTAATGAAGTTTTTGGAGTTTGAGGCCAGGGTCGTGGAGACTTCACAGCCGGACTTGGGGCAGTCAGCGGCGCCGACGTGTGGGTGTGGCGCCTCACAGGAGCGCAGGGCGTCCCAGCCAGCGCAGCCGCCTCGAGGACGCACTACGGCGCGCTTGGCGGCACTGGCGGCGGCCGGGAGAGACTCGGCATGTTTGCAATGTGGCCACATGGGGCATGCACTGCTGCAGTGCCATGACTGGCGAGGTTTGCCAGTAACTGATAGGCGTCGCATGGTAAAGCGCAATAGCCTATGCTTTGGCTGTCTGGGGGACCATTTTCAACGGGATTGCCCCAGGCCCCAGCCTTGTCGTGCGTGCGGTGGGCCGCACCACTTATTGTTGTGTGCCAATAGGTCGGGGGTGAACTCTCCGACGGCACAACCGTGGCGCCCTACGGGCGGGGGTCCCTCAGGGCGAGGCCCCCCGTCTGAAGAGAGGAGGTCAGGGGCGGACTCTCCGACGGCGCAGCAACGGCGCCCTACGGGCGGGGGCCCCTCAGGGCAAGGCCCCCCGTCTGACTGGAGGAGGAGTCCTCCACGAGGCATGCCGCCACACCGGGAGGAGCCGAATCAGGTACCTGCGCTGGGGACCATGGGGGGCCCCGCGCCTGCCGGTTACCATGCAGCAGGTACGGGTGCGAGTTGGGCCCCTATGGGCGGGAGCCCGACGGTTGATTTGAGGAGAGGTTCTCCTTCCTGCGCACCGGTTCCTGCGCGCGCTAGCGTGGAGCGGAGCGGCTCAGAGGTGCCACAGCGGTTCTCTCCGCCGTGCCACGAGTACCCACGGTTGGAGTACCACCCGCCGTACTATAGGTACGGTAGGGCTGCAGGGTATACCCTGCCTAGGATGGCGATGTGCACTCGCCAGCCACATTATGAGCAGGGGCAGCCCCATGGGAGGGGGAGTATGTAGCTAATCTGCCCCTCTGCAAGCGCAGAACCGAGGACGGTTCTGCTGCCCACTGCGGCGGTCCGCGTATGGGGCCCCCAGGGAGATTCTGTTACGGTCAGGGCCCTGCTGGACTCCGGGGCCCAGGGATGTCTACTATCAACACGAGCGGCCGAGCAATTGAGTTTAGGGCTGGGGGTCCCCTCGGTGCCCCTCTTGGGAGTTGGTGGTGTGAAGGTTCCGCGTCTGGCGGGGCAGACGTACTTTACCTTTTCGTCGGTATACTCTTCTACGCTGAGGATTTCGGCCATGGCCGTGGTAATGGATACCATTGTAGGATGGCAGCCATCTACAGATCTGCCCTCAGGTGTACGGTCGTGCACGTTGGATCTAGATCTAGCAGATCCACTTTTCTACCATCCCGCTCCAGTGGACCTGCTTCTGGGCGCGGATGTATTAGGATGGGTCATACTAGGCACTCAGAAGGTTCTGGGGCCCTCTTCATTGGTGGCAGTTTCGACAATTTTTGGATTTTCTGTAATGGGGCCAGTCTTTGAGGACTCGACTCCCGACGAGTCGAAGGTCATCGCGTCTGCATCTCTTGCCAAGACGATGCAAAGATTTTGGGAAATTGAGGAGCCTCCCATGGTTCCAAGGGTGGATCCGGACCATGAGGAGTGTGAGGCGTTCTATCAAGCCAATACGTTGCGGCTGACGTCTGGTCGATTTGTAACTAGGTTACCGTTCATTGCTTCTTCTCCTGTTCTAGGGCAATCCAGGTCGCTGGCGGAGAAACGACTGCTCGCGATGGAGCGGCGCATGTGGCGTGACCCCGTTCTTCGCGAGAAGTATATCGAGTTTATGCGCGAGTACGAGGCATTGGGCCACATGTCTCCGGCTCGAGTTGATTGGAGCTCAACTGAGCATTATTTCCTGCCTCACCATGCGGTGGTGAAGGCATCATCAGGTAAGCTGAGGACCGTGTTTGACGGCTCAGCCCCCACGTCGACAGGGGTGTCATTGAATCAGTGCTTGCATTCCGGTCCCAAGTTGCACAGGGATGTCGTGGACATTATACTGAATTTTAGAAGACATCAGGTGGTGTTTGGAGCGGACATCCGGATGATGTTTCGGCAGACGGTTATCCACCCAGATGACAGGCGCTTCCAGCTGATTCTCTGGCGTGAACACCCGGAGGACCCAGTGACCGTCTACGAGCTCAACACCAACACATATGGGTTGAAGTCCAGCCCTTATATTGCTATTCGCTGCTTGTTGGAGCTGGCAGAGCGGGAGCGCGCGCGCTTTCCCCGCGCGGCCGCTGTGTTGGCGCGCGACCTTTATGTCGACGATGTGTGCACCGGGGCCCAAAGTATCGAGGAGGCTCTCATACTGCGAGACGAATTAATTGCCATTCTAGCAGCAGGCGGCTACGAGCTGCGGAAATGGTTGTCTAACGAGCCTGGTCTGTTGGAGGCTATGCCTGAGGATCACCAACAGAACCCTAATCTGTTTCAGAATGTGGATGATCCCAACATGATAGCGGTGTTAGGAATGCGGTACCAACCCGTTAATGACATTTTCACGTTCCAGGTGGACCTGGAACCCCAGAGGGTCTGGAGTAAACGGACAGTGCTGTCCACCATAGCCCGTATGTTTGATCCAAACGGGTGGATCAGTCCAGTGATCTTTCTGGCCAAGTGTCTGCTGCAGCAGCTCTGGATTATGGGCGTCTCGTGGGACGAGCCGCTCATCGGGCCACCCCTGGACACCTGGCTTGCGCTGATATCCTCGATGGAGGAGGTCAACCGGGTTGCCCTGCCTCGTCGGATTCTGCCGCGGGGCAAATATCAGGCAAGTCTGCATGGATTTTGTGATGCCTCCGAGCGGGGGTACGCTGCGGTGGTGTATCTGCGTACGGTTGACTCGGAGGACCGGGTCAACGTAGCTTTACTCTTGGCAAAGAGCAAGGTTGCTCCAATTAGGACTCGTCTGACCATACCCAAGCTAGAGTTGAGCGGAGCTCATCTGTTGTCCAGGTTGTTAAGCCACGTCTCTCGTGAGTTGGCTGCCACCGTTGACATCCGGGATGTCTTCACATGGTCAGACAGTTAAGTCGCGCTGGCCTGGTTGCGCGCGGCGCCACATACCTTGGAGATCTTCGTGGGAAACCGGGTTTCCCAGATACAGAACATGGTATCCCCATCATCTGGAGACACGTCCCAGGTGATTGGAACCCCGCGGACTGTGCATCCCGGGGCTGCACAGCTCCCGAATTGGTGTCTCATTCACTTTGGTGGGGACCGGCCTGGTTGGAGGAACCAGAGACTTCGTGGCCTGTCCAGCAGGTGGATAGGTCCATTCAAGTTTTACCTGGCGTGCGGGTGCACGCTCTAGCTGTGGAGACAGCCTTGGATCCCGACTGGCTGCCTGGGCGGTATAGCAGTCTGGATAAACTGCTGGCGGTTACCAGCTGGATTGAAAGATTTGTTCGCAACTGTCGAAATCCGAGTGAAAAACTTTTGTCCCCATTTGTGAGTGCAGAGGAGCGTCGGAACGCGCTGCTGCACTGGATTCGCATCGTGCAGGCGGACCGCTTCGAGGCTGAACTTCGGATTCTGCGTGAGGGTCGCGCCAAGCTCAAGGGAGCGGTTGCCAGGTTAAATCCATTTACGGATTCGGAGGGACTTTTGCGTGTTGGGGGTCGGCTTCGGAAAGCTGACCTGCCTTACGGAAGTCGCCACCCTTTGCTGTTACCAAAGGATGGACCTTTGGTAAAGCTCTTGGTGTCTGATCGACACATTCGCAATGCCCACGCCGGATGTGGCGCATTATTAGCTATCCTACAGCGGGAGTTTTGGATATTGTCAGCTCGAAGAGTCATTCGAAGCGTCCTCTTCCAGTGTGTACCTTGTTACAGAGTGAAGGCTTCACTCATGCAGCCGCAGATGGGAGATCTGCCGCCGGACCGAGTTAATCAGTCTCGGCCATTTGAGGGAGTCACAACGGACTTTGCGGGGCCGTTTTCCGTAAAAACGACCACCCTTCGCAACGCTCGGGTTGTGAAGGCTTACCTATGCGTGTTTGTATGCTTGGCCACCAAGGCTGCCCATCTGGAAGTAGTTTCAGCATTGTCTACTGAGGCCTTCGTCGCCGCGTTGGATCGTTTCGTGTCGCGCAGAGGCTTGCCCTCACTTATTCGCTCCGACAATGGCTCAAACTACAAAGGTACCATAAACTATCTAAAGGATGTTAATGTATTTTTAGAAAATAATAGTGATAGTTTAAGTCAAATCCTCGCCCGGAAAGGGGTAACTTGGCGGTTTAGTCCCCCAAATTGCCCCCACTGGGGAGGTATCTTTGAAGCTGCCGTCAAGTCAGCGAAGACTCATATCCGCCGCGAGATCGGAGAGACTGTCCTGACGTTTGAGGAGCTTGCTACTGTGTTTTGTAAAATAGAGGTGGTCCTCAATTCTCGTCCTCTCTGTCCCCTGATCCAAACGATCTAGAGGTCCTCACTCCTGGCCATTTTTTAATTGGGCAGCCACTTACTGCGCTGCCAAAATACCCATGGAGGGATGAACGTACGTCACGGTTGTCACGTTTTCAAATGTTGCAACAAATGGGCCAGGACTTTTGGAAGCGTTGGTCGGTTGAATACCTGCATCTGTTGCAGCAAAGGGTGAAGTGGGCAGACCGGACCGAGCCTCCTAGGGAAGGGGATTTGGTACTTTTGAAGGAGGCCAATTGGCCATCTTTGTTTTGGCGCCGGGGGCGCATTTTAAAGTTGCTCTTTGGGGAGGACGGAACTCCACGCGTCGCGGATGTGTTAGTCGATGGTTCGATTCTGCGACGAGCCATAACAACTCTCTCTCGCCTCCCGGTTGATTAAGCTAGCGGCCTGAGCTGGTCAGCCCGGAGCGGGGGGATGTTTAGAATAGAAGTGTGATTTTGGCAACACTGTATTTGACAGCTGTCACACTGGTCTGTGCTCACTTGGACAACTTGCTTTTTTGATTGAAAAACGTGGAGTGGTTTTTCTTGGCCCAAATTGGTGTGGCAATTAGATTGCCGGGCTTGTATCTTCGTGTGAAGTGTGAGATACGTTCCGGGACGGTTCCCGTAGTGTTAATACATTTTTTGTTAGGCGACGGATCGCCCAAAATAGTGGACATACAATTGTCGTGAAAGTGCACTGCAGGTACGTAGCTTTCTGGGTAAAGAGCTCTTGGGGGTAGACGGGGACGTCTAGGGATCCCCAAACCTCAGTGCACCCACCCCGGGCGGCGCCGGCTGCCAAGTCGAGAGGCGTCGACGCGGACAGAAGTTGTAAGTTATTTGCTTCATAATTAGTTTTAAGTATTATTAGTATTTAAGTGGGTCGTTTACCCAACAATGTATCCTATGGCATATGAAACAAGGTCCGTGGGACTCCACTTGTCGCGATTCTTATAAACATAAACTTGTCACTGCAAGTACGCTCACCCGTTTTGGGTATTTGTTTTCTTGCTTTTGTCTAATACATTTCCTCATTTTACGATTCAGTTTTAACATTTTACATACGTTACATAATATAATAGCTATGTTGTAACATCGTCATGGAATGGGACAAAGAAAGTTAACAGGTAAAGTCGTAGTAGTATTTTTTAATGATTCGACATGCTCATACATAGACGATTATTATTGCGATTGAGTATGTTTGAGCGTTTACTATGTTTACCGTTTACTAAATAACGTAGTAAAAGTCGTCGTCGTCGTCGTCGTCGTCGTCGTCGTCGTTGTCGTCGTCGTCGTCGTCGTCGTCGTCGTCGTCGTCGTCGTCGTCGTCGTCGTCGTTGTCGTCGTCGTCGTCGTCGTCGTCGTCGTCGTCGTCGTCGTCAGGCTATACTAGTCCACTGCTGGACATAGCCCTCCCCTAAAGAGCGCCACGTTGTGCTATCATAGGGGGTAATGCCCATAATCCCCACTTAAAAAAATATTTAAAAAAAGTAGTAAAAGCAGTAATAAAAAATTAATACTTTGTAATGTTTCCCATCTTTCAACAGTGTTAATAAGGACAGAATGTGAAGTAAGAAGTCCATAAGCTTTTAGTACAATTATACGAACGGTACCGTTCTCGGCGAACCGGTGACAGTCGCTACGGAATCGGCTATTGGTACAAGTGCTGATTAACTAGCTGCCAGTGACTTGTGCCGGCAAATTAGTACCAAGTCAGCAGCAAAAGCCCGGAGGCACAATGTATAAAATTTAAAGACAAAGACAAATTTTGTTTATTGCCAGATATAAAAGGAAAAAACAGGACCAATCTGGAAACTCCCAGCGTGGGGATTATGGGCATTACCCCCCAATGATGGCCCAACCTTGCGCTATGGCGCTCATTAGGGGAGGGCTATGTCCAGCAGCGGACTAATATAGCCTGAAGAAGAGGAAGAAGAATTTGAAAACTAAAACATATCATTTTAAAAGTAATGGCTCTCACTTAGCTTATTCTACTTCGCACTGTGAAAACGAATATTAGATACACTACAGTAAAGAATCACCCTTTAGTAAAAGTGTATCCGACTGAGAAATGGTTTCCGTCGCTAGATATATTATATAGAAAGATAGGGATAGAGACACGAGTGATGGTTTGCAAAGCTATAAAGACTTGTAGACTTTTAGTCCGGATTAATTTACGGGTGTTGTTATATCGGAAAAGTCCGACCAGGTTTCGCTCCGATTCGCAGAGCTAATCATGGTGAGCAGAGACGGAGCTTGCGTCGTCGGTTGCTCGTCTCACACTTGATACCAGTGAGTTATCAAGTCTTTATAGCTCTGTGGTATTGTGTAAAGATCCTAATTCTGTTTATTTATAGAAGAATACAATTTCACAGCTGAGTTAAGTGTATACGGCATATACGTAAGTTAGATGATGGTTATTCTTGATAAAAAAAATATGAATTACCGAAAAGAAAACCGAAAATCAGACTCCTGAGCAAGTCCCGTCTGCTTAGTAGTTACTAAGCAGACGGGACTAACCTAGGTACCTCGCAATGAGTCATAATTTTGAATTTGGGTTCCGCTTGCTTAAAAGTTAATGCTTAACAGTCTGGTTATTGGTTATGTTGTAAAAACATTTTTTTATTTTCGTCTTCATAGGGTTTTTTTTGTAACACACAATTATAGTGATTAAATAAAGCCTCGCTTTAAGTTTACTCGCACAAACACGAGGAACCGATTCAAATCTTATTTGTCAAAATCTGAACATTGGTAAAGAATTTATGAGGAAAGGAAGTTAGAATCGGATAAATTTACATACATAAAAGGCTAATAGCCTACCTTCCTTTTAAGCTTCGCCGCAGTTGGGCAAAAAGAATTGAAGACTTATTACATCTTCTATAATAGCGTAAAATTACCACTTGTGAACAGTGGGGCCTACACCCAGCAGTGGGCAGCGGTGGTCTGATGATGATGATGGTGATACAAGTGATCAGCCAGTCGCGCTAATGCCTATGCATTAGTTAGGTATTTTTAGATGGATTATGCTAACTCTGGTCATATCTCAAGTACTAAACACAATTGAAATTGCACCAATAACTAAATTCTGAGTGACATTTGTTCAGACAACTTGACAGCCTTCCTCACTGAACTAATTATTGTCACAGATTGCTACTGGACAGACCTTTCATTCTCTCCTAGTCCTTTGTGCAATCAACCGTTAACTTGTACATATAGTATCGTTACACAAAACCGCGGCGGTGACCCCAGACTTCTCAATTAGTCCTCTGGCACAAGGACCAACCAAAAGTGTCACCGTTCGGCGAGACTACTCGTAGCTCCGATCTATCCGGACTTGGTGCGATAAGGCAATGTAGCTCTAGTCGCGTTGGCATAAGAGGTATAATTGTAAAGCAAATTGGGTTAATTCCTCACCGCGTAGAAATCTCCTTTGACGGGCTTGTGGTTTAATCGTGTGATGACAATTTCGATGTCAGATATTAGACTAACTTCAAATATTGATGGGATGAGTTGAGAATCACACTAACTAAATGCTGAAGCATAATTCTGTTAGAAGAGACAGATGTTAATAAAAACAGATAAATTTAAATATGGGTAGTTAGTCTAGTAGGTTAAGATTACACACGTCTATGAACAACATCCAAGCCGTGGGTTTCCTTACGATATTTTCCTTCGCCGTTAGCGTGTGGTATTGCTTCTACAAATTCGACTTGGTTGACTCCTAACGTATTGACTAGTCTTTCCTGTAGGCTAGGCCGACTAAGCTGTCAGGATGGTATAAGTCTGGAAAGCCTACACCATCTAAAACCATCTCCCAGGCACTGCAGCATACCAGGGGTACCTTCACCTATCTACTATGAGTGAAGATGCCATTGGACGCAGTATAAATCATCTCATGAGTAATAAGTAACAAAAAGGTTTTGGCTGCAAATGAGACTGTAGAAGAACTTTGGTTTTTGCACCTACGTAATGTCACACTAGATGAGTGAAGGGACCACTTGGACGCTGTAGTGCCTGGAACATTGTTTTTAGATGGAGTAGCTTGCCCATCGACTATACAAATTATTCAACCAAGCCCATAGGAAAGGCAAGTCGCAAAGACGAGACAAAGTCGCGGGTGCCGTCACGATGTTTTCCTTCACGGTTAGTATGTGGTATTGTGATATTAGAAAGTAGCATAATATGTACGTAACTTTTAAAGTGAATAAAGTCACAGGTTCACGACCGCACTGGGTATCGAATCCGGGTCTCTTGCTTTCGAGTCCGTTGTTCTACCCACTGGGCTACCACCGCTTGTAAGAATAACACACCAGAAACATAAGTAAGTACATAGGTACCTTTGTTTCAGAAATGAAGGTCAACATAATTTCCGCGCCCCGCCTGCGGTAGCGGCGATCAATACAACTTCCTAACTTTCACCCAGCTAGCGTTATCTCCCACTTGAATATTTAACCGGCTGGCCAAGTCCAAGTTGAACTTTTCCAACTGACTCTCAGTCAAACAACGAATGCCAATGTCAAGGGCCGAATGCGTCCGAGTGGCTCCGAGCTGGCCCGAATACCTGGATCGATCCATCATGTTACTTGCAGAATGTTGTACGGTCAGCGCAGTAAATGTAAAAAACGCTGCTTTGAGTTGAGTTGTCCGTCATTGTCACCTGACTTGGTCAGCCAAAGTCCTTTGCAACAATCACTAGATAGTTAAGAGGGTTGAAGGATTTTCAATTGTGATTGTACCTTGAGGGCAAAAATGTCGCGTGCAGACAATGACTTTAATACAGTTTAGTTTATTTGTTTGTTTCATGTTACAAGACTTACTTTTGGTTTCTAATGATGTTATCTCTTACTGTATTTTTGAAATAATTTTATTGTTAATTGGTAGGGATTAACTTCCAAGAGTTGCATTGGTGAAACAATTATATACCAGTGTACGTAACTTCGTAAAAAAATCGATTCGTAGGTACATGGCGGGTTTCGATCCTAGAAGCTCTTGCAAGTAAAACAAATCTTCCGAAGGCTACCATCGCTTAATACACTTACCAATTCAATATCGATTCACGAACTTCTTAGAAACCCTAGTACTAATATGTAATAATAATATATGTTGTGTAGTAATGTGTTATGTTTTGTTGTTGTGGCATGTGTATTGTGTCTATAATAAATGTTTTTTCTTCTTTTCTTCTTCTTCTAATATTATAAGCGTAAAAGTTTGAGAAGATATTTGGATTACATTATTTTTAATGCACTAACCATGCTAAGGACAATTTTAAAAAACCTATTTAGAGGCTAAAAATTCCATCCATGCCGGGATTCGAACCCGCGACCCCTGGCTATCCGTGCCAGCATTCTTCCAACTGAGCTAATGGGCGACTCACCGGCATCAGCGAAATTTCGAACCTCTTTACAATATTCTCTGTATTACGTACAGGCAGCGACATCTGGCTGAAGTAATTTGCATCACTTGCAGCCCCGAGTATCTACACTACTACTACTACCTAAAGTAGGTACTCGGGGCTGCAAGTGATGCAAATTACTCGCAGCCCCGAGATCCTTCAAATATTTTGCGTCTACGCTTTTAATTCGCATGGGCGAGAATCGGCTCCCAGAGTACGTCTGTACCCAACAGTGGGCCCTGTTTTTAGGCTCTACATTTTATTGATATCTGTTTATTTTGAAATGTTTAACTGCAGGTACCTGTACTTGTTTCTTCGCCATCTAACAAAATAAATTAAACAAAATGATTAGATAGACTGTTAGCCAGGTACGAAAATGTTTTTCACTTGACCTACATTCTAATATCACTGGCTTATGTGCTCTTAGGAATGCACGGCAATTGTGATAATCCTTTAGTCTACAGCCTATTGATTATAAATCTATTTACCTACATAATTATTGTGAACATTGATCGTTTCATTATTACTGCGCCACGTGTGAATTGTCAGTTATAACTGTGTATAGTATGTTAGCTTTTAGAATATACCTCGGCTAGAATCGGATATATTCGTGTAATAGAAATATCGGAACTAATATGACACTTAATTTCACATAACTTTTCAAAATAGTGAAGAGAGAGAAGTTTTATACAGAGCAGGAAGTTGTAAAACACTCGTGTGCTTTCGGCGAAAATCGAAGCCTACACTAAAGCCCGAGGTATATTCTAAAAGCTAACAGACTATACACAAGCATTGTCTTCTATCCCACAGACGTACTCAGAATTTGATTTGCACTGTTTGTTTACCGACGATCAGTGGCAGATTGCTGACAGTGGCTAGATGAGGATGGCCAAGGACTGAAGGAAGTGGCGTGCCTTGGGGGAGGTCTTTGTCCAGCAGTGGACCAGTACGGGCTGCTTGATTATTTAATAGTCAATGTCACGATCCATTCCAGCGTAATATATCACCACGTGTTCCACAGGCAGCGATAACCTTGTCCCCATCAAGGCTTTGACGCGCGACCCTGTCCATATCCGTGAGGCATTCATGTTATTATCTATTTCAGTCCATAGTTTTTACCGCACCATTGAAAGTTCAGGGACGAGTTTGTGGCCTTGTTTATTGTCGCCCGGTGATTATTGTTCGATTCCGAGTTGTTTGTTTAACTTCGAGAGTTGGTAGACTTCCGGTTGGATGTGTTATACTAAGCACCGTCTAGGTTAAGGTATTAGATAAGATAAGATAATGCTTTATTCATACACAAGACACATATTAAACATTTGGATGAAATTAATACTAAACACAAAAAAAAAGAAAACTCATACACAAAACACATTAAAATATTTGGGTGAAATTAAGATTATTTAGATAAATATGTACGGAGCCCAAAATCAGTTCAACGCTTAATAATACCAGAAACAGGGTTTAGAATGATCAAGTTAACTCTAAGATTAGATAAGTATTGCATTTTTCCATTGTCCTTATCCAGTATACAGTAAGAAATATAATATACCACAACAGACACAGACACAACATAGTTTTTCAAGCTGGTTTTATCAGGCTGTTACAGAAAAAGTGATATTAGCCGGTAAAAGATTTTTGCAACGTGATTAAAGGAACTTAAAGGAATATTTTGAATTTAAATGACGAATAGGTGGTGGGATATTGTTCCAGCATTTCGTGGCCGCGTATCTAAAACTGCCCCTAAAAGCTACGGTTTTGTGCTCTGGGCATAAGATGCAGGCTAACTTGCCAACCCGTTGGCTATACGGCGAGCTAGATCACTCCAACTTACTATACAAGTAACTAGGATTCCTATATTTTACCACGCCGAACATAAGACAAGCCAGATGCAAGTTTAGTCTACTCTTCATATTTAAGATGTTAGCACTATTTAAAAACGGAGTTATATGTGTTCGCGATGGGATACGGAAACAAAAGCGAGCACAAGCATTTTGTATCATTTGGATGACACGCATAGTTTTTGCGTATAGACAAGGCCCGTAAACGGAAATGCAGTAATTTAGCGTTAACAGCACAAGCGCCTCACATAGTCTGATACGAAGATCCTGACTTAAAAAATCTCGTATGCGATACATGACACTCAGACGATAAAAACAGGACCTTGCTAATTCCGCAACGTGACTTTCAAAGCGTAGTTCTTCATCTATTATGACTCCCAGGTTTCTAGACTCATGCACTCGTTCCACCTGTACCGACCCCACGCGAATAGAAGGATGACCCAGTGAAATCTCACGAATTTGATTACTGCTTCCAAGAATCATGAATTTGGATTTTGTAGGGTTTAGGACAAGAGCATTCCTGGCTGCCCATATAGAAATCCGTTCCAGATCACCATTTAGTGCCCTAACTGCCTGACCGACGTTTTTGGGATTACACGCAATGTATATTTGTAGGTCATCGGCGTACATGTGGTAACGACATTTTTTTATGGTTTACGTTACGTCACCACTATACAATATAAAGAGGAGCGGTCCCAATATTGATCTTGTGGCACGCCGTAACAAGTAGGGGAAAGTGTAGACTTAAGACTAGTGCCGTCGCACCTATCCAAGGTGACTTGCTGTCTTCTCCGACTGAGAAAGCTGTCGAACCACCGCACTGTACTGCTATCGAACGCATAATAAGAGAGCTTTGACAGCATAAGATTTATATTTATGCAATCAAAAGCCCTAGAAAAATCGAGCAAAGCCAATATAGTTCCCTGACCTTTATCACGTGCAGAAAGAACATTATCGATGACATCCAATAGCGCAGTATTTGTGCTTCTGCCCTTTCTGAATCCAGATTGAAATTCTGGCAGAATGTGATTTTGCTCCAGATAGGTAACCGTTTGTATATATACTACCTTTTCCAATATTTTGGAGAGAAATGGCAAAATACTCACAGGACGTAGGTCTTTCACTTCTTCTGGGTTACTAATCTTAGGTATAGGCCTCACAAGTGCGGTTTTCCATACCTCAGGGAATGCACATGATTCGATCGACTTATTAATTAATGATGGACGTGATAGCATTCAACGTAGTAGGCAACGTCACGACTATCATATCCATAGTAATTTTATCTGCGCCCTTGGCTTTGGATTTCATATGAAGAATTACTTAGACTAAAAGTTTTTTCGGAAAATCGATTAAATTCGAAATACGTTAAATCTGAGATGGACACCTCGCGCTTCCCCGGAATGTTCAAGAAATGATTATTTATTTCCTCTGGATCATTAAAGCTATCTGGAACTTCAGTAGCAGGCTTAAAATTTAAACCAACTGCCCTCTTTAGATTTTTCCACAACCCTTTTGAATCATTGGAGTATTTGCTTATATGGTTCTCAAAGTACGCTTTTTTCTCAAAATAAAGTGAAGAATTAACTAAATACTTCAAAGACTTATAAGACTCTCTCGCTTTATCTGACTTATATTTAAGGAACTGTAGATGGGCATCATCACGCATCTTTATCATATACCTAACATTGCTAGTTAACCATGGCACAGCCTGTCTCCTTATCACCAGTTTCTTTTCAGGTGCATACAAATCAAATGCCCGTAACAATAAAACATTAAATAAATCACACATTTCATTTACTGATAAAAAGAGGTTCACGTTGTACCAATCTATATCAGCCAAGTGCCGATCGAAACCCACACTGTCCATGTGTTTCAAAGGTCTGTAAATTATTAGTTTTGGTTTAAGTTTAGGTTTTTTAGCTTTAATCTCTACAAAAACCATAGCATGGTGATTAAGGTCCGGAATGTGGTCAACAGCCGAGTTGACAATCCCTTCTCGAGAACAATTAGGAATTAGGTTCTGCTGCTGATAGACTTTAGTATTTACTTGTATGCTGATAGACTTTAGTATTTACTTGTAATGAGTATTGTAGTAGCAAATACCCATTACCGGTAAAAACAATGCTGCTCACAAAATAAACTAAAAAGTTTTAGAAAGCATTCTAGGTTTAGCGTGCATTTTAGCGAGCGTTCTAGGTTGTAGCGTGCATTCTGGCAAAACGACAGCAGAGTGGCTTCGAACTTTTTGCCGAATTTTATCATTGATCCGCCGTCTGACATCTTCATTTACGTATTAGCAATATGACAAGTTAGTAAAGGAAGTCAGGGAATGCAAATAGTATTAGCTGGGACATACACTTAGAAAACCGTGGTTGTCTACTGGAAACCCGCCGGAGGAGGCTCACGCCCACTCGCAAAAACGTTCAGATGTGGAGAAGTTCCGGTTGCTCTAAGAAATTAAGATAAGGGAGTGACTTGCCTAGAGCTACTCTCCCTGGCCATGAACAGAGAGGAATAGAAAGCTCTTGTATCAGCCCCAGACTCCACGGAGGAGTAAAGGGACCAAAGAAGAAGAAGTATGACGTGAAAATCCTCGTAGCTACGTATGCGTCGAAACCATACAACAGCCAAACGGCTGTTGCATGGTTCCGACGCATGGTTTCTCTATACTCGTTATTGTTAATTTCCATAGCATGCAGTGGAAGCGTAGCTACTATATTTAAACTGAAGTGAAAAAGCTAACAACTCTAATCATTACCTGTTCGATGAGATTGTAACCATTACAATATTGTATAAATAATATTTTTATCTGACCTACGGCCTACAACGAGCTACAAGTATATATTAACTTGTGAGCTTCTACAAGTAGGAGGACTACTGCAATTAGCCTTTTAAATAAGTCATACCACGACGAAAGTAGACTTACTTTCATCATAATACTAGGCGGTTTTATTTAAACATTTTATTGGTCATCAATAGTTTCAATCAACGCCGTCCAGTATGAAATCTGAAAAACTGCAGCTTATCTTTACAATTCGCTGCAACAATACTCGTATTGGACAGAAACAACGCAATCGGAAACGAGTTTTTAATTTCCGAACGTTTCTCGGATTTACTACGCGTACCACAACAAACAAATTGTGATAAAAATATCTATGTATTATATTTCAGTCAACCAATCAGCGCGTATTTGCCTGCAGCTGAACGTAGGTCTCTCCAAGACACGCCATTTTCTTCTGTTCTCGGCCATATTCATCCAGACACTGCTAGCAAACTGGTTCAGATCTCCAACGAGCTGGTAGGCGACCTGAGCTGCGTTCACTACTTCCAGGAAGCCGATACTCGCCCAAGCGCATTGAAAGCGTAGACGCAAAATATTCGAAAGCTTACACATATTTTGTCGCATAAAAATAAGATAAGACGAGTCATTAGAAATTTATTTTGTAATTCGAATTCAAGCATGGCATCAGAATACTAACATTGGCTGTCGCTCGACTTTTTGAGTAGAATTCAAGTCTTAGAGCTTAGAATCGTAAACGAATTATTTGCTAATGAAGTGAGAATTGGATCCCTGGTCTCTACTCGAGAAATGGTTCGGTATAATATGTGGCAACCTATTGCCACTTCAGCTTGCTAATCTTATACTCTTAGGATATGTCATTCAACTTACCTATTCGGGATGTGGTACTGTCTGCTGTAATACAGGCACTAACCCTAGCTCAGTGACAGATGCTAAAGTCTTTGTGCTATTTAACTTGTATGAGTGCTGTATAACTGTCTCATGTCTTGTACTTAATTGGTGATAGTTACCTTAGTTCTTTGGTGGATTGATTCATTTCATGTTTTATATTTGGGATTGATAATATATTGAAGCGCAAGAGATTTATATATATATAACAATATATATATATAATTAATTGTTTAAATTTTATCTTATTTTTCAGTAGTGTTTTATATGACAAAAATTTATTTGGAAACTTATTAAATTGAACACCTCTAGTTGATATAATTATCCATATATACTAATTCAAAAAATGTCTAATTCTCAAAAAATATGTTGACCCGCTGCGAAAAACTAAAAGTGACTTGAGAGTAAACCACTGTTGCCCTCAAGAGTACTGTCAATTATTGTAATGATTGACTGTTCTTGCCTCTGTCTACCTGTGACCACGGCAACTACAACGCTGCTGAAAGGTCGGGAATTAAGAATATTACGTTTTACCTTATAAATAATCATGATTAGTCGTCGTCTATTAGTGATAATCGTCTATTTCACAACTATGTCTGATTCTTTAGCAAGGTTTTTGAACAAAAGCGGATTTTGTCGCGCGTAATATTGGTATTGCGAGGTTGTCCGGATGAGAATGGTATTGATTGGTCACCCAGTTCGAGAACGCAATTAAAACCCGCAATACCAACATGTGAACGCGTCGACCTACAGTAAAACTATCGGGGATTCTATCTATGTATGTGTACACATCAACTCCCGGTGGTTCAGCAATGTAAAGTGGACCGTAACCTTTGCAAAACAACGTAGGTATTTTATCCAACAAAAAGTATTTTGATTGCCTCGGCTCTCGGGCACAGTTTGGAAAGCAGATGATCGTGATCTGTGGTCAGGTGCTAGAAGAAGGGCACCAATGGACAAACGACAAAAAATATGTTGATGAAATAAAAAATACCGTCTCTAGATTTACTTCTATAGAGTACAGGAAAAATACTTTGTAAATTTTTACATCCATAATAGACAACCGTGCAAAAATAAAGCCCTATGATTTTATTACTTTTTCGAGAAGAAAACAGAAAAATAGCGGACATGTATTTTTTCATTTGTCGTATTTATTTGGAAATAATAGTTATTTTTAAGTTTTTGAATTGATTTTTTAGAGCCGCAAGTGACGTAAGCTAGAAGGCAACAAATCAAACATAATCTTTCCCTCTACTTTACTTTACTTAAAAAAAAACTTGTCATCGCATCAAACATGTCATAGAAAAATCTTTGAATATTTTTCTTGTATTCCTTGAAGCTTAATCTCCAAATGGTTTTTTTTGTTTCAGCTTCAAATTTTTTGAATTATTGTCCATTACGGAGAAAAAATAATAAATTCGAAAACCTACGTGGCTCGTCACAGCTTGATCACAATAAGCAAGTTTCCTTAGCTCGCGTCGTCACCGCCAAAAAAAAATAGATAGGTATACAATTTTTGTCTTCAGGAAATACACCTTTAATGAGCGCTGAGGCACTGTCTAACGATGCCCATCCTGCCAGTTTACTTCAGAGGCGCACGATTCGTTAGCGTTCACCTTCAGTCTAGGTGAAGGCGGCACGGCAGGAAATGAAGATGATTTGTAACGAAGTGTCTAAAGTTACAAGAATAACCGTGGAACCAAAAAAGGAGGAGTAAATTACTAATCTTGATTATTGCGTCTTTTATGTCTAAAAATCAAAATACTTATGCAAAATACAGATGTATGAGTTGGAAGTCAAGAATGAATGAACTCAAGGATATTGAAGTGTTACTGAATACATTTCTTATTAGCTCTTTACGGACTACTAAAGTATTGTAGTAGCAAAGTTCAGGCATAGCTCGGATTTAAAAGCTTCCTTATTACATCCCAAGATCCTCGTATTTTGTAACTCAATCATACACAAATGGTCGAAAGGATTTATCACTGTGATACAGCCATGAAAATCGGTCCATTGAAGTCGCAGGTAAAAGCTTGGTCAGTTTATTTGCAGTTCGAAACTGAGCTACTGAGATGCACAATAAATGTTTGAAAGTTAGCAGCATTTTATTGAGCTGGTTACGTAACCGCGTAGCGCGTGCTACGACCGCTACGCTGCTACGAACCTTGCTACGGTACGCAGCAACGAAAAAGGATTATACAATATTCCATTAGCCTCATTATTGTATGCTAATTAATACTAGGTAATAGATATAAGACGTACCTTGCGATATGCTGCTGTATCCATCAGGTGTCACCAGAGGCGTTGTCCCTTCACTAAACATGACGAGTATTATTTTCACAACACAGGTAAAACTTTCACGTAGCTATTTATATTACGAATGACTTTCATTACCGTTTTGGTTTATTTCAGCTTGAATGGCAATGTCTAATAGAAGACGGACAGACTGTTCTCAGAATTCTATTATAAGATAGTCCACGAGCTAGCTCGTAAATCATAGCAAAATAGAGCACTCAAGGGATATAATTTACGCAGAGTTACGTCTCGCTTAGGAAATTAATAAAGGCAAGATACGTTCTCTACTTGACTGGTGTTGGTTGGTGACCTCTAAAGCACTATTAAAAATCAGTCTAGCCAAGCTTGTTGACTGAAAGACGTGTGGAATGTCTTTCCGTGCCCATGATAGGTCTATTAGCCTATCACTCAGAAATTTTGAGAGAAATCTACTGAAACTGAATGCTTGAAATCACCGAGGTGGTTAGGACATTGTAGGGTTTATTTTAACGTTACATGGAAAATCTTAATTTACATTTTAAACTAGAGGAATTCCAAAGTGATTTAACCCTTGTTTCGTGTTTATGTCCGGCGCAATCAAGTTCAATTTTCTCTGCCTCAAAAATCCCATCACAGCATTGCACAACACAATAAATCACGTTTTATTGTTCGCACGGAAACCACATTTCACTGGCTGGATTTAAAAAGAGAACTTTATTTGTTTGATTTGCGAATTTTATTTTTCTCGAGGCGAGCTTGGGAGCGTCGATTCGGGCGTGGTGGTGGGGCGCCACTGTTCACCTCTAAACCAGACCCACCACCCCACAGGCAGCTCCCACCTACAACTGGTACTACCACGACGGTTACGTGGAGCCGTGAAGTGAATAGTGGATGCGGCATTGATTTTTAAGACTTGATATAATTGCAGCGTTTATTTTATCACGAAATTTCATGAAATCCAATCCAAAGTAGCTCCGCGTTAGCCCATACTTTTTCTCTAAGAGAAAGTCGGTACCCTGCAGTTTGACGCATACAGGGTGCTGCAGAAAGGTTCGGTAGCACCTGAACGGGTTATTTGCTTTATTTATTATGTGACTTACTCTAAAACTGAGAAGAAAATATCAGTGTTTCATACATTCGTTAGAACAATAATTAAGCAACAAACCAATCATACCACTTTCACGGTTTCTAAGCTGGTCCCATAACAAAAAGTTGTTGGCTTTGATGAGTAGAACAACTCCTTACAAAGGACCTTTCTGTAGTAACACGCTGCTTACGTTTTATAAAGTTGCAAAAAAATAAAATTTCAACTAGGATACGTAAAAAATGTTTTAAAATCAGTTTCATCCTGATATTATCACCAACCCATCTCTGTATTCTCACAAGCCACAAAACTAAGGGAATGTGCCTTAGTTTTCCTAAAAAATGCCATCTTAGAATTTAAACTAAGTAATAACTTATAATATGAAGCGCTCGTGGCCTAGTCAAACCAAGTGATTGGAATCAATCACTTGCGTTAAGCAACAACAGGCGCGATCAAGTGCGGGATGGGTGACCGTCCCGTGACTACCGCTAGTGGCATTTTTTCCGAGCGCTTCAGTGCTTCGCAAGGCACGCTAAGCCGTTGGTGCTGGCTGTCATGTAATGGCAGTCGTGAAGCCATGTCAGAGGCCTTATGGGCGGCTTGATAACTTCTGACAGTAAGACCCGCCCCTGTCTTACAATCCTCCACCAACCCGGACTTGGCCCCCGTGGTAGAGTATGGCCTAACCTTCCTGCGATGCAGGAAGAGAACCGTGCCCCAGCAGTGGGGACATACAAGGGTTGATATCGAATAACTGTCACATTACACAATCACTTATTCTGGTCTCAAAGTGCCAGAGTAAGCAGCAGCAACGTGCTCTAGCCTAGTCTGTATTAGGGCAACTAAAGACGTCAAAAACATGGAAATACACCCAAGTGACCTCAGTGATTTGTACAAATGCACGGCGCCCCCCGCAAGCCCACGACTTCCGGCATGGCCATCAGACGTGATATACCACTAGACCAACAAGGCAGCAATTTCTTGTATCGATCAACATTCCCTTAGCCTTTTCAAACTGTCTCTCAAGGGAAGGTCACAAGCCATCAATGACCTAATACAAAATGAGATTTGACTACTAAGAAAATGAGAATTTCTGACTACTAAAACCGCATAACCGTAAGATAAGAATATTCTTTATTGTACACCAGGAAAAAACAAACAAAACACAATTACAAAGATACAGTACAATTGGCGGCCTTATTGCTTAGAGCAATTTCTTCCAGGCAACCCACGATGGAGAGTTCTTGAAGGAAAAGTGAGACGGGTAGTTGGTGCAAATATGAACATTGATATACATACTTATACAGATAAAAAGTACCCGGAATAGGCGTGCGACTTATAAACGTTGATAAAGCGAAGGTGATCTGTCAGGATCGTGGCAAGTGGCAGTCCCTGGTCTCTGCCTACCCCTCTGGGATACAGGCACGAGGTTATGTTATTTTATGTTATGTTCTAAATCCGCATTTGTCTCGCCGAAACTTAATAAAGCTATACAATATTAGCTGATAACATGCCTAGATAGTGAGCAATTGGGATATAATTTTATTAGTATTGCAACGCAGGACTGCCTTACAAGTATTCAAGAACGACATAGCACACTAATTTGTTTAAATTTCAAACAGGAGATAACACTCCTTCAACTTCAACAATTATTTAATTGTAAGTTAAGCTAACTGACGTAATTGGGTAGAGCGGTGGCAGCTTTAGAACGCCCGGCTTCTCAATCGGGAGGTCGTGGGTTAGAATCCCAGAATGTATCAATGACTTTTTTTTCTAAGTTATATGTACATTTGTGAAGATCACAGTTAGCGAGTGGTATTGTTACTATAAAGTAACAATACCACTCGCTAACTGTGATGGAAAACATCGTAAGGAAACCTGGAGGAGTGTCGTAGGTGTCCAATTACCTCAGGGTAATTAAGCCCTTGCTCTCTCTTTCCGAGAGAATCCCAGTGCGCTATAGTGGGACGTATATAGGCTATATAAAAAAGCTTACTAAAAACTGGCTAGCTTTAGAAAATAGCTTGACAGATTACCGTAGCATTAATAAAATAATACCGTTGTCTCTCAGACAGGCTATAGACTTTAAAAACCTATTTAGAGGCTAAAAATTCCACCCATGCCGGGATTCGAACCCGCAACCTCTGGCTATCCGTGCCAGCGCTCTATCCAACTGAGCTAATGGGTGACTCACCGGCATCAGTGAAATTTCGAACCTCTTTACACTATTCTCTGTATTACGTACAGGCAGCGACATCTTTAGCCTCTTAATAGGTTTTTAAAATTGTCCTTAGCACGGGTTAGTGCATTAAAAATAAAAATAGTATAATCATGTGGGTACAGCGATATCATTCCAATGTTAAAACCTAACTGCAAAGTAGGTAGTCGGGACTGTAAGTGATGCAATCTATTTCAGCCAGATGTCGCTGCCTGTACGTAATACAGAGAATAGTGTAAAGAGGTTCGAAATTTCACTGATGCCGGTGAGTCACCCATTAGCTCAGTTGGATAGAGCGCTGGCACGGATAGCCAGAGGTCGCGGGTTCGAATCCCGGCATGGGTGGAATTTTTACCCTCTAAATAGGTTTTTAAAATTGTCCTTAGCACGGGTTAGTGCATTAAAAATAAAAATAGTATAGACTATTGACTATCAACATGGTGGCTTATGGCGGCAGACGCTCATGCACACATCCTTAGATAGAACTAACCGATGTAATTTATACAAACATAATGTTTATGCGCTTTATAATTATGTATACATGCTCATATGCAACACAGGCTTCCTTCACGAATCGCGCCCGTAGCGCTACGAACCTTCGATTACATTAGAATCTACTATTTACATAAATTCTAATCCGATTGCAGTAAATCGCAGATCATCCCCTATCCAGGCACGGGCAGTAAGAATTTTTCACAAGCTTTAGACTTTATTTCGAGGCGATAAGGTTCAATTTCGCCATGACTTGGTTTTACGTAAGTTGAGTACCTACATAAAACACTCGAAGCCGGGATGCATGCATCCAACCACTAATAAGTTTGTATGCATCATGGTAAGTGGCAATTCCTGGTCTGTACCTGCCCCTCCGGGATACAGGCGTGAATTTATGTAATATACGGCACGGTTAGCCAGAGGTTGCGGGTTCGAGTCCCGGCATGGGTGTAATTTTAGCCTCTAAATAGGTTTTTAAAGTTAGCCTTAGCACGGGTTAGTGCATTAAAAAAAATATAATTATGTAATATACGTTTAAGCAGAGCAAGTAATTAAAACTACAAATTAAATCTTTACCTAGTAATAGGTACTTCCAGATCTATTTATGTATACACATTAGCTCAAATTCTATTTGTTTGAATTTGAGAACTTTCCTGCAATGCAGGAAGAAACCCGTGCCCCAGCAGTTGAGATATATCAAGGGTTGATATCGATTTACTCAAAGAAATGATTTTGATCTTTATTAACACCAAACTAAAGTTACACCGTGTTTCTTCGTGTTTCATCGTCGTGTGACTATATCCCAAGTAACATTAAATTAAATATACACGCACCCTCAATTAATTATCATAATAATTAAACTACTGTCAAATGCCATCCAGCGAACATAGTTAATTCAAGTGACAATGTCGTAGCGTTTGTGCGCTCTTGAGCGTAAAATCTCGACATTTACGGTACCAATTTTAAAGTTTCTCCAACATAAATCCGAAAACTCACTCGTACACTGTGCTTATGGCGGTTAGTGCACGAAATGTGGAACATTCAGTGGGAAGTGTTATTGCCGTATGAACAAGTAGCAAGCCCTTTCTCGTCTGGTTTAAATTTGCAATGGTTTTTGCGTTCCTTCCTCTCTACATCGACAGATAACACTTTATTGTACTCGTACATACAAATTGAAATCACACAAACAGGTAGGGTTATTTTGTTTATAACGTAACAATACATAAACATACGTTTGTATCCCGGGCGGGTAGCTAGAGACCCCATTTGCCATGATCTCTTTTGCTTTTGTAAAGAGGTTCTAAATTTCACTGATGCCGGGTAGTCGCCCATTAGCTCAGTTGGGAGAGCGCTGACACGGATAGCCAGAGGTAGCGGGTTCGAGTCCCAGCATGGGTGGGATTTTTAGCCTTTAAATAGGTTTTTATAATTCATTATGCACATTCGCTCGACAATATATTTATTTCGTCAATATTTCTTCCTTCATCCACTCCCGTTGTCAAAGCTAAAGTAACCTCAGTATGGATGTGTTTCCAAGTTTGTGGTGCCCTTGTCTGTTTGTCATACCACAGGGTAACCTAGTTTGAATCTGAGACAGTTGATTGTGCTGAGTAGAAGTTATTTTTATTGTCAACTAGCTGACCCAGCGAACTTCGTACCGCCTAACAGTCGATTCTTTGATATTTTTTTTTTATTTTCTCTCCGTAAGAACCATCCTCGTACTTCAAGGAATATTCTAAAAAAAGAATTAGCGAAATCGGTTCAGCTGCTCTCGAGATTTGCGTTTACCAACACATTCAGCGATTCATTTTTATATTATAGAAGATAGAAGAAGATACTAACAATTACAACAATTTGAGACGAAATAAGTTCACTATGTACATTTTTTTTATTTTGTAATTTCTGAGTGTATTTTATGTGTGCAATAAAGGAACCTGATTGGTTTGTTTGTGGTTACAAAATGTTGTAGCCACAAACGTTAGTATGTTGGCCGCATCTTGGGCTAATCTTGAACGTCGACTCGAATAGCAATTGTTACCTGAAACAAACACAAAATTATCGTATTACGTAATGTAAGCGCTAAATAGTATTTTCTACGGTTAACACGAGCACTAGACATAATACAAACTGTATTTACACGGACTCTATTCGTTTATTTTTGTATTTTTTCAATTTTCCGACGTTTCGGCACTTTTTCAAGTACCGTGGTCTCGGAAGACTGAGGTGACAGGCGTCTTTTTGAAACGTCGGAAAATTGTAAAAATGTAAAAATAAACGAGTAGATTCCGTGTAAATGCAGTTTATATTAACCGCTATGTCTTAGACAGTAACATAACTGACCATAGAATGTACACTTTTCCTTCTACAAAATTTGAAATTATTGGTTGGGGACCAAAACCCGGATTCTCGGTATACATATAACTCAGCGGTATTTTGTCAAAATTCTCGTACCGAGGATCCGCGTTTGGTCCCTACCCAATTACTATAGAGTTCATAGCTACTCGTATTTCTTAGACGACTTGATAGGTACCATTAGGATTTGATTATATTAACTAACAGTAAAATTATAATGCAAACCATTTATCCATCCAAACATCAAGATTTTGTATTTTTATTCACAAAATTCTAAAGGCCATTTTATTATTTCTTTCGTAATTATTATTCTTAATTTGAAAATAATTATTTCCTGTTCATTGACATTGTAATAATTTTATAATAGCCTTTTTGATGTTTGATTTGATAAATAAATTGTATTTTTAATTTTTTTACATGTATTATTTTAGGTAAATTTTATTTTATCTAAGTATGAAAAAAGACACTAAACATTAATTTAATTACATTTCAATTTTAAAGATCTTAAGTTATAGATTTTTAATCTTTATGGAAGCGTTTGCTCTTATAGCAATCATGTCACCTAGTTGCAGTTGTGAACGTGTATATTAAAATTTATTTAAACGTCCCCCTAACAGAGCGCCTTAAAATAAATTTTAAACGTCCTACAATAGAGCGCCTTTAAAATAAATTTTAAACGTCCCCTCATAGAGCACGTCTAAAATAAATTTTAAAGGTCCCCCTACAGGGCACCTTGCGTCTATCACTGGGTAAGTAAGTAAATACATAAATCCTTATCCACGGATAAACAAATAAATGACGGCTTGTCAGTAATATTTGAAGACTCCCAGGAGTCGTTTTATCACATTGCATTTTTTTCCTTTTATTGCGTTTTCTTGCTCATGCCACTCATTGTGTAATATTAAAGCTGTCATCATCGCTTCCTCCATTTGTTCTGCTATTTTCACGATTATACTTAATTTTACCCGTTTTTCATTAGTTTTTCTTACGCAGTCTTCTCCTCAAAAGTCATAATAAGTATACAGGGTAGTCATTCATCTATCTTTGCAATAAATTGGATAAAACTTGCGCCTGGATAAACAGATAGAAAGACCTGTAAAATAGCATTGCCGCAAGACAGGCTTATAGTCTAAAATATCATACGCGTTGAATTTCGAACATAATACTTTTTGAATTCGGTTAAACATAAATAAAACACAATTCATGATAGTCGATTGACAGCAGTTGCCGGCCGTGACCCGTCCTTGGCTATGACCTAGCCATTCACGTTATTGATAACCTATTCTCGGCCATTACCTGCTATTTTATTCCAATAGGAAATAGAGTTTTGCCTATCGTGTACTTAGTAAAGTTAAATATCACAAATATTAGGTACGCGTTCGTGACCTCGTCGAACCGAGTGATTGGAAACAATCACTTGAGTTAAGCAACAACAGGCGCGGTCAGTTGCAGGATGGGTGACCATCTCCCGGTTACCGCTAGTGTCATTTTCCGAGCGCTTCCGTGCTTCGTAAAGCGCTTTTAGTGTACATACGTCTGTACACTAAGCAAACCGGCCGCGCGCAATCCCCCAAGCGCTTAGTGTACAGACGCATGTACACTATGCAACGCTCAGATTGGACTCTTTTTATCTATGCTCTGTGCATTCTCTATGGAAAATATCTGTTGTTTTATTGGCCAATGGATAGTAAGGATTACTTTTGCCAACCAATCAAATGACGTGACGTGGAAAAAAATTGAATTATCATCGAAACCACATGAGCTTGCTAGGTCAGACGCCATTTTACGTTTTCGTCGCGAGTTGCTCCGCTCGCTAAAGTTTTATAAGTTATTTCGAGAAGGCAACGCTGCGTATTTGTTTATGTGTTATATATCAAATTACTGGGAAAAGTGTGTAGATTATGTTTCAAATAATAGTTTTGTTGTATTTGATGGAAAATAAAGTGATAAAAGCCTCGAACTTTCAGCCCGGATCGTGCCGCTTGTATGGGCGGTCAGTGTCATTTTACCTCTTCCTGTTAATTATTCATTTATAGCTTTATTTTGGTGAATTAGAGTATGAAAATTGTATAAACTGTTATAGATAATATGCAGATCATATTATAAGTGTTAGTTCAGTGCTAGTGAATGAGTAATTAGTGAAAATAGCGAGACAAAGTTCAAAGTAGTGTCAAAATGGCGTGGATAGTGAAATTCATCTCGTCATTTGAAAATCATGCAAGTTTATTCATAATTTTATTAGCTTTACAAGTATAATAATCGGATAGGGAATTTTATGCAGATTGAAGTGATATATAACACTTATTGAATAATTACGTAGTACTTTCTCTAATTTGAGAAATGCGGAACTGTGTCCACAAAAAAATTGCAAAAAAATGGCGGTGCGAAATGACCCTGCACTATGCGGTACCTTTGAACTTTCTTTTGTCCGAGCGCATCGAGCACCAGAAGGGTTAAGCCGTTGGTGCTGGCTGTCATCTAAAGGCAGTCGTTAAGCTATGTCAGAGGACTTATGGGCGGCTTGATAACTTCTGACAGTAAGGCCCGCCACTGTCTTACAATCCTCCACTAACTCGGACTTGTGGCCTAACCTTCCTGCGATGCAGGAAGAGACCAGTGCCCCAGTAGAGGGGGCATACAAGCTATAGGTTGATATCGAGGTATGAGTTGTATGGGGACAGGGAAGGTTCATAACATTTAAACATACCCCTATTAATAGTCCTAAAATAAATAAAACACTACTCATGGTACTGAATCGTCAGCGACCGCCGGCCGTGACCCGTCCGAGGCCGGGACCTAGCCATTCACGATATCGATCCTCTATTCTCGGACACTACCTGCGATATTGACCAAGTTTTGAGCACCGCTGGTGTGGCCAATGAGGTGAAAGCAGCGATTCCCGAACGGTGGTCCGCGAAATCTTAGGGTTTCGTGGAAGGGTTACAGGGCTTCCACGGTCCACTGCCATGAATTGTCCAAGACGTAAATAAAACGTTTATGAAAAAGACTCATAACCACGCCGCACGTCGATGCGACTCCAGATTGGTTTCCCGTCGAGTCTAGATATAAATATATTTAAATTAAGATTCCGTTCTTCTTCTTCTTCAGGCTATATTATGTAGTCCACTGCTGGACATAGCCCGCCCCTAATGAGCCCTGTATTCAGCTTGCCGCATCCAGCATCTGCCGGCAGTTTTTCGCAGATCGTCGTCCCACCAGGTCGGAGGGCGTCCTACACTACGTTTGCCGAGTCGCGGTCTTCACTCAAGAACACGGTCACTCCAACGGATATGGCCAGCACACTGCCACTTCAGCTTGCTGATTCTCTGAGCTATACAATTTTTATTTTTAATTCACTAACCCGTGCTAAGGACAAATTTAAAAACCTATTTAGAGGCTAAAAATTTTATTCTGGCACGGATAGCCAGAGGTTGCTGGTTCGAATCCCGGCAGGGGTGAAATTTTTAGCCTCTAAATAGGTCTCTGAGCTATGTCAATAACTTTGGTTCTCTGTCGGATGCATTCGTTACGAATCCTATCCTTCAGAAAAACTCCAAGCATAGCTCTCTCCATAGCTCGCTGAGCGACTTTGAACTGGTGGACCAGCCCTTTCCAGATTGTCCATGTCTCGGCTCCGTAGGTCATCACAGGTAAGACGCACTCGTTGAAAACTTTCGTTTTCAAACATTGCGGTATGGATGACGAGAAGACCCGGCGTACTTTCCCAAACGCTGCCCAGCCCAGCTGGATCCTCCTCTGGGACTCCTTCTCGAAATTGTTTTTACCTAACAGCAAAATCTGCCCGAGGTAAGTGTATTCAGAAACGATTTCGAGAAGGTAACCATGTACGACATGTATTTTTTTCTTACATTTATATTATTCCTGTTTATAAACTCAACTGCTAGGTGGTGTTAGTGAGCAAGAGAACAGGACGTGACTTCATGTGTGACTGACGAGAAGTTACTTCGGGGCACGGATACGGAAGAAAGCAACTGATAGGAAATGAGGTGGAAACGGTGGTATAAAAATTGTATCAAACCAGTTGCTTGAGTTTGCTGTAAGTATTTATCGTCACAATAGTATGAGGATTCTCACGGGGACAATAACCTTAACACGACGTCTTGAATAAAATAGAAGATGAAATATATTTACTTATCAGACGTCACTCACGGTCATTGTACCTACGATCTATGCTCAAAAAGTTCATGAAAATTTGGAGGAGTTCGACAAACCATCTGACACGAGATTTTTATATATTAGATTATCTTGTAAAGACAAGAAAAAATATAAAAAAAGTTCGTGTTCGTATCTTGCTTCTGCTTGAAAAAGTGGGAAGGAGGGCGGTGCATTAACTAACCACATGGTGCTTGTAAGATTTTTGGCGGAATTTATTAAAGTAATTTTCACATTTTAATGCCAACGAAATTAAGTATGATACTCATTAATACCGAAGGAACTGTTTGAGGTTATCCAACACATGTTTCCAAAACACGCCCAGAGTTGTCTAATTCTCTTTAAGCCAGTTTAATTGGATAAATGTTTTCGCGTGGAAGGCCGTCAATGTACAAAAAGTTATAAAACGGGAAGTTCTGCCACAGATACATTTAGCCCAGCCTGCATTAGGCGGGCGGGGTGGTCGTAAATAACCACCACGTATATAAATGAAACGCACCTCTATAGATGTGCGGCTACTAAAACTATGAAGTTATATTTTCTTTTCCTAAAGATTTTTATATGTAGCCTATTAACGTCCTACTATACAGCCTATAAACCGGAGGGGGCAGCAGCGCCCCCTGCAGTACAATTCCACCAAACTGCGATCCCCAACCCGCATGCCCAGCGTGGGGATAATGGGCATTACCCCCCAATGATGCCACAACTTTGCGCTATGGCGCTCATTAGCGGAGGGCTATGTCCACCAGTGGACTAATATAGCTGGAAGAAGAAGGTATTTAAACACCTTAATCATCGTGAGGAAACCCGAGTTTCCTCACGATAATTTCCTTGACCGTTAGCGAGTGATATTGCTACGATAACTAAAGAATTTATCTCATTTTCTCTAATTATAATAAAATGCGGCAGTAGCACATCGGTAAAATATTTTCCTTAAATTAGAGAGTTCAAGAGGTGTTGACCTCTCCAATTTAAAATTGTTCGGTTCTCTCTAAAAATGTTGGGTAGTGCCAGTGAGACAGCATGCCATACGTTATAGCAGCGTTTTGTGTGATGCATATTTCTAAACTTTTTTAATTTACTTACCTT
This sequence comes from Yponomeuta sedellus, assembly GCA_934045075.1. Taxonomy (NCBI): domain Eukaryota; kingdom Metazoa; phylum Arthropoda; class Insecta; order Lepidoptera; family Yponomeutidae; genus Yponomeuta; species Yponomeuta sedellus. The sequence continues at coordinate 7,045,860 of OW203723.1, read as the reverse complement.
ATGAACCTATTGTTAGGCATGCTTTAGTAATAATCTATCGTGCTACCTGTTAACAATGTTTAGAGGACGTTATAATCAATAAGTGTGGCCGGAAATGTGTTAAGTACGATATATAGGTATATAAATAAATATATACAGGTAGACGTGAAATAAATGTGAAAAATATATATGCAGATATACAAGACTTATGTTGGTCCAAGTCAATAGTTTGAGTGGTCCTGAAAGGAAAGTAGGGCGGAAGAGTCGGGGCGGGCGACACGATTATCTGGGAACTCTCTTGTGGCCTAATCGCCAGTAGAACCTACCAAGGCGTATTTACCTCGCGCCACCTGTAAAGTAAATTGTGAATTCAGTTGTGCTGCTCTTGTGTGCCTACAGAAATATTTAAAGTTGTCGTCAGTGACATTTAAATAAGTTGGTACGAAGAAATCAGGTTCTTTCACGTTTTTATTGTTTACGCCGAACAAGATAGACAGAAAATTATGTATTGTATGAACACCAGAAATTACATAAGAGACTTAAACAATAATAGTACAGTTCAATCTTTGATCTGAAAGGTATAAATATGACTTATTACTTTAAAGACTCATCCCTCACTCCCCCATACACCACAGCCCACCAATATTAAGTATTATATAGACAAGAGCACCCGCTCTTCCACTATAGAGGGAACTTTTCCAGGTGGATCTTATGCCTAGGGACGGCTGGTCCGGCTGGGTTATGTCCAGCAGTAGACTACATAATATAGCCTGAAGATGAAGAAAAGAATCATGACAGACAGACAGACGGACAGACATCCGACATACGCCACGCTAAACGATCCCTGGCAAACAGTTCATCAGGCCGCTGGTCCACATCGGATCGCTGGAACCCTAAATGCAACAAAACACACCCATAAAATACCTTCTTTCAATATCTACGTGGCTACAGATTTTTCGCCTATAAAAGTAAACGAACTAACAGTAGGACTACGGTGTTTACAAAAATAGCTAAGAGGTAGAGATTTAAAAGCTTTTTGATGGACGATTTTACGAATCATAAATCATCACTTAGCTACAACAAAAGGGTTGACTTGCCAGCGCCGCTGAAAAGAAAGCCCAAAAGACCCTAAAGTGAGGTAGAAGAGTTCTCATGGAGAAGCATGGTTTGAAAAATATCTTCCTAAATAGCTAATAGCAAATTTCCAATAGCTTTTTGATAGTACATGACAAAAAATAATTGTCCTAAACGCGACCGGCACGACCGTGTTTACAGAATTGCGTATATGGCCACTATTTAATCAAGCATGAAATAAAAATTGTGCCACAGAAAAAAAAGAATTTATTATCTATATTAGGTATATTGGGTTAAAATCGCTATAGGTGTAACTGCGCACTGTTTTATTAGAGTTTTTACTCAACTGCGACAGAATAGAAAAATATAAAATAATTTGTTTAGAGCGCTCGTGGCTTAGCCGATCCGAGTGATTGGATCACTTGAGTTAAGCAAAAAGAGGCGCGGTCTGGTGCAGCATAGGTGACCGTCCCGTGGCTAATGATAATGGCATTTTTCCTAGCGCTTCTGTGCTTCGCAAGGCACGTTACTCCGTAGGTGCCGGCTGTCATGTAATGGCAGTCGTTTAGTCATATCAGAGGCCTTATGCGCGGCTTTATAACTTCTGATAGTAAGGCACGCCACTGTCCTACAATTCTTCATAAACCCGGCCTTGGCCCCCGTGGTGGAGTATGGCCTAATCTTCCTGCGGTGCAACAAGAGACCCGTGCCCAGCAGTGGAGACATTCAAGGGTCAATATCGATAAAAAAAATACTTATATTAACATTGTTACACAGTTTTGTTTTTTTCAAACAGTATCCATTCACAGTATTTTATAAAAAAGATGGTAGAATTTCTGCAGCAATCTATTTTGTTGTTAGAAACAATATCATAATTTCTGACAAGTTCGCGAGATTGGAGCGACTTGTATATTTTAAGTTAGCTGCGAATTTTCTTTGTTACAGCCAAGTTGTGAAGTTCACCGACTTGGCTACTTCACTTGGGATACAAATAAGACAGCTGAAACTTGAAATTAAATCATTCATCTCGAAACTTCATTAATTTATCACTATACAGGGTGAATTAAAATCCCCATTTCATTTTCGCCGTAAAAAGCGTTCCAATCAACAAGTTCATCGTTGTAATCGTCCTCGTCAGGCTGTAATAGTCCACTGCTGGACATAGCCCTCTCATAGCGCCCTGTCTTCAGCTTGCCGTATCCAGCATCTGCCTGCAGTTTTTCGCAGATCGTCATCCCACCGAGTCGGAGGGCGTCCTACATTACGTTTGCAGAGTCGGTGTCTCCACTCAAGAACAAATTCATAGTTTAGCAGTTTTTTTATGTAGGCTATAAAGGTCGCATTGCAGAGCGCTGGTCTTCTCTCAGATAGAGAGAGACAGAGAGAGTATGGGCTAAATCACCACGCGTGCCCACCGCGAGGTATTTGAACACATTAAGCACTCAAGTTTCCTCACGATGTTTTCCTTCACGGTTAGTATGTGCTATTGCTACTGTAACTTCATAAATGTACATAACTTCAAATTCAAATTTAAATTGTTTGTTTCATAACAAAGTTTACAAAATAATACACGGGCTGGACCCTCCTAGTGAGTATAGAAATACCTTTTTATTTTATTTTTTTAACCCAGGAGAAACTCTATTACGGGTACCACCGGCTCAGGGGAGCGCGGTGGTTATGTCGAACTCCCCGCCCTGAAAAGGTCGGTATACCGACTAAAACTCCTGGGGTGTTCCTCCGTACTCGCAAGGGACGGGGCCACGGGAACGCTTGCGCACACTACCGCGACAAGTATAGGTATTGACCTGTGTCAACTTAGAAAACAAAGCACTGGTACATGCCCGCATTGGGAATTGAATCTAGGTCTCTCACTTCCGAGGTAACTGTTTTACCTACTGGGCTAAAGCCGCTCTCTATCATTTTACCACGGCAGGCATGTTAGGCAGTTAGGCACGCTAAGCCGTTGGTGCCGGCTGTCATGTAATGGCAGTCGTTAAGTGATGTCAGAGGCTTAAGAGCGGGTTGATAACTTCTGATAGAAAGACCCGCCACATCCTCCACCAACCCGGACTTAGCCCTCGTGGTGGAGTAGGGCATTACGTTCCTGGATTGTAAGACAGTGGCGGGCCTTACTGTCAGAAGTTATCAAGCTCATAAGGCCTGTGACATGGCTTTAGGACTGCCATTACATGACAGGAGGTACCAACGGCTTAACGTGCCTTGTCAAGCACGAGGAATATAAAAGAGAAAATTTCTTAGAATAAACGAAAGCGTACTTTCAAAGTATCAATTTAAGCTGGCCGCACACGCACGGTTTCCTGATCAGGAACTCAGATTCAGAAACCCGAATGCACGTCTTTCATATAAATAATCAACAAGGCGCACACGCTCTGACGGAAAAATATTTATAGATTTTTCCGGACGGAAAAATAACCGAATGTCATTCAGAATTGAAAGCCGCGCGTTCGGGATGGCAAAACAGAAAAAAACCTGATGACGTCATCCCGAACGCAGCGTGTCTATACATTTTGTATTACCTAGGTACCGCACACGAACGGAAATTTTCGTTCAGAACCGCGCGAGCGCCGTGCTGAGTGGACGGGTTTTGTATGAAACTCTGTTAAAAATGAGCGAACCAGAAAATCTAATATTAGCGGTTGAAAAATATTCATGCATATGGGATATTGAAAATCCGGATTATCTCAACAGGGATGTGAAAGATTTGGCATGGGATTTTGTGTCGAATGCCACTATGAAGTTCATCAAAGGATTTAATTGACATCCTGTAAAATTTTTGAAATTCTTCTGGGCGAGCTCTTAGTTGTGCTCTTTTGAGATGGAATTGACTCTCTTTAATTTTTAGAGTGTTCAATAGGTGTACCCAATAACGACGATTCCGCTTTTTCTTACATAGCACTAGTAAAAGTGAAATGGCAATCAATGTTTCGTCATTCATGTCCAAACGTGTGTTCACGAAGATGTCACTCTAAATACTGGCAAGAAAAAAACCTAATAAGAAAACCCGGATGTATGCGCTACACTTACGGCATTTCGTATCGGAATTCCTGATCAGGAAACCGTGCGTGTGCGGCCAGCCTTAGAAAAAACCAAATTCAACAAAACGAATACCATTTTTTTTCGTAGTGCTGAAAAGCTTACCAGCCTCTTTTCATTCAGAATCAAAGTACAAAAAAAATATTTCACCACTTTTTTCTAATTATTTGATATAAAACCTCTTTGACATTTGAAGCATGTATTTTTAAGGACCCTGCTAAAAAAACTAAAGAACAAATCGAGTAAAAACATGTATTTCACCGGTAAGAACATATTTTGTCATTGTGCATTACAATGGCAAAATATGTTCATTGTACTCAGCAGAGTGCCATGTATAGAGTTAAAAGAAAATCTCTTCCTTTGGTCTGTAAAGTGCGTTTCACGAAAGAAGTCCCTTGGATTTAGCAAATATAGTCTCTATTACATGGTGATAAGAATTTCTTGAAAGGAACTATAATGTGAAACGCACTCTAGTTGTAGTGCAGAAAAAGTCAGCGGAAAAAAAAACTCCACTCTGATTCATGATAACCATCATTAACTTTAAATGATAAAACAGTTTCCGATCTGGATGTCTCGGCTATATGTTTTTATTTTTATTTTATTAATTTGGGCGAAACGTTTGTGGATGTACGTTTTTATGCTCGTATAAGATTTTGCTCTGTATTTTATTCACAATTAATTAAAACAGCATGTCTTCGTCGCTTAAATATTGTATTTTCTTTTGATGGTTTACTTCTACCGTGCAGTCAGACATGATTGGGGGAATGTCCGTTTAATATTTTCAAGGACTTTCAAACTATATACCAATGTCTATGCAGTATAATTTTCGTAACAACATACAAATCGATCGATATCAACCCTTGTATGTCCCCACTGCTGGAGCACGGGTCTCTTCCTGCATTGCAGGAAGGTTAGGCCATACTCTACCACGCGTGCCAAGTCTGGGTTGGTGGAGGATTGTAAGACAATGGCGGGTCTTACTCACAGAAGTTATCAAGCCGCCCATAAGGCCTCTGACATGGCTTAACGACTGCCATTACACGACAGCCGGCACCAACATACAAATAATTGACATCAATCAATAAATTTTCCTCGTAAGTGTAGTATACATAAATCACTATGTATCACTCGGGAGAAAGTTATATTTCTATTCCCGAGTTTAATAAAAGAATAAAATATGCTCAGTAGATCGTTTTCCCCCCTCAGTGTAAAATATACTATTCAATTCCCGTGCTCCCTTCATAGCTTAAAGTATCATTTCTGTGTTCCTTAGCATGAACAGCGTAAACCCGAGTGTATACATAAATATGACGATGGCGTGCTCCGTTTGACTCGCAAGTCCTAGGCCCACGTTCCACTTTTACCTCTAAAGGGTATTGTTTAGAGAGTTGGTTAATAATTTGCAACCATGTTTTTAGTGACTGTCAATTTGACAGTTGCTATTTGAGTTGTGTTCAGTTCACTATGAATAAATTGACTTGCGCCAGAGCAAGGCTTGCAAGTGATGGTAAATTTATTTTGATTCGCTCAACTGCTACATTATAGCCACAAACGCTAAATCCAAAGAATAAATATAGTTCTAGTTTTGGTTAGATTTCCGCACTTAGCCTAATTGTACGTAGCAAGTGTAGGTAATAAATAAATACCTCAGACGCTAGGATTTCCTCACGATCTTTTCCTTCATAGTAAACGAGTGGTATTGCTACGAGTACCATAGCTTTAGATTACTATAAATGTGGAGTTTTTTGTTAGCTTCTTCTCCAGATAATATATCAGTTGCGATACTAACAACTTTGACGTTCAATAAGTAAAATTTTTGTTTTTATACGGAATAAAAATAATTGATTTCATTCAAACTATGCATTTATAGAGCGCATACTTTACAAATGTACAAATTCTTTGATACGTGCTGGGATTCGAAACCACGACCTCTCGAATGAGACGCCGGCGGGTAGGAGTATAGTGTAATACGGGCCTTATGCAAATAAGGCTAGGCGAGGCATGCCGCGCGGATCAATAAAGGTGACGCGGCCCTGGAAAACACTCCAGGTGCAAACATACCTTGTTCAAACAAAAACTACGAAGACTTCTGTTTCCTTGGCCGACTATGGCGGAGCCCAAACGGTAGTGTTTATAAGTATGCAGCTAAGTCCAATCCTATGTTAACTTACAGCGCCTTACTTCGAATATAAGTTGTACAATGAATCAATCGGTTGACAGAGCACTATACAGGGTGTCTCATTCAAATCGGTCAGTATGGGAAAGTCTGAAACTATAAGACATACGAAGATCTGTTCTGAGGAACCATGGCATTTTGTATGAAAACAATGCATTTTATTCATTTTAGACATCATGTTTCATACAGACATTTACTGCTTAAGACCTACACAATCGATATCTAAATAGAAATAGTGTAGGTTTTTTTCTTCAAAACAACCGGGTTCGATTCCCGAACAGAATACAGATGTTTTTTTAAATGTATGAATGCAGTTTTTCTTGTTATTAAAATCGATGACATGGTTCCTCAGAACAGATCTTCGTATGTCTTATTGTTTCAGACTTTACCATACTGACCGATTTGAATGAGACACCCTGTATAGTACAACATGTATCCTATGGCATATGAAACAAGGCCCGTGGGACTCCACTTGTCTCGATTCTTATAAACATAAACTTGTCACTGCAAGTACGCTCACCCGTTTTGGGTATTTGTTTTCTTGCTTTTGTCTAATACATTTCCTCATTTTACGATTCAGATTTAACATTTTACATACGTTACAACTTTTACATTTTGTATGAAAACAATGCATTTTATTCATTTTAGACATCATATTTCATACAGACATTTACTGCTTAAGACCTACACAATCGATATCTAAATAGAAATAGTGTAGGTTTTTTTCTTCAAAACAACCGGGTTCGATTCCCGAAAAGAGTACAGATGTTTTTTAAAATGTATGAATGCAGTTTTTCTTGTTATCAAAATCGATGACATGGTTCCTCAGAACAGATCTTCGTATGTCTTATAGTTTCAGACTTTCCTATACTGACCGATTTGAATGAGACATCCTGTATATCTCTGTCATAACTAGCTATATATTGATGTATTATTATCTATGTATCTTTATGGTTATGATTTTTTTTTGGTATTTTCTTTATGTAGTTGTTTTAGCGGAGTTTTTTGTCCATTTTGTATCCAAAATATTTTAGATCTTCAAATGTCTTGATCTTTAAATCAAATTTGTTTGAACGTAAAGATTTTACATTCAATGTACAAATGTGAAATGTAAGAGTTGTTATAAAAAACCATTTAGAGGCTAAAAACTCCTCTGGCTAACTGTACCAACGCTCTCCCTCTCAGACCTCTGGCTAACTGTACCAGCGCTCTCCCAACTGAGCTAATGGGCAAGTGCCGGCATCGGCGAAATTTGGAACGTTTATAAATAGGTTTTTAAAATTGTCCTCAGCACGGGTTAGTGCAACAAAAAGAATATAAGAGTTTTTAGTTCTGTAAAGTGGATCGTGGCAAGTGGCAGTCCCTGGTCTCTGCCTACCCCTCTGGGATACAGGCGTGAGGTTATGTTATGTAAAGTGGAAAAGACACGCTCTTAACTGTTTTTTTTAAATAAACCGAGTTAAAGCCGAGTTCAAATTTAACAGAGATTTGCCTACCGCAAGGGCAACTGTATTTACAGGAGGGATCTTCGTATTTAAAAGATACTGCTTTGAGATAACCATCTATGATGAATGTCGAAAGTTCACTGTGTGTTTTTAATAACATTCCTCACCATGACATGGTATTTTTATGATAACACCAGGTCACCATGACAAGGTATTTTTATGACTGTTTGAGTTAGTGAGATGTGAAACATGGTACTAATAATATAAATTTGTTTAAATTATATTAACGCGTACTTAAAAAAAAATTAAGGGCATCTTCTTCTTCTTCTAAAGGCTATATTAGTCCACTGCTGGACATAGCCCTCCCCTAGTGCCATAGCGCCCTGTCTTGCCGCTTCAGCTTGCCGCATCCAGCATCTGCCGGCAGTTTTTCGCAGATCGTCATCCCACCTGGTCAAAAGGTGTCCTACACGACGTTTGCCGAGTCGCGGTCTCCACTCAAGAACACGTTTAGGCCACCTAATTTGTGAATGCAATTTGTTTTCTCATCTTAACCATAGTATGGGATATCGTTGGATAGATAGATAACACTTTATTGCACAACCAGAAAAAATGCAACCATGAGATCTTAAATCTAAGTAATAAGCGGTCATATTGCTAAGAGCAATCTCTTCCAGACAACCTTTGGATGGAGTGGATTTCATGAAGAATATAGTCGGTAGGTGCTTGTACATAAATAATTACATCGAAAATATATTGGATACCAAATAGTAAAAGAGTGCGAGAATATAATTACTTATATTCTGGATTGATGGTTAACAAATATTATGAGTGTAGAAAAAATATATTTGATTATCCATTTACTTAATATTACGCTTTAAAGCGCAGATTTCAGTTAGGAGTTAATGTCCAAATAAAAAGTTATTCTGTACTCGTATCTCGATTTTTTTATTTCTCTTTAATACCTTCTGCGCGTCAATAATTAATGGTTATCAGTATGCTATCTTCGGGTATCAGAAAAATTCTGTATAGGTAACAGAATTAACTGTGCAATTATTGTTAAACAAAAAGTAGAATATTTTCCATCTTGCATGCTCAATTTTTTCAAATTTCTACACATTTTTTAATTTACACCCATAATCACAAACGCCTGAGAGGTTTGGAGGATTATGAGTGCGCGTGATAAATTCTTGCATAAGTAATTACATCAGTATTGTCTCTTTAACTGTATGTGTTTCGTCTCTGTTTGCCGGGGCATGTGTTCACACTTTATACCTCATAAAGTCGACATAAATCCAGCTACAATATTAGCATAAGATAAATTGAGCGCCCGCAGAGAGGTATCTCGTTAATACAGCTCAATTCGGAGACAACTCGTGTAGCAGTGAACATGACGTGTGACGTCACAAAATTCAAAGGTGAAAAAAAATACAAGCTGATACCCCCTGATGGGGGCTGGGGATACATGATATGGATCTCTACGATTATTACCATTGTAAGTAGAGTCTGATTAATCATGTAGCAGCCCATCAAGTTAAATTGCGAAACCTACATTTGTACACTTGGCTTCAGTGTTATATTTCTATGTTTGTGAAGTATCGTCACATTACAAGGTATCCTGTTAACTTTTAGAATATACCTCGGGCTCTAGAGTAGGCTTCGGTTTTCCCCGAAAGCACTCGAGTGTAATAGTACCGATTGAAATTTTGAGTATTGTGTTTGTAAAATTTGTTTTGAATTTGTAAAATTGAAATTGAGTGTCATATTATTTCCGATATTTCTATTACACGAATATATCCGATTCTATTCGATAGTAGCCGAGGTATATCCTAAAAGCTAACAGACTTTTTAACTTGGTATGTAGTATGTGATAGTGACCAGAATTTTTTTACATTTCTACAATTGATTGTATGTAAACGGTTGACCGTTTAACTCAGGGAGGGACGGGACGCCCAACAAAAACTGCTCTTTATACCTTAGCATTTTGCAAACGGATCCCTAAATCTGCTAATATTAGAACAAGAAATAATATAACTAGATAATCCTAAGTTGATCGCAACTAAATCGAATCGGTTCGCGTTGCAGGGTTACTTGAAACTGGACCTAGCGCTCTCTGTGCACCTAGGTTCTCTTACTTTATTATTCGTTTTCAGAGCATTGCGCAGTCAATCGTGTCGTGCTTTGGACTCATCTTCAACGAATTTATAACAGAGCTGAAAATGAGCTCGACGTCTGTGGCTATAATGAACGGACTCAACGGCATCTTTGCCGCGGTTGCAGGTACGTTTTTGAGTATTCTTGGAGGTAAAACAATGAATGTCTTCTGACTTCGAAAACATTGTGCTTATTTTTGAACTGTAGATTGGAACTTATGACAATACTAATGTCCTAAGAGTAAAATGGTAGTGTGCCATAATCCAAAAAGAAATCTAGAGCGGGTGACGTAATTTATTCTGTATTTATAGTACGTTTTCTATTCATATGGGTATTATTCTATATAACATATGAGTATTCTACTCTATATGGTATTGTTGATTCTTTAGTATTGTTATTGCCCATGATTATATCGCACCGCAGTCTGTGACGCTCGTGGGGTAGCACCGGTCCTGGCACTGACTGAAAATCAGCGCTGAAGGCTTGTCCATCAGCATATTGCTGAGTCAGTTGCCATTTATAGCAGCAGTGACACGCCGTGACCATTCATTTTTCTTCGTTTTTTTTGTTTTTTGTGAATGTTATGTTTAGTAATATGTTTTAAGTTTGTTACTGTGGCGTGTCTTCTTCTAATTTAAAATTTGTGGTTAAAAATGATAGAACTGAATGAATATATGTTATATATGAAATACATGTTAAACGGGTCTAATCGCGATTATTTATAAGGAATTAATAAAAATTGTGTATAAGGTTTACACCGGTACATATTTACGTATTCTTTAACTTGCTATAAGGGAGCGTTGATGGCTCAGCGGAAGAACGCCGATTTCTCTACCGGGAGGAAGGTCGTGGTTTCGAATCTCGGCATGTACCAAAGACTTTGTTCTCTAAGTTATGATCACAGATGTAGTGAAGTTATAGTACTAGTAGACTCGCTAACAATAAATGAAAAGATCGTGAGGAAACTCTAAGTGATAATATACCTGCGTGCTTGCTACGTACAATGGCCCAACTATGCTAGGTAATTACATGAAATAAGGTATTTATTTGAAACAAACGTAGCTTTGTTAGCAAGGCTAAGTGCGGAAATCTAATGTCTAACAAACTAACTTGCGACGAGGATATGAAGCATATGCCCTGTCTATGGAATGTATTTTTGAGTAATATGCCACTTGTCTTGAAAACACGTAACATGTGGATGTAATATTATGTTAGCTGTAGATAATATTATAGTCCGTTAGCTTTTAGAATATTCCTCGGCTACTATCGGATAGAATCGGATATATTCGTGTAATAGAAATTTCGGAACTAATATGACACTTGACTTTACATAACTTTTCAAAATAGTAAAGAAAAGTTTTATACAGAGCAGGAAGTAGTATTACACTCGTGTGCTTTCGGCGAAAACCGAAGCCTACCCTAGAGCCCGAGGTATATTCTAAAACCTAACAGACTGTACATCTTTATTGAAATGAATCTACATAATCTGCAAAAAATCCTGTTTCAAGACCTGTTAGACCCGTTTAATATGTAACTTTGAGTTAGGATATGTTAATTATACTCTTTTTAATTTACTGTATACTAAATGCGATTCAACAAAGATAACATAAGAAAATACATGTACTCGTAGAAAGGCCAGCTTATTACATTTAATATAAAATCTAACGGTGTCTTGCACAACTTCTTAACAGTCACTTAAAAATCAATTAAAATTTACTATTGTGTGAAGAAATTTAATGAAATGCTACTAAGCGGTGCCAGTCGTTTCAAGCATAGAACACCAATCATATCTTCTATCTATAATATAAAAATGAATCGCTGAATGTGTTGGTAAGCGCAAATCTCGAGAGCAGCTAAATCGATTTCGCTAATTCTTTTTTTAGAATATTCCTTGAAGTACGAGGATGGTTCTTACGGCGAGAAAAATAAAAAAAAAATAAAGTAAAGAATCGACTGTTAGGAGGTACGAAGTTCGCTGGGTCAGCTAGTATTTGAAATTTTATTATCTAGTAAAGCCTCAGACATTTATCAAAAGCATACTCAAGTTTTAAACATCATTAAAAATATATTTTTCGACAGATAGTTTTTGCATAAAGTGACAAACTATTCTCTGAGCCCCGGTTTCTAGTACACTAAGAAACCATTAATCTACTGTTTTATAATAAAATCCCTAAATATATGTTAAGCTTGTCTGAAACGCGGTTCATAAAATATGTTAATTACACTTTGTGCCAAAAGGGCTTTTATAACGTAAAGGATTAATATGAAAATTATGTCTGGAATTAAAGCCAGTACAATGAAGAAGTTCCATGTTTTATAAATAATTATTTAAACTCTGTTAACTAAGGACTTTGAAAAGACTAAGTTTAGAGTTTTTTGTCCATTTTTTCTCCAAAATGATCCAGATTTTGAAATGAACACCTCGTTTGAATTGTATCCAGCCTCAGTTTATGCGATACTTTGAATTAAACCTTTTCATTTCATTTCATGTTACCAGCTGTCAGTTGGCCAAAGTTCATACAAAAAACATTTGAAAGCTGTTTACAGTAGATTGGGGGTTAGTCACGTAAATTCTTAGATAAAGTTAATTTATTTTTAAATTAGGAACCTAATGCAAGGACCTAAAATGTGAGTTCTAAAATTTCAGGTTACACTACAGGTCCTTTGACCAAAGTATTAAGTTGGCGTCAACTGTCCCTTTTGGCATCAGTACTAATGACTGCCAGTAGCATTGGATGTTACTTTGCTAAATCAGAGGTCGCCTTCTTTATCTTTCAAGCAATACAGGTTGGTATCCTTGATTTCATTTTGGTTCCGCAATCGGAAGATAGTCGACAGGCGTAATAAACCTTACGAGTTACGAGAAACCTGTGTCGTGGGAACCAGAAACAACGACATCACAAACATGTAAACATCCAGGACCTGGGGTTTTTTTTGTTCCCAGCCGGGATTGGAACCCGGGACCTCTTGCATGGTAGATAGATGCGCTACCGCTACGCCACAGAGGTCGTTTAGATAGATAGAATATTCTAATACATACTGACTAGCGAAAGTAGGCGCATAAATTGTGTTTGTATTCCTGTCACAACATTCATAAAAGCCGTCACCGCCATCTCAATTCTGAGGTGTTTTTGGAAAACGGAAAATTAATAATAATTGAAAAAGACAGCCGAAAATTCTATATTGGTATTTTTGTATAATCCTCTCTTCAGAACACTTTCATTTCAATACATTTTAGGCAAACTTTAAATGTGAATTTGGATGAGCACAAGACAGCTTGCTATTTTATGTATTCCTAATCATACAACACAAATATTTGTTTATTTTCCAGTGTGCTGCCTTCGGTTACTTCTTCAACATATCGTGCACACAAATCAACGACTATTTTATGGAAAAACGACTCCTGTCCATGAGTTTTACGCAGACTATAATGGGTAATTGGCACCATTTTTACAAGTACCAAAAATTTATTGTAGTATTTGTATGAATCGATAAGTATTAGGGATAAGATGGGTTAAGAATAATCTGTTTGCATATCAGAGCACAGGACCCTATTGTCTAATGACAAAAGTTACTAGTCTGTCTGTCCACCCGTCGGTACGTCGTATGTCCAACCGTGTTTTTCCATTTGTCCGCGTCAGGTAGCTTAATTATTTTTGGTTACCGTATCACGAAGAGAAACAGAGTTATTATGTATGTTATGAATCTCAAAAGGTAAAAGGTAAGTTCACAATATACAGAACAAAATTTTGCAAAATTGTTAAGGAGAGCAAAATAATACTTTTTGTCTGTTTTCAACTTTTGTAAAACTATATTAATGCTAGGCATTGCTACATTAATGAGTTGTTAAATTTGTCGGTTTTTTACAGCATTAATAGCGATCGTCGCACCGATTTTCTTCAAGTGGTCTTTAGAGAAGTACGGTTTCCGAGGCACACTTCTGCTAATTATTGCAATAACCTTGCAGAACTTCATTGCATCCCTTTTGTTACAACCCGTCGAATGGCATTTGAAAAAAGTGCCTATTGTTAATGATTTGGAAGGTAAGATCGTCATTTTGTACCAGCTGGCTACACCAAGGTTCGTAAGCACGCTACACAAAGGCACTTAATTAATAGTACCTAAAGCTGAAGCGCTCAATCCCAAGTGAAGAAATCAATCCCTTGGGTTAAGCAACAGCAGGCGTGGTCAGGTGCTGGATGTGTGACCATCCCATGACGACCACTAGTGGCATTTTTTCCGAGCGCTTCCGTGCATTGCAAGGCACGTTAAGCCGTTGGTGCCGGCTGTCATGTAATGGCAGTCGTTAACCCATCTCAGAGGCCTCTTGGGTGGCTTGATAACATGTGACAGTAAGGCCCGCCACAGTGTAACAATCCTCCACCAACCCGGTCTTGGCCCCCATAAAGGAGTATGACCTAACCTTCCTGCGGTGCAGGAAGAGACCCGTGCAGTGGGGACATACAAAGGGTTGACGTCGAATAACTTTTTTTTTAAAAGAAACTCTTAATAGAATTTGTTTTAAAACATTTATCTTAATGACAAGAAAGGCACGAGCAAATTAAATGAGAAACACATGAAATTGTTTTTTTTAGAAGAAAATCTCCTAGTGAAAAGTGCAGTAACGAAGAAAGAAAATCTCAACACATCTGAAAGTGTGAAAGATTCTGAAGTAGCAGACAAAAACCGTGACAGTAAGAGTTTCTATCATGATCCTGAAAACCCAGTCGTAAAAAACCCTCAAAGGATAATGTAAGTGTTTTGTTTGACGCAACTGTGAATGATTTTGTTTTTAAATTTCTTTTAGAATCGTCAAATAGTTACACCGTGGCACGTTAATTATAGTAGTTTATGATATTGTTGCATAATAAGACCAAGTTAAGGCCTGCGCAGACGAAAGACTTTTGTCCCGTCTGGGACAAAAGTCCCTGAATCGTAAAAAATGTCCTCCGAGTAGGTACTTGTCGCGGACTCAACGCGAAGGCGTAGAGTGGACTAGTATAGTCCACAGCTGACGACGACTACATAATGTACAAAATGGCATTTTCTTAACGTAGTCTACGTTAAACTACTATGTTGGTGTCCCATTGCTGGGCAAAGGCCAAGGCATTTTAGATAGACCAAATTATTTTTAGATAAAGAAGGTGCCACAAGTTATAGTTTCATAAAAGCTATGTACATAATTCACCTGCTTGTCAATTCTGTTTACTTTGTCCCGGTATCGCCAAGGGTCCATATTCGAATTTGATTATGCTCAACTTTAATGAGAACCTAGTGGTGAAAATACTTTTCTTTTGCAGGGAAAAAATATATGATGCGTTAGACCTGTCTCTCTTCAAGAATGTAGCCGTGGTTAGCGCAACTTTAGGAACGGCAATAGCGTTGTTCGGAGAAGTAACCTTTGCCGTAATGCTGCCACAAGCACTCTACTTCGTGCGTTGGAAGCAGGTTTGTATACTCTTATAATATAAAATTTGATTGTCTTGACAAGCTCTGGCAACGATAGTGCATCTGCCTACGTCCCGAAACGTCCTGGGTTCGAACCCCGGCTGGGGACAATGGGGACAACCTTGTTCATGTGTTTGTGATGTCGCTGTTTCTGGTTCCCACGATACAATATGTATCCTAATGTGGGGACAGAAGCAATTTTTGTGCCTGTATAAATGTGATGTTATGTTTTGATGTTTGCCGTGCAATTTTGATCCATTGGACCTAGAAGTCTTCTGAAACATAGTCGCAAACATAGCTAGTAAAGTTTGTATGATTTCAATTACACGGAAACAATGTAGACTTGTAGGTTTCAAAATGTCAAAACAAATAGTCACCTAATCTTAGTTATCTATACTGAACAAGCGTTGATTATGTACTGCCTGCGTACTATTTTGTTACATAAACACATTTTACCAAATTCCAGTTTTGTTTGTAAATACTGCATGCACCAATGCTAGATAAAATATTATGTACATCCAAAGGTTGTCTGGAAGAGATCACTTTTAGTGATAAGGCCGCCGTCTGTACTCTTAGGTTAAGTAATATCTGTGTAATTTCCATTTTTATGTACAATAAAGTGTTCTCTATCTATCTATCTATATTTCTTCCAGCGCTTATAGACAACTCTTTCCCAAACTAGATTATTATTATTATTAATACGTTTATTGCACATAAGTAAAAATAATACAATGGCAATGTGGTGGACTTAATGCTATAAGCATTTTCTAGCAGGCTGCGCTAGCACGGATAGCCCGAGGTCGCGGGTTCGAATCGAATGGGTGGAATTTTTAGCCTCTAAATAGGTTTTTAAAATTGTCCTTAGCACGGGTTAGTGCATTAAAAAAAAAGATTATATAATTTTCTACCAGTCAACTACAGGTAGTGCAAGAAATTAAATGGTAGGTAGGCATTCGAAATAAACAGAAGAAGAAATCGATATCAACCCTTGTCCCCACTACTGGGGCATGGGTCTCTTCCGGTACATTGTCTATACTAATGTACATATAATATGTGTAACACACACTACAACACGGCGCTGCAACACTGGCACGGATAGCCAGAGGTCGCGGGTTCGAATCCCGGCATGGGTGGAATTTTTAGCCTCTAAATACGTTTTTAAAATTGTCCTTAGCACGGGTTAGTGCATTAAAAATAAAAATAGTGTAAACACACTTCAACGTCTAAGTTACTTTGAATACCAGCTTTTTTCAAGGGATTTATTAACTTTAAGAACAATGACTTATTACACTATTTTTATTTTTAATGCACGAATCCCGGCATGGGTGAAATTTTTAGCCTCTAAATAGGTTTTCAAAATTTGTTCCTTAGCACGGGTTAGTGCATAAAAATAAAAATAGTGTAATAATGTGAGTACAGTGATATCGTTCCGATGTTAAACCTAACTGCAAAGTAGGTAGTCGGGGCTGTAAGTAATGCAATTTGCTTAAGTCAGATGTCGCTGGCTGTACGTAATACAGAGAATATTGTAAAGAGGTTCGAAATTTCACTGATGCCGTGAGTCGCCCATTGGCTCAATTGGTAGAGCGCTGGTACGGATAGCCAGAGGTTGCGGGTTCGAATCCCGGCATGGGTGAAATTTTTAGCCTCTAAATAGGTTTTTAAACAATTACTTATGTTCTACGATATTTGTTTTTTTTTTGTTCAATTTTATAATCTACTTGATAGATTATTTGCGAAATATGGCGCTTCAAGCGTGATTTATACTATTATTATGTAAACCCTCATAGGGGTTGAAGTTGCGAATGCGCGGTAGGCACACGCGGTAATTAAGCCAATACTCCCTCTTTCTGAGATAAGTCCTGTGCCCTGCTGTGGGACGTTGCATGAAAAAACTGAGATTTAAAAAAAGCGTAACACTGAGAAAAATACTTATGAACAAAAAGCTATAAAGCACTGTCGCTGTGTTAAGGAAGTATAGAAGTTGTAGTGCGTACGAAAGTTTTGTTCCAAAACTTTAGAAAAATATAATTAGCGTTTCACGAATTGACCATTTTAGAGGTAACCCTGAATAAGCTGATCAGGAAATTGCATTTTCCAATGATTAAGTGTCGTTCTACTTATTATTTCTTTATATTCGTTAGCGAAAGTGAAAGGGTTAATAACTGAGGTTAATAAGGAAGCACTGGGCGGACATCTTTGACCTAATACGAGATGTATTAGATATTTTAATTATACTATTTTTATTTTTAATGCACTAACCCGTGCTAAGGACAATTTTAAAAAACCTATTAAGAGGCTAAAAATTCCACCCATGCCGGGATTCGAACCCGCGACCTCTGGCACGGATAGCCAGAGGTCGCGGGTTCCAATCCCGGCATGGGTGGAATTTTTAGCCTCTAAATAGGTTTTTAGATATTTTAAATTATAACTTTGTCTCATACATATTTATATATTAAATGGGTCAAATCGCGATGGTTTATTAAGCAAAACGTTAACTTATTTCCCAACGTGACGTTTCGGCAGCGTTACAGTTGCCGAGACCACGTTTTGCCCAATAAATAATCGCGATTAGACCCGTTAATACATAACTATGTAAAAGACAAAGTTAGTAGAAGAAATAACTTTGACTAATTTCGGTCGCCACTATACAGGTATTACGCCTAGTGTGAACACTCGTATGTGTTTTTCTATTCTAAATAAACAATTTCAAATTTAAAAATAATCTCGATCAGTTTTGATCTTTTATAATAATGTAGGTAACTAAGTGATGTGGTTGATTCTTTACTGTTATTTCTCAAGTAATAATCTTTTGTTTTGTAAGCTTATTTACATGTTTCTGTGTGCTTTGCCTGACATTGGCTCAATTGGTAGAGCGCTGGTACGGATAGCCAGAGGTTGCGGGTTCGAATCCCGGCATGGGTGAAATTTTTAGCCTCTAAATAGGTTTTTTAAATTTGCCTGACATGCTAAATCTTCACTGTCAAGTCTATTATGTCTGGTATTGGTTATTTGTCATCTGTTTCACACACCAATCAAGTAAAATAAAATAAAGCCCTAGGTAAAAACTACTCGAAACCGGAGTGCATACATGCAAAGACTACTGATTGTTAATGAAGCTAAAGAGCACGGGTTAGTGCATTAAAAATAAAAATAGTGTAATCATGTGGGTACAGTGATATCGTTCCGATGTTAAACCTAACTGCAATGTAGGTAGTCGGGGCTGTAAGTAATGCAATTTGCTTAAGTCAGATGTCGCTGCCTGTACGTAATACAGAGAATATTGTAAAGAGGTTCGAAATTTCACTGATGCCGTGAGTCGCCCATTGGCTCAATTGGTAGAGCGCTGGTACGGATAGCCAGAGGTTGCGGGTTCGAATCCCGGCATGGGTGAAATTTTTAGCCTCTAAATAGGTTTTTAAATTTGTTCCTTAGCACGGGTTAGTGCATTAAAAATAAAAATAGTGTAATCATGTGGGTACAGTGATATCGTTCCGATGTTAAACCTAACTGCAATGTAGGTAGTCGGGGCTGTAAGTAATGCAATTTGCTTAAGTCAGATGTCGCTGCCTGTACGTAATACAGAGAATATTGTAAAGAGGTTCGAAATTTCACTGATGCCGTGAGTCGCCCATTGGCTCAATTGGTAGAGCGCTGGTACGGATAGCCAGAGGTTGCGGGTTTGAATCCCGGCATGGGTGAAATTTTTAGCCTCTAAATAGGTTTTTTGAAGCTTAAGAGGTTTGTCAGGACCGTGGCAAGTGGCAAACCCTCTCTCTGCCTCCCCCTCCGAGATACAAGCATGAGATTGTGTTATGTCGTTTATCGGGTTAAACCTGTAACGGTGTAAAATCTATTATTTTCAAATATTTAAATTACGTCACACATTTTTCCATTTCCCTCATTTTTCATCATTACTACTTTACCCTTCGACCAGATCTGACTATATTACCTGCTTACCCGTTTTTATCCAGTTTTTCTGTTTTATTATACTTCTAATCTACAAATAAAACAACACCTGAAGTCGTTCCACTTCTTATTATTTGTAAAGGATATATACAACATTACAAACCTACCACAACGGTTTCAACTGAGTCCCAATTCCTTTTTTGAATTGGCAGCCTCAAAAAGGAGGATAACCGAATTGGTTGCCAACCTACGATAGGAGACGGCACATGGAAAAGGAGAATTGGATTTAAAATAATTATATAACTAAAATGTTTCGTAAAAACCCATTTAGAGGCTAAAAATTCCACCCATGCCGGGATTCGAACCCGCGACCTCTGGGTATCCGTGCCAGCGCTCTTCCAACTGAGCTAATGGGTGACTCACCGGCATCAGTGAAATTTGGAACCTCCTTACAATACTCTCTGTACTACGCACAGACAGCGACATCTGGCCTCTTTTTAGCCTCTAAATGAGTTTTTAAAAAATTGTCCTTAGCACTGGTTAGTGCATTAAAAGAAAATAGAATATAAAATATTTTGATTTTTCAGAGTGCTGTGGCGTGGGCTATATCACTAATGTCCATCGGCGACGTAGTAGGCAAACTGTCTCTAATAGTGTTTAATAAGTGGTGGATAAAAGTGGGATATCGAAACCTATATATGATAGGATTGCTGATAGCCATCGTGACAAGGATTGGTAAGTAACTTTAGTGGTAAGCTCAGGTGATACGGTGTAGACTCTTAAATTTTTTTTGTTCTTTTAACTTGTTTATTTTATTAATTTTCTAAGTTACAGTAGCGATATCAGTCACTATCACTCGCATCGTGAGGAAACCTGAGTGTGAGAGGGTTCAAATACCTCAACGTTTGAAATTGCCTATCCGCGGCGAGAACGCACATACTCTCTCTATGAGAGAAGGCATGTGCCCTGCAGTGGGACGTTTATAAGCTACACAAAAAACTCAAATACTAAACACATCCCTACGGACAACCAATTTTTGAACTTTGGTAAAGTTTCAATAAAGTAACTGTGCTGTGTGGTGTCGGCCTAGAGAACAGCACCAACCCAAATTCTTCCCGCGGGTGTCGTAAAAGGTGACTAAGGGACACAAACCGGGGTGTGGGCAGCAGCGCCCTCTGCAGTACAATTCCACCAAACTGCGATCCCCAACCCGGATGCCCAGCGTGGGGATTATGAGCATTACCCCCCAATGATGGCACAACCTTGCGCTATGGCGCTCATTAGGGGAGGGCTATGTCCAGCATTGGACTAATATAGCCCGAAGAAGAAGAAAAACCCGCCAACGACGATGTATCGCTCTAAGCAATAAGACCGCCAATTGTATGACATTATTTTGATAAATTAAATGATTTCATTAAAGAAATACTGATCGTATTCTTCTTTTTAGTTGTGCAATAAAGTCTGTATCAAACTATCACGGCTCGTGGCACCTAAATAGATTTTATAGGAGCAAAAAGGGTTGGTCTTTATTAAGTCATCACGTTTTATAAATAATTTGCCTGATGTTCAATGAGAATTAATAAAAGAGTCCGATCAGATTGAAGGTATAAATTAAAAAGAGGATTGGTCGAATTCAAGCAAGAGATTCCGATAGTAAGTTAGTGTTTACGAAAGTTTTTATCCAATTATTGTTTAAGTATTTTATTTATATCTCATCTGTTCCAGGTATGATTTGGTCCAAGAAGCAGTTGACCACAATGATCTTCCTCACCTTGATGGGCGCTTCGAAGTGTCTTTTAGCGACGTTGATGCCTCTGGTGCTGTCAGAGATTGTATCCAAGGAGAAGTATGCCAACGTCTTGGGGATGTTCATGCTGGTTTACTGTATTTTGAGCCTTACAGTTGGACCTCTTGTTGGTACGTCCCACATTTACATGTTGATTGTCAGTATATAAAAAAATATTTGTATATTTTGGTGGCATATCTTACCTAAATTTGCAATGGATGGATATTGCACGGTGTTCTGTTTTAAAAGTAGATCCCTAACTAGACTGAGAATAGAGATCGGCTCAGTAAGTAGGCCGATATTGATCCCTGATTTGTTTGTGAGTGGTAGATTATCTGGCTTCAGAAGACAAACAGATATTATCTACCCATCAATACAGCTTAAGCAAAGATAATGGATAAATTAACTTAGAATGAAATACTGCAGTACATCATTATTACATCAGTTATTTCTTTCAATAGAAGTGCTAACACTGTGAAAACGCAGACGTTTTGAAAATTGTATACTCTAGGAAAACAAATATTACAGGCCTGAGGCGGATACACTTGCAATTTTCTCGAAAGAGTGCCACGTCGGCCGGTTGAAGGGTCGGTCAGTCTTTGGGTAGTCGTTCTGGTGCTAAAACGGGCTCTGTCTCTATTCACCTTTATCGATAATGCAGACTAAATATGTAGGGTACATGCCTTCTCTTGAAGAAAGAATACACTAGCTTGAATCACCACACGTGTCCACCGTGGATTGGCAATATCAAGCACTGAGCTAGAACCTAAAACCTCCCGAGTGTGAAGTCGAGGTTCTACCATTCCGCTACGACCGCTCGCATTTTTACCTTAATTAAACTGTGTTAATCAGCCTGTCAGAATAATCAGAAGCGCTTGCGCCCTAGTCGAACTGAGTGATTGCAATCAATCACTTGAGTTAAGCAACGACAGGCGCGGTCAGGTGCAAGAAGGGTGACCGTCCCGTGACTACCGCTAGTGGCATTTTTCCGAGCGCTTCCGTGTTTCGCAAGGCCCGTTATGCCGTTGGTGCCGGCTATCATATAATGGCAGTTGTTAAGCCATGTCATCCTTATGGACGGCTTGATAACTTCTTACAGTAAGGCCCGCCACTGTCTTACAATCCTCCAACAACACGGACTTGGCGCCGTGGTGGAGTATGGCCTAACCTTTCTGCGATGCAGAAATAGACCCGTGCCCCAGCAGTGGGGACATACAACGTTGGATATCGAAACAGACTGTATAAATACTATAACAACGCTTTGCTTTATTTGTCACGCATTTTAAGACGACTTAGCGGCGGAGTGCTGATTAATTTTGACACCATAAAATGCGTGACAATAACAGTTACGTGTTGTTTTGCAAAACATACTGGTCAGACTCTGTCGACAAACGTGCAAGTGTATCAAATCGATCGATCAACCCGTCGGTTACATTTTGAGTACAATTTATAGAAAACCATGTGAAGTTTTAGGTGAAACTTTTATATCCGAATCAACATGCATAACACGCAGTGGTTACAAAAGTTACAGTTAGAAAATATTTATCTTTATCACAGGAGCCGTAAGGGACATGACAAACAGCTACGCTACTTCGTTCTGCGTCTTGACATCTTTGTACGCGATCGTGTTGATGTTTTGGAGCATAGAAATGTGTTACATGAGGAACCAGAAGAAATTGCAGCGACAGAAGCTCAAGCCAAAAAGAAGTCTTAGGGCAAAATAAATACACTTTGTCTTCAAGAATACATATGTTTTGTGAAGATAAAGGTGTAGTTAAAATTTTGTACATAAAGGACAATGATTTTTTTGTTAGTTTAGCGCTTTAGTTACGCCACTAAAAAACCCTAGAAGGCACTTACTCCAGCGTTCAAATGTTTCACTCCCACAAAATAATTCAGCAAAATGTAAAATGTTATGTAGGGACAAGGGGAAATGAATGATAAATATTGATAATTTTGTGCCAGTCGACATTCGATTAAGTAATTGATCGAGTAATCGGTTGCATAAAAATTAAAATACCTACCTACACGAAGATACCCTAAAATACTAATGGGACAGAGTATAACCATACTATGTAAATAGAAATAATAAAAAGAAGAAAAACATCTATTATAGAAACAGTGCACACGCCACAGTAACAAAATAAACTTTAAAAATATTACTGAACATAGCATTAACAGAAAACACAAAAAGAAAGAAATATGAAAGGTCACGGCGTGCTATAAATGGCAACTGACTCAGCAATATGCTGATGGACAAGCCTTCAGTGTTGAATAAACAGTTATAATCTATAAACATCTGGTGTCCTTAAGAACTATTTAGAAGACAACGACATCGGTTATTAAAATAATGTTGAAAGGACGATTGTGTCTAGCTTAGTGTAACTTTAAGTTAAAAACTTGTTAATTAAGTTAAAACGGGTGAACGACTTTGTATGAATGTTATTGTGTTTTATGAATTACATACACATGTTTTGAAAAGAATAAATGGGGAATTTCTTTGTTAGCTTTTACTTTTTCTCCACGTAATCAATTAATTGTGAAACTAAACAAAAGACAGACCTGGTGAATACAATTATTCCGTTTGACTTTTGAGTTTTGTTAAAAGTAGGTAATATTCCATAAGAGAAAGGAAGAGTGAAAAATTTTTGAACTAAAACTTTCGTAAGCACAACACATTGTAGACTTTTAGTCCGGATCTACTCGTGTTCTGCGAATCGGGGCGAAACCTGGTTGGACTCTTCCGATATAACAACACCCGTAAGTAGATCCGGACTAAAAGTCTACAGAGTGAAAAATGGTGGTGTAAAGTGTACACTACGTCAGTAAATACACTTATCTATGGTGTACACCACTAGTTTTTCACTAACTTAATTTCGGAATCACTTTCATTAATTTTTGTCGGATGGGGTCAACTACGCCCTAGATTCTAATACTTACATAGTTTTTTTGATGGAATTGTATAAGCAAGAAATGGTTCTTATTTGCCTCAATAATTTGGTAGTCTACAAAGCAATAGCAATTCCAGGGGCGTAACAAGCGCAAATTAAATAGGCATCTCTCGCGAAGAAGATTGAATCGCGTGAGGCGTCGAGTTAAGTAGCACGGTTTATACCATTGCAACGCGATTGGTTACTAGTCTACCGATAGTATGAATGAAACGACCATTAAAGGACTAATATGACTCTATTGAACTACTATGCATTATAGAGACTCACTCCCAGGTTTCGCAGTTATTCGAAGAGCTTAACCCCGACCGAGGACGAAAAAAACCCCTGCCTTGGATGTTTACATGTTTGTGGTGTCGCTGTTTCTAGTTCCCACGGCACAGGGTATCCTAGTGTGAGGCCAGAAGCAATGTATGTGCCTGTATGTGAATATTATTATTATTAATTCAGTTATAACGTACTTCAACCTGCCATATTAATGCGAAACAAAGCCACTGGCTCAGTAGGAAAATTCACTAAAATCGTGAAGCAGTTCCGATTTCTTGGTGTATTAAATGTTCCATTCAGACTTAGTTTGAATCAAAAAATGCTCCGTAAGCTTTAAAAAATGACTTATTCACTTTTTGCTTTTACAGTCATAAGTTTTTTCGTTTTTAGACAAATGAAATTCAATACTTTTTTAAGACATTATTTTTACAAGTTATCCTTCTCAGTCCCGACCTTGAAAATAGTTTTAATTTCTGATGTTATTTTAAAGTGCACGACTGACGTTAAGCTTAACCGCAGCTCTATGAACCTTTTAGATGCCAATCTACAACGATACAAAGCTTTAGAAGTATACAAGATGCAAAATTTTCTTTCACATAAGAAAAGAAAATCACG
The DNA here is from genome assembly GCA_934045075.1 of Yponomeuta sedellus. Taxonomy (NCBI): domain Eukaryota; kingdom Metazoa; phylum Arthropoda; class Insecta; order Lepidoptera; family Yponomeutidae; genus Yponomeuta; species Yponomeuta sedellus. The sequence goes on along the minus strand of OW203723.1, from coordinate 7,021,005 downwards.
CGATCCACTCATCATTATGAACCACTCTAATTATGGACAAACTATAGATCCAGAAACAGTGGGTTAGTTTGATATCAACCCTTTGCATTTCGCCATTGCTGGGGCACGAGTCTCTTTCTGTATCGCAGGAAGATTAGGTTATGCCGTACTCTACCACGGGGGCGAAGTCCGGATTGGTGGAGGATTGTAAGGTAGTGGTAGTGTATTATTATTAAGTATAAGTATGTATCAATATTCAAATTTGCACTGGCTACCCGTCTTTCTAATTTCCTTCAGCAACTTTCCATCGTAAGGTTGTCTGGAAGAAATTGCTCTTAGCAATAAGGCCGCCAATTGTACTATGTATATTTGCAATTGTTTTGTATTTGTTGTTTTTCCAGTGTACAATAAAGAATATTCTTACCTTATCTTATCTTACCTAGTGGGGCCTAACTGTCAGAAGTTATCAAGCCACCCTGACATGGCTAGACCTGTGACATGGCTCAACGACTGCCATTACGTGACAGCCGGCACCAACGGCTTAATGTGCCTTGCGAAATATGGAAGCGCTCTTCATAAATGCCACTAATGGTAGTCACAGGATGGTCAGCCATCTAGCACCGGACCGCGCCTGTTGTTGCTTAACCCAAGTGGTTGATGCCAATCACTCGGTTCCACTGGGCAACGAGCACTTCGGGTTAGTTTGCCAGTTAAATACAAGTTACCTAGATTTTCTTCATTTTAAATGAGGAAATAATTAAAATAACAATCAGTAGATCTGTAACTAACAAAAATATTAGGAATTGAATTACTTTGCGCACGTCATAAATACGTGCAAAAGTAATTACATCAGCAATGTCACTTTGATGATGTGTATTTCACCACTATTTGCCGGGGCGTATGTTTAGACATTATAGCTTATAAAATCATAAATCCAGCTACAATATTAGCATAAGATAAATTGTGCTGTGGCAGAAGAGTATCAGCTTAATACTGCTTACTTCGGAGTCAGGCTGTGTAAGTGTGAACAAGATGACGCTTGACGTTACAGAATTCAAGGGAGGAAGGAAATATAAGCTGATACCGCCTGATGGAGGTTGGGGATACATGATATGGATTTCTACAATAATCACAATAGTAAGTGGATTCTGTTCTCCTATTTCCGGACGTTTTGCGGTGACCGAACTTTTAATGTGTTTTAGCAGGTTCTCTCGTCAGATTTGGCTTAAAAACTAGCATGCAAATATAAAAAAAACTTGTATAATTATTTTTGTGAATTCTGTAAATTTGTATTTAGCATTGTAACGGTGCAAACCTCTTTACACCATTTTCTTATATTTTTTAATTCTGTCTATCATTTTTAAAATTTAAAATTGCGTCACCCATTTTGAAATTTCCTTAATTTTTTAGCATTACCACTTCACATTACGACTAGACCTGACTGTTTTTACCCGCTTATTCTGTTTTTATTCAGTTTTCCGTTTATATTATAAATTAAATAAACAAACACATTTATATAAAGCACAAAGTTGAAGTCATTCCAGTCTTATTTTTATAAGAGTTTTAGAACATCACAGTACTAAAACATCAACCAGCAAAATAAGCTACTAAACCCCGTTATTTTAGCTACGCAATTAATGTTTTGTATTTAAAAATATGTAACTGCAAGTTTAAATTTAATTAATCTGGCAATGAGCTAAAAAATAATGTCTATCAATACAATTGTACTGTTTTTTACGAATTTTTATATATTTTATTTTTCATAAGAAATGGGTATTGACATGTCCGGATTCTTCCTTTGTTTCCTACTCGTACATGCAGTAAGGTCTGTCGCTCGACAACTTTTTATGTAATTCGAAAAGCGTGAAACTCTTAAAAAATGGTTAAATTGTCCGTGACGGAAGGAAGGCCTATAATGGTGATCGTCAGCAAACAGAGGTGTACAGTCTATTTATTCTTACTTGTCCAATTTAGCAAACAAGATTCTACCCGTAAACTGTAACTTTTTAGTCCAAAACTGCCATATTTCCATAAATGAAGTAACTTGGAACACTCTTTTAGATAACACGCTGCCAATTTTATAAACATAATTCATGAATTTGCGAGAAAATGTCTAGTTTAGGCATCTAATCGCAATTTTAAGGTTTTAAGTTACATGAGAATATTTATATGGGTATGCTATAAATAGCTGGGATCTGAGATTAACAACGTGTACCCCAAGGCATCTTGGGCATATCTTGTTTATTATATCTACCGATACTTCTGCACATTGTGATCTATTTTAAAAATGATTGATACCATAAATGATTTCAGCCATTCCAGAACTAAACGTTTAATATTTACATAATCAAGCTTATTAATTAAACTAAGAGAAGACTAAACTAAATTACTTTGTGCTATTGAAGTCAATCACTGTTTGTATGCGGGAATAGATCTTAGTGGTTATGGCAAGTATTAGATGAAAACACTCTTGCGAGTTGTAAAATGATTTTTTTTTGTTGTAAGACCTGTAATTGTGTTATACATGGCCTTTTCAAGAACAGAAAAGATAACATACGTTTCATACTTACAGGGCAATAATTTGTCAATTCTATTTGTTTTCTTTTTTATAGTGCTTTTCAAATGGGTCATGTAAGAAGTCCGGCAATTATTTATTTTTAAAGAATTCGTCTAAGAGATATGTCAACACCCGTTTTAACGCCTAGTTAAATATTTTTTTAAATTTCGTAACCGTGTCATGTCATCGTGACTTTCCTCATTTTACGAAAACTTACGTCAATAATAAAATTTATTTTCATGGCCTCATACTTACCACACAGATTTTAGAAGGCCGTGCATTCATTTCCTACTGCGAGTCGCTATACATAATATATGTAGAAATGGCTTCAACCTGGGTATATTTCCATGTCCTTTCTGGTTGACCTGCCGCTTGAAATGGTTGCTTAATATTTCTACCATTCGTATGATTACATTTTTGTATAGCATCACGTAACTATTCTTCAGTCATTGTTGCGGACCCTTTTAATATCCTTTTTACTGTGTCAAGTCCATCGCATTGTCTCATAGCATTTCTTATACCTACATTTCTTATGTGTTATAAATATTATTAGACTTTTCCTTAGTTTTTCTTCCGTTTTCCATACGTCCACCAGTCAGTCCGCCGTCGTCAATAGTCATTAGGACTTAATTAATTTCAATCATAGTGGTAGCTGGATTAGAGCCATGTTTTCCAATCCATTCATTCATTATGCTATATTTTATTCTCTTTATAAATTTATTATTTGTTTTCAGAGCATTGCGCAGTCCATCATTGCATGTTTCGGGCTTATCTTCAATGACTTTATAGCAGAGCTGAAAATGAGTTCAGCCTCTGTGGCAATAATGAACGGACTCAACGGCATCTTTGTTGCTGTGGCAGGTATGTTTAGGTTATCTTTACCTAATATGGGTCATCCTTGAATTCAGTACAAGTGGTAATTTTTTGAGAGAGTGGCTGAAGTCACTGGCAATGAAGAGGAGTTAATAATAGAAATGCAAAGCAAAAATAATGTAAGATGTCCGAATGAAGTGAGCCGCATAGCCGCTTCTATCTGCACATTAGCGGATACTGTCAATGGCGAGTTCCATAGAGAAACTTTTCTACTGTCAAAATTCATCTCTACAACTGTAATTTTAGAATTGCCGCTAATCCGTAAAAAGACAAATGAACACAATAGTCAACGGTTTTATACGAAATTTATTGACCTTCACTATTACTAAGTGTTACCAAGACGTTTGGCAAACTAATGATGTTGTAATTTTGCGTTGTTTTAAGTGAATAAATATTATATAAAAAATAAAAAAATGTTAGTAGTCGGTTATCAGTCCAGAGAAATCGCTGTCAGTGTCACTAACATTTATATATTTTTTCTTTTTCTGTTTCAACATAACATCAAAGTGGCCAATTTTAAATACACAAACAATGCAATATACCGAACAGTCATGTTCACAACCAAGTCAGTATTATAATTTAAAGGAATTCAGCCCAATCTCGGAGACTTTCTAACTGACGAATACTTAACACTTTTCTTTTATGTCGAAACCTAGGACCACATATTTTAACACGCTAGAATGTTAAAACACTTTAAAATAGACTATGCTTGGACAACTGTTAGGTAGTTTAAAAGAAATAAACATTCATGAATGACGTTTATTGTGGTAAACTATTGGTGCTAGGATAAAGAAATTAGTTCCCGTGATTTTTCAGGGCATGGCGAGGTTTCCTATTTTAACAATCGGGGTTTACCATCTCATCAAGTTACCACAGAGTTTATTGCCTATGGTAGTTAGCCAGTGTCGGCTAGGTCTACCTCACGATGGGCTGGTTGAGAGAGCGGATTGGGAGGTGATGTGAATGGACTTACTTGGTGATGGTGGATGATGGCTCGCTTTAGTTGTTGGGCAGATGATGAGCGGTGATGGATGAGCTGATGCGTCCAGCGCACGGAGAACACTCCTGCACTGTTCACTTATAGTCTAATATTGTTCTTTGAGCTGATAAAGTTAATTAGTCACCAAATGTCTATCACTTCACGAGAATTCGAAAGAGTATTTATCACGCGCGTATGTCACCGTGCGAATGCGTATGCAGATGGCTGGATAAATTACTTATAGTAGCGAGCGGGCGGCACGAGCGCCGGCACCGGAACGACAGAATAATGAATGAATGACCACAGATTCATGATTACGTCGCGCGATCGATTCTTGCGCGAACAGCCTATTACTACTTGGCTTAGATTATGTGAGTTATAGTACAATGACAGTAGCACAAACGTAGCGATTAATTTCATTGCTTCTTTAAATCTAAGCCCGCACACGTATCAAACCTTCTAGGCGCCAATAGTATAAAAAAAATGTCGTCACGTGGCTTGTCCATTCATTTGCCACTGTAGTGTAATGCAATAACATAATTAAGCCGTTTTTCCGTTTATCACTGTGAATATGACTTGTCCTCATTATTACTGAGGGCTTATCTAATAACTTTCATACATATTTTTATTTTTTTAAAGGTGTGTTTCGGATATTTTAAAAATGTGTAATTTACGTCAAGGACATATTTGCTTTTTTATATTTGTCTCCTCCGTTTGTATGCGATTTGGTGCTGTAGAACGATCTTGACATGACACTATTTCTTTAATTTCAGGTTACACCACGGGACCGCTAGCGAAAGTATTAAGTTGGCGTAAACTTTGCCTTCTGACTGCGGTTATGATGACTGCAAGTAGCGTTATATGTTACTTTGCCAAAACACAGGTTGCATTTTTTATTTCTCAAGCAATGCAGGTTGGTTTCCTTAATTTCCTTTTCGTCCTCGCACTCTAATGATTATCTTTCCAACTTGATGCCAAATGAATTATATAAAGGGTGTACGGATGACTTGGCATTTAGGGTTATTAATGGCAATCATGAAATCTAATTAGGCATACGTATAGGTGGCAACTGATGTATTTGGTTAAGGTGACATGAAAAAAGATGGTCAGAGTGGAGATTTTTTTTCCGCAGCCTTTTTCTCCACTACAATACGACTCGAAGGACGCAGCTTACAGTTTTACTTTGTACATTGACATACAGCAAACAGAATGTAAATTCTTTACTTTGAAATAAATTGATTTGATTTGATTTGAAAATGTATTTTACTACTTATGTTAAACAATAGAGCTGAAGTTATCCGTATAACGTCCTTGAAAATTAGGTTGATGCGAGAATTATACTCTTATACCTGTCGCGGTCAGAAGCATTGCCCACGCCCAAGATAGACCGGAGAACCATTTTCATTATCATCCCATTATGGCCCCACCCCAGGGTAACGGATCTTTTGCCTGAGGAAGGTATAGGCCATACTCCACCACGGCCAAGTCCGGATCGGTGGAGGCTTGCAACAATTTTACGTATTAATTTGTAGATGATTGTCTATGAATTTATTTTTTTGTCCTTTTCTTATTTTTCAGTATGCCGCGTCCGGTTACTTCTTTAACATCTCCTGCACACAGATAAATAACTATTTTCTGGAAAAACGGCTCCTGTCTATGAGTTTCACGCAGACCTTCATGGGTAACTGGCTGTTATCAACTATACAAGTAACAAAAATAAAAAATGTTATCTATTTAATCTCTTGACGATGACAAAGCTGAATTGTTATTATTTCACGTTTGTATAAATTTCGTAGTTAATTTAATTTCTTTTTGTAAGCAAAAACTATTCGTAGATTTTATCAATCGCTAGGTATTTAGTCCCATTACCCTATGAGAAAGAGGCTAAAAGCTGTAGATATATCTGCCCGTTGTGAATCACGTTTCAAAGACCACGACGTTGTCACGTTTCAGTGACACTTGAAAACTCAAGTTCCTATTTCTTTGAAACGTGATTTTCAGCCTACAGTGCGACGACGGTCTGTCTGTCAGTCAGTTCATCCGTCCATCTCGCCGTCCGACTGTTCATTTGTTTGTTTTCTTTTGAATTAATTTGGGTTACGCTACGAGGAAGAGAAACCGATCTTCTATCTTATCTGGCCTCTGTAGTCTCCCGTGCAGTAATAATCTGTTTATTTATTGTTAACACCCGTCAGTAGGATAAGGGCAAAAACCAATTGACATCTGTCAACGGTAGATCAACAGTTTAAGTAATAGGTTAAGGAAAGAAAAAATCGTAAAAAATATAATTAGGCAATGTAGAACAAGATATTCTGTCATACGATGCTAAAATTAATGACTAATCTATATTAGCTATAACGTAAGTTCTTTACAGGACTAATAGCGATCATCGCACCGATATTCTTCAAATGGTCTTTAGAGGAGTACGGTTTTCGAGGCACACTTCTGCTGATTATTGCAATAACGTTGCAAAACTTCATTGCAGCCATTATGTTGCAACCAGTCGAATGGCATTTAAAGAAAGCACCGATTGTTGATGACGTAGAGGGTAAGACCGTACTCCTAGTTCCGCAGCAGCTGGTTACTAGACTAGCTAGCTACTAGAGGAAATTTATACATTGTATGGAATCAGGCGATCCTTTGCGGAAATCCATTATAGCATTAAAATGTGAAAATAGCTTTGCGAAGTTTCGCCAAAAATCTCACACCATAAGGTTAGTTAATACACCGCCCTTTCTCCCACTTTTTCAAGCAGAAGCAAGACACGAACACACCACCACCGACTTGTGTGAGAAAATGCGCGATGCGTTTCGCCTCTAACACGAGGCATCCTCAGGCTCACAAGTTTATACAGAAATTTACACAGACTAACTTAAAAATACGCAATTTGTGAAACACATTTCTTTTCCGACAAATTTCATAATTCTGTGACTTTTGACTTTTTGTTTGTTCACATGTCTGTTTAATCACAATGGTTTTTACATGTTTTAACAAGACTTCTGCTTCGTACTGGCACTGTTTGTTGCTTAAAACCATGACAACATTAGACATTCTTCTACATACAACAATGATTTAAAATGCCATAACAGATTATACTATTTTTATTTTAATGCACTAACCCGTGCTAAGGAACAAATTTAGAAACCTATTTAACTGCAAAGTAGGTAGTCGGGGCTGTAAGTAATGCAATTTGCTTAAGTCAGATGTCGCTGCCTGTACGTAATACAGAGAATAGTGTAAAGAGGTTCGAAATTTCACTGATGCCGTGAGTCGCCCATTGGCTCAATTGGTAGAGCGCTGGCACGGATAGCCAGAAGTTGCGGGTTCGAATCCCGGCATGGGTGAAATTTTTAGCCTCTAAATAGGTTTCTAAATTTGTTCCTTAGCACGGGTTAGTGCATTAAAATAAAAATAGTATAATCATGTGGGTACAGTGATATCGTTCCGATGTTAAAACCTAACTGCAAAGTAGGTAGTCGGGGCTGTAAGTAATGCAATTTGCTTAAGTCAGATGTCGCTGCCTGTACGTAATACAGAGAATACTGTAAAGAGGTTCGAAATTTCACTGATGCCGTGAGTCGCCCATTGGCTCAATTGGTAGAGCGCTGGCACGGATAGCCAGAGGTTGCGGGTTCGAATCCCGGCAAGGGTGAAATTTTTAGCCTCTAAATAGGTTTCTAAAAATGCCATAACAGGTGAAAGTGTTGCTTGCCAGTACAGTCCGAAAAGAGTTGCAAAACTTATGACAAAGCACGTTAAGACCTAGAAAGTACTTCCTCTGAGTCTATATATCTAGCTCACAATTATTAATAAGCATAACTTTTTATCCCAACTTCCTAAGAAGGTCACGGGCACACATGGGAACAAAATTGCATCACCATCATTATAAGCTCACCGCTGCCCACTGCAGGGTATGGGCATTTTTCCCCAAATGCCATCTCTCGGGATGCCTTGCCAGCTGCATAGACCTTGGGTATCGTCCGACTATCGGTAGTCCGTCCACTGACCGTCGTCCTGTTCTCGGCCGCTACTCTGTGACTGCCCTGCTCCACCAGCCGTCTTCTTGTCTAGTAATGTGTCCCGACCATTCCCATTAAAAGAAGAAACATTTATTATAAAACAAATACACTCTTTTGCTATTTTTTACGACTTCTGTGGCGTAGCGGTAGCGCGTCTGCCTACCATGCAAGAGGTCCCGGGTTCAAATCCCGGCTGGAAACAAAAGAAAAAGTCCAGGTCTTGGATGTTTACATGTTTGTGATGTCGTTGTTTCTACGACACAGGGTATCCTGGTGTGGGGCCATGTATGTGCCTGTATGTGTTATGTTATGTTATTTGGTATCAATATATTTTCGATTTAATTATTTATGCATAACGTACTGATTATAAATGGCAGCTGACTCAGCAGTCTGCTGATGGGCAAGCCTTCAGCGCTGATTTTCAGTCAGTGCTAAGAGATACCCCGCAAGCGTCATAGACCACCGTGTGGTACAGTGCTACACAAGAAATAAGTCTCGCGGATGTATCTGCGCAGATGACCAAATTTTGGATGTGCGGCAAGTTGATTGACCAATCAGATAGTTTCATTTTATGGCAGGCCGCGCGCCTTTGTTGCTATTGGTTGATTCAACGTCATCGATCCAGGTGACTATTAGTTTGGCAATGTTAGCGTGAGCGAAATAGGTAGCGCTACTGCGGCAATCAATTCTGCACCTTAACCGTATCGGTTAAAGATCATGTTGAATGTACTTATAGCTTCGGATACTTTCGTTACACTTCTTCCTAGTCTGCGCGAACGAAGATTCCCGAATGGACTTTTATGATGTGTAGTACTGTACAACCATGAAGGAATATAATACTTATGTACGGAATAAAATATGTACTTAACTTTGTGCAAAGAACGGTGTATACAAATAATATTACATTGAACAAGATTTGTGAATTATTTATTCCAGAAGAGAAGCTCTTAGTGAAAAATGCAGAAACGAAGACAAAACATATCAACGCAGCTAAGGCTGTGAAAGAATCTGAATTAACAAATAAAAACCACGACGGTAAGAGTCACGATCATGATCTTGAAAACCTAGTTGTGAGAAATCCGAAAAGAATGATGTGAGTATTTTAACTCAACTGTCAGTTTGAGCGCTTTCCAACTTTACCTTTTGATAGATAACATCATGTTATTATTACATACCCAAAAAATTAATAAACCGAGTAATTAAGTAAAAAAGGTCACAAACTATTGTCAAGTAATAGATCGGCATTTTTACATGGAAGCAATAAACATAGTTTACTTGCTGATTCTGTCACGAACTTTTGTCTGTACAACTATTTGAAACTAACCTGTTTTCCCCGAATTACCAAGGATGCCCATTCTCGAATTGAATTTTTGTATCCCTTTTTTGCAGGCAAAAAATATCCGATGCATTAGACCTGCCTCTGTTCAAAAGTTTAGCAGTGGTGAGCGCAACTTTAGGAACGGCAATAGCGGTGTTTGGAGAAGTAACCTTTGCCGTAATGCTGCCACAAGCATTGTATTTCATAAATTGGGATCAGGTGTGTACAGTGCTTAATGGTGACTGTTTCGTAGTTTTGTACATAATATTATTATATAAGTATGGGGTACATATATTCAAGATGATAATCATTTTACAGAACTAAAATTAGACGTAAATTACAAAAGGTCTAGCAATGATAAGAAGTTGGGGTGGGAGCCGCGACCAAAACCCGTTTGGTCCCCGGAATTTAGTTATAGGCGCTGTTTGAATCTAATAAGAATCTAGCAGGGTAAAATCACGCCTGTACATTGGAGGGCTAAGCAGAGACCAGGGTTTGCCATTTACCGATCTTAACAAACCTCTTCCGCAGCATTACCTATTACATTCCATACACGTATACCCTTTCGGGTGCATATCTGTGATCTTACTAATAGTATAAAATATATAGGTTAAATATTTGCCACGCAATGAGTAGAATTAATATATATTAATTCTACTTACGAATTTGCTCCAAAAAAATCATCGAAATTTCTGCAACCTTTTTAAAGCGTATTATATATATATATATATATATATATATATATATATATATATATATATATATATATATATATATATATATATACTGAAACATTTGTAGACGTTATAAAATGGTATAACAAAATAATAGTTATCTAATCTCGGTTATCTACACTGAACGGGCGTTTTTTTATGTCCAAACTGTCTGGATGTTATTTTCTTAGTGACTATCTAAAGAAGTATAATTAAATATGTTTGTAAAATACAAACAAAAAATACAAAAATGTTTTATTTAAAAGAAACGATAAAAGCTTACAAGCTTGTTTTACTTTGGTTACCACACTAGATGTAAGTCTGTGCGGTGGTAATCAGAGGAAGGCTTAACATTAAGATTAGTTGGCGCTTACCGTTTATGGTTTGTTTTAGACACATTTTACATTTTCAATTTATTCAAAGATTTATTTTGCTTAGCTCTAGTAACATAGTATAGTACTAACAGAAAGTGTGTATGTAATATAAGGTTGATAAATAGGGTAAATGTTTATTATACTATGACTTATTTTAGGTATATTTAATAATTTATAATCTATATATATATATATATATATATATATATATATATATATATATATATATATATATATATATATATACATACACATTCATGCACATAAATATATATATGCAAGATGAGATAATAATATTCTTATAGATATATGTATATTTATGAATATATATTATAGTATATTAACACATACATGTACAAGTACATATACATACAAACATATATATATATACATATACACACATACATAATTATAGTCATTTCAAGTATATTTTTATTAATTGTGTTTATATAAGATGAGCATTTTTAATTTTTATTTTTCTATAGAAATCACCTGCCTAATAGTGTTTAATAGTTTTTCAGTTTCGGAGTAGTTTAAGCTATTGAGATACAGTTTGAGTTTTTGTTTAGCACAAGCTACTGTGGACTCTATTATATCGCAATTAAGAATTTTTTAGTAAATAGGAATGGTTGAAGAAATGGGGCAAAGCGTTGGCCAAATGTGGTGTGCATAGCTGGAGTGGGAAGACGACAGACACGTTTACTTCTAGTTATCTCGTAATCAGGCGAAGTGTGGAATCTACGATGTGCTGACAGAACCGACCTGAGTATAAACAGTTGTCGTACTGTCAGCACTTTGCAATCTGAATAGAGTAGTTGGGTGGAATGCCTATATGATTTAAAAGCTTGCACTGCACTTCTGGACTTCAGGTTTGTAAATATTACAATAACTAATGCTAGATGGTCTTTATAGCGTCCTTTGGCAACCTCTGATTAATTCTAAGTTAATTAATCCTACTTTCCACTAATATTATAAACGAGAAAGTTTGTAACTATGGACGGATGTTAGTTACTCTTTCACGTAAAAACTTCTGAATGGATTTTAATGAAACTTTACAATAATGTAGCTTATACATCAGAATAATACGCAGGCTACAATTTGTAAGATATTGCGTAAATTGTCCAAAATATAAGAAACAAGTGTCAAATAAGTAGGAAAAATCTACTATCTGCGAGCTATTCTGGCGTGCGCAATTACACATACGAGTATGTAATGTATGATGAAAATTTTTATCTTATAAATATCCTACAAAAACGCCCGCCACAGTATATATCTATATCTTATGTGTGCGCCATTATAGTCAATGTTTGTTACTATTCACGTTTTAACGGCTGAAACGATTTTAATAAAATTTGGTATAGGGTTAGCTGACTCTCTGGGTTATCACATAGGCTACGTTTCACTGCGGGAAAATATCTTATTCCTATGGGAAAATCGATAAACCGCCGGCACTTCTAGTAAAATATACATCAATGTATAAGTGCATCAGGCACTACAGCTAAGTTATTTCCAACACCCGCTATCCGAAAGTCTTAAATTAGGTTTAGTATGCGCATATTATGAATCAGTGTTTGTCATTAACTGCATCTATGTTTTACGAATTTTGATTTCTTGGTTCTACGAACATGTATTTACTAAGTTCTAAAACCTACGTATTTCTTTTTCAGAGCGCTGTGGCGTGGGCTATAGCACTAACGTCCATCGGCGACGTAGTAGCCAAACTGTCTTTAATAGTATTTAATAAATGGTTGATAAAACTAGGAAATCGAAAACTATACTTTATAGGATTGATCATAGCTATCGTGACAAGGATTGGTAAGTAACGTTTACTTCAATAACTCTTGAACGAGGTCAAGTCAAATTCGAAATATTTTTATTTAAAATGCAACAGAAATTGCGACTTAATGAACGTTGCAAGTTAAACATTGGTGTAAAATTCGAATCACGATTGGCAAAAATTACTCCCAACGGACTAAACCAATCGGACAGATTGAAAACCTGTGCACTGAACTGTCCTTATCACTTTGTTAACGAGCATGTTCGTTAACAAAGTGATAACTGGAACTCGTTCTTCATAAACTGAAAGACAAACAAGCTCAAAATATAAACTTAGAAAAAAACATTCATAATAGTAACTTCTACACAACACACTCACTTGTCTTGGTCCTAAAGTACACTTAGTGCCAAAAGGGCTACTATAGCATAAAGGATTATTTAGATGACAATGATGTCTGGAATTAAAGCCAGTACAATGCATGAGTTCTATATTTTAAAATAATATAATCCAAATCCAAAATGATCTAGATTTTGAAATGGACACCTAGCTTGAATTGTAAAGTTCATTAAGCCGCAGCTTCTGCGCTACTTTGAATAAAACCATTTCATTTAATTTCATTTCTAAACCACGATACCCTGTGCTATGGTAACCAGGCAAGGAGACAAACTTGGAAATATACCCAGAATGAAGAGATTTGCACCTATGTACGGCGGTCTCCAGTGGGGATCAGACCAACAGATAGAAATAGATAGAAATACACATACAATAGAGATACTTAATATCTAGTTCTTAGTAGTATGCAATCGGTGGTCTTAATAATTAGACGTGAAGCCGCTCTAGACCAACGATCACCTATTAGATTCAAATATCATTGTCCGTTTAGTAATTAGACCGCTTACAATCTTGTTAGAAGAGCTAACTGATCCTACCCAGATACTAGTGCGCGAATTAGGCGTATAGCCTAATAATAATTATGTACACGAAATGAGCGCGAGATTCACTCTTAAAGTGCATCTGTGATGCATTACACACGCTTATATAACGATACAAATGCCCTGTAATGTATTCATTATTGTATCTGCGTGATTATGTCTCGTTTCTTGCGTTAAATTAATTGTTAGACGCGTGCACATTAGGTAAAAAATACTCGAGTATCACTGTTATCAGAGTTTACAACTATCTCCCTTATTACAGGTATGATCTGGTCCAAGGAGCAGATGAGCACAATGATCTTTCTCACCTTGATGGGGGCATCGAAATGTATTTTGGCGACGTTGATGCCTCTGGTGCTATCCGAGATTGTACCCCAGGAGAAGTATGCCAACGTTCTAGGAATGTTCATGCTGGTGTACTGTATTTTGAGTCTCACAGTTGGACCTCTTATTGGTACGTCTCTAATTTCTTCTTGTATAGGTTGAATGTTTGTGTGTAAAGGACAATTTTATGTTATGTTTACATCTCTTACCCAAATTTGCAATAGGTAGACATTGCACGGTTTTTCAAAGTAACAGACTCCTAATTATCCCTTTTCGTGAGGCCGAAAATGGGTCATCAATTAGGCCAATATCGACTCCTGCTTAATCAAAGGTTTGTGAATGGCAGATTACTTAGCCATAGAAGACGACTAATCTGATCATATTAATTTACACTTATATTTTGATGAAGAAAAGTTTAAATGTTTGAAAGTTTGTATGAAAGGGCTAAGCTCCGGAAGTTATTCGATGTCAAAACATTTGTCCCCAGTATTTAAGAATGGACCTTCAAGATAGACATGGGCTAAGGCTTATTCATTACCTCGCGAATTAAGTCGTGGGTCCTGCTAGCGTAGAATAAAATACTGCGCTATTTTAAGTACTATTTCTCTTTATGAATCCTATTGTTGATAATTTTAGCAATCCCAAAAGTGTTAATAGGGTTTAGTTTCATAAAACTACAAATCACAGTTTCTTACGACACTTGGATATAGCTAGTTTTACCATTAAGTCTTATTACTTTATGAGGCTGAATCGACTTTGCACTGCACATAGAATTCTCGCAGTAAACTATAGACTCTATGAAAGGGCTCAGCATAGGTACAGTCTATTTACCCTTACTTGTAAATTTTAGTCAACGACATTCTACAGGTAAAGAAGACTTTTTAGTCGAAAACTGTAATATTCTCACAAATGAAGTAAACTGGGACACTATTTTAGATAACACGCTTCCAATTTTATAAACATAGTTCATGAACTTGCGAGAAAATGTAATTTGGACATGAAATTTTCATTTTGAGGTTAGCATCTTGTTTACTAAATTCAACAAGTCAAGATAAATAGACAGTAGTAGTAAACGTCTTGTGGCGCTAAAATATCACAATTCAACAATGTCTTGTAAAGATGGCGGCGGGTCGCACTGCTGCTGACGCGGGCTCTGTCTCTAATTACGGATCAGAGGCCTAATTATGCATACCAACTCCAGAAAGGTCCCCTATCGTCCATCTGTCAAATTCAGCTGGAGTTGATGCGAGTAATATAGCGTAATTGTGACAACTCTTTGCTGTTTGTCATACGTTTTGAGGCAACTTCTATCTGCCTATACAGCCATGAAATACGACCGCTGTTGGTAACAGGCCTCTTCACACAAGACACCCTCGCCGGTCCTCCATTGTCCTTGCCTGGAAGCAATTTAATGTCTACGAACTAATTTTGACAAATACCCTCCGTAAAAGTCGTGATCGATGAAAAAGCGCGTTGGTATATCTTTATTAGATAGGGTTAACTCTTTCGGCAAAAGTGCAACTGAATACGAAATATTTTTCTATATTAACTACATTACTACAGTAAGACTAAGCGGTGGTAGCTCAGTGGGTAGAACCATAGACTGGCAAGCGAGAGCCCCAGGTTCGATCCCGAGTGCGGGCATGTACCAATGACTTTGTTTAATTTCAAA
Source organism: Yponomeuta sedellus (assembly GCA_934045075.1). NCBI lineage: Eukaryota > Metazoa > Arthropoda > Insecta > Lepidoptera > Yponomeutidae > Yponomeuta > Yponomeuta sedellus. Next base: position 7,005,488 of record OW203723.1, on the reverse strand, counting down.
GTTACGTACATTTGCGAATTTGCAGTCGCAATACCACACGCTAACGGTGAAGGAAAACATCGTGAGGAAACCCGCGGCTTGGTTGGCTCCGCACGTATTGACTAGTCTTTCCTGTGGGCTAGGCCGACCAAGTTGTCAGGATGGTATAGGTGCTGGGCAAGCCTACACCATCTATAAAACCATGACCCAGGCACTACAGCGTCGGAGTGGTCCCTTCACCCATCTAGTGTGAGTGAAGATACCACTGGACGCTGTATAAATCATCTCATTAAGTAGATGCAAAAAGGCCAATATTATTATTACAGTAAGACTAGCCACTATTCTTGCAAGCCTCTACCAATCCGGTCTTGGACCCCGTAGTGGAGTATGACCTATACCTGCCTCAAAGGAGAGACCCGTGCTCCTCGGTGGGGACATAATGGGTTGATGAGATTATTAACTAATAAATTATGTGAGCGAGATTATAATCGATAAACGTGGTCGATACGGACTCGTGCGACACCAAGGGCGAGATAAATAGTCGTTGCTTAGCCCAAGTCCGTGCTCAAGCTTCCCTAAGCATTACTTCAGGCTAACTTAGCTAAGTATCAAAGTAGACGTTTGCTTAGCTAAGCATGTTCTTAGGCCAATGCTAAGAATTAGTCCGGGTTTCGCGACTAAAAGAGTGCTAAAGTACTGTCTATGATAGACAAATCGATTCTTAAGCAAGTGCTTTCGCTAAGACTCGTTCTTAGAAGCGACTATTTATCTCGCCCTAAGACTAAGACGACGCGGGGACTGTGCGGGTGTGCGGGGCGACCCCGCCTCCTCACCTCATGCCCCGATTGCCATGTCGACCTGTCGTCAACTTTACGTTGAGTTTAAATGAGTTTCAGTTTCGAAATAGTATATCTTTATTACAGGAGCCGTAAGGGACATAACAAACAGCTACGCTACTTCGTTCTGGGTGTTGACGTCCTTGTACGCGATCGTATTGGTATTTTGGAGCATGGAAATGTGTTACATGAGGCAACAGAAGAAATTGCAGAGAAGTGGCAGTGCAAAATAAATGCATTTTGTCTCGAAAAAAATATATTTAGTGATATAATGGACTAATCTATTACCTGTATCGCAGAGGAAACGATGATCACGACGATCGATACGCTAAGGGAAGGAGAAAAACAAAAAAGTTTTTGCTGAGGCGTAGTAGATAAGATAAGAATATTCTTTATTTTACACACGAGAAAATAATTACAGAGACAACAGAGTAGTTGTACCGGTACAAAATGCGAGTAGGTGGGAATCGTTGACCAGCGTCAGAGTGGAAATATAAATGGGAGCCCTTTGCCCAGATTTTGGGCCTCTGGGACACGATCATGGCTAATTATAAAAAATATGACGGATATGTGTCTCACTGCTGGGCAAAGGATGTTTTAGCTCTCCACTCCTCTCTGTCAACGGCCAGTCTCTGCCAGCCCAGGAGAAAGATCGTGAGGTCACCCCGTAATTTTTGCTTTGGAGAATAAATAAAAAAAAACATAGGTATAATATTTTTTTTTATTAAATTGTGCACGTAAGAAGTTACGTACCTAGAAAATATTACATAATAGACGATTTTTTTACCACTAAACCTTTCATTTATTCAGTGCCTAAAAACCCTACATATCTATATGTTGTTATTAAATGTCATATAGAGTGTAATACTATATAAAACAGTTGTAATACTATATACGGCTTGATAACTTCTGATAGTAAGACCCGCCACTGTCATGCAATTCAACACCAATCCGGACTTTGCCCCCGTGGTGGAGTATGGCCTAACCTTCCCGCGATGCAGGAAGAGACCCGTGCCCCAGCAGTGGGACATACAAAGGGTTGATATTGAATATGAATACACAAAGGCTAAAATAAAATGTTGACTGTTAAACAAACTGTTGAAAACTGGTCAGTCCAGAGACATTTTGTCTTAAAAGAGTCGACAATTCTATGCTCAGCATAGAATGAAGAATACAATTCGACGGCCTCGATGGCGCAGCGGTTTGGCACGCTGATGGTAAAACCGTAGGTCTCGGGTTCGATCCCCAGCAGGGTCAAACTAGGAAACGAACTTTTCAAGTTTGTCTCGGGTCTTGGATCTTATCTATTTATTTATTGTATTGAATCTATCGTCGAGTTAGCACCTGTAACACAAGTCATTTAGTTGTACTTAGTATAGAGCTGACGAGATCTGTGTAATACGTCCATGAATATTTATTTTATTTATTTATTTAATCAGAGTTATTTAATCAACAAAACGGAACACAGTCTTCTTCAACTTATAATACAAGGCAAGATTCTAAAAAGGTAGGTAGTATGGTAGTACAAGTCACGCATTTTGTGGCGCTCAAATGTCAGAATTTGACAATTAATGTACTAGAAAGTGGCGACTTTTGTCATATGATATGCGCTCATCGTCATACTATCCATTTGGGGACACCTCGGATTTTAGGACTGCCCTCAAGGAGCAGTTAACTCAAAGACAGTAAGTAGTAGGAAGCTGAAATTTGGTATAGATATACGCTTGATCACGCTGACAACACAGTAGAACATATACTTTCGAATAGAATATATAATATATCTCTTATTTCCTCCAGCAACTTTCATTCGTAAGGTTGTCTGGAAGAAATTGCTTTGAGCAATAAGGCCGCCAATTGTACTTTGTATCTTTACATGTTTTATAATATGTGCTCTGGTGTACAATAAAGAATATTCTTATCTTATCATATCTTATAATTTACTGGTATAATTTGTTCAAAAATCCAAGGGCTGACGGAAATTAAATATGTAAAGGTAGGCAAATGAGACGAGATAAAGAATGTAAACAAAGTTTCAGGGGTTAGAAGCATTTTTATTTGAATAAATTATAGTTATACAAATTTCGAATTCCCTATTCTAATCGCTGTCGTCTGTATTAGTCAAACATGATTCACCGGAAGAGTACGAATCAGCCGTATTTATGACAAAACTATCTATAGTATTATCAATCATGTTGTCAATATGGCTATACAAATTGTCCTCGTATCACTTCGAACGCAATCTAAACAGGAATGAACTATTATAGTTCACAAAATGGCGCATGACACCAAATGTTGACAACTGCCGTACTGAAAGTTTTCCTGTACCATGAAGTACGCAACGACAACTGTCGTCGATCAAATGACGCCATTACCGCATACGTGTGACAAGGACAGAGATAATAATCGCTCACTATCGCAATTTAACTCAGTAACGGTCCGTTTGCTTACATTCTTTACCTCATCTCATTGGCCCTCCTTTAGAAGGCGAACGGCGACCATTGTTCAGTTTCCATATAGTACATACAATAACAAGGTTAATCAAGGTGTCTGGTAAGTTCTGTTCTACATCAAGAACACGTTACCAGGAGCCTTACCTAGGGCCTTACCTAGAGCTAAACGTTTCCAAAAAAAATCTTTTTTCCACAGGTTTCCTACCTACCTCGCACCGAACCGCGCCAAACTTTTTTCTTTCAGCTTTAGCAATCATTGTTATTTTTGTTATTGATATACAGCTTTTATCTCCGTTATCATTATCTAAAGGTATCAAGTAATATTTGTCTAAGACTACAATTACAGCCCATAAATCCAGCCACAGTTAAGATAAATTATACGGTGGCAGTGAAGTGTCTCGTAATACAACAATTCAACGACGGATTGCGTAGAAGTGAACAACCATGTGTGACGTCACAGTAGAAAAGGGAGGAACAATTTATAAATTGGTACCACCTGATGGAGGTTGGGGCTACATGATATGGATATCTACGATAATTAACAATGTAAGTAGATTTTGTGTTTCGCATCATATTTTAAACGGTTATTGAAATATTGTAACCTAGGCGGATAAAGCATCACAGAAGGTTTGGAAAAGGTTGCTCAAAAGAAGTCAAAGTGCTAGCAGGCTCTAAAACGACAGCAGATAAAGCAGAGGCGTTTTGTAAACTTAATTCATCTGGATTAATTCAGCAGGTGCATGCGGTATACTAAGAGGCCCAAAATCGGTCAAAGAAACTTAAGCAGGCAATTTTAAGCAGTGATTATTCAAACCACGTACAGTACTACACATCATAAAAGTCCCTTCGGGAATCTACGTTCGCGCAGACTAGGAAGAACTAACGGAAGTACCCGAAGCTATAAGTGATTCAACATGATCTTTAACCGATACGGTTAAGGCGCAGAATTGATTGCCGCAGTAGCACTACCTATTTGAAATGAAATGATATTTCGCTCACGCTAATATTGCCAAACTAATAGCCACCTGCATCGATGACGTTGAATCAACCAATAGCAACAAAGGCGCGCGGTCTGCCATAAATTTAAACTATCTGATTGGTCGATCAACTTGCCGCACATCCAAAATTTGGTCATCTGCGCAGGTACATCCGCGAGACTTATTTCTTGTGTAGCACTGTACTAGCCTAAGACACATAGGTACCAATAACGTGTAACGCAGACGGAATTTAATAGGGTGCTGGAGTCAAACTCAGATTGTAATGACACTGGTTTTACATATTAGAAGACAGAAAAACTAAGAAACTTTGAAAATGTGCCACACACACGTTGAAACATTTTCTGTATTCGTCCCTATCTCACCAATAGGTACTTACTGTACCGCACAGTTGAGTACTGTACCGCACAATTGAGTTATGTTTGTATCATTATTCTGTATGTTTACGTTTTGTCAATGTCTACTCTGTACTGTTAATTTGTGATGTAATATGTGATGATATATTTATACATGTGTGTGACTTTTGGAAATAAATCTTTTATCTATCTTATCTATCTAAAATTATATCTTGGAAGACAGAAAATGTAAGAAAATTTGAAAACTAAGTGATAAAAATATTTTTTTTCGGTAACAAAAAGTACAATTTCTCCAACGATAAAAACATCACGAGTAGATATAATTCTAAGTGTTTTCTCAATGTTGAATAGATGCATGAAAACATTATTTTACGAGCTAATTATAAATATTGGTAAACGCTTCATAAAGATAAAGCGGTACATGTAAGTTGATGCAAGTAGATGTAAGACATCATAGTTTGATCCGTATGGCACGTTTTTGTTCACGTGACTTTTTGACAGGTTTTGTTATGAAGGGTTTGCGCAATAAAACCTGTTTCGATAATAATAAGATAACAAAAAATAACCAGGATTATCTATTTTTCAACATGGGCTAACAAATTTAAGACATTTTTTTGTGCAAGCTCTGCATATGATATTTTTATTACATTTTCCCTTTTCAAACAGGTACGTTCAGTGCTCAATTACTAAAGAAACAGAGCATAGGAAGGTTTTGGTTCTACGAGTATATACCTAATCTTTTCGACTGATAAAAATTTAATATTATTGTAATCGTTGACAATTGATGAGTGACTACAGTTCTGTGCAGACCTGTAGTGGACCTGTAGTAAAAAGTTGTTTAGAATTAAGACACTTGCATTCGGTAGTTTTAGCATTCCATGTATGTTTTGTCAGGTGGGATGATGATCTGCGAAAAACTGCCGGCAGATGCTGCATGCGACAAGCTGAAGACAAGGCGCTATGGCGCTCATTAGGGGAGAGCTATGTCCAGCAGTGGACTGCATAATATAGCCTGAAGAAGAAGAAGAACATCAGCCATTACCAGCACTATAAGTCTAAATTTACTATATAGGGAACAATCTCATAATATCTGCGTTTGTTATCTGTTTAGGTTAATGTAGACCTACAAGTCCTACCTTTCGGTTTAGGGATAACTGGCTTAATTCAGCGGCAAATGATTGCAACGGTAGTAACTAAGCAGAAGTTCGTTCTTTTGTAAAAGCTAAAAATTGCCCAGTTCTTGCGCCTAGATTTGAAAAGTAGCTCCAAGCATGATAGCCACTGCTCTTAGAGCTCTAAGTAAGCACGCTCAGCTCACCTCCTTTACCGCTCTAGGCTATGAGTATCATTGATATTTATGAGATTTCTGTTATTGGCAAAATTGCATCATAACAGACGATATAATTTTGGTGCACAAAATCCTGAGTGCACAATCATAATCAATAGAATTCGTGGTGGTACATATAAAGCGATACTGCGTGCCAATGGTATTTTTGATAGAGTACGCAAGGAGGGAGTTGTATTCGAAAAAGTAAAATTTTATAATGATTATCTTCGGGTGATACATTCCGTCACCGGCAGTATATCAGTCCTTCACGAATATACGTGTTGGACATAAGCCTCCCTAAGGCATGCCATAGCTTTCTGTTCGCAGTCAGCCACTACCAGTCAGTCAGATGGGCGTCCTAGCGACGCTGCGTTCCTAATAACAAGTCATGTATTACATTGAGCATTATATTCTACCGGAAATGAGTTTGAGCGGACGATAAGCTGCGCGAATGGTAGACGGTTAGAGATAGAGTAATATAATATTGAATAAACAGCGATGTTTGAACGCTGATAGTCCGTGGTCTGGATTAAGGAGCAAGTCCAATGCAAAGTTGCGGGCACAGCTAGTTCATTATAAAAGTGATAATTTCTAAACATACTTTTTCTCGCTAGACATATAAACGTTGGCGCAGATAGGTTGAAGATAAGGAGATTATCACACTGCACCGCGCTCCCTCGCGTAGCGCGGGGCCGGAAATTTTAACATTTATGTAATTATCTCAATTGATACAGAAATCAGGCAAAAGACAACACACTGTCGACGTCCCACGCGCAGATTCTGCCAAAGTCCGCGTGATCGCGAGGCGTGGCGCAGGTATATCAATCCGACTCCGCCATACCGCACATGTTTATGCATAAAGGATCGATTTACATATCTATGAAATGAAATGCCATGAAAAGGTTTACTAGGTTTAACTAGGTGTCCATTTCAAAATCAAGATCGTTTCTGAGAAAAAATGGACAAAAAAAACTCCAAACTTAGTCTTAGTCTAGATCTTCTGCACTCAACCTCATAGTTGGGCCACTGTACGTAGCAAGCGCTGAGGTATGTTAATACTTTACTATGGTTTCTTCTTTTTCTTCTTCAGGCTATATTATGTAGCCCACTGCTGGACATAGCCCTTCCCTAATGAGCGCCATTGCGCTCTGTGTTCAGCTTGCCGCATCCAGCATCTGCCTGCAGTTTTTCGCAGATCGTCATCCCACCTGGTGGGAGGGCGGCCTACACTACGTTAGCCGAGTCGCGGTCTCCACTCAAGAACACGCTTACTCCAACTGTTGTCGCTTCGCAAGATACGGCCAGCCCACTGCCACTTTAGCTCGCTAATTCTCTGAGCTATGTCGATAACTTTGGTTTTCTGTCGGATGCATTCGTTACTACTACTACTACTTGGGTTTCCTCACGATTTTTTCCTTAACGGTTAGCGAGTGGAACTTCACAAGTGTACATAACTTAGGAAACAAAGTCAGTGGTACAAGTCGGGATTCGAACCTACCACCTCCCAATAGAGAAGGGAGGAATTCATATGGTAACTGGAGCGTATGAATCTGGAGCAAGAGGTCAGTTTTGCTTTCTCTGTGTTGTATTAGGTTACATAGTAACGAGTATACCACAGGATATCACACAGAAGGCGCAAGAACGCGGATCGCTTGAACGCCTGACCGCGCTTTGTCTGATAGAACCCTAAGTGCGGTTTCGCACTACGTCCGATCCGAACCCGTGAAAATACTGGTCTACAAATCTCGGACCTGATTCGGACATTGCTTACGCACTAGTCCGATCTCTGATCTAAATCCAAGCCGTTCAGCGGGCAAATCCAAGCTGTCCCATAAACATGGTTACTTTCGACTCTTGGGGTAACATGATGCAAGCATGCGTTGCCACACAGAATAGAACTAAACTGGATGTCTCACCCCAGCCACGCCCTGCTCTCTTTCACAGCCTAGATTCGGTCCATCAATAAATAATCTTCTCCGAAATGAAGATTGTCAGATGCATCGGATGTCGGAAGCTAGGGCGTAATCTACAGTAGAAATAGTTCTACGACTACTTCGGACCGTATTTTCACGGACTCTGATCGGATTCGGATCCCTCTAAGAGTAGCGATGACATGGTATTAAATTATCTGTTTCAGGTCACTGTGCAGTCGATATTGCCATGCTTTGGACTCATTTTCAACGACCTCATGGTCGAGCTGGAAATGGACTCGACCTCTGTGTCCATAATAAATGGAGTGAACAGCGTCTTTTTTGCTGTGGCTGGTATGTTTCGTTTTCTTTTAAATTCAAGTTTAATAAAACTTAACCGTAAATTAATAAATAACCAAATGCTGAACGTACTGTAAAACTACAACTAAAAAGGAGGAACCAACCTAGGTAACGTACCTTGCAATGAGTTACGTAGTTTTATTAGGTCCCGCATGCTTAGTGATTCATGCTCAGCAGTTGCGTTGTTAGTTACTTTTTTGTGATTTTTTTAGTACTTATAGGTGATTTTTTAATGATCTTGATAGGACACGACGAATCGTAGTACCTAGTACCTAGATTGGTGCCGCATGTTTAGGAGTTAATGCTTGGCAGTCCGAAGTTCGACATACATACAGGCAGACAGATTGACTGACACACAGACAGACTGATACTTAAATTGTAGGGATATATTTTGTGTGACAGATCTCCAGGCCCTAACGAAACTTACAATGGATTGTCTCTCAATTGTAAAGGAAATGAATTCAATTCAATTTGTGAAAAAATTAAATTAACGTCCCGGACGGACGGAAGGAAAGACGGACAACTTGCAGTCTCAAAAGTTGAGCTTAGCTATTCTAATGGTTTTAATTCCTTACTTTCAGGTTACACGACGCATGTTCTCTCGAAGGTTTTTAGCTGGCGACAGATTAGTCTTTTGGGGTCAGCACTAATGACGTCATGCCACGTTGGTTGCTTCTTTTGCAAATCACAGATTACCTTTTGTGTGTTCCAGGCATTACAGGTTGGTTATTCTTGAGAGTTTTTTTTATTTCCATCTCAAATATCTTACCGCTGTTTGCTGGGCCCCATTTCGAAAAACTACTACATTTTATGGTTTACTAGATAACAACAATACGTCCATTACGCAGCCGAATAACAGTTAAGAAGATTAATTGTACTAATCTACGCAGTGTACATTGAATTGTCGTAATAAACTATGAATGGTTATAGTTTTGTTCGGCCCGAAAATTATAACCTCAGAAAGACGATGCCTTAGTGCGACTGAGTAGGACACATTTACACAGATTACGAATAATAATATCAAAAGTAATTTTCATACAGCCAAATAAAGGGCTACACCACGTACTTACACATGTAAATAAATTCAAGCCTTTATCCCGGAGCCGAACTCCTCGGATCCGAACCTAACTACGACAAAAAATAAAGAAAAGGAAATTAAATGAAATGAAAAGGTTTTATTCAAAGTAGAGTATAAACTGGGATTTAATGAACGTTACAATTCAAACTACGTGTCCATTTCAAAATCTAGATCATTTCGGAGAAAAATTGACCAAAAACTCCGAACTTAGTTTTTTCAAAGTCCTTATGTTAATTAAGGACTGTAAATATTTATTATTTTTATAATAAAACAAAGAACTTAAGCATTGATATAGCTTTAATTTCAGACATCATTGTCAATGAAATAATCCTTTATGTTATAGTAGCCTTTATGGCACAATGTGCATCTGATGCATCACGTCATACGTCCTAGCGTCAATCCCCTCTCCCAGCAACAGCAACCAGCACCCAGCTCGTCGGAGGTGGGATGAAAACGTTGGCATTTGCCATAATTTCTGCGTCAGACCTTGGCGCCAACGCGCCATCAACAAATTATAATATTGTTACAATATTTTGGGGGCTTAATCGCGTAGTAATTTATTGCTATTTTACCTCGACGTTTCGACGACGTTACAGTCATCGTGGTCACGAGAAGACTGATGGCTGGCACCCGTTCGCATCTTCAGCTGATAAGGTTTCAGACTACCCTCGATCAGCCATCACAAAGCACTATTAGGATTGTGACACACTCACTGACAATGTCGGACGATATGCCATGCGACTTTTTTCGACTCGAACACTTCTTGATGGCCGGATCCCACGTTTGCGACAGTTTGAAACCTCATTCCTATGTGTTCAAGTCGCGGAAGTTTAAAATAAATTATATAATGTCCTTATGTTTTCCAGCTGGCCGGCGTCGGATACCTCGTTAGCGTTTCTTGCACGCAGATAAATAACTATTTTCTGAAAAAACGACTCCTGTCTATGAGTTTCACGCAGACAGTCACAGGTAAACGATTGCGTCCCAAACATCTGTCTCTCAATATTAATTATGCAGTTATCTAAATCTGCATTTGTTGGTTTTTTAATCAATATTACACCAAACATTGCGTCGAATGGGTTGGCAAAATATTGCTTACACAAATGTCTTAGTAGTAGTATATAAATTAATTAGCGAAATATTAAGTATTTGGGAAATCACTTCCCAAATCCCCGCATGCCCTGCGTGGGGATTATGGGCACCACCCCTCAATGATGGCACAACCTTGCGCTATGGAGCTCATTAGGGGAGGGCTATGTCCAGCAGTGGACTAATATAGCCTGAAGAAGAAGAAGAAGTGATGGGGAAAAGGCTTATCTAGCAGTGGGCAGAGGTGGGCTGGGCTGCTCATGATGATGATGATGTAAATAAAAAAAAATCGTAAAATCTATAATATAAAAATGAATCGCTGAATGTGTTGCTAAGCAAAAATCTTGAGAGCAGCTGAACCGATTTTGCTCATTCTTTTTTTAGAACATTGCTTGAAGTACGAGAATGGTTGTTACGGAGAGAAAAATAAAAAATAAATAAAGAATCGACTGTTAGGCGGTACGAAGTTCGCTGGGTCAGCTAGTTACTAATATATTTAGAATTTGGGTTGTTCGGCAAACTCGTGTTCCCATTGCTAAGATTATTAAGTCGTTAATCGTTTCTTCGGTGCCCTGAAGTTCGCGTTCACCCCGATCTTGTTCATTTTGTTTATTATAGAAACTCGCATTCTTTATTATTGAGACATTTTTTCGTTTTTCAGCAATAATAACGTCATTTGCACCGATGTTCTTCAAATGGTGTTTAGATACGTACGGTTTTCATGGCACTGTGCTGGTTGTAATCGGACTAACTTTGCAGAACTTCGTTGCAGCAGCGTTATTGCAGCCCGCTGAGTGGCATTTAAAAAAAGTGCCTATTTCTGAAGATGAAGATGGTATGGTTTTTGTTGTGTTTTATCTGACATAGGTAGGTTAAGCGCTCGTGGCCTAGTCGAACCGAGTCATTGGAACATATCTTAAAAAACCGGCCAAGTGCGAGTCAGACTCGCGCACCGAGGGTTCCGTACAAACCTGTATTATAGACCTGAGTATTTGGTATGAATTTCAATTTAATACCTCTACGCGTTTATGAGGAAATGGGTAGTAAGTTTAAAATTATTAAAAAAATATATATTATGTGATGTAACTAAAAATTTATGGTTTTCGTAATTTTTCCTTTATCTATGCTATAAGACGTTGCTTCGTACCAAATTTCAAGACTCTGAGTTCACGGGAAGCACCCTGTAGGTTTTGATTCCCTTGCAAGTGTCGAAAATTTGCGGTATAAACGGCTGTATCTTTTGATTGCGTTGGCTTAGAAGTTTGATTTTTTCACAGCTTCAAGGGACAGTAGACCTGAGTAATTGATATAAATTTCAGCTTCATACCTCCACGCGTTCCTGAGAAAAAGGGTCTTGACAGACGGACGGACGGACGGACAGACGGACAACAAAGTGATCCTATAAGGGTTCCGTTTTTTCCTTTTGAGGTACGGAACCCTAAAAACTCCTTCGTCCGATATGAGTAAACAGTTAAGAAAACAATTTATTTGGCCTGCACGGACTATAAGACCTTCGGCCTGAAGTTTTTTTCCTGTTCATATAATTTTTCACCCTGATATAATTTGTTTGACGCAATTTTGGTAAAAAAAATTATGCCAATTTCTCAAAACTAGTGCCATATTTATGTTTCGAAGTCATAGTTAGAATGCTCCTTTAAGATTTGTCAAACGAATTCTAAGTCACCCTACATTACATACAACAAATAATAAACTCTACGTCTTTTAGAAACAATTGTCATCTTATTTTTTTATATGTATCTTTCATTTCTAGAAGAGAAACTACTAGTTGGTAAAAATGCAGCAACAAAGACAGAAGATACAAAACAAATCCTGGTTTTATCAATGAATGGAACTGAAATTGCAGAAAGAAGTCATATCGATAAAATTCAAATGCAGGATCTTCAAAACACGGAAGATGAGGCAAAACCTAGAGGAATAATGTAAGTGACAATGTTGAGTTAAATCAGATCAAATATTAATATTCAATATAAAAAGAAACGGCCTTATTTAAGCTACTATGTTGCAAAATAGTACATTATTATACTATTTTTATTTTTAATGCACTAACCCGTGCTAAGGAACAAATTTAAAAACCTATTTAGAGGCTAAAAATTTCACCCATGCCGGGATTCGAACCCACAACCTCTGGCACGGATAGCCAGAGGTTGCGGGTTCGAATCCCGGCATGGGTGAAATTTTTAGCCTCTAAATAGGTTTTTAAAATAGTACATTGCTAGCCTTGGTGTGAAAGTTTCTTATTAATTCCTGAGACTGGGTTTGTAAGAATAGTAAAAATATAAAAATTGTGTAAACGGTGCCTTGCACTCCATTGTACGCTATGCAGCAGAAACATCTCCAAAAGAGCTAGATTGGCTATTCATAATGGTGTCCCAACACTTATGTATGCTAGCGAGACTTGGGTGTGGCAAAAGAACCAAGAAAGTAGAATTAATGCTGTAAAAATGAGGTCCTTGAGAAGTATGTATAGTGTTACTTTGAATGACAGGATACGCAATAGTCTGATTAGAGAACGTTGTGGACTGAAAGAGGTTGTAGTGACTAAAACTGAGAAAGGTATGTTGCGTTGGTTTAGACATGTGGAGATGATGAAGTAAGAAAGATTGACGAACCAAATATTTATTGCGAATGTGAGTGGAAGGGCTGGTAAAGGACGTCCCAGGCGGACATACATCGACCAAATAGGGGATGTATTAGCAAAGGGAAAGACAAAACCCGGAACCGGCGTGCGTGCATGCAACGACTTATGAACGTTGATGAAGCGGAGGTGATCTGTCAGCATTGTGGCAAGTGGCAGTCCCTGGTCTCTGCCTACCCCTCAGGGATACAGGCGTGAGGTTATGTATATGTATACAAGATAAGAATAAGATAAGAATATTCTTTATTGTCTGGGTTTGACAATAGTTTGAGGGACTAAATAAGTCGAGGCCCGAGAGAAAAGGTAAGCACTGTGGTTTTCATTACGAATATAAGGAAAGTATAAACAAAACTCGATCAGTCTTAAAAACCTATTTGTTCGTGCATTAAAAATAAAAATAGTGTAATCGATCAGTCTTATTTATAAAACCCCCGTTCCTTAAAACACTCCAAAAATGCTTATTTTAAAGTTGTCTGTGATAAAAAAATTACAAGGCATAGACGTAACCACAGACGAAATAAAATTGTATTTTCTCACACAAGTATTGGTGTTGGTGGTGGTGTGTTCGTGTCTTGCTTCTGCTTGAAATAGTTCGAGGGAGGGCGGTGCATTAACTAACCGCATTGTGCTTGTGGGATTTTTGGCGGAGTTTAGCAAAGTAATTTTAACTTATTAATGCTAAATAAAATGCCTCTGGAAACCTATTTAGAGGCTAAAAATTCCACCCATGCCGGGATTCGAACCCTCTGGAATGCCTCTGGAAGTTCTTAACACATTTCGCGCCGGAGGTAACTCTAATATCTTGGGTAATCTTGTTGTAGATTGCAAAGAAATCTAGTTGTATACCTTATACAGAAACTTTATTGGCCATTAATTCTCTATTAAAAATCAAATATTTCGTTGCCATTGTTTCAGGCGACAAATTTCTGATGCATTAGACTTGTCTCTGTTTAAGAGATGGACCGTGGTTAGCGCTACATTAGGTTCGGCCATGTCGTTCTTTGGGGAGACAACCTTTGGCCTAATGCTCCCACAAGCGTTGTATTTTGCCGCTTGGAGTGAGGTATGTATAATATCTTTTAAAGCATTTTTGTGAATTTCATGTGCTCAATAAAGTATAAAGCGCTCACTTGAGTTACGCAACTACAGGCGGGGTCAGGTGCCGGATGGGTGACCGTCCCGTGACTACCGTTAGTGGCATTTTTCCGAGCGCTTCCGTGCTTCGCAAGGCACGTAAAGCCGTTGATGCCGGCTATCATGTAATGGCAGTCGTTAAGCCATGTCAGAGGCCTTATGGGCAGAATAGCAGCATGTACATTGCATTGGGCTTGATAACTTCTGGCAGTAAGGCCCGCCACTATCTTACAACCCTCCATCAACCCGGACTTGGCCCCCGTAGTGGAGTGTGGCCTAACCTTTCTACGATGCAGGAAGAGACCCGTGCCCCAGCAGTGGGGACATACAAGGGTTGATAACGAACAAAGTAGAAAGTAAGTAGATTCTTCCCGAAGGTTAGTATATGCTCCCGGAATCAATAACATTTTATCTAAAGCGCCAAACTTGACGAGGACTTACTATATTTTAACGACAAATAAAAAAACGGCTAACTGCAAGTCGGGCTCACGCACTTGGGGTTCCGTACCACGTCACTTTTTTTGGAAATATGATTTTTTTTAAATAATCTATAATAATATTCTAAACAAGTAAAGTAGATATGGGTATTTCTTAGAAAAATTCAAAATGTTATTCCCGCGTTATTGGTGGCGAGTCTAGCATTAGATAAATAGATAGAGAACACTTTATTGCACAACCAGAAAAATATTACAACCATGATTCTTAAATCTAAGTAATGTTATACAATTGGCGGTCTTATCGCTAAGGGCGATCTCTTCCACACAAACTTTGGATGGAGTGGATTGCATTAGCTACAAAAGTTTTTTTTTAATTCAATGTATGCTAAATAAACTACTATTGTCAAAATAAATCGGATTACCTCTAAAGAAAATAAAACATATGCTACTTTTTTACAGTAAAAGTAATTTCCTCACCTTGTCCGTTAGTTCAAAAACAAATTTGAATAATAACTATATTTTTTTTATTTCAAAAAAAATACCCATAGACATTAGACCATTTTATTATAACGTTAGAATATATAATAAGTCCCACAAACAAATATATATTTCGAATGTGAGTGTAAATGCCGGTAAGGGACGTCCCAGGCGGGCATACTTCGACCAAATAAAAGTCCCCGGAACCGGCGTGCGTGCATGCAACGGCTTATGAACGTCGATGAAGCGAAGGTGATCTGTCAGGATTGTGGCAACTGTCAGTCCCTGGTCTCCGCCTACCCCTCTGGGATACAGGCGCGAGGTTATGTTATTTTAATACATTATTTTAATTTAAAACCAATTTAAACTGCTTTCATAGATTTTTTTATAATTATATGGTGTTTTTTCAGAATTCTGTGGCATGGGCTATGACACTAATCTGTATCGGCGACGTAACAACTAAACTTTGCCTAATGATGTTCAATGACAGCATGACCAAAATGGGATATCGGGTGCTATTTATGATCGGATTGGCCATAGTCATCGTGACGAGGATTGGTAAGCATTTTTTCTTATGTAGCCTCAATTGACAACATTTAAATTATTTGGCATACGTATTTTACTGTCTCAAAGGAAACTAGATACGAAATAAAACGACCCATATATTTTTTATTTTCGGAAATTCGATGATTTTCATTCATAATTTTCTGTTTGAATTTCGTCTTATTCTAAAAGGACGTAACCGCCAAATGACGTCACACATACGGCGTAATAATACTCACACCCTTGCCGCCTTGTTAAAAACCATTGGAATTAAGGAAAGGAAAAGTAATTTCTCCTACATGACATTTGAATGAAATTGAAAATGACGTCTGTCATATAATTTTTAATATTAGGCAACGGTATCTCCTCATTCCACCGTATGTGTGACGTCATCACACAATATTTGGTTTTTATTTATTTTCTCTAAAACTCTAAAATTAAGCAATACTAAAAATTCTAAGTATTTTTTTCGTAATCAAGATAGCAAAATTAAGAAACGGTATTTTTAGTTTTGGGCGTTGAAATGAAATGAAATATGAAATGTTGTCAATTATTGTGTCCCACTGCTGAGCAAAGACCTCCTTATTAGCTTTCCACTCCTCCCTGTTCATGGCCACTTACTGCCAGACAGGCAAAAAGGTTGTTGGTCGTCCCATATCCGCTCAGCTTAGCTAATAATGCAAGGCAGATGATTTGATCATTTATAAACATTATTTCGTCATGTTACATATTAGTGTTTGTTAATTACCTCCTTGGTATTTAAAACTGTAACTCTATTAAATCATAAAAAACGAAATACCTAAAAAAATCTTACTGTATGAAAACGTGTAAGTATAACTACTATGTAATCATATTTATATTTAAAGTGAACCCCTTCCTAATATATTTTTACTTTCAGTATGAATAAGTAGCTTCTAAGTTTGTTCCATATACTGTACAATACTGTAAAAGAACCGGTCGATAATAGGAACCAGTACCTACCTATCAATTGAACCTTTACAAAAGCCATCTGTAATTGGAGGCGTCATTGTATTTTAGTCTATTGGGAAGAGCAACTACTCTGCCGTATCACAGTTTTTACTAGTGTGGAGGATAGGAACTCAACTCTTGCTGTTACTTTTTACTTACTCACTTAAATTTATAAACTAACATAATCTGTGAGACCAGACCAACTACGCTTAAGGTTACGTATCTTATCCCTTTGCATGTTGCACTTTGCGCTGTAATTTGTTAACAGCTGTAAGAATTCATATATTATATGTGCAAAAAAAAATCTCCGCTTTGGTAGGCTACGTTTGCGTTTAGTAAGTTTTACTTAAATATATGTCAAAGTGCTTACCGCATCGACCACAAAGAAGCAGTTGGGGCTGAAGCGAGTTACACGGCCGTTTTAATGTGGATCGTCTGTAAGTAAGCGTAATTGTTAGCACATACTGCGCAATCTGATAAGCGTCGCTAGTTACATCTAGAAGTATAGCCAAAATGTGGAATTCCTTGCCGTCATCCGTTTTTCCGAACGCTTATAACCTGAAGCTCTTTAAGATGCGTGTAAACAGGCTTCTTTTGGGGAAACTCGGTCATCTTAACCCTCGGGCTAGATAGAGATCAACAGTAGGCCCATTTATAAAAATAAATAAGATCAAACAACAAGGAAAGTGGAAAATATTTTAATTTGTTACAGGTATGTTCTTGTCCGATCAGCAGGTGATTACGCTGATCTTTCTGACTCTGATGGGTGTCCCAAGGTGTCTGGTAGTGACATTGATTCCACTCGTGCTATCTGAGATTATATCTCAGGACCAGTACGCCAGCGTTTTGGGAATGTACATGCTGCTATTCTGCGTTTCATCTATCACAATTGGACCTGTCATTGGTACGTCTTAATAGATTAGAACTCCTTAATGTACACACCAGAAAACAAAATACATAAAAGGCTTACATATCTACGTTTTGCCGTATATTATTGGGGGTGTTATTGCTGTAGCATACGTTGGTATTATGGTAAAAAATAAAATTATTCTAATTAGTGCTTTCACTGCCCACATACATACATACATACATACATGCATGCATGCATACATACATACATACACCCTCATACACACACACACACACACCCTCACACACATACATACATACATACATACATACATACATACATACATACATACATACATACATACATACATACATACATACATACATACATACATACATACATACATACATACATACATACATACATACATACATACATACATACATACATACATACATACATACATACATACATACATACATACATACATACATACATACATACATACATACATACATACATACATACATACATACATACATACATACATACATACATACATACATACATACATACATGTATGTATGCACGTGTAAGAATTTATATATTTACTAACTTATCCATTAACTTCGCGTATTGACTGTTTCTAAGCTGATAATTTTAACTATCAGAAACAGTCAATACTATAAAAAGTTAGTAGGTGTTGCATTTTCTTTCTTTACTTTTTTACAGGAACCGTAAGAGACCTGACAAACAGCTACACTGTTTCATTCAGCGTCTTAACATCTTTATACGCGATAGTATTGGTTTTATGGACCTTTGAAATATGTTACAACAGGAGACAAATGAAACGGCAGCGACAAAAACTCAAGCCAAAGATAAATGTCGAAGCAAATTGAGAGTGGATATGGGCATATACCTGCGAGTGTCTAAGAATCTACCTTGAGCCTATGTTCTAAATGTACTTATACGTTACAAGATGTTACGAAATGAAACAGCAGCGACAAAAACCTATGTACTAGTAATGTACTGGGGGTCAAGTGTAAACTGTCTCACTTAAAAAAACTAAATGTACTTCGTATAATATTTATTTTTGATTTTTTATGTAGCCCACTGCAGGGCCCAGGCCTCTCTCAAAGAGACAGTATGGGATAAATTACTACGCGTGCCCACCGCGGATTGGCATTTGGACACTTCGGACAGTCAGGTTTTCCTCACGATGTTTACCTTCACGTTAGTGAGTGGTATTGCTCCTATAACTTCACAAATGTAAATAACTTCGGAGAAGGCATGAAAATCGTTTTTTAATTAATTCAAATTACTTAAAATAATTTGAAAACAAAGAAACTGTGACTTATTGAACGTTTTAAGTAAAACTAGGGGTCCTTTTCAAAATCTCGATTATTTTGGATAAAGAAAATGAGCAAAAATCTCCAATCTATAGTCTCTTCAGATACTTCTTAGGTGTTAAATCCTGATACGCATTGAACTGGCTTTAATTCCAGACAATATTTAGATAACAATCAATCACAAATCAAGACAAAATAATCTTTAGGGACATCTATATCCTTGTAGTGTAAATTAAATATTAAAAATTTAATTAACTTTAAGTTGTCCCTTTTGGCACAAAGTACGCTTAACAATCTTTTTAACCATGTTTCTAGCAAGCTTATTAAGTGTATGTTCAAGGGTCTTATCGTAGAAACGTACATAATGCCCCAAAAAGGATGTGTTGATGACCTTTGCTAGCCTGAGCGCCGATTTCTGAATTGATAATTTCACTAAGTAAATACTTAACTAACGTTCAGTCACGCTCTGTTCAGTCATTAGACATTTATTTTCTAATTCGAATTCAATTTAGCATGGCGTTCAGAATACAGATTTTGGCTGTCACTCGACTTTTTATGTAAAATTCAAGTCATAAGCCTGGACAGTCGTATACGAATTGTTTGCTAATGAAATTAAAATTGGCTCCCTGGCCCTCAATCTTGGGAACATAAGTAGGTTATAAAGTTATAACGTGCTAATGTTTGTATTGTTTTAATTGTAGCAAAAGCTAGAACAATGGTCTCCAAAGCGAGAAACCCAGGTTCGATTGCCAGTGCGGGCATGTCCCAATGACTTTGTTTTTTAAGTACCGTACATTTGTGAAGTTGTTGTAGCAGTACGACTCGCTAACTGTAAAGGAAAACATCATGAAGAAAACTGAGGTGTTCAAATATCTCAGAGCTTGAAGTTGCCAATCCGAGATGGGCACACGTGCTAATGAAGCCAATACTCTCTCTCTGAGAGAAAGCTTGTGACGTTTATAGGCTACATAAAAAATGTTTTAAAGATAGATGGATTGATAGATAGAAAACACTTTATTGTACATAAAAATGGAAATTACACAGATATTTCTTAACCTAAGAGTACAGACGGCGGCCTTATCAATAAAAGTGATATCTTCCAGACAACCTTTTATATATCGATACTGACACACAGTTTGTATTGACAAGTGAAACCCCTATCCTGTAAGTTATTTCATTTAAATTTATTTTATTACTGGCAGCTGAAACTCGTTTGAAAATAAACTATGATTGCTGTATGCCTTCTACTTCATTGCCTTCCGCCCCCTAGATTTTCTGAACTGAAGTTCTATACGAAATGAATAATTTAATTGTTTATGATTTAGAAAACTTTGTTCAATAGTACCTATTTCTTAATGATTCGCGACACTCATACATAGAACGGGTCTAATTGCGACTATTTATTGGGTAAAACGTAATTACCTTATTTCCCGACGTTTCGGCAGCGTTACAGTTACCGTAGACTGAAGTGGCGAGTACAGTCAATTATTGTGGGTAGTCACTTTTAATTTTTTTTTCGCATCTGGCCGACACACAACACTCACTTCGTCGACGGACAGGTCCGGTGATAAAGCGCGTGATTTTTATTTAGGTCTGGATTCCACGTACAATTTTTTTCCTTTAGATTTAGCAAATCATGTTTTTTATTTGTATTACTAAGTTTTAACTGCGTTATCTTTACCAGGCATCTAGTAGTAGGTGTTTGTCCAAGTGTATGTCTATAGCTTATAAATCTCTACAATATTAGTATAAGATAAATACTCGTAGTGCGGAGTGAAGTGTCTATACAGCGCGATTTGGCGGTAGATTGTGTTAAGATGAACAACCATGTGTGACGTCACGGAAGTCAAGGGAGGCAAAAAGTACAAACTGGTGCCCCCTGACGGAAGTTGGGGATACATGATCTGGATATCTTCAATTATTATCAATGTAAGTAGAGTTTGTTTTTAATAGTGATTATCAATAATCAGAGAGTTCCTTCCACTGATTGGTAAATCCTTTCATTGCGATGACAAACTCAAGTCTAGACTTCAAGTTTTTTTTTCTCGCGGAAGTCAAGGGAGGAAAAAAGAACAAACAGGTGCCGCCTGACGGTGGCTGGGGATACATGATCTGGATATCTTCAATTATTACCAATCTAAGTAAAGTTTGTTTTTAACTGTGATTAAATCAACAATCAGCGAGTTCCTTCCACTGATTGGTAAATCCTTTCATTGCGATGACAAACTCAAGTCTAGACTTCAAGTTTTTTTTTCTCGCGGAAGTCAAGGGAGGAAAAAAGAACAAACAGGTGCCGCCTGACGGTGGCTGGGGATACATGATCTGGATATCTTCAATTATTACCAATCTAAGTAAAGTTTGTTTTTAACTGTGATTAAATCAACAATCAGCGAGTTCATTGCACTTATTGGCAAATCTTTTCACTGCGATGGCAAACTCAAGTCTAGCCGCGAAAGTCAAGGAAGGAAAAAAGTACAAACGGTGCCACCTAACAGCGATTGAGGTTACATGATCTGGATATCTTCAATTATTACCAATGTAAGTAGAGTTCGTTTTTAACGGTCAACAATCAACGAGTTCCTTCCACTGATTAGCAAATTCTTTCACTGCGATGGCAAACTCATTCTAGCCTTGAAGTTTTTTTATCGCGGAAGTTAAGCAGAGACCAGGGACTGCCACTTGCCACGATCCTGACAGATCACCTTCGCTTCATCAACGTTCATAAGTCGTTGCATGCACGCACGCCGGTCCCGGGTACTTTTTGCCTTCCCCTTTGCTTATACATCCCCTATTTGGTCGATGTATATCCGCCTGGGACGTCCCTTACCATCCCTTGCACTCACATTCGCAATGTATCTTTGTTTCATCAATATTTCTTCCTTCATCCTCTCCACATCCAAACCAACTCAACATTCCTGTCTCGATTCTAGTCACTACATCCTCTTTCAGTCCACAACGTGCTCTAATCAAACTATTGCGTATCCTGTCATTTAAAGTAATACTACACATACGGTACTTCTCAAGGACCTCATTTCTACTGCATTAATTCTACTCATACTTTTTTGCTTCAGTCTTTGGCCTCAGTCTGAGTGTATTTCCATGTTTATGATGTCCTTGACTGGTTGCCATAGAACAGGGTATCCTAGTTTGGGACCAGGTCTAGTGATGGTGTTTTTCTTCTTCTTCAGTCTATATTATGTAGTCCACTGCTGGACATAGCCCTCCCCTAATGAGCGCCATAGCGCCCTGTCTTCAGCTTGCCGTATCCAGTATCTGCCTGCAGTTTTTCGCAGATCGTCATCCCACCTGGTCGGAGGGCGTCCTACACTACGTTCGCCGAGTCGCGGTCTCCACTCAAGAACACGTTTACTCCAATGGTTGTCGGTTCTTCACGAGATATGGCCAGCCCACTGCCACTTCAGCTCGCTAATTCTCTGAGCTATGTCGATAACTTTGGTTCTCTGTCGGATGCATTCGTTACGAATCCTTTCCTTCAGAGAAATTCCGAGCATAGCTCTCTCCATAGCTCGCGATGGCGTTGTGTGGAAGTTATTATTATTATTTGGTGTCTAACGTACCATTTAGTCTGAAAAGAGAAACGCGACGGCTTTAGAGTGACAATACGAAAAAGAGAGTTATTTACCTAGGTATTGTACACACTAAACCACGGTATTAAATGTCATTAACCTATTATGTATTTTTTATCATAGTAGTTCAGACAAAACGGATGTTAAAAGACATGACTTTTAGATTTGTCTTAAGTGTGAGATGAACATAGCAATGTTACGATTTAATATCTGTATTTCATATCAAAGTGGAGAAGGGTGATACTACTCTACCGATCCGGAGTTGGCCCTCGTGGTGGCGTATGACCTATACCTTTGTTAGGGAAGAGACCCTAACAAAGGTATAGGCCATACGCGCCCCTCGGTGGGGATATAATGGGTGGATGGTGATGATGATGATAGTTAATTATGGCGTCATATTTTCAAGGTCTTTTAGATCGAAAGACTGGTCATAATACATCCAATGCCTTCCTTATCAACCCTTGTATGCTTCCACTGGTGGGCGATGGGTATCTTCCTGCATAGGGGCCAGTTTGGTGGAGGATTGTATGATAGGGGCGGGCCTTACTGTCAGAAGTTATCAAGCCACTCATAAGGTCTCTGACATGGCTTAACGACTGCCATTACATGACAGCCGGCACCAACGGCATAACGTGCCTTCGGAAGCACGGAATGCCTTGCCTTCAGGGATATTAGTTTACTAGTTTCTGTCCCTCAACTTTGCCCGCGTAGAAATAGACTACGTTGTAGAAAATTTTAATCAGAGCGTCAACATTTGCAAACATCTTCTTTATAGGAACATACTATACCGATTATGAGATAGTTCATATCCTTCGCTACCCGTGTTACTGTCAGTAGTAAGATGGGTAGTAATTACTTACTATTCGAACTTGGTCGATTTTCGAGTGACCATAAACTCTTTTAAGGGCTGGATCTGCGCCTGAAAGGTAAACCACACTGATCCCACATACGTTACGCATTTGAAGTGACGTGGGGGGATCGGTGTGCACACTCGTACTACGAACGTGACGCGTGTTTAGTATCAGACGCAATTTGCACTTCCCGAGGTACACAAGTACATTACATTAATTAATTATACTTTATTGTACACAAAACATTTAACAGGACATTACATAAGAAATAACATGTACAAAGGCGAGCTTATCTCTGTAAGATATTTCTTCCAGCAAACCTTAGAGAGTCGGAGAAGCAGTAAAAAGCGGGTCTATATACGTGTACAAAATATACTACATAAATATTGAATATTGAATATTGAATACATTGGTACATTTCTGGGTACAATAAAGAATATTCCATCTATTTATCTACACTAGTACTTACAACGTTTGTGAAATATGTTTTCCGATTTAGAAAGAGAGTTTGAGAAATAGAATTAGTAGTTTTTCTTAATGATTCGCGATCCTCATACACAGTTATATATTACACAGGTCTAATAGCGATTATTTATTAGGTAAAACGTAATTACCTTATTTCCCGACGTTTCGGCAGCGTTAAAGTTGCCGTGGTCTCGGGTAGACTGAAGTGGCGAGTACAGTCAATTATTATGGGTAGTCACTTATAATTTTTTATTTTTCGCAACTGGCCGACACACAACACTCACTACGCCCACGGACAGCTCCGGTGATAAGGCGCGTGATTTGTATTTGCTTAGCAATGGATTCCACGTACTTGAAAGCTTTAAACCATCTTCTTTTTAGAAATTCTTGTTTTTTAATTTCAATTGCTTCCCGAACGATTCTTTGATAATACTGTCGATCGGTTAAGAAAACTTTCGGTCGATGTAGATCGACGGGAAATCTGTACGTCGGTCGGGAAATAAGGTAAATACGTTTTACCTAATAAATAATCGCGATTAGACCCATTTAATATACAACTATGAAAGAATTATTAATTTTTAAATGAATATTCGCGTAGGCTAAGTATGTTACTAAGCGTTCATAATGAGGCGGCTAGAACGCACGTCGCGTCACGGGCATAGCGTATGCAGAATTAGTGTTTTCCAGCTTGAATGTAGATAGGTTAGTGAATAATTTAGTGATCGATTGATCGATATCAACGCTTCTACTCGTATGTCCCCACTGCTGGGGTACGAGTCTCTTCCTGGATCGCAGGAAGTGATTACATCTCATCAAATCGTTTGTTTTCAGATGAGCGTGCAGTCGATATTGCCATGTTTTGGGCTCATTTTCAACGACTTAATAGTCGAGCTTCATATGGACTCGACTTCTGTGGCAACACTGAACGGATTCGGCAGCTTATTTTATGCTATAGCTGGTATGTTTCGATTGCTTTTGAATCCATACATATCCTGATGGTGTTAGCAGGCAGGGTACAGCCAGTTACTTAAAGCACTCTTTCTTTGATTGCCCCGAAGGCGGCGGCTTACATTTTACATTGTACATTGACATTCAGCAAACAGAATGTAAATTCTTTACGTTGAAATAAAATTATTTGAATTTGAATTTGAATTTGAATTACTATTATTCTCTTGCATATGTAATGTACAAGTTAATACTGTATGAGCGATAGTCAAATGATTGTCCAGTCGATATCCAACCTTTGTATATCCTCATTGCTGGAGCACGGGTCTCTTCCTGCATTGCAGGAAGGTTAGGTCATATGCCAAGTCCGGGTTGGTGGAGGATTGTAAGACAATGGCGGGCTTTACTGTATCAAGCCGCCCATAAGGCCTCCGACATGGCTTAACGACTGCAATCACATGACATCCGGCACGAACGGCTTAACGTGACTCGCAAAGCATGAAAGCACTCTAAAAAAACTAGCGGTGATGAAACTAGCGGTAGGTATTGCAGACTTTTAGTCCGGATCTACTTACGGGTGTTGTTATATCGGAAGAATCCGACCAGGTTTCGCTCCGATTCGCAGAGCTTTACTCACCATGCTCTGCTCACCATGGTTAAGCTCTGCGAGTCGGAGCGAAACCTGGTCGGACTCTTCCGATATAACAACACCCGTAAGTAGATCCGGGCTAAAAGTCTACAATGTGTTGTGCTTACGAAAGTTTTAGTTCAAAAACTAGCGGTAGTCACAATGTCCAGTCCTGGTTTATAATTCAAAATATGATTATACATTGATTTTACTGACACCTCCTCTATACTCTTTAACGGGTGTTGTTCATGTATCTAGTCCCAGCATAAATATTTTTCCTACTTTTGTAACAAAAGTAAGTAATCTTTAGGATATTTAAAGTTATCCATGGCAGTCATGGAATCTTATCATTTATGTAGCAACTGATGTTTAAAATGATTTAAGAAAAGGCGGTCGAAGGTGATAAGTAGAATTGACACGAAAGTAATGTTGTTTATTTATATTCGACAAATAGAATGTAAATTCTTTACTAAAGAGTGGCAGTGGCTTCTCAATCCGGAGGCTGTGGGTTCGAATAAAGAAGAAAAACATTTCCACACAAATTAAATTAAAATATAAAGACAAAGTAAGGACAGTAAAAATAACTAAAACACTTTACAAAACTTTGCCCCGCGTCGTCTCTGCTGCTGCAAATGGCAACTGACTCAGCATAGTGCTGGGGGCGTGAACCCGCAGCGCTGATTTTCAGTCAGTACCGAGAGCCCTAAGTGCTCTAGAGCGCAGCGTGGCCTGTTACACAGTAATAAATAAAACAATAAAATAAATACATTCAACACAACAATAAATACGAATCCAGGCATGTGTCAATTACTTTGTTGTCTAAGTTATGCATTTGTGAAATTATAGTAGCAATACCACTCGCTAAACGAAAAGGAAAACATCGTGAGGAAACACTGTGTCTGAAGTATTCACATACCTCTGCGCTTGCTACGTATAATGGCCCAACTATGAGGCTACCTGCGGAAATCTCCGGTAAAACTAACTACGTTGAAATAAATTTTCGACTTATGATTTCAGGTTACACGACTAATCCCCTTTTGAAGATATTAAGCTGGCGACAAATTTGTCTTTTAGGGGCAGTACTAATGACTGCAGGTAACGCCGGCTGCTACCTTTTCAAATCTCGGTTTACCTTTTTTTTATTCCAGTCATCGCAGGTTGGTTATCCTTGATAGTTTTTTGATTTCCCTCTCAAATATTTTTCCGGCGTCCGCTGTAGTGGTTCAATGGTCTAACTTTCACCCTCGTTGTAAAAAATACATTATAAACGTTTTTAATTACGTTTTTGCAATACGTGTACATCTGATTCCTAATTATGTTTGCTATATAATTTCTATTACTGTAATTTCTGTTTCGATATCGATATCAACACTTTTATGTCCCCACTGTCTTGCCCACCCTCATCTTCTTGGGCAATTCAATTCAATTCTATTCATTTATTTCTAATATAAAAATTCATATAAATTTGTTAGTAATATAATTCTAGTGTTAGTACATAATTATTGTTCTTTTAACCATAACTATAGGGCACTGTCATTGCTTTCCACTTGAAGACGGCAACAATGGTTTATGTAGGCACAATCTACCTTATCGGCGAGCATAGCCAGGATGGTGTTGCGACTGGCCCGCACCCTGCTTATCGTAGGAGACCAGGTCAAACGCCCTAGACAGGTCGAGGAAGCATGCGTGAACAGACGTCCTCCGTTCACTTTATTGTACTCTTTAAACACAATATCAATTTAATATTTTCAATTTATTGTGAAAACAACCAATAATTGCTTTAATTTTCAGCTTGCCGGCGTCGGTTATATCTCTAGCGTTTCGTGCACGCAGATAAACGAATATTTTTTGGAAAAACGACTCTTGGCTGTAAGTTTTACGCAGACAGTTACAGGTAAATGATTGCATCCAGAAAATGTCTGTATCTTCTCAATATTGTTTACCCATTTATGTAAAATCGCGTTGTGTCCTGGGTCAAGTGTCATACAATATAAATACGTAGTTTATTATAAAATTCGTTTAAATTTCCAGTTAATTAACAGCTGATTAGTAAACGGCTCTATCATATGCAATAACATTGTTAATTAACAGTCTATAAGTAGAATAGAATGTAAATTGTTTACTTTCAAATAAATGTCTTATTTTAGCGAATCGTAATAGAAAATTTTTGTTGTTTCATCAAACGTTAGACAAAACTTTAGTGAGTTATACTTTATGTTGTAGTTTTAATTTAAACACTGTTGTCTTCATTGTTTTATTGTATATAGGAATGACATAATTTTCCACTGCAAAGTTAAGTTTTATAACAGTTTATTCGGAAATAAGTGTGTGTGAGTCTTATTAGCACTTGTCAGCTTTTTTACTTTATAAAGTTAGCATTCTTTATTGCTGAAATATGCCATTCATACATAAACTCGGCCTTTATGTCGGATAAGTAAGTCAGGATTACCACTTGCCACAATCTTGACAAACCTACTCTTTATCACCCATTTTGTCGACGTATCTCCGTCTCGGACGTTTCATACCGGCCCTTCCACCCATATTTACTCGATATATTTCTTTCACTAATTCTTCTTCATGCATATTAATTTGTTTTTTAGCATTGATGACAACCTTTGCACCGATGTTCTTCAAATGGTCTTTAGATGAATACGGTTCCCGAGGCACATTACTGATGGTAATCGGAATAACGTTGCAGAACTTCATTGCAGTAACGTTACTGCAACCCGTAGAATGGCATTTGAAAAAAGTGCCTTTGTCTGAAGATGAAGAAGGTGTGGTACGATTGTTCTCATTAGCTGGTACAGGGTGTTAGAAAATTTAATTTGACCTTTTCGTAATAATAGGTAATGTGCAACAAATTATGCCAAATGAACCGACGATCCAAAGTCAATAATTTGGGAACTATTCCAGTTTCATATTTTATTAAATTCCCAC
The DNA here is from genome assembly GCA_934045075.1 of Yponomeuta sedellus. Classification (NCBI taxonomy): domain Eukaryota; kingdom Metazoa; phylum Arthropoda; class Insecta; order Lepidoptera; family Yponomeutidae; genus Yponomeuta; species Yponomeuta sedellus. Next base: position 6,977,280 of record OW203723.1, on the reverse strand, counting down.
CTAAAAATTAGGATAAAATAAGAATATTCTTTAGCACTGGAAAAAACAAAAAATACAAATAAATTAACATATCGTAAGAACTTTTGACACCCAAACAACACTTTCAAGATCTAAAGGGTAGAGAGTATCTTATAAAAATACCTACTACTTTTTGGGCAAGAACAAAGTTCTAGAGAACATCCAGGACCATACACTACTCAGCTCTTGCATAGTGCTATTTGAATGTCATGAGTGTTTTGGCATAACAAAAATAAATGATAACAATTTAAAATCGAGAGCATCTTGCGACAAATCTCTAATACGTCAGCACTGGGAAGTACATCTGTCTTTGAAGTTCTTGATTAATTTTTCCTCTAGATTTTTTATAAGTAAACTCTATCTTTAACAATTGGCGAGCGAGATGGAATGCCAACACCTTATGAACACATAAACCGCACATTTGGATGTAATATTGATTTGTTATCTTGAATTTAATTTCTTATTTTTTTTTAATTTTTAAACAAAATTGTATTAAAACATAGAAAATAATATTTATTGTAATGTCACGCAAACAAAGTTTTATTTATTATTCTATCAAGTAACACGCTTCTTTTATTTCTAGAAGATAATCTCTTACTTGCTAAAAAGGAAGAGATGAAGACGGCAGATAAGACCCACATGGTTATATCTGTGAATGATTCTGAAGTAACGGAAAAATACCATAAGGACGAGAATAAGATGCATGATCTTGAAAGCCTAAAAGTTTTGGAAAAGCCTAGAGGAATAATGTAAGCGATAATGTTAAGTTTATTGTTGAAAGTTAGATCGATTTCATATTTGTTAATGACATTAGATAGGTAGATAAATAGAGATAGAAAGATAGAGTTTGGCAGTGTTTCCGGAATATGAATAATTATGTAAAGGAAAGAGTCTCTCTAAACTCCTAACAAACGTAGTTCACCACATCAAATCAGAAATGGGACAATTCAATAAATAACTAACGTAAGCCTATAACGCAAAGTTTGGCTATGACAATCACCATTTAGCATTGAATTGGCTGGCAGGTTGAGACAGAGGTACTCACGAAATGAAAGAATCTCACCAACTCGCTGGGTCGGCAATTTGAGGCAGAATTCTGATGGCGCTTGGATGAGGAAAGTCGATGATAAAAATAATGGTGGCATGCTTTGGGGAAGCCTTCGTTTAGCAGTGGCCAAGGACATGCCATATATCTCTAAATAAAACTTGGATTCCATTATAATACAGCCTATATACGTCCTACTCAAGGCAGAGGCCTTTAGGAGAAAATGTATTGGCTTAATCGAAACGGTTACCCACCGCTGATTGGCAATTTCAAGCGCTTATTGACGTATGTGAATACAGACACAGAAACTCAGGTTTCCTTACGATGTTTTAATTCACCGTTAGCGAGTGGTGTTGCTGCTATAACTTCACAACTGTGCATAACTTAAATCTTAATACCTAAAGCAAAGTCGTTGGTACAACTCGGGATTCGGATCCATGACGTCCCAAAAGAAAAGGCGGTGGCTTTTACCGCTCCACTGTTCTGTTTCAAAGATCGTATTGTTTTAAGTAATCACTATTTTTGCAGGCAGAAAATTTCTGATGTCTTGGATCTGCCTCTGTTCAAGAGATTGGCAGTGGTAAGCGCTACATTTGGTACGGCGATGTCGTTTTTTGGGGAGACAAGCGTTGTATTTCGCAAATTGGAATGAGGTTTGTACGAGTATAATTTTCAGCTTTTTAACATAATTTTGCAGAAATGCACTAGTAGCGTATAGCATTAGTTATCTGGGAATTTTAATGAATGATTTACATTTGCTTAATTTTCATGCGTTACATTGAGATACCAATAGAGACGGCAAAAGCGTACACACGTAAAATACTACAAAGGGATTTGGGGGTCGTACAAACAAAATAAAGGCTCTCAGGGACAAAGAGAATGGGCTTAGTTACCATGCGTGCCAACCGCGGATTGGCAAAGGCGCTGAGGTAAATATGTGAACACCTCAGACACTCAGATTTCCTTACGATGTTTTTCTTCACAGCTAGCGAGATTTGTTTAATTTAGCCGCAAAAAAAAAATTTACTCTTAAGGGTGTACACTTTGATGCCTGTTGTCTATTCTAACTCTACCTATGTAAGGCATTCTTAAGATAATTAAAATAAAGCAAATTTAAAACAGGCCAAGATTGCAGGGCCCTATTTCCTAGAACCAATATTCACGGCTCCCCAACACACCCTTGATGTGACTTGTTGTTGGGGAAACTTAAATTAGAACAACAGTACAACCGAAATTCTAATTTAAGTTCGTTTTCAGAGTTCTGTGGCATGGGCTATGACACTATTCTGTATCGGCGATGTATCAACCAAACTTTCCCTAATAATGTTTAATAAATACCTGACCAAAATAGGATATCGAGTGCTATACATGATCGGATTGGTCATAGCCATCGTGACTAGGATTGGTAAGTATCTATCTAATCTGCCCACCAACAGAGCCCACTGTTGGGCATAGGCCTTTTCTCTTTCACGCCAACCCATCCGGTCCTTTGCAAGTCTCGTCCAATGCTTCCCAGTCGCTCTCGCAATGTCGTAGGGCTCAACGGGTTGGTAAGCATAGAAAAATTTTGCTTCAATATTTTGTCAAAGAGCTTAGCTTCCTTCATGTTTTTACCGAGTATTTATGCTCTGGAGTGAACTACTTTGAACATTTTCATTTGGACTTAGATTCATGCAATAATAATTATCATTATGTTCGAGAAAATTTCAAAGAAGACTTTTTAAGCTTTACCAAGTTTTATAGTGCTTCCGTGCTTCGCAAGGCACGTAAAGCCGTTTGTGCCGACTGTCATGTAATGACAGTCATGTCAGAGGTCTTACTCGTATGTGCGGCATGATAACTTCTGACAGTAAGGCCCGCCACTCTTTTACAATCCTCCACCAACCCGAACTTGGCCCCTTTGGTGGAGTATTGGCCTAAGCATCCTGCAGGAAGAAACTCGTGCCGCATCAGTGGGATTATACAATGGTTGATATCGAAGTCAATCATAAAATGTTCAGCCAGTCAAATATCTAATGGAGTTCAAATGAAGGAAATGTCTTAATTGGTTCCAGGTATGATTTTGTCCAACCAGGAGGTAATTACACTCATCTTTCTCACTCTGATGGGCGTTTCGAGGTGTCTATTATTTACTTTGATACCACTCGTGCTATCTGAGACCGTTTCCCAGGAGAAGTACGCCAGCGTCTTGGGAATGTACATGCTGTTATTCTGTATTTCATGTAACACAATTGGACCTGCTATTGGTACGTCTGATCCAGTGTGTACCTATCAGCTCACCAGTTGAATGCTAATTTAGTTAATTAAAAAGTCATTTTTATAACCTATTTAGACTTTGTTAGCAGCTAGTGAGACCTGAGATTTTCGCACTTAGCCTCGTAGTTGGGCCATTGTACGTAGCAAACTCTGAGGTGTGTTAACACTTTAAACACTATGGTTTTTTATTCTTTTTAATGCATTAACCCTTGCTAACGACAATTTTAAAAACCTATTTAGAGGCTAAAAATTCCACCCATGGTGGAACTCGAACCTGCAACCTCTGGGTAACCGTGCTCTCCCAACCGAGCTATTGGGTGACTTACCGGCATCTGTGAAATTTCGAACCTCTTTACAATACTCTCTGTATTACGTACAGGCAGCAACATCTGGCTGAAGTAATTTGCATCACTTGCGGTTAGTGCATAAAAAAAGAATATAAAATAGTCATGTTCACTTTTAAATAAGCACAACATAATAATAAAAATAAAATAAACGTTATTGAACAGAAGACAATTTACACTACTATATACAGTAGCACCCACACTAGGCATAACCTATGTCGTGGGTACTAACGCTCTAAATATAGATTTACAAACAAATTATATTTATAGGTGTCTTAACATGCATAGATAATACTTGTTAAAATTATATTGTTAATCAGTTTTAGATTTCAGCTACACAGTTAATAACTTTTTGTTCACGACTTGTCACATAACATATACCGCGGCGCATACAAAACAAAACAATGATTTCTTGGCTATGTCCAGCAGTGGACTAATACAGCCTAATGATGACGGTGATATAAAACAAATCATCGTCTTAACGTTTATATTGATCACGCATGCATGTGTGTAGCTGGCTCATTTCAGTGGCCGAACTTACGAGTACGTCCCACAACAATGGGTTTTTGCAGTCTATGTAGTTTATTTTGTACACGTATTATAGACCCGTTTTTTACTGCTGCTCCGACTCTCCAAGGTTTGCTGGAAGAAATCTCTTACAGAGATAAGCTCGCCTTTGTACATGTTATTTCTTATGTAATGTCTTATTTAATGTTTCGTGTGCAATAAAGTATAATAAGGGACAGGCCTTTTCTCAGTGATCTCACCTCAAGATCTTCTAGTCTTATCGCTTTCACAGAGGTCATCTCCTCTGTAATGCTAAATGTTGCATTTCTTCAATAGTTATTTACCTTTTTTGAACTAAAACTTTCGTAAGCACAACACATTGTAGACTTTTTGTCCGGATGTACTTACGGGTGTTGTTATATCGGAAGAGTCCGATCAGGTTTCGCTCCGATTCGCAGAGCTTAATCATAGTGAGCAGAGACGGAGCTCGCGTCGTCGGTTGCTCGTCTCACACCCGTAAGATCCGGACAAAAAGTCTACAAGTAATTTACCTTTTTTACAGGAGCCATAAGGGACATAACAAACAGCTACGTTGTTTCATTCAGCGCCTTAACGTCTTTGTACGCGGTGACGTTGATTTTTTGGACCATAGAAATATGTTACAATAGGAGAGAAATTAGACTGCAGCGACAAAAACTCAAGCCAAAGAAAATTGTTGAGGCAAAATAGAATGTATACTTGCAAGAGTCTAAAAATGTAGGTACCTAATCTTCTTCAGTATAAAGGTTTATAGATAGGTACCTAAAGTATGTGCTTAGAATTTTAAGTAACTCAACATGTTAAATAAAATTTAAATTTACTAAAAGGTGCAATTAATTAAAAACAATAACCTCGTCCTCCGATTGCAGCTTAGGGTTGCAAAATTACGTAATTTTACCGAAAAAGCTGGTAAAATATGGATATTTTACGGTAATTTATATATATTAGGGTGAAATTACCGGCTACGTATGTATGCCGAAAAGTATGGCGGGGGGTAAGACGAGCGTGAAAGTGTCTGAAATAAGTGTTTTAGCAAATATTAATGTGTAATAATGGTGGATTATTAACCACCATATAGCAAATAGAACAAAACAGTGCAACATCACTTTTCATATTCTCTCAAGAAGTCTGTGTGAAGTCTCAATAAAGTCCCACATCTTTAGTGAACTAAATATCACATACATTCGACATCTATCATCATTACCTACCATTTATTAATGATAATTAAAGTTTCGCAAGAAATCTTACTTGACACTGGCTATGCTGGCCATGAAGAAGAGAAAAAAAATAGTGATGATCGGTCGCAGTGAGTGACTGGCTCCATCTGTTGCACGGACTCGGAACTTTCATAAATTGTAGCCGCGCGGTCGCAATAGTATTTTTAGTAAGAGTTAAATCATATTTTACCCAATTTTACCGTAAAATATAATATTTTACGTAAAATATGATAGATTACCGAATTTCACGAAAGAATATTACCGCTTTACATCCCTAATTGCAGCCAAATAAGAAAGGGAGGCGCTCATTAGGGGAGGGCTGAGTCCAGCAGTGGACTACATAATATAGCCTGAAGAAGAAGACGATGAAGAAGAAAGGGAGGGACATGCAGTCGGTGCAAATGTGAACAAAGATATCGACACTATACTTTAGGCACTGCTAATCACTGATACACAAAAATTAAAACTGGTAGGTTAAACAAAAAAGCTATAAATTCTTAGCAAATTGTTTCCTCCACATCCCTTCCCATAATGTCGATCCTGCTTCAAAATAACAACCACGGAGTACCTACTTTACTAATAACAACTGTCTTGAGAACATCTAACGCTACCTGTTGATGTACTTTTTCAGCTCGATTGTGAAACACATTGCTATGATTATTTTATCAGGAGTAACGTTAAAATTGCTTCAGTAGATGGCATATTCTATTGTACGTTATAATATAACCTTAGGCGTAGGGCGAGCAAGAGGGTAGTGTGTAGGGAGTCTTTAAATTTCTTTTTTAGTATTTGTATGTACCTAGCATATAAGATAACTTGAACTTGTAAAACCAAGAGCATCTGCCAACAAACTGTTATGCAGTTTGGCAGAAACCAACTTCTGTATTTTTATTTGAATAAATGTTTTAAAAATATATATATAAGATAAGAATATTCTTTATTGTATACTGGAAAATTGATACAGAAACAGCAGATACAGATGATAAGATACAATTGGCGGCCTTATTGTTAATAGCAATTTCTTCCAGCCAACCGGCAAATCGGCGAATTTGCCGAATTTGTTATACGTCATTAGACAGTTAATATCAGCGTTGCTTAAACAAAAAATATGAAGAGGATAACACAAAAAAGTAATAATGGGGGAGTTAGTTCTTCGACCAGCAGTGGGACACAAAATAGACTAAGTGAAAAGGGGAATATTCTTTTTATTGGCCTCTGCATCTATACAATCAGATGATTTATTCATCGTCCAGTAGCATCTCGCACTAGACGGGTGAAACACGAACGCTGCAGTGCCTGGCACATTGTTCTTGTACTGCTTTTTACTGCATCAGCAATAAAAAAATAACAGGTAAATTTAATAGGTATGTAGCTCACTACATACGTATTAAATTTACCTGTTAATTTGTCGTGCAGTCTCCTTAAGACTTTTGTAGAGGTTCCGTAATCAAAGAGTGCCCCATGAGTCACCCCCATTTCTCGTACACTAACAATCTGTAAATATGCTAACAGATTGTTAGTGTATCAAATGTGTTTTGTGTGCCCTTTGGCCAACTGACAGCTGTTAACAGTACATTAACGGTTTGTTAGTATACCAGAAATCGGGGGTAAGCGTACGATATGTCTATAGCACCTTTGAAGAGTTTAAAGGGTCTCTTATCTTGATCTCTAATACCATGCACTGTTCATGTCAAGTCGCTGGTTGAAACTGTCAAATCTGTATTTTTTTAGTGGATAACCCCATTTTTAGGGTTTGAATGATTTTTTCGACGACGCCCCAGAAAGGGGGTTGTGATTTTAATTTCTAACGATACGATATCAACCCTTGTTTGTCCCCATTGCTGGGGCACGGGTCTCTTCCTGCATCGCAGGAAGGTTAGGCCATACTCCACCACGGGGGCCAAGTCCGGGTTGGTGGAGGATTGTAAGACAGTGGCGAGCCTTACTGACAGAAGTTATCAAGAAGAAGAAGTTATCTGATTGAGGGTAGTCTGAAACCTCATCAGCGGAAGATGAGAACGGCTACCAGCCATCAGTCTTCCCGTGACCACGATGACTGTAACGTCGTCGAAACGTCGAGGTAAAATAGCAATAATTTATGTACTACGCGGTCAAGCCCCGAAAATAATCGAACAATGTTTTCAAGTCGCGACAGTTTAAAATATGTTAGAAGTTATCAAGACGCCCTTAAGGCCTCTGACTTGGCTTAACGAATGCCATTACATGACAGCCGGCACCAACGGCGTCACGTACCTTGCGAAGCCACTATGCGAAAATACCACTAGCTGTAGTCACGGAACGGTCTCCCATCCTGTACCTGACCTCGCCCGTTGTTGCTTAACTCAAGTGTTTGATTCCAATCACTCAGTTCGGCCAGGCCACGAGCGCTGCTAAAATCCGGTCTAAATTATTAATTTGGGCTTCTGCTAAGAGACTCGTGAAGTTAATGAAAGAAACTTCTTTTTGCGGTTTGTGATTAATTTCATACTATAGCGTAGTACGGGACCCTCAAACGAGACCACCTCTTACTTGATCGATTTTAATCATACGCAATGGACTAGCTGACATTTTATTACCTAATTCTCAGATTTGGTAATCAATGGAAAATTTCACCTTGTTATTGAAAGCGAAGGCCGAAATACATACGGCTGCTTGTCAACAAAAATAAGGAAACTGAGAAATAGTGTAGAGCTATTTTTATCGTCTTAAGTAAACAATCAAATCCTACAAACATCATTTCTTGCTGACTTATTTGTTAGCAGCTAATGAGACCTGAGATTTTCGCACTTAGCCTCATAGTTGGGACATTGTACGTAGCAAGCTCTGAGGTGTGTTAACACTTCATACAGTATGGTTTATATTCTTTTTAATGCACTAACCCTTGCTAAGCATAATTTTAAAAACCTATTTAGAGGGTGAAAATTCCACCCATGCAGGGATCGAACCCGCGACGTCTTGCTAACCGTGCCAGCGCTCTCCCAACTGAGCTAATGGGCGACCACCGACATCAGCCAGAGGTCGCGGGTTCGAGTCCCGGCATGAGTGGAATTTTTAGCCTCTAAATAGGTTTTTAACGCTAGGGTTTTCTTAAGATATTTTCCTACACGTTAACGAGGGGCGAGTAATATTGCTACATTAAAATCACATAACTTAAAAAACAAAGTCGTTGCTACATGCCGGGATTCGAGCGACTTCTATTTTGATTTGAGAAACCATATTGTTACCACTCCGATGCCACCGCCCTTTGTTCGCAGCTATTTTCTTTGGATTAGGTTTTGTAATGTAGTCGCTGTAGCATTTTTTCCGAGCGCCGTTGGTGCCGGCTGTCATGTGATGGCAGTCGTTAGGCCATGGCAGGGGCCTTATGGGCGGCTTGATAAAATCTGACAATACTTCCGCCACTGTCTTACGTAAAAACTTCCGCCACTGTCGTACAATCCTGCACCAACGATGCAGCAAGAGACCCGTGCCCAGTATATACAAGTGTTGATATTGTATCGTAGGTTTTGTAGGTAGTACGACTAGATAGGCCACTGTGATAGTTTATATCAAAAGGTGTATCTTAGAATGTTGCAACACTTATATTCTTCATCGTTCATTCAACTTTTTTAGTAGACACGAGCAATGGCCGCGAATTAGTTTTCGGAGGATTTGAATAGCTTTATCCGAATAGCGTGCTATGTAATTTTGTCACGGTCAAGGTCAACACGTGGCATCTAAATAGTTCTACCATCAAGGTTTTACGTATTTTACAAGGAAACCTGAGTTTCAGAGGTATGTAAAAACCTCGACGCTTGAAATTGCTAATCCCCCGTGGGCACGCGTGGTAATTAAGTCCATGCTCTCTCTTTCTGAGAGAAGACCGTTGCCCTGCAGTGGGACGTAGGTATATAGCCTGCGGGATTCTATCTATTTCAAATAAATTTAACTTAAGGTTTTACTTCTTGCTGAAGTTAAAACGTCGAGGTCAGCGGAAAGTATTCGAGAGGTCATATCACATTGAAGAAGAGGAATAACATTGTTATTTTTCTTCTTGATTTAAATTTTGATAAAATCTATTTCTCCTCAAGACAGACATTTATCAAAAACAGCCAAAGGGAGTCAAACACGTTTCTTACTTTTAGTACAACGAAGTCACGTGTCACACTCTTACATGAGGGCCCAGATCCTACTAAACGCAACGTTGTTTAAAAGAGTGATATTAGCATAAAAATTACTATTAGTCAGCAATAGACAAGTCATTTTTGTGGTAGAACCCGCGCAAATAAATTAAAAAAAAAAACTAAAAAAAGAAAACTGGCATATATTTGTTTTGTGTTTTGCAAGGCACAGGTTGCTGAGAGCTGTCGTATATATATATATATATATATATATATATATATATATATTATAGTGATCTGATTTTTATTCCGACATTTAATTTTTACATTTACTTTATTTCAATTATTGTAAATAGCAAAGTATTATTATTAAATAGCAAAATATTAATTGTATTATTAAGTCTGATTATTATTTATGTAACACATTTGCACACCGGTCGGTAGATCATGATGGATCTTGACAATTTTTGTAAGAACTTTAGTACCCATGTTCTGGCAAATAAAGGATTTTACTTTACAATTGAACAACTTTATATGCATTTAGGAGACTCGTTCCCCTTATCGAGATGAGTATTGGGGGCGCTTAAAATACTAAGCGAGAGAGCATGTCAGTCACCGACCGAGTGTACATAGTAATTGATATAATTTTTATGGTAGAAGTGTTTATGGGTTTTACCCATAAATATTTACTTTAAATTTTCCCCTTCAAGTATCTTATACGATCACCACATACACCGTTACATTCATAGTTACGTCATTTACACTTGTAAATTATCTAACTTGTTCAACATTTATTTAGTTATATATTAAACGAGGTATTAATGACGTAAAACGAAATTTATAAATTTAAAAATGTCAATATACACTAAAAAAATGTCTCATTTCTTAATGACTACACCGCGAGTCAAGCGTACAGAGTATCCCAATTTTTGGGATCAGCGCCTTAATTATGTAACTTTGCAGGTATACATGTGTGTGCAATATCTTCATTTACGTGGCTGGATATCACGGCCATGTATGAGATATCCACTAAAATCCCGTATTTATTATGTATGCTATAATATACAACGCCTTACAATAGAGTAAACATTCCACTATCGTACACACATGTATACGTGAAAAGTTACATAGTCAACTGTACTAGGCATGTGAGTGTTATTGTTGTGGCAGTTGTCGGTGTAGTTGTAGCTGTTTTTTTTATAATAAATTATTAATTTGCATCAGACTGATAAGGCACCAGGTTAATAATATGTTAGTGGTAGTGATTGACATAAATCCTTAGAAGCAAGGAAAAGCGTACAAAATAATGGCCTTGTTTATAAAAACACAGTCTTCTAAAGCTCTGCTCAGAGGCAGTTTATTTAATCTGTGGTTACGTCTTTTCCTTTCCTCTTCCTAAAATCTCTACCACCGACTTTTTTAATCGGCGTTTATCGGATGCTTTAGTAGGGAATCCTATTTTTATTAATACGACATTTTTTGGACTAAATGTTTCTTAAGTACTACACAGTGTTGACAAGATTCCGGTTTCACATACTCGACTTTTTGTCGGAAGGGTCCGATCAGATTTCGCTCTGATTAGCAGAGCTAAAATCAAGTAACTGAATCCGGAAGTAAGTTCGTAATAAGAATGTTTATAGATGAATATTAAAAGTGAACGCATCAACAAGCTGCCACGCAGTTTGGCGAATTGTTAATTTTGATATAGATTTACTTAAGTATAAGTAAATAAATAAAAAAGAATATGCACTTTCCTCATTTCGACTAGATTCGGTTGGTAAGTCAACCATCGTATCGTATCGTAATCAACTCAACTGAGGCAAGGGTCTCTTTCTGCATTGCAGTAATGTAGGTCATACTCCACCACGGCGGCCAAGTCCGGGTTGGTGGATGATTGCAAGACAGTGGCGGGCCTTACTGTCTGAAGTTATCAAGGCGCCATAAGGCCTCTGACATGGCTTAACGACTGCAATTATATGACAGCCGGCACAAACGGCTTAACGTGCCTTGCGAAGCACGGAAGAGCTCGGAAAAATGCCACTAGTGGTAGGCACGAGACGGTCACCCATCTTGTACCTAACCGCGCCTGTTGTAGCTTAGCTCAAGTGATTGATTCCAATCACTCGGTTCACCTAGGCAACGAGCGCTTCAAGTCAACCATATTGTAATCTAATTGCTACCACACTGGTACTGAACTTGGACCTTTCGCGATAAGAGGTCGCTTCCCTTTGCGCTGCAGTTGTTGGCAAAGAATACACTGACAACAAACACTTTGGAGTACTTTATTAATGTTTTCCCTTGAAATAGACTTACAATTATGTACAGGTCGTTTAACCACTATTGTCTGTTGCTATATTCAAGTCTAGTTGTGCGTGCGACTTCGTTCGCGTTAGATTACAATACGAAGTACTAACTCCTTAAGGTGTGGTACTCCTTAGGCTGCTGTGTGGTGTCGGCCTAGAGAATAGCACCAACCCTATTCTTCCCGCGGGTGACGTAAAAGGCGACCAAGGAACACAAACCGGGGGTGGGCAGCAGCGCCCCCTGCAGTACAACTCCACCGAACTGCGATCCCCAATTATGGGCATTACCCCCTATGATAGCACAACGTGGCACTCTTTAGGGGAGGGCTATGTCCAGCAGTAGACTAGCATAGCCTGACGACGACGACGACGACTCCTCCTTAAGGTGCTTTGGAGTAATTAGTTCGTATTCTAATCCTACGCGCTGCGTGTTAACTAGCCTATTACGCTTCTTTGGAAAAAGTAAACATCAGAATTCTTAGCAGCAATTGTGACAACTACGTTTTATCTAATAAATAATCGCGATTAGACCTGTTTAAAAATTATAACTATGTATGGGTATCGCGAATCATTTAAGAATTACTGTGATAACTATCTGTAAATCCTACACTCTAGGTGCTAGGATGAAAACGACCGTTTTTAGCGGAAATCGATTAGAGTCCTAGATTGTTGATCCTAGCTTCTAGACTGTAGACTTTAAAATAGTTATCACGGTCGCTAAAATTTCTGATGTGAATTTTTTAAGAAAACCTATTGTAAAATAAGTTATGATATTTATTTCATTTGCGATGCTAGTTATAACAGACTAGCGCCTAAAGCTTACTGACTGTATAGTTTTTCCATAAATCGAAAGAAAAGAGGCATATTTAAATTTCAATATAGATAAAATTTAAATAAAATATTACCTAAAAAACCCTTGTAAAGAGGTTCGAAATTTCACTGATGCCGGTGAGTCGCCCATTGGCTCAATTGGTAGAGCGCTGGCACGGATAGCCAGAGGTTGCGGGTTTGAATCCCGGCATGGGTGAAATTTTTAGCCTCTAAATAGGTTTTTTAAATTTGTCCTTAGCACGGGTTAGTGCATTAAAAATAAAAATAGTATATCATGTGGGTACAGTGATATCGTTCCGATGTAAAACCTAACTGCAAAGTAGGTGGTCAGGGCTGTAAGTGATGCAATTTGCTTAAGCCAGATGTCGTTGCCTGTACATAATACAGAGAATAGTGTAAAGAGGTTCGAAATTTCACTCATGCCGGTGAGTCGCCCATTGGCTCAATTGGTAGAGCGCTGGCACGGATAGCCAGAGGTTGCGGGTTTGAATCCCGGCATGGGTGAAATTTTTAGCCTCTAAATAGGTTTTTTAAATTTGTCCTTAGCACGGGTTAGTGAATTAAAAATAAAAATAGTATAAAACATAACCGTCAACATCACTGCTGTGCATTAACTACTAAGCAGGTGGGACCAAGCTAGGTGCTCTAAAAATGAGTTCAACATCATCATCAACCCATTATGTCCCCACCGCGGGGCCCGGGTCTCTTTCCTGAGGAAGGTATAGGCCGTACTCCACCAGGGGGCCAAATCCGGATTGGTGGAAGCTTGCAAGACTAGTGGCTGGTCTTACTGTCAGAAGTTTTCAAACCGTTCTAAGGCCAACAATGAGTTACATTGTCGATAATTTGGGTCCCGCTTGCTTAATAGCTTATGTCTTTATTTTTTATTTTAGCCTCTTTTGTGATTTTTTAATTATTTTTTTTATCTCATATAAAGGACATGAAATTAAATGACAACGGAACTCTGAAAACAGGTTACAACTTTGGGCTCTCGTTTCTAACGGTACATTGTCGATAATTTGGGTCGCGCTTGCTTAATAGCCTTAGTCTTTATTTTTTAATTCAGTTTTTTATTTTAGCCTCTTTTGTGATTTTTTAATTATTTTTTTTATCTCATATAAAGGACATGAAATTATATGACAACGGAACTCTGAAAACAGGTTACAACTTTGGGCTCTCGTTTCTAACGCAAAGGTCCGATTTCAGAATCGTGACGATTATTCAAATACTTTTAATAAATACAAATTAGCATGCAGACTGGACCGAAGACTATTATAAGCGCGATCAGCGGTGGCCGTTGTATTGTTGCGCTTGCAGCTACCACGGACAGTCGGACATCCATTTCTATGAATGCCACATAGAAAATAACTACCTAATTTGGTCCCAAACATCATTAAGACGGACAACACATCACGCGAGTGACCTATCGCTAGCCAGTCGAGGCAAGACGCGTGAGTGCACCAATCATCACCAATATTTCCATTCAACTGAGCGTTTTAGGCGCCGCATTAGTGTGTTCAGTGATTACAGTGTTTATGATAATAAAATAACATATTGTTTGTCACATCGTATTTGTGGGAAACCCGTGGATTATGTTTGCAGTTTATACAGCATCCTCTATTAAAGTGTTACGGCGTAAGCTCTGCGCAAACACCACCTGTAGCCTACTAGATATTAATATTTGCGACGGCGGGATTTATGGTTTTATATAAGACTGAGACCACCAGCGGCTTAGGTTTATAAAGAGCTTTGACGTGTCGAATGTTGGTTGAGTTTCTGGGGCTACTCTGCGTCTGGAGCGTGACTTAAGATGACGGCCACAAGGGACCCCTACGATCATAGAAGCGGAAGCAGCGACTCCTGTGAATCTACTGAATCTAAATACGACCTGGTGCCACCAGAGGGTGGATGGGGCTATGTCGTGTGCCTTGGATTATCAATAATATTCGTGAGTATTTACCAAGACTTTAGCCTCAATTTCTTGGCAATCAGCTCAGTTGCCCGATATAAATTAGTATAATTTAAAGTATAAAATTAGTATAAGTGTTGCTGGAAGAAACGTCTTTCAGAGATAAGCCTTGCCTTTTTATAGGTCATTTGTTATGTAATGTCCTGTTAAATGTTTCATGTGCAATAAAATATATAATTAATTAATAACGTTCATAAGTGGCAAATTATAGACCTAAGGCTGATCCGAATTTAGTTATGCTGCCTTTTACTAAAAAATTAATTAAAAAGCTGAGCAGCACTTCCTTAAAAATCGCTTAAGTAGTATTTAAGTAAAAACCGATTGAGTGTGAGTTAGAATCGTGAGCAAATATTTGGAGGAAAAAGAAAGCATTTTTTAAACAATTTTCACGGACGAGGAATGCACCTGAGGAGTGTTTTAGAGGAGTAGTATTTTTATAAATTAGACCGTATTAATAATAAAATAATAATAATAATAAAATATTTTATTTGTACAGTCTACAATTTTTTATTTTAGGCTAAATACAAAGGTTGTTCGTACACAGTGTCAATGTAAAATTCGAACTTCTGACCCATAAACTAGGTAGAAACCTGTGTTTTTTCGAACTAAAACTTTCGTAAGCACAACACATTGTAGAATGTATGATTAAGCTCTGCGAATCGGAGCGAAACCTGGTCGGACTTTTCCGATATAACAACACCCGTAAATCCGGACTAAAAGTCTACAGAAACCTGTGTCTTAGGAATCGTTGGTTCTCCTACTGGTATTAATTAACGACATATTTTAACAGATACGTAACAGCGGAAAGGACAGAATCATGCAAAATCAATAAAATCACATGCATAATTAAAATTTGAATGAAATTTAAGTTATTAAATTGAAATGAAATTTAAGTTATTAAATTAAATTATGTTTAAATTTATTGTTTTAAGTACTTAATTAACTATTTCAGTTACAAATAATCCGCTTTCTAAAGCCGGTGTTTATTTGCTAGCGATCAATCTTTCTTAATTCTATATAAAGTAGTGTAACCTACATTACAGTGCCTTATAAAACTGACTGTACACTTTTTATTAAGGTCTAGGTAACGACATTTAATTTATAAAAAATATCACTTAGCGGACAAAAAAAATGTCCATTACGAATAAAATATGCATAGGTGATACCAAAAGTAAAAACACTAAATTTTGATGAGCAAGATATTTTTGACGCACATTATGTTGCGTGCACCCAAAAACGTGATGTTTTGTCAAAGTACAATGTGCGTAGCATTTTAAGTTTTGTTTTATAATGCCCGTCAGATAACTTGAACGTAGTAGGTCTCAGTGACTCGCTATGCTCGAAATCAACCCTTGTATGTCCCTACTGCTGGGCCACGGGTCACTTCTTGCATCACAGGAAGGTTAGACCATACTCACCACCACGGGGGCCAAGTCCGGGTTGTTGGAGGGTGGTAAGACAGTGGCGGGTCTTACTGTCAGAAGTTATCAAGCCGCCATAAGGCCTCTGGCATGGCTTAACGACTGCCATTACATGACAGCCTGCACCAACGGCTGAGCGTGCCTTGCGAAGCACGGAAGCGCTCAGAAATATTGCCATTAGCGGTAGTTACGGGAAGGTCACCCATCCTGCACCTGACCGCGCCTGTTGTTGCTTAAGTCAAGTGATTGATTTCAATCACTCGGTTCAACTAGTCCATAAGCGCTTCTTTACTAGGTAAGACGTAATGACATTAATTCCTGACGTTTTAGCAACGTGACATTTGCCGTGGTCACGAGAAAACGTCGGGAATTAAGGTATTTACGTTTCACCTAATAAATGATCGCAATTAGACCCCTTTAATGTATAATTTGAACACAAATCCACGCAATCCAGATAAGACTGAGATGAACACGTAAGAACATTTTTTTTAATCATTCGTTACATGTTGTATAAGTATGTTCTAAGAATTTCATACCAGCCATACTCTATGTAATGAGACCTAAAATGCGTCAATACGAAATCAAATCAATTCGTTCAAGTTATTTGTCGGGCCTTATACTAAGAGTGTGTAGCTGACAAAGTTGTTTATAACTTGGAAAGTTACATGCGGATTAAAACATCGTTAGCAGCATTAAGATAACAAAGATTAAATTATAATAAAAATGAATGACCTTAAGTTACCTTAAGTAACTAAGTAGTTAAGTTGTATGCATTCATTTGAGCTAGTAAAAGTAACACTCCGTATCGATTGGAAATGTACAATTGCAATTTAATATTATCGAACCAGTATCTACTTGGTTTAAGTCACTGACCGGAAAAAATGAAGTGATAAACTTAAACTATACCTACCAATCCGCGGTTTTTCTCTCGTTAAGTATCTGTGGACGGCTGTCAAGTTGGATCAAGATTTTTTCTAGTAAAGATGCTTCTTAATTATTCTCGATACTCATATATGGTTATAAATTAAACGAGACCGCGGCAACTGTAACGTTGCCGAAACGTCGGGAAATAAGGTAGTTAAGTTTTACCTCCACCAAGCCGGACTTGGCCCCCGTGGTGGAGTATGGCCTAACCTTCCCGAAGAGACCCGTGCCCCAGCAGTGGGGACATACAAGGGTTGATAACAACGACGAAGTTTTACCTAATAAACAATCGCGATTAGAACCGTTTAAAATATAACTAAATATATACTTATGTTACCAGAACATAAATTGCTTATGCCACAAAAAAAATGCAAAAAAACTGACCAAGTCCTCGTCAAACGAAATACCTACTTGTTATATAACAACTTGCCAAGTTTCTTCGAATAGCAATCATCAAGCTAGAGTCGTTGACATTCAATCGGGTACTCTCGGCTCCAGTCGTTCGATGACGCTAAATTTTCACTTTGTAACGGTGCAAACCTCTTTAAAAAATTATATACAACGTTCCAACTTAATAATAATAAGAATAACTATAACTTTCACACAATACTATCATTAACCTGCGGGGTGAGTCTCTAAAATGCATAGTTGTTCAATAGAGTCATGTTAATGGTCGTTTCATTCACACTATATATCGGTAGTCTCGTAACCAGTCGCATTGCAACGGTATAACCCGTGCTAATTAACTCGGTGCCTCGCGCGATTCGATCTTCTTTCGCGAGAGATACCTATTTAATTTGCGCGGTTTATAACCCTGGAATGACATTGTACTGCTATTTCTTTGTAGACAACCAAATTGGGGCAAATGACAAGACAAATAGACCATTTTTTTAAAACCTATTTAGAGGCTAAAAATTTCACCCATGCCGGGATTCGAACCCGCAACCTCTGGCTATCCGTACCAGCGCTCTGCCAATTGAGCCAATGGGCGACTCACGGCATCAGTGAAATTTCGAACCTCTTTACAATATTCTCTGTATTACGTACAGGCAGCGACATCTGACTTAAGCAAATTGCATTACTTACAGCCCCGACTACCTACTTTGCAGTTAGGTTTAACATCGGAACGATATCACTGTACCCACATGATTACACTATTTTTTTTTTTAATGCACTAACCCGTGCTAAGGAACAAATTTAAAAACCTATTTAGAGGCTAAAAATTTCACCCATGCCGGGATTCGAACCCGCAACCTCTGGCTATCCGTACCAGCGCTCTACCAATTGAGCCAATGGGCGACTCACGGCATCAGTGTTTCTAACCTCTTTACAATATTCTCTGTATTACGTACAGGCAGCGACATCTGACTTAAGCAAATTGCATTACTTACAGCCCCGACTACCTACTTTGCAGTTAGGTTTAACATCGGAACGATATCACTGTACCCACATGATAGATAGATAGATAGATAGAATATTCTTTATTGCATGTACACCAAGGATTACATAATTACACTATTGTAATCACTAATACATGATTACACTATTTTTTTTTTTAATGCACTAACCCGTGCTAAGGAACAAATTTAAAAACCTATTTAGAGGCTAAAAATTTCACCCATGCCGGGATTCGAACCCGCAACCTCTGGCTATCCGTACCAGCGCTCTACCAATTGAGCCAATGGGCGACTCACGGCATCAGTGAAATTTCGAACCTCTTTACAATATTCTCTGTATTACGTACAGGCAGCGACATCTGACTTAAGCAAATTGCATTACTTACAGCCCCGACTACCTACTTTGCAGTTAGGTTTAATCATGTAATCAGTGTAATCATGTGGGTACAGTGATATCGTTCCGATGTTAAACCTAACTGCAAAGTAGGTAGTCGGGGCTGTAAGTAATGCAATTTGCTTAAGTCAGATGTCGCTGCCTGTACGTAATACAGAGAATATTGTAAAGAGGTTCGAAATTTCACTGATGCCGTGAGTCGCCCATTGGCTCAATTGGTAGAGCGCTGGTACGGATAGCCAGAGGTTGCGGATTCGAATCCCGGCATGGGTGAAATTTTTAGCCTCTAAAAAGGTTTTTAAATTTGTTCCTTAGCACGGGTTAGTGCATTAAAAAAAAAATAGTGTAAATAGACCATTGTCGTTCTTATATTATCATTCTATTGAAAAACGATGTAAGTATTAGACTCTAGGGCCAGGTCCCAAACTAGGGTATCCAGTACTATGGAAACCAAGTAAGGACGTCACAAACATAGAAATACACCCAGACAGAGGCCACTTGTACCAATGGACAGCGACCCGCAGTGGGAATCGAACCCACGACCTCTGTCTTCGCACCCAAGCCCCTTAACGTCTAGACCAACGGGGCAGTCATGTCTCCCATGCACTTCTACTGTGTATTTGGCAAGCACACATACATAGGAATAAGCCCTAATTACTCAAATTGTATATATTTGTGTTTAGATACCTCTGCGAGAAGGAAATAAATAAATTTTAAAAACCTATTTAGAGGCTAAAAATACGTAATACAGGGAATATTGTAAAGAGGTTCGAAATTTCACTGATGCCGGTGAGTCGTCCATTAGCTCAGTTGGAAAGAGCGCTGGCACGGATAGCCAGAAGTCGCAGGTTCGAAGGCATGGGTGGAATTTTCAGCCTTTAAATAGGTTTTTAAAATTGTCTTTAGCACGGGTTAGTGCATTAAAAAAAAAGAATGTAATAATTAATTACTTGCACTGTTTTTCCATCCAACTCTTTTTTCTCTTCAGATCGCGGGAACTGCCCACCAGCCAGTGTTCGGGTTCATATACAACGATTTCTTGGACGAGCTGGGAGTGGGCACGGGTGCAGTCACTGTGGTTTTCGGAGTGTTCCAAGTCACGCTAGCCATTGGAGGTATAATATCCAATCACTTACGAGCAACTTAACACGATTGCTTCCAGGGGCGAAGTGACTTTAGTGTTCTGAATAAAAAAATTACTCTTTACTACTTTATGGAAGACTTTGATTGTTCGAATATTACCCTGTTTGGTTCTAGCATTGGAAAAAAATATTCGATCACATGGCCATTGATACGATTATTTATATTCTCGTGTTGCAAATCAAATTTATGCAACTTGTCATTAATTCCACCATTGCAATTGATACGTTTTATTATTAGAGTTATCTAAAACAAGTTCTTTCTTCCAATGTAGGTATCATAATTTAGTGAGTTTATTGTTTCAGGTTTCTCAGCAAATATCGCTCTAAAGCGTTTAACACTAAGACAAGTTGGTCTCATAGGAGCTTTCATATATACAACGGCATCATTCATGGCTATATTCGTTGTATCAACTACTCAATTGATAATAACAAATGGATTCCTTCAGGGATTAGGAATGGGGCTTCTTATTCCCGTATCCTACACCAGTTTCAACAGTTATTTTACGAAGAAAAAAGTGCTGTATCTGAGTCTTTGTAAGGCCTCAATTGGCTTGATAACTATGGTTTACCCGCTGTTTATAAAGATGACGATGGCCGAATTTGGGTTTAGAGGAACGTTGGCCATATTATGTGGGATTTCAGCGCAAACGATACTCGGAGCTATGGTCATGCACCCAGTGGAGTGGTACATGGTCAAGCAACAGAAGACTTGCGAAAAAATTGTCTGTAAGTATCTCAAAGTATTGAATATCGGAGGCGACAACATGTACATGTTAATCCATATCCAATACAATCATGAAATTTTATACTTCTAGTGATACCACCAACCCCAGCAGTTAAAGAAGACAAATTTGATTTTGAAATCAACAAAAACAACAATGGAGTCCACAAGCATGACAACGCGCGATCAGTTGAAGACCTCTATAGCAAAAAGATAGACGAGGGCCCCTTAGCAAGATCGGAAATGTTGTTGGTTCCTAAACTGGGAGAATGCAGAAGACTGAGCATTCCAGTGGTTCTAATTTCAGAAAAGTCAACCGATAGCCAATTTAATATCAAAGACAATGTATACCTTGAGAACTTATACAAAGCTGCATCAGTTAGCAGTTTGGGAAATTTCGGAGGAATCGCTGTGGAACCTATGCCGATCATCAAAAATAAAGAAGGGAAATGGTAAAATTCCAAAAGAGAATTACTAATTT
This sequence comes from Yponomeuta sedellus, assembly GCA_934045075.1. Classification (NCBI taxonomy): domain Eukaryota; kingdom Metazoa; phylum Arthropoda; class Insecta; order Lepidoptera; family Yponomeutidae; genus Yponomeuta; species Yponomeuta sedellus. The sequence continues at coordinate 6,956,171 of OW203723.1, read as the reverse complement.
TATGTAATAGACAGACATAAAATAACCAGCCTAATTGCTTGCTTAATTTGATTGATGCTACCAAATGGCACCAGATAGAGTCATAAAGATGCCACATAGAATCCATTAAAAAAGTGATACTCTATTTATAGAAAAAAGCCAGCTTACTGTTATGTGAGGCTAACAATTCATGTTGTGTAGGAACTAAACCGGTTTGTTGTTTTATTGCAGGCAAACAGTTGTAGAGTTTCTGGATCTTTCTTTACTTAAAGACTTAGTGTACGTCAATATCATAATTGGAATGGGGCTGGCGTTCTTCTCCGATCTTACATTCTTTACATTGGAGCCGCTGTTTTTGGGAAAAAACCACCTGACACGCGTAAGTATGGCGGAGCTTGCATTACTACAAAGTTTCGCTACCAACAGTCAAAAAGCTACTTAAGACTCAATCATTGCATAAGCAACCATAAAAATCCGTACAGTAAATCCGTAATCTTGTCCATGCCAAGTCTTATCAATATTCATGATCTAAATATTTTTTTTCTTATTTTTTTTTCTTATTCTTTTTTCTAGTTGTGCAATAAAGTGTTCTCTATCTCTATCTATATAAAAAATTAAGCACTTTTGATCACCATCATTCCAAAAGTTTGTCTAATGTCCCACTACCCAGAACTGAAATATAAACTCTGCACATAAATCAAAAGTGGTTATACAGAGCACAAAAAAACTAATTAGCTCCGATGCTTTATTCCAACGTAACTTCTAGATGGTATGACGATTTAAAAGTATGTGGTGTTTCTAGAAGCCTTGTTTCGTCCCAGATATGAGAGTACCTATTATATCTAGATACTAAAGTATCTAGGAATAAAATGTACGTTACCTAACCAAGTGATAACAGCGGTAGATAAACCTCTTAAGTTTTATGTTGGTAAACTAGCTGTTTTTGACATTATTACGTGTTTTAAGGAAGGCGCTGGAGAAGCATCTGCCAAAAAAAAACTTTTATGCCGTTTGGCAGAAATACTTAAATATTTAAAACTGTTTCTATACGGATTTATGCTCGTTTATTACATTTTTACAATTTTCCGACGTTTCGGCACTTTTACAGGTGCCGTGGTCTCGGATGACTAAGGTGGTAGGCGTCTTTTTGAAAGCATTAACTGTTAGTTTACTACCCTCGGCAAACATTACAAAAGTTGATTATGAAGTTACGTTCCAAAATAGGTAAATCAATCATTTTATATAAAGTCAACAATATTGAGTATTAGTAATTGAAGTTAAAAATTAAATTTAAAAAACTAATAATTTTACATGAACTAAAAATATTGATTATTAATTGAAATTAAAATTAACTCTACAGTCACACTTTTAGCAAGGGGGTCTCATGCACTTAAGCACTGGTTCCCATGATGCCGGTATATTTCAACCACGATCTCTATTGAAATTTGGATGCCGGCGGATCTCTATTGCCTCGCGTATCATTCTAGGGAAGAAACGGTCTTCTAACGGTCATTCATTCATTCTAACGGTCTTCTTTCCCTAGAATGATACGCGAGGCAATAGAGATCCGCCGGCATCCAAATTTCAATAGAGATCGTGGTTAGAATATACCGGCAGCATGGGCACCAGTGCTTAAGTGCATGAGACCCCCTTGCTTTTTAAAAGTGTGACTGTAGAGTTAATTTTAATCTCAATTAATAATCAATATTTTTAATTCATGTAAAATAATTGGTTTTATAAATTAAATTTTTAACTTCAATTACTAATACCTACATTACTTAGATTTAAGAATCATGGTTGTAATATTTTTCTGGTTGTGCAATAAAGTGTTCTGTATCTATCTATCTACTAATAATCAATATTGTTGAATTTATATAAAATAATTGATTTACCTATTTGTGAACGTAACTTCATAATTAACTTTTGTAATTTGTGCCGAGGGTAGTAAACTAACAGTTAATGCTTTCAAAAAGACGCCTACTACCTCAGTCATCCGAGACCACGGCACCTGTAAAAGTGCCGAAACGTCGGAAAATTGTAAAAATGTAATAAACGAGCATAAATCCGTATAGAAATAGAACAAAAATTATGTCTTGTGCTCGTGTTAACCTTAGAAAATAGGTACTATACTAAAATATTTGTTTCTTCTTCTTCAGGCTATATTAGTCCACTGCTGGACATAGCCCGTCCCTAATGAGCGCCATAGCGCAAGGTTGTGCCATCATTGAGGGGTAATGCCCATAATCCCCACGATGTGCATGCGGGTTGGGGATCGCAGTTTGGTGGAATTGTACTGCAGTGGGCGCTGCTGATCAACCCCCAAATATTTGTTTAAATAAAATCATTAATCAACAAAAAAATAATCTATTCAAAGAAAATGTGGATATTGTAGTAGCAATAGGTCTTCTGAATGTGAGGTCGAAGTAAAAACGTCAACCTCACATTCAGAAGAGCGTTGGGTTTGAATCCCAGCATATACCAATGACTTTGCTTTCAAAATTACGTAGATCTGTGAAGTAGTAGTATATCAATACTACAACTTCACAGATAATACATAGTATAGCAATACACTCACTGATGATGATGATGCCTTCCATGCCGATTTCGGCAACGGCGACCAATTCAGTTTTTTTTTACTGGTCACTCACTAACTGTGAGGGAAAACCTCAGATCATACCGGACTTATTTCGCGGTTAGGGCATATCTCCTTCTTTCTATGATCTGAGGGGAAAACACAGTTTTCTTTTTAAGTAGACAGGTTGCACTTGATCCCAGTCACGCCTGATGGTGAGCGAAGACGGGGTCAACGCTTACCTGTTAAATGCGGTTCCTGAGGTATTTATACACCACAGCGCAGGACGGACATTGGCTCAGCTATGAAGCTTAGTGTGGAAATCTCAGATCTAGCTAGAAATAAAGTCGCAACGCTTAATAAAGTCATGATGAATATGCACGTGTTTCCAGTCAGAGATGGCCGATGTGATCTCCGTGGGCGGGGCCACCGACATGGTCGCACGCCTGCTGCTGGCTGTAGCCGGGCAGTTCTTCAGGCTCAACAGCCGATACATGTTCTTTGCTGGCGCTCTCCTTGCCGCTATCTTCAGAACTGGTAAGACTACCTGGGCAGTTTTATTGGTTACCAGCTCCACCTAGTATTTCCGTCATGTTGTATTCAACTTAGAATTATTCATTATCACTGGTTCAATGAGTCGTTGATATTTTCATGTCATTGTCTTTGTATAAATCTACGGAAAACGCTACTGGTTGCACAAGTACATACTCGTATTATGCACTTAAGATTTTTCTGACCTGAAACTATCTTTCAATACATAAAAACATTAGCCTCTGCAACAAAAGACGCCACCTTTCCTTTATAATCATCATAATTATATTTCTGTTTTCATACTTTCCATGATTATTTTGAAAAATCTAGGTCATACAAAATTCTAGCGTGGCATGTTTGGTCGCGTATGTGTGATTAGCACAAAAATATTTAGGATATAATGAAAATATTCAAGCACACATATGTTCCAATTTACTATTACGTAGGTAACTGTTGGTGAAATATATAAACCTATTGCACAAGCGGTGACAACAGAGACAATATCATGCTTCTTATTTGACCTAGAAGGTATGTTAATACCAAGTGTCAATTATTATTAGCTCTATTGATATCAAGGGTGTTTGTAAGAATTAATTAAATTGGTGCTTTTGATGCAAGCATCTAATGTATTTCCGCTATTGTTTACTTTAATATTCAATTTCAATCCTTTAATACTAGTAGCTCATGTCATGGACTCTTTTTTTAATTTAATACGTCTTTATGTTTCACCCATTTGAATAAATTATCACATGCATTCGTTAGATAGTATGCTATTTAGTAATCCAGCAGGTTTATCTTAGGTGTGTATCTTTATGGCTGTTTTTTGCTTAATTCCAGTGTTTATGCAATTCACGACATACCTGCCGCTCCTTATCCTGACCGGTATACTAGGATCGCTCAGATCTCTAGTGCACATCTCTCAACCGATTGTCATTGCGGACCACGTCCCTATAGAGCGCTACCCTTCGGCGTACGGTCTCTACATGCTGCTCTCCGGATTCCTCAGTCTGAGCGTGGGCCCGATGATTGGTGAGTCAATCATTTGAATGGTCACCGGTGTACCTTGAGCGCTTATCAGTTAGATTAACGACCTTCCTCAATCAATAAAACATTCCACACAAGCCCGTTGAACGTACTAATTAACAAGGTGTTGAGTTCAATTCATTTTCGGGGTTTAGATTCTTAAAAAGAAAATATGGAAGCCTTAGCATCGCGTTTTAATGCTCATGCATGACTTCTTTAATGTTCGTTAGTTTCTTTTCTGAGGAACCGAGAGAGTTACAAGTTGAGTATGAATATCGATTGGTCCGTTGGAGGCATTGAGGACAAACCAAAATTCTAAGACAATGCTATCAAGATTTGGACCAAGGTGTTTTCTTTATCAAGTTCATTTCTGGTTATAATAGCACAGGATTTTCTAGCTTGGCACCAGGACAATTTTCGGACACTTCCCGTAGATATAAAATAATAAATAGCAGCACTAATAAAAAAATCCAAATATTGTAAAAATTTTGTTAAAATTTTATTATCATATTCATATACATTGATCGTATTAAAAGTACGATCACAATCTTTTAGCTGAACATACTTTAAAAGTGGAAAATTACTTTCGTTATCATTCGTTTGGAACCCAGAGCGCGAGTACTGCTCGCACTTGTCCGTTGTTGTATTTTAATATCTTTCGCACTTTTTTGTACTTACATAACAGATTATCAAGGGCGTTGGTCACATAAATAGATCATTAGATAAACAGTTAATTGAACATAATGATTTATTAGGACAATCACATCGTTGTGTGATGCGTTCGTGGAGTATTGCCTAATGTTTGTTAATACATTCCTGCAGGTTTCATCCGAGACTTCACTGGAAGTTACGTGATAGCGTTCAGCATGCTGACTGGCTGCAATTTATGTTGTGCGGTACCATGGTTCATAGAAGCAGTCGTCAAGTTTTCTAGAAGAAATAACACGCCAGAAACGTGAAGACTGCGGGTCACGTTTTGAGTTTTTTGAGACTAAACTATTCTTAGCTGGCCGGACAAGGAAGGCGAGGCATTTGAACATTTTTTGTGTACGTTATGTAATAGAACATTTCAACTTAGACTGTATATCTAGAGATGTTATGTTAATCTAATGTTTATAGCTAGGTAGTAGATATAATCTAGTCAACTTTTTTTTGTTACGTAAAGCTTAGAAATAAGCTTGTAATAAAAATTTATTTTTGTACATTTATTATTATGTGTTTTACAAACTTTCCATGACTCGACATTCAAATCGTATAAAACCTAAGATGTATGTGCAATTTTGGAAACACGTCACTAACGGTATGAACTATTTTTTTGAAACAAGATTCTTCAAATGTAATTTAAATAGTCTTTTCCACCACCACATACCATTCAAACTGCACGTGATTGACAAACTGATCGGTATATGCTGTATATACGACCCCGTAGAACATAAACTGATCAGATCAGTACAGTCTGTTATAGCTTTTAGAGTATACCTCGGCTGCTATCGGATAGAATCGGATATATTCGTGTAATTGAAATATCGGAACTAATATGACACTTAACTTTACATAACTTTTCAGAATAGCGAAGAAAAGTTTTATACATAGCAGGAAGTATTATTACACTCATGTGATTTCGGCAAAAACAGAAGCCTACTCTAGAGCCCGAGGTATATTCTAAAAGCTAACAGACTGTAAGTATGTTGCAACAGATTTATATCTTCATTTTCTATTAATATCTTCAACAGGCAAACCAACCTAACATGTCTAATCATTGTTTAACTTGCGGATCGACGTATACCTTCAAATGGAGAGAGGGCATCTTATCTATTTTATCTTCAACTCACGAGATATGTTTAGCAGGTAGCTATTGCCAACGCTCCAAAATTTACAATTTAACCTAAATAATTTAATGAAGCGCTCCTGGTTTAGTGGAACCGAGTGATAGGAATTAATCACAAAGATTAAGCAACTGCAGGCGCGGTCATGTGCTGGCTCGGTGAACGTCCCGTGACTAGTGACTAGCTACTGTCATTTTTTACGAGCGCTTCGCAAGGACGTTAAACTGCTGGTGTCGGCTGTCATGTAATGGCAGTCGTTAAGCCATGTCAGAAGTCTTATGGGCGGCTTGATAACTTCCGACAGTAAGGCCCGCCACTGTCTTATAATCCTCAACCAACCCGAACCTGGCCCCCGTGGTGTGCAATGGCCTAACTTTGGGCCTACAAAGGGTTGATACCATCTAATAAAATTAATTAAGAGAGCGGTGGTAGCCCAGTGGGTAGAACAATGTACTCGGAAGCGAGAGACGCAGGTTTCATTCCCAGTGTAGGTATGTACCAATGAATTTGTTTTCTATGTTCTGTATATTGGTGAAGTCATAGTAGCAATACCAGTCGCTCACTGTGTCCAGTTTCACTGCTCACTGTTTTTCCAATACATATTTTCCAACAAAACATCGTGAGTAAACCTGAGTGTCTGCGGTGTTCAAATACCTCAGAGCTTGAAATTGCCAATACGCGGTGGCACGTGGTAATTAACACAGAAACTGTGACTTGTGGAACGTTACAAAATAAACTAGGTATCCATTTCAAAATCTAGATAATTTTGAAGAAAAAAAAACGGGCAAAAAACTTCCAACTAAGTTTTTTCAAAGTCCTTATTTAACAGGGTTTACATAATTGAATAAAACATAAAACTCATGCATTCTACTGGATTTAATTCCAGACATCATAATCCAGACATCATTGACCTTCAATAACATCTTTATAGATTTGGTGAGAACAATATTAAATGTCGTAAATGGCTGCTGCACGAACAATCCTTGGCTTCTGGTGTCCTTCAAGGGCTGTAGTGGATGGGATACATATACCTTTATGTTAAGTTTTGACATCTGTCATCATGCGCCTGTGTTCTTTATCCTTATAACATTAGTATAATTATACCCAGATAGGTATAATTTAGCTTAAGAAAAGGCCTTGCCTGAAAATCGGCAACTAGTTGCATATTGTTACAGTTACAAGCCGAGGCACAGATCTTTTTGTCTTCATTTGTAATTTATAAACTATCAAATAAAAGTCTCTTTAAACTGTCATTAATGCCTCTAGTATAAGTGATTGTTGTGTCTTATTTCGCTTGAAGACAAATAAATACATTCTATTCTATTCTAATATGAGTGGAGTTAAAATAAATATTACTAAAAAAACGAAGCGACACTTTTCACAATTATTTGCTTTTCCTTTTGGAACAAGCCAATATCATAGGTCTCAATGTATTATTATTATCATTAACCCGTTATGTCCCCAACGAGGGCCAAGGGTCCCAATCAATCTCAATTATTGAATGTTTTTTTTTATATCTGTGGCCTCATACCTTCAGTGAATGACCTAGTACTTTAATCAACAACCGTAGTTAATAACAACAACAGAAGTTAACAGATGTTAGTTTACTGTTGAAGTCGCATGTTGTTCTTAGTTCAAGGTCCACTTAAAACTAAACTCGCAAGCCTTTTCAGGTCATATAATTTAGATAATTTATTTACAGAACCCACTAGGACAACTGCTACTAGCGCTACCTGCATAGATAATGTCTTTTGCAATTGTGAATATTTAGAAAAAGAAGTCATACATAAATTACAGTCGGGCCATAGCGGGCTATGGGTAGTCCTACCGTCAGTACTGGAAGCAAAAAAATGCAATGAATTAAATTGTAGGCCAATAACAGAGAAAAAAATTGAATTATTTAAAAGAAATATAAACATAAAGTTAAATTCGTTGAATTTCGATAGCAATGATCCGAATACGTTATATCAAGTATTGTTTTCAACCATATCAAAAGAATTTGAACATGTTTTTAACGTAAAAAAATTACAGAGTTCAAAAGCTTCAGTTTCAGAATGGGCAACGCCAGGTATATATAGAAGTAGGAAAAGGCTTTATGAATTGTATGAAGAAAAACAATTCAATCACGATCCGTCGTTCAAAGAGTACGTAAAAAAATATTCAAAAACTTTTAGACAAACTTGTTTAACAGCCAAATCGATTAGTATAAGTAAAAAAATTATGGCGTCTACTAATAAAATAAAAACAGTCTGGCAAGTAATTAACAAAGAAACAGGTAAAACGAGACCTAAGGACCAGGGATTTGCGTTGAAGATCGAAGGTAAGTTAGTTAATTCGAAGAAGGACATAGCAGAAATATTTCAAACTTTTTTTAAAAACATGCCACTGCATTTAACGGCTAGCTTAAATTCTTCCTCCCAATTAGCCGATACCTTACTTTTGGAAAGTACAAATCCATGTAAAGTTGACTTCCAATTCTCCCATATAACTACCTTAACTATTGTCAAAACATTTAAAGAGTTAAACTTAAAAAAGACTGAAGATTTGTGGGGGTTATCGGTTAAATTAATATCCACTATAATCAATAATTTAGCACCTTACCTTGCTTTGATTTTTAATAAATGTGTTGACCAGGGAACCTTTCCTAATCTATTAAAGTTAAGTAAAATCGTACCCTTGTTTAAATCTGGTGATAGTGAAGATCCAAATAATTTCAGACCTATAGCAATACTGCCGGTGCTAAGTAAAGTTTTTGAGAAAGTAATATTACATCAATTGCAAACTCATTTTAGTATAAATAAGCTCTTCCATAAGAAACAGTTCGGGTTTACAAAAGGCCGCTCAACGACGGAAGCAGGCATAGCGTTAGTAAAGCATATCTTTGAGGCGTGGGAGGAGTCGCAGGATGCCATTGGGGTTTTCTGTGACCTTTCTAAGGCGTTTGACTGCGTTGACCACGAAACACTTCTCATAAAATCGCACCGATATGGTTAAAGTAATAAATCACTAAGTCTTCTTCGATCTTACTTAACAGACAGAACTGTAAAGGTTGATATTAATAGAGTAAAATCCTCGGGTTTTGATGTAAAAGTAGGAGTCCATCAACCTTCTATACTGGGTCCGTTCCTCTTTTTGGTATATATAAATGATTTGCCCTACCTAGTAGAATAACTTTCGCAGATAGTGTTGTTTGCAGATGATACTTCCTTAATTTTTAAAGTAAAGAGAGGTATAAGTAATGTAGCCGATGTAAACAATGCTTTATCTACTATTCTAAACTGGTTCACTATAAACAATCTGATGCTAAATGCAAAAAAGACAAAACGCATCAAATTCTCAGTACCCAATGTTAAAAATGTTGACACGAGTTTAAAAATATCTGGTGAGAGGCTAGAGCTGGTAGAGTCCACACTTTTTTTAGGCATAACGATAGACTCAAAACTGCAATGGGGTCAGCATATTGGAAAACTGTCGGGTCGGTTGAGTTCAGCAGCGTTTGCAGTCAGAAAAATTAGACAACTTACAGACGTGTCGACGGCGAGGCTGGTCTATTTTAGTTATTTTCACAGTGTCATGTCATATGGTTTGTTATTATGGGGACGGGCAGCAGATATAGAAACCATATTTGTCTTGCAAAAAAGAGCAATAACAGCTATTTACAACTTAAACAGTAGAGAATCGCTAAGGGAGCGTTTTAAAGAAATAGGCATTCTTACACTGGCTTGCCAATATAATATATTCGATAATATTGTATGTCAGTAAAAATATAACAATGTTTAAATTAAATATGGACGTTAATAACGTAAACACAAGGAATAGAAACAAGGTAGCTTGTACTAAATCCCGATTAGCCAAGGTAGGCACATCATTTGTAGGTTACTGCGTTCGTTTTTACAACAAAATTCCAGAACGTGTTCTATGCTTGTCTGAAAATAAATTTAAAACTTTCATTAAAAATTCGCTATGTAAAAAGGCATATTATAGAATAGACGACTATGTAAACGATCCTAATCCGTGGTAGTAAACCAATTCCACCGCGATTTTATTGTTAAGCATAACTAAGTATAACATATTTTATAATACAAGTGTGTACAGACGACGTGATTGCATATTAATAACTATATGATACCTTATATAACTGACAAAAACTTAACTGCAAGTTTGCTAAAGGTCATTCGAATGGTAGCGTGGTGTTCGGGTCATCTATCTCCCTCCAAAATGGTTGAGACTGATGATGGCTGAGCACTGCGTTATGCTCGTGAACGAGTGCTGTTCGTGTGTCTGGCCGCAGCACTTATGTTTTCCCCTATTATTGTGAGACATTTGACTAATCCTTTGGTATTTAGGGTTGTTAATGGCAATCATGAAATCTTATTAGGTTTATGGCAACTGATGTATTTGGTTTTTAATATGATTTGAGAAAAGATGGTCAGAGTGGAGTTTTTTTTTCCGCTGCCTTTTTCTCCACTACAATACGGCCCGAAGGCGGCGGCTTACACTTTACACTGTACATTGACATTCAGCAAACAGAATGTAAATTCTTTACGTTGAAATAAAATTATTTGAATTTATTCACACTAGTTTCTAGTCAATAAGTTATAAAAAAAATTAACACAGTAATTAAAACTGTTTTTATACGGATTTATGCTCGTTTATTACATTTTTACAATTTTCCGACGTTTCGGTACGTTTTCATGCTTTCAAAAAGACGCCTATCACCTCAGTCATCCGGGACCAGGGCACCTGAAAAAGTGCCGAAACGTCGGAAAAATGTAATAAACGAGCATAAATCCGTATAAAAACAGTTTTAATTATGTCTACTGCTTGTTTTAACCTTAGAAAATACTATATTAACACAGTAATTGAGATTTACAATTTTTAATTCTTGCAAAAGGAAGGAACGCTCGTGGCCTAGTCGAACAAAGTAATTGGAATCAATCACTTGAGTTAAGCAACAACAGGCGCGGCCAGGTGCTGGATGGGTCACCGTCCTGTGACTACCTCCATTGGCATTTTTCCGAGCGCTTCCGTGCTTCGCAAGGCACGCTAAGCCGTTGATGCCAGCTGTCGTTAAACCATGTCAGAGGCCTTATAGCGGCTTGACAGCTTCTGATAGTAAGACCCGCCATTGTGTTACAATCCTCCACCAACCCGCACTTGGTCCCCGTGGTGTAGGATGGCCCAACCTTCCTGCGATGCACGAAGAGACACGTGCCCCAGCAGTGTATAATTATGTACCTATATTGTGAATTTTACTGATGCCGGTGAGTCGCCCATTAGCTCAGTTTGTAAAGAGCGCCGGCACGGATAGCCAGAGGTCGCGGGTTCGAATCCCGGCATGGGTGGAATTTTTTGCCTCTAAATAGATTTTTAAAGTGTATATTATGTTTATTTTTTTATGTTACAAAGGTGAGAATTATGTTTATGTTTTTGTCAATTAGTGCCTGTTGCTAGTTAGCATAGCAGCAACAATATGTCGTTCAGATATTGTTCAAAAGGTGACGCTACTGCAAAACCACTCTAATTATTAGCACCAACTTTTTTTTTAAATGATATATTCAATTCAAATGATATATTCAGGAAATTTCACGAAATACATAATTTGTTTGTATTTATACAACAAAATCCTCTTTGAAACTGTTTGAAACCTCTTTGATAGTCTATCTGTGAGGTCTCTTTTTGCCTTCCACTCCTCCCTGTTCATGGCTTCGTCCTGCCAATAAGGCAGAAAGATCGTGAGGTCGCCCCGCCGCCATCTCCGCTTGGGTCTGCCACGTTTGCGATATCCGTCGCGCGGAACCCAGTCAGTGACCATTTTTGCCCACCACTCTAGGCCAATATGGTTTAATTGGCCCGCTCAATTTATTCCACTTCAGTTTAGAGGTTGCAGCTCGAATTGCCAGCTGGTAAATCTTAAGTCTCGACTTCTGATATTCGGTCAAAGACCAGGTTTGTGCACCGTAAGTTAGAATAGGCAGGATGCACATGTGGACGAGTTTTCGCTTCAGGGCAAGGGGTAACTTTCCCTTCATCAGTTCTTTCATGAACCAGAAGCTCTTCCAGGCATTGTCGAGGCGGCGATCGATTTCCTTATCCTGCCTGTTGTCGAAGGAGACTATCTGGCCCAAGTGAATATACTCATCGACGTACTGTATTTCCTGCCCACCTACCTTAACCCTACTTTTGGTGCTGATCGTCATAAATTGGGTCTTTGACCGATTTATTTTGCTAAGATAAAGAGTTTTGCAGCTGTTGCGGCAAACAGAGCGATATCGTCGGCGAAGCGGAGGTTTGTAAGCCTCTTATTGTTACCGACATCTATGCCCTTGCTCGGCCATGGGACCGCCAGCTTCCTAAACATCTCTTCGAGGGTGCTTGTGAAGGGTTTAAGGGAAAGCGGGTCTCCTTGTTTCACACCCTTAAATAAAATAAAAGTTTACTTAATAAACGTCAAAGCTACACGTAACAAGTATAATATTGTAAAATCTATATACCTAGTTTCAAGTTAATAAAACTGTTTGATTGATTGAAAAAATAAAAAGCTCGCTTTTGTTTATAATACATATCATTTTTGCCATCAAAACCACGTTACTACGTGTTTTCCACTTTTACACGCGCCACGTTCTCGAGCTTGTCCTTTTGACATTACGAAAGAAGATAAATTATTTTCTTCTTTTTAGTGCATCAAAGAGTTTTTTTTTAAATACACTTATTATTTTAAACCTCCTCTTCTCAGAAAAGAACTGAGGCGATTAACACAACCTATTATAGAAGATTAGTAAGTTGCAGTAGGCTGGTCACGTCTCCCGACCAGCTTACTGCACTATAGTCAAGGTACAAAGGTTATGCAGTGGAGACCACGGATTGGCAAATGCAGCAAGAACATCCACAAGCTCCGTGGACAATCTGAGGCTGATTCCAGGCAGCGGCTACATAAGCATTGCCGAGGGCAAAAAGAATTTCAATTTGACGTATGCCCAGAGCGTCCTTTTGTTATCTATAGGTCACACGACGATGCATGTCGGCGACGCGCCGGGGAACTGATCATTCAATTGAACAAAGAGGGTTTCGTCACTAAAGTACTCTCCAAATGAAAACACTGGTGTACCACGCCTGCTAATTTTACTATGAAATCATGGGTCAACATTACTCACGTGGTTATGTAGAATAGCTACCAACCGTATCAGCTGGAATAAACATATGAAGACTCTAATAAGAATAAAAGTAGGTACTTCCTTTATCTAGAGCAGTCGTCGATGCAGCGCGCCTTAGACTAAAAGGTTTGCGAGTGTTATCTTAGAGGTATTTATTGTTTGGGAAAAATATGGAGAGAAAAAGGCAGAATGAGAACGGAAAGGAAAATTATAGTAGCGGCGACATCTGGGGCTACGTAGTCTGCTTTGGAATGGTTATAACATTTGTAAGTACTCCAAACATTATTTTCAAACGAATTTGGCCTTCGGATTTTAATGCGTCTAGTTCTGTTTTGTTTCTTTATTGTAATTAATTTATCGTATTAAAAAATAGGAGCATACTTTTAACAAGTCTATTAAAAAAAGGCTGAAGTAATAAATTGAGGAAAGTCGACCAAAGCTTGAGAATTCCAGAGAGATTTCGGGATGTTACTACAGTATGATTAGCATTAAAAAGTTAAAATTACTTTGCTGAATTCCGCCAAAAATCCCACAAGCACCATGCGGTTAGCTAATGCACCGCCCTCCCTCCCACTTTTTCAAGCAGAAGCAAGACACGAACACACCACAACCAACACCAATACTTGTGTGAGAAAAAACAAGTTTGCGTGTTATATATATATATACAAAGGCAATAACTTTTGATTCCAGATAGCAGGTATTGGGCACGTGAATTCTACCGGACTGATTTACAATGATTTCATAGAAAACACGCACGCCACATCAAGGTCACTCACCACTGCTCACGGAGTGTTTGCTGTTATGTTGGCTGTAGGAGGTAAGTTGCCACTGCAGATAAAGATCCAATACACAGAAATAATTCTGAAGCGTCTTTCTGCGAAGCGCTCGTAGTCTAGCCGAACCGAGTGATTGGAACCAATCACTTGAGTTAAGCAACAACAGGCGCGGTCAGGTGCAGGATGGGTGACCGTCCCGTGACTACCGGTAGTGGCATTTTTTCCGAGCGCTTCCGTGCTTCGCAAGGCACGCTAAACCGTTGGTGCCGGCTGTCATGTAATGGCAGTCGTTAAGCCATGTCAGAGGCCTTTTGGGTGGCTTGATAACTTCTGACAGTAAGGCTCGCCACTGCCTTACAATCCTCCACCAACCCGAACTTGGCCCCCGTGGTGGAGTATGGCCTAACCTTCCTGCTATGCAGGAAGAGACCCGTGCCCCAGCAGTGGGGACATACAAGGGTTGATATCGACCAGCCATTTCCTATACTAAACAGCCTATACGAGTATAAGTCCCACTGCATGGCCTTCACACATATATACAGGGAGAGCTTCACCACGCGGAGAATACTGGAACTATGCTTTGCATATCCTTCATGAGTTTTAGTTCTGCTAATTCGATACAATTCGTAATGCCGTTCGAGATTTATTTCTGCTAGTCCTGTACAATTTGTAATGCCGTTTGTTCCAGGAATTTTACTAAACATACAAAAGAAGAAATTCTCCCTGAGAACGGGAGGCCTGACTGGTGCCGTGATATTCACCTTGGGGTCGTTTGCAACTATTCCTATAACAGCTACAAATCAACTTCCTTTCACGTTTGGCCTATTACAGGGCATAGGATTCGGCATGATGGTCCCAGTGTGCTACGCAACGTTGAGTTATTACTTTGTTAGGAAGAGAACCACAGCGATGAGCACTTGTAAAGCCATCCAGGGTATAGTACAAATATTTTACCCACAGTTTGTAAGAGAAATGATGTCGCTGTATGGATTCAGAGGGACCTTGCTTTTGATCAGTGGAATCTCACTACATACTATACCTGGAATGACTATGATGAGCCTCAGTGAAAGAAGAAAGAACGCAACAAGTATTGTTCACAGTTACTTTTGTTTACCTGATTATGTTAATATATTTAGTAGTACTTGAAAAGGAACTTAATGAATTTTAAACAGATTCTGATGAAGCAAACGCAAGAGATGAAAATGAAGATTTACTGGTCATTGAAGGAGTTGTGAATAAGAATGAGAGAAATGGGGCAAATAAGAAGACTAGGTAATATGCATTTTGACAAGCTAAAATCGATAGTATTTAAGACTTCTGAAATATACACAAATGGTATCAAAAGTCAAATTAACCACCTTCGTGAGAATGTGTAAACTTTGGAAACAAATTAGTCTTCTACTTTTTTCCCAGTATTAAAGTATTCTATCATATTACTATGGCTACAATAATAATGAAATTTATATAGTGCTTGAGAAAGATTTGCTTCAAAAATTCGTGATTATTTTAGATTTAGTCTAGATTTTTTTATCTAAAACATTCATAAGTACTACAAATCAATTGATTTTGACCGGATTCACTTACTATACTTTTTGTCGGAAGAGTCCTATCTAGAAATCCTCTATGAGCGTTCTGGTTTTGGTCAAAACAAAATCAAGTCTTTTTCAGGTGGAAGATCTTAGAAGTCCTCAAAGTTAAGGTGCTTAGCGATCCAGTCTACTGCAACATCTGCGTCGGGCAGAGTTTTGTTAATTTCTCCGATTTGACCTTTTTCGTTCTTCAACCAATGCTGCTGTTTCAGTACGGATTTGATCAAGTAAGTCAGAAATGCATGTGGTAAATTATCTCTTAGCTTAATGCATTTCCTTGTATGTAGCCTCTCTTAAGTCTCTTTGTCTCTCTTAAGGATTATAAACTGTTTATTCAGAAAACGAATATCTAAAATACTCAACAAAGATCTAATAGCACACAATGCAAATTTATTAATAAACAGTGCATGTGACCTAAAAAGACTTGTAGTTTTCCATAATTGCAGTATGATATGATAACACAATACTACCGTAGAATATATTATCGTCTTCGTTTGTAAAGGAATTTGAACTGCTATATTTATTCAAAAATGGTTCATTATTCTAAATACCTAAGAATTTTACAGCATAGAAAAACAAAGTTGTGACGTTGTTTAGAAGTGTATGTTTTGTGCCATATCATTTTCATAAATGCTGCTTACATCTCTACAAATTACTATTAATTATTAATTTTGTTAATTATTAATATAACGCTGTAATCTATGTATTTGTACAATCAATAGCATACCGTTTGCAACCATGGCTCTTAACATTTAAATTAAGGGCGACTTTAATATCGTTTATCAGTTTGTATTTTGCTATGCAAAATCGACTACTGTATGATGTTTCGCAAATATAAAAAAAAACTAAGATATCTAGAGTACATCTTGTTTATTGTGTATTGTCAGAGAGACAATCAATTTTCTCTATCTCCGTTCCAGAGCCAAGTGGCCTACTGCATCTCTATCGGCGCTTGCGCAGATGTGTTAGGTCGCTGTGCGCTGGCGCTGCTAAGCAGCGTGGCTCCTGTCAACACGAGGTTGCTATTCTACGTCGCTACACTGTTCACTCTACTCATGAGGATTGGTGAGTGAATGCAATTTTCCATCAATACGGTAACTATTGAAGTGTCTGTATTTTGTAGGCATTTAGATTTAATTTATTTCAAGATAAATAATAAATGAGCAGGATAAAATTGCCATATTGTTTGTCATACTTTCACGCGATATACAGTCCTGAACTGTATTGTATGCGGTATGCATAGTACTGAACATAAAATCTGCAGAAGAATCATTATGCTGCTAAATTAGCAAGGATGTTGGGTAAAACGTTCTTGTGAATTAGATACATTGGTTATGTGAACCTCAAATTATTGTATACAAAATCAAACATAATCGCGGAACTATATAGTAATGTGCAAGGCTACCACCTCTAAAATACGCAATTCCACTAAAGCACTCTTAAAGGTGTTTTATTTTATTGATGGTTACTTCTTATCCTACCACATTTTAGTGAGCGTGACCTATTTGGAGTGTTTTAAGAAATGCATGCACATTCAAGATAATAACATTATGTACATAATTAATTCATTATTAAGTATTGCTATTCATTTTCCTGCTTGTAACAAATATTACAAAAGGCGGTAAACCTTAAGGACTCGCGATGCTCATACATAGTTTTATATGGAACGGGTCTACCTGTGACCACGACCACTGTAACGTTGCCGAACCTCGGGAATTAGGACAATTACCTTTTACCCAAAAAACATTATTGATTTATAACCGCATCAACTTACTGCACTTTTTGTGGGTAGACCAAGTTTCGACCAAAAGACTAGTAAGTTGATCCGGCTGTAAATCACTTATTAATATTCGTGATTATCCCCGTTTAATATAATTAAGCGGTATATCTACACCACTGCTTCGTACATATTTGTAATTTGGCGCCGAGTTATCAGTTTTCCTCACGATGTTTTCCTTTACCGTTAGTGAGTGGCATTGCTACTGTAACTCGATAAAAAACAAAGTCTCTGGGAATCAAACCTGGGTCTTTCGTTATATATCGCTACCGCCGCTATATAATGAATACACACCTCTATAATACTCTGAGGATTAATACATTATTTTTTCTAACCTCGTGAACTCTTCTAAGATTATCTCTTCTTTAACATAAAGTCGGCTTACCTAAAGTTAAAGTGTTGTCGAAATATGTTGGCTAGACCTATAAAAAAAAGTTATATTCATAGCAGTCACAGCCTTTTTCTCGTACCAATTTGGCTAACCAGTTTCCAGACAGTATGTTACATAATCCTGTACGCATGCTTCGCAGCGAGCTTGTGTGAAGCAGAATTAAATTAGCAAACACTTTAATATTACCAGTCATTGCTCTTACCAGTTTAGACAGCGTACAGCTTATTATAATTACCTGGAACAAAATAAAATTATGGTAAAGGCAGTTTCTATATAGTTACTGTTTTTATGATCACAAGAGAGGTGAAAACTGCGAAATACATATATAAAACTAGTAACCAATACAAAAATCATTCTTCGAGGCAACAATCAAAAGACTAATTTACAAATGTTTCGTCCACAAACTCAAATAAAGTTATTAAAATAAATATAAAAAAATAGTGAATGGAATCAGGCGTTACTTTGCGGAAATCCATAATAGCATTAAAATGTGAAAATTACTTTGCTAATTCCGCCAAAAATGACACAAACACCATGCGGTTAGTTAATGCAACGTTAGTTAATGTTAACGCTATTAAAAAAAAATCAACCAAATATACCGCGACACATATCCGACCCAAAGGTACCTATGACACTGGCAACATTACCGCGCTGCACAGCGAGGGATATCCTTCGCATCAAAAAAGTCCCTCAGCGGTAGTCAAAGCCATCTTCGAAAGCAGTCTGTGCAATGTCACTCCCTTTTATGTGCAATAAAACTTTCTACACTCGTTAACTTTCTGCTCAACTAAAAACCATTTTAGTGAACAGAATAAATTTAATTGTATTAAAATTTAGGCCAGCTTCATAATTAAAGAAGCGCTCGTAGCCTAGTCAAACCGATTGGAATGAATCACTTGAGTTAAGCAACAACAGGCGCGGTCAGGCGCAGGATGGTGAGCGTCCTGTGAGTACCGCTAGTGGCATTTTTTCTGAGCGCTTCCATGCTTCGCCACGCATGCCAAGCCATGGGCTCTTCCACGTAGTCAAACTATTTTGTCAAACTGATTTGACCACGTGGAAAATTCGTTCCTCGTCTTCAAATTAAAGTAATGATCCTTCCTATATAAGATTCTAAATGCCAAAAAGTACAGTCAAACCATAGTCAAACTATTTTGTCAAACTGATTTGACCACGTGGAAAATTCGTTCCTCGTCTTCAAATTAAAGTAATGATCCTTCCTATATAAGATTCTAAATGCCAAAAAGTACAGTCAAACCATAGTCAAACTATTTTGTCAAACTGATTTGACCACGTGGAATTATCTTTCCGCATAGTCAAATTAGTAAAATGCCCTTATTCCGTACCGACCAACTAAACGAATCAACTAGTTGTTCCGATCGGAACTCAATAGGTGGTTTTATTCCTGCCGGACTTCTCAAATCAACCATATTAAGCTTATACAAGAGTTCCCAACGGAAACACTATAAAGTTTTATTCTTCACGGAACAACTCGTTAAAAAAACAACAAAATAATAAACTTCATGCTTACGTATCTATTTAAATAAAAAAATTATCAACTTAACTAAACTTAAATCTTTGTGGCGTACTAAATTCAGTACGTAGGTATTGGCGGCATTCACTACAAATAAAAAAATAATCAAACATGTACTTATTGGGTTGTTTTCTCGTGGTCCCATTATTTTGTCCCGTTAACGGGTCAACGAGGCATGGTTATCCCTCGTGCTCCCGTTAGTAAAAATTATGACTCCTGTTTAAGAATTTTCACTTGCCTGTCGCGTTTCTCTCCTCAGCCCGATACTCACTTTCCTGAATATTATTTGTTTAATTATTACCGTTTCATTTTAGAAATGAAGTACTGGGATTGCATGAAGTTATGGGTAGATATTGTATTTTTGATTAGTCCGAGTCGAGTATCGATGTTGGAAAAAGTACTAGGCTCTCACGGAAATTTAGGAGTTAATTTTCATAAATAGTTTATCTATCCTAGAATTTAAAAGTATTTTTTTTTTAATGATTCGTGATGCTCAGTTATACTCACGCATGCCCAGCGAGGGGATTATGGGCATTACCCCATATAAAGAATAAGACTTTATAGTTGTTCCGTTGGGAACTCTTATATAAGCTTAACATAGTTGATTTGAGTAGTTAGTCCGACAGGAATAAAACCACGTACTGAGCTCCGATCGGAACAACTAGTTGATCAGTTTAGTTGGTCGGCACGGAATAAGGGCATTTTACTAGTTTAACTATGCGGAAAGATAATTCCACGTGGTCAAATCAGTTCGACAAAATAGTTTGACTATGGTTTGACTGTACTTTTTGGCATTTAGAATCTTGTACAGGAAGGATCTTTACTTTAATTTGACCACGAGGAACTAATTTTCCACGTGGTCAAATCAGTTTGACAAAATAGTTTGACTACGTGGAAGAACCCCAAGCCATTGGTGCCGGCAGTGATGTAAAGGCAGTTAAGCCATGTCAGATGCCTTATGGGTGGCTTGATAACTTCTGACTGTAAGGCCTGCCACTGTCTTACAACCCTGGACTTGGCCCCCGTGGTGGAGTATGGCCTAACCTTCCTGCGATGCAGGAACATACCCGTGCTCCAGCAGTGGGGATACACAAGGGTTGATATTGATTTTTTTATTTTATTTAAACGAACATCATAAAGTATGGTGTTGGGAAGCAATCACATATTTTCTGTCGGCAAAAAAAGTACACGTGGCAACTAATGGACCGCATAAAATAAGTACCAATTTGAGCAGTAAAATAATCAAATCGACCGGCGAAAAATTCCAAATTGATAATCAGAAAATTCTTTGTTGAAAAATTCCAAATTTTCATACTCTGTTTCCAGGACAAGATGTCTGATGTTCCATTATTATTGGGGCATGATGTTATGATGCCTTGCAAAGCATGGAAGAGCTCGAAAAAATACCACTAGCGGTAGTCACGGGACGGTCACCCATCCTGCACCTAACCGCGCCTTTTGTAGCTTAACCCAAGTGATTGATATCAATCACTCGGTTTGACTAGGCCAAAATTATTTACGAACTTGACACTTAAGCACAAGCTCTAATTTAAATGACACCAGTTTTAAACCGTATCCACATGGCAAACCGTAGAAGTTTCTTATGGCAATTTAATATTGAGTATTATCTTTACATTTATCTCAGTATGATAATAAAATATACTATGTAGGAAGTTGCCATGATAATTCAGCCAGTTTCTGAGTTTCGCTAGTCCTTATTAATTTGCTATTATTATATTTATTTATGTTAGGAGGATTGACAGCCACATAACAGTTGTATATTAAAAAAATTAAGGCCATTACTATAAGGCCATTATAAATCTCAACTTCTAAAAGCGACAAGGAAAAAAAGAAATGAACGTCTTCAACTTTAACAATTATAAAAGTTGAAAAAGTTAATAGTACATAAAATACATATTATACTTTAACATAACAAGTAAATACCCATTGTTATTTTTGCTTAGCCCAAAGTTAAAGAGCCTGGTGTTATCAGCTGAGAATATCCAGTACCCATCTTCAAATTCCACCATGATACTCTGGTCACTATGTTCTACGAAACATGATCAAATCATGTATTATACTCGTATATGATAAGTATTTATTATTTCAAATTTTAAATGGCCATATTTGATGGGCATCTTCCATATCGGTCAAACACAAACGGTCTTCTGTTAAAAATAAATACGAGTAAATTAGAGTCTTACCGAAGAGCGTCCCACGGCTATTTTGCGCACTTGTTCAATAAATACGAGTAGATTGATCTGTATATATTAATCTACTCGTATTTATTGAATCTGTATATATCATATAAATGCCTAGTAAGAATATCAACTATAGGCCACGACCTTTACCACTGCCACTTGCAGTCTCAGCACTATTAAACGACACTCATTTATTCCAGTGCTTCTCCAAGTGCGCCGTTTTGCTTGGGTGGCGGCGGTGACTGGCGCACTGGGCTTGCTCCGAGCGCTGCTCCATGTGGCGAGCCCCCTGGTCGTAGCTGATCACGTCACCCACGACGACTTCCCTGGCGCCTACGCCGTGTCCATGTTAGCCGCCGGACTGGTCAATGTGGCTTTCGCACCTTTGATTGGTGAGCTGATATAAGGCTGGACAAGTCGATATCAACCCTTTGTATCTCCCCACTGCTGCGGCACGGGTCTCTTCCTCCACCGCCGGAAGGTTAGGCCATACTCCACCACGGAGGCCAACTCCGGGTAGGTGGAGGATTGTAAGACAATGGTGGGCCTTACTGTCAGAATTTTTCGAGCCCCCCAAATGGCCTCTCTGACATGGCTTAACGACTGCCATTACAGTCATGACAGCCGGCACCAACGGCTTAACGTACCTTGCGAAGAGACGAAAGCGCTCGGATAAAATTCCACTAGTGGTTAAGTCACGGGACGGTCACACATCCAGTACCTGACCACGCCTGTTGTTGTTTAACTCAAGTGCAATCATGTTAATGTATACCACGTTGGCTTACAGGTTTGCTGAAGGATGTGTACCAAGATTATATGCCGGCGTTCTACGCGTTGACGATGTGTTGTGTGCCATGTTTATTATTCTGGTCCGTTGAATACACTCTCAACAACAAATAAACGGAAACAACAACAGACTTAAGTAAGCTCCTGTAAGTTCCTTTTCTATAAGCTACCAGTTGACCCCAAAGTAATGGTAATGTAACTACCACCTGTACATTTTTTCTGTTCTTAGTATACTTTATCAAATCAAATCGAAATGTTTTTATTCGTTTTACTCGAAGTTTTATTGTCTTTTTTCTTTGTAATTCTCGATGTAATTTTGTTTTTATGTGCGTGCTTCTCTGGCAACTTGACGACCTCTGTGGCGTAGCGCGTCTGCCTACCATGCAAGAGGTCCCGGGTTCGAATCCCGGCTGGGAACAACAAAAAAAAACCCAGGTCTTAGATGTTTACATGTTTGTGATGTCGTTGTTTCTGGTTCCCATGACACAGGGTATCCTAGTGTGGGGCCAGAAGCAAATTCAATGTATGTGCTTGTATGTAAATGTAATGTTAACGAGCGCTTCCGTGCTTTGCAAGGCAAGTTAAGCCGTTGGTGCCGGTCGTCACATATTGTCAGTCTTTAAGCCATCTCATGGGTGGCTTGATAACTTCTGACAGTAAGACCCGCCACTGTCTTAAAAGCCTACTTGTTACACATGCTATATAAAACCTGCGATTGGACGTTATTGTTAGAAATTCATAACTTGCCTTTTGGAGGGAGGGAGTATTTTATGTAGAATACGAAAGTCCAATGTTGACCACAGATATATTAGAGGCAGCGGGAGCAAACAATATTTCCGTCTTGAGCACAACATGATAAAATGTAGCTTGTCATAAACATTTATGTCAAAACAATAAAGTGTCCCGATTCACGTCGGCATTTCTAGGGCAAGCGAGCGAACCATTTATCTCGGGGCGCCCGAAGATGCTTGATAGCGTATTAAAATTAAGGGGCTCCGTACTAACGCTAGCCCTAGCCGATGAAAAAAAAAAACAAATTTTATGAAAAAAGTGTCCGTGCTATCTGAATTCTTTATTCCACTGAAAAACAAATTTGTACAAAGGCGAGCTTAATACTACGTAGTATTTTCTTCCAGCATACGTTGATGCGGAGAGTGGAAGGGGTATATAGGAGTGATTTATTACTTAAACTAGGTTTAAACGATTAAAAAAAAAATCTTATATGGTTATTTTAGCTAACTTAATTATACGTAATTAACTTAACCTAAATCATCAGGTTACTTACATAAAACAAATATAATTTAAATACACATAAGTACATAAAGCATAATGTGATACTCAAATACAGTTTAATCCAACCTTGTGACAACTGTTGGATTAAACTGTATTTGAGTATCACATATCACATTATGCTTATTATTGTGAGCAAACCCGCGGCTTGGTTGGCCCCGCATGTATTGAGTAGTCTTTCCTGTGGGTTGGGCCGACTAAGCTGCCAGAACGGTATAGGTGCAGGGCAAACCTACACCATCTAAAAAATATGTCACATATGTGACATATTTTTTAGATGGTGTAGGTCCAGTCGCACCTCGACTCATTTGATTGGTGACTTCATCCATCAGATGTGAGTCGAGGTGCGTCTGGACGCTTATAAATCATCTCATTATGTAGATGCAAAGCCCAATCTCTCAATCATGTTGAAATAGTGATTTTAGAGGCTATGACCGAGAATCTAGTCCTAGGACCGTGACAATAGCCTCAACCGTGGATCTTAAAAGTCATTATTAAAATGATTGTGAGATTTTACACGTACACTTTTTGCAAAACAATATACTCTAAGTTACTCTGTGGAGGCCCTTAAAGGACGATCAGAGGCATAGCCATTTTTGACGGATCCTCAATAACATATCGGGGATCTATACGTCTCGGAATCAGGTTCGTTCCGCTCGTAAAAGGACTATAAAAGTTTAGACATTTCAACCACGTCCCGGCCAGTCATCAATTCCACTGTATACGCAGGTGAAAATACGAGATCACCCGCGCGAAAATATATTGGCTACTTTATCATAGTTGCCTTGAATTTTATTTCTGTACCAGACTGCGAAAAATTTTTTCTCGCAGGCGATTTCTTGAGGGAATTGTAGATAATTTGTTTTTCCACAGTAACGGCAAAATTTCTCTCGAAAACCTCACCGACTGGTAAACTGAAGACAACGTCCGCAGATAACACGAGGAGAAAATTTTAACGAGATAAACTGCTTGTGAAGACCGGTACTCGGCTTCGAGGTCCAATAACCGCAGCATATTGGAATGCAGCGGGAAATCGGACTAAAAGCGGATGAAGTCAAATTTATTCATAGGGTTCCTGCAACTTAGTTCTTGGAGCCGGTCGACGGCAAAACGGGGACTCATCGTCGGATTGCGGACGTCACTCGAATAAGACATTGAATTTTGCCCCAGATTTCGCACAATCCGCCCGCTCTTTGGTAAATAGAGAGCTTAGTTAGACGGCATTGAGCAGCGTCCGGGGCGGTGTTTCTACTAGATTTCAGAACGATCTGAGCACTAAATTATATTCCTCAACGTACAGTGCTATCATAGAAAGATTGAATGCAGTGAACTGTATTCGGATGCCATGGACAAAAATTAACAACCTTGATATTTTAATTGTAAAGTCGCTATTAGCGTAATAGTGTGCGGTGCATGCTGTTAAGGTATATATGCTTTAGACATAATCAGTGTTGGATATACAGTCAACAGCAGCCTTTTCAATTTTGTTGCAAAGGCAATCGTAATGCAACTCAGTAGAGTGCAAGCATAGAAATACGAATGACCGCTACAAATTGGCTGTTAGGTTTGGCTTTGATTGAAAAGATAAAAACCTTAAAAAAATGCATAAAACATGTTGGTTGACTGCAAAAGCAATGAAGAATAATGTTTTTCTTGTGTATGGATGTGTGATATTGTTTCTCAACAATCACGCAACGGCTGGACGAATGGTTGGACCGGTTATTGACCTGTCAAATGGTTCATAAATTGTTACAGAAAAGTGACACAAAAACTTTACATACATTATTTCGAGTCCAGACTCGTGGTCACATCACACATGTTTGACTCACATACAATTATTTTATTTAGAGCATAGAAAGAGGCATTACATAATCCAAACATTCACAGAAAGCTTAGTCATAAAAAGTGGCTTGTAATTTATTGTATACGGCAATAGCTTAGATGTGTAAGCCTTTTTATGTATTTTGTTTTCTGGTGTGTACAATAAAGAGTTGTAATCTAATCTAATCATAGTAAAAAACAAAAAACTAATCTAAATTAATAAAAAATACCACTCGGGACACACCCGAAAGTTCCCGTGATGATAGCAGCAATACCCCATTGCAAAGCCAGGGAAATCCTTTGCATCAGGTATGCCCCGGAACGAACGTCATACCCACGACTCCTCAGACGCCGAGCCGCTGATTTTTCTCACAAAAACTTTTTTCTCATCCCCCATTGTTACACATTGCTACATAGCGAGTGGGACGAACAAATAATGAAGCATGAGCTGGCTATATTACTGTGGTTGGATTAAGGAAATAGACATTTAAAACAAAAAAGTTAGGAACATAACATACTCACTTTTCTATTCAAACTTATCACATTGAGAATAAGATAGTATTCACATAATGAATGATTCTCAGGAGATACAAAAAATATAACCTGAGTATGTAATTTACTTTAAAAATTTACAACCACGTCCTACCAATACAGCAAACCAAGTTGGCGCCCTTTCTTTCTTCATGAAGGTTTCATGATGTCATGTTTAATCTTGACGGCGATTTCAGTACTAGCATTGAATTTAAAAATTCAGTGGTACTAGCAAATTAGTTAAATTGAATACAGTCGAGTTATTATGAATACAATGTTATTATTTATAATACGTAGGTTTTTTTTTTTTTTTTGTGAAGTTACTTTTTCTTATACTATTTTTATTTGAATGCACTAACCCGTGCTAAGAAACAAATTTAAAAACCTATTTAGAGGCTAAAAATTTCACCCATGCCGGGATTCGAACCCGCAACCTCTGGCTATCCGTGCCAGCGCTCTACCAATTGAGCCAATGGGCGACTCACGGCATCAGTGAAATTTCGAACCTCTTTACACTATTCTCTGTATTACGTACAGGCAGCGACATCTGACTTAAGCAAATTGCATTACTTACAGCCCCGACTACCTACTTTGCAGTTAGGTTTACTTTTTCTTTTGTAGCTACTGTAATTATTGTTTTTTAAGGAATACTTTTACTTTCGTAACTATGTGTAAATAAATGGTACTAGCAAATTTGTTAAATTGAATACAGTCGAGTTATTATGAATACAATGTTATTATTTATAATACGTAGGTTTTTTTTTTTGTGAAGTTACTTTTTCTTTTGTAGCTACTGTAATTATTGTTTTTTAAGGAATACTTTTACTTTCGTAACTATTTGTAAATAAAATATTTATTTTTGTTTAAATACGCTTTCATTTACCCGCACAAAAAAGGAAAAGTAAACTTAGGTATTCATAAACCCAGGATGTATGTATGTATGTATGTATGTATGTATGTATGTATGTATGTATGTATGTATGTATGTATGTATGTATGTATGTATGTATGTATGTATGTATGTATGTATGTATGTATGTATGTATGTATGTATGTATGTATGTATGTATGTATGTATGTATGTATGTATGTATGTATGTATGTATGTATGTATGTATGTATGTATGTATGTATGTATGTATGTATGTATGTATGTATGTATTTATTAATATAAAAGAACACATTACATGTTATAAATAAGGCCCCACAAAACCAATTACTTGGTTTGACTGTGGTAGCAGTCTCGTTTACAATAGTTTTACCAGATATTTTTACTTTTACCAAATATATTTTTTTTTACGTAACCTTTTTTTTACATAATATTTATTTGCATACTAGCATTTTCATTTAATAAGGATGACTTAGCAAAATTCTTAAAACTATTATTATTTAAAATAGACACAGACTATAGTATAATCAGCGTTTTATAAGTTCGTCGTGGGCGAGGTTCAGCACAAATTTGCAAAGCACTTCACAGAAGGCGCTTATAAGCATGCAACAACAACAGGGACACGTCTGTCAAATTTTGCTTCGTTATCAACCCTTGTGTGTCCCCACTGCTGGGGCACGGGTCTCTTCCTGCATCGCAGAAGGCTAGGCCATACTCCACCACGGGGGCCAAGTCCGGGTTGGTGGAGGATTGTAAGTTATCAAGCCGCCCATAAGGCCTCTGACATGGCTTAACGACTGCCATTACATGACAGCCGGCACCAACGGCTTAACGTGCCTTGCGAAGCACGGAAGCGCTTGGAAAAATGCCACTAGCGGTAGTCACGGGAGTCACGCTTATAAGCGCCATCTATGAATCCCTTTGTGAATTTGTGCTCAAAAGGGCTCATTCAACTTTTAAGAGAGGCGACAAGTTTTTAAATCTCATAAGAACATGAACATACTGATTTTGATATATCTATATCTCATACTCATTTGCTAATGATACTAGGTATTTATTATTGTTACTTTATTGCACACGAAACACTAAGCAGCGTATTACATAAGAAATAACATATACAGAGGCGAGCTTATCTCTGTATGATCGGTATTTATTGCTGTTGGTCATCGAAGCTACCAAATTTCAGTTTAATCGGTCCAGTAAAGTGGTACACATCTGCAATTGCACAGGTTGTAAACATACGTAAAAAAAAAATTAAATAAAAGCTTGTGACAGATCCCTCTGTAGCTTCCAAAGTCTGGTAAAAACGGACTCATAGTCGCAGGCAGGTATTGCACTCAGTCTAGGCAGGCTGCTAACCCGGGCAAGCTGTATCGACCGCAGTAACTCTGATGCCTGCTTTAAGCCTACTTTCCAACTGGGCCTCGGATACATACAGTAAACTTTTTCCAACACCGTGGCTAGAGGCGCGGGTTCGAATCTTACGGCCCGGATTTTTCTTTCTATACGATGTTTATTTACAAGCCCAACTTCGGGAATCACTTGAATTCTTGTCGGAAGTGGTCTACCAGGTTTCGCTCATTATTCTAAAAGCTTAATCATGGTGAGCATAGACGAAGCTCGAGTCGTCGGTTTGTCATCTCATCGTAGCGCACTTGTCAGAGACGATCTACTGACCACGAATAGGCTCTAATAACGAAAACTGGTCGTACTCATCCGACAAAATTGAAGTGAGTGATTCCGAACTTCAAGTAAAATCGTGTTTTGCTTACGAAAATTTTAGTTTCAAAATTATCAGCTATCTTATTGCAATAATAAGTTGTGAATCCCGGTTTCTCGTACAATAACAAAGATTAGCATCTTGTTGGCAAAAAATTGTATTAAACAGCTGTTGACAGTAGATTGTCAATGTACAAGAAACTGAGGGTGAGTTAAGTGACAGGTTGATTTCTAAATTGCTGACGTAGACTGTAACCGTTTGTGACTACCCCCATCTTCTCCACGTCACCTGTTTGTTGGCTAGAATAAAATACTATTTAGTATTAAGCCCGCCAATTGTACAATCTTTACAGGTACAATAAAGAATTTAATAATAATAATAATAACGGGTCAATCACAGAGGAAAAAAGGAAATTAAATGAAGTTAATGACAACTGAAATAACGTCAGAAATAACGACTTGTTAAGCCTTTTATTTGCAAAAATATAAGTGTTAAACTTGTCGAAACTTCAAAGCGCTTATTTGAAAGCAGATTTTTGACGTATTTGACGTACTTAATTTTTTTTATTATCTGACGAGGTTTATTGTTTTGTTTTATTGTTTATTGACCAATGATTTAGAAAGATTTACAAATAAGAATGTTACACGAAATGACTTAAGTATATAGATTAGCATTTGTTGCCGAGCTAGGCATGAAGCCTGTATTACGGCATCCAGCGCCAAATCCCCACCGAATAAGGCAAGTTAAAATATTTAAATGAATACTTTAAAAGTGCAAAAGCACTATTTATCTAATTAATCTCCGACCTTACATTTGTATTGTTATTTTCAAGGTTAGGGCTGAGGAAGTTAATAAGTACTGACTGATATCAACCCTTTGTACGTACCTATTGCTGGGGTACGGGTCTCTTCTTGCATCGCAGGAAAGTTAGGCCATCAAACTCGGCCAAGTCCGGGTTGGTGGGGGAGGGAGACAGTGACGGGCCTTGGTGTCAGAAATCATCAAGACTCCCATTACATGACAGCCGGCACCAACAGCTTAATGTTCCTTGCAAAGCACAGGAGCGCTCGGCAAAAATACCACTAGCGGTAGTCACGGAATGATCACCCATCCAGCACCTGACCACGCCTGTCTTAAGCCTGGTGATTGATTCCATTCACTCGGTTCCACCAGGCCACGACCGCCACGTTAGGAAATAAATGCACTCAAGTGTAAAGCACGTTGGCTAAATTAGCGTCCCTAAAGAAATCTGTAAAGCTAAGAATTTGTTTTATTACATGGCGGGTTTTTAAATGATCCAACAAAATGCTTTGTTTAATGATTGGTTGATGAAAAAAGAGCACTTTCTCAACCGAATTTATTTTCAGGATATTAGTATTTCCTCACCCACCGCTGCCCACTGCAAATGCCATCCTCACAGCGCACTGCCATCCGCATCCACGGACTCTCCACTCGGCTTAACTATAATTATCGTCCCACCATCGGGCTGCTGCTCTGCGCACCATATTAATATTTAATTGAATCGAATAGTCTGTCTTTCTTTCTAGTCTAGAGGAAAATTTATCTAGTAGGCTGCGGTTGGCCGAGTACCTTCCTTAAATTAAGTTTTAAGTAGAGACAGATAGATAAGTAGCGATCCCTGAACCATTGAGAGAGTTCAGTTTGTGTGTTTAGGGCGAACTGGGGCCTTCTCTCTTTTTAAAAGCATAACAATACCATCCCTTGACCCCGATCGCAAATCCAACCTGTGATATCAGAAATACAAGGTGAAGAGTCCCCTAACACTTTTCCTATCCTTCAGGGTGAAAATTAGATTTTTTAAAGAAGGTAAGTAGGTTCTTAATCATTATCCTCATAGCTTATGTACTTATCTAAAATAGGGCAGGGCAATAGGGCAGCAAACATTTTATATTATTTTAAAAAGCGAAGGAAATTTCTGTAAAAAGTTTTCTCTCTGTGATTTAGATGTGTGTTAGTAACGCCATCTGAGAGTGAAATGTAGAATTAAATAAATATTATTCACTCCATCTAGTGTCGACAAACGGTACTACAATGAACGTGAATAAACCACTAAAGAATTTAAATGATGTGATTCAAGTTTGTTCGTATAGATGGCGTACTTGAGATAAAAAAACGTAATACTTTATAATATTATTATTAACTGCCTTCAAAAAAGAAGTGTGTCCCATACATGTTAATTGTCAGTTTGCTGTTTAAATGTCCGTTACAGTATCGGGTATTAACTTTCCAAGGACCATCTCAAAACGTACCTATTCTTTATTATAGCACTAGTGCAGGTTTAGTTATCATGCTAATACCTTATTTGGTCCACGTATAGTCTACAGCAGATTGGGCACATTTTTATTAAAAAATCGCTTTTAATATAACTTAATTGTGATTTAGACAAGAGTATCCAAGAATTTTAGGGAAAATGACTCTAATTAACGATTTTTAACGACGAACGAGTACTATATGTTTATAGCAAAAATAAAAAGAACGAATTACGACCTTGTTACAGAGTGCACTGTATAATTAAGAAAACTAATGGAAAGCTACTAAAACGAAGTATAATACGAAAATATAAGAACAAATGGGCAATGAGATGGGGACAATAAAAATATTACAGAATGAGTGACATGAGAAAGAAAAGTCAATAACACGAAAACTATACAAATTATAAAATGAATCCAAGGAATCTTCAACAGTCCTATAGATGTATGTTTACTCAACAACATGCGGAGGCTCTTATCATCTATAAACATGTACTCTGCTCGCTATCGTTTGAGACATAAGTGCTATTATCGGACAATACAATGCTTGGTACATTGTCATTGCAATAGAAAAGTCTACGACGTTAGGAGTTTACCCTGTCGCTGATTTTGACAAGCGTATCTCCGTTGAAATATCACATTTATGCTCTACAGGCTTTAGAGGTGATGTCGCGCGAAAAAAGGTAATCACCATGCAAGCATGCTGCCCGTGGTTATACGATTTTAATAATAATGTAGAGAAACTCTTATTAATTCCTGTTGTGGTTTTTATTTACAGGTTTTCTTACGTCTATTATTATATTACCATCCCCGCTGCATTACGTTTTTATTTTCTTACCATCTCGCTTTTTTAAAATCGATATCAACCCCTTTTGTGTGTCACCAATGGGGGACGGGTTTCTGCATCGCAGGAGGGTTAGGCCATACTCCACCACAGCACAATTTTGCTTTATTTAAAATAAATAAAGCAAAATGGTGCTACGCCATATGAAAGCAAAGAAATTTTTCGCGGCAACGCGCAGCAAAAGCTGTAAGGCCGTTTCGGGGCGCTAACTAGCGCCAGCAATGAAAATGATTCATAATTTGTTTTATAAAAAGTTTTTATCTAAATGTGAACATGAGAAATCTTCACAACTGTGATACCTACTGTTAGAACTTACAGTCTAGAACCTACGATCAATAGATTAGAGTTTTAATCGATTTTCGCTAAAAACGGCCGTTTTTGACGGAAAGTCTAAAGTTCGGAAGAGAAAGATTAACGTATTATAACACAAGTAATGATTTTTTTCCATTGGCGGCGCTAGTTAGCACCCCCAAGCACCTTAAGGCCAACTAGGTCCAAGCTTAGGGCAGCCCGATATTCGAGGCAGCCAATCTCGAAAAACAATAACTCGTGAGGGGGATTTAAATGTTATAACAAAGAAAAGAGCATTGGTACTGGAGTGGTAGATCGCCGGCCTCTCATTTGCATGGCCGTAGGTTGGAATCCTAGCATGTACCAATGAGTTGTGTATTTATTTATGCACAGTTTGTATTCATGCACATTTGTGAAGTAATAGTAGCAATACCACTCACTAACTGTGCAGAAAAACATCGTGAGAAAACTGAGTGTTTGCTTTGCTTGAAATTGCCAATCCGCGGCGGGCTCGAGTGGTAATTAAGCCCATTTTCGCTCCGGTGGTACGTATATAGGCAACATAAAAAAAATAACGAAAAACTTTACTGTGGTCGGGTTAACAGGATAGCATACAGAAAATTCATGGAACAACATATGTAGGCTCAGAAAATAAAGACAGCGCGTGGCTAATACTACGTGGCCCAAGCCGGTCCAGGGCCTATTTACGCGCAAAAAATCTTGAGCTAATCGTCTAACTGCCAAAATGCATACTAATTTGACAGTTAGACGCTTCGAATCGCTCGGGATTTGGTGCGCCTAATATAGAGACTAATTACGCGTAAACAAATCTTGAGCTATTCCAATCGTTTAACTGTCATGCCAAAATGCATACTGATTCGACAGTTAGACGCTTCAAATCACTCGGGATTTGTTGCGCCCAATATACGGGTGGCTAGTCTGCCTCTGTCAAGAACGTGGCTAAACATCCTTGGCCTCTGTCTGCAGCTAGCCTCGTCCAAGCCAGTTGCTATCTTCGGCACGTCATATTCAATCACGGCGCGAGAGGCAGAAGGCAATCTGCCAAATATCCGGCCTCGTTCGGTCATTTCCTATCGCCCCTGGCTAGAGGTACGGCGACTACCGAGCTGTCACACAGTAGGGTTGACAATAACAATGATTTGCTCTGGTTTTTTGAAATCAGCCAGTTACTGAATCAATAATTTCGCTTATGGAATACGTAGCTGTAGTGCTGTCTCTTCGAATTTCCCAGAAAAGAGCGTGAAATATTAGTTTTCGAATTTACTTAGCGAAATTGTCAATTCAGAAACCAGCCTATAGACGAATATTACTTATGTAACAATTGGGTCTCCGATGCCTTAGACAGTACATGCCTTGCATAGTCGGTAGCAATGTTATTGCTGAAACCACAAAATATGTTTATTATATTGTTTATAATGTAATTTATAAGAATGAAAATAAATAAAATACCTGTTTGGGCCCATACGTCTGATACGGCCAGCCCAGCTCCACCCATTTCATTAATTGTAGTGCTCGTATGAAGAGGGAAGGATAAGCTTAACAAAAAGGTTCGATGCAGGGAGCCGTGTCCACACATATAGATTTTGGTCTGTGATCTTGAACTTGGAATTTGTCTTAACACGACGAACATTATCATCATCATTATCATCACGGCTGATGAGCCTTTCCTTCATAAAACGCAATCACTCACGGTCCCTTGCCATAAGCATCTACGGGTCTATTACCGAGGCAACTATGCCGTCCGATCATCGGGCATGAACATGGTGCAGCCTTGTAGACTTTTAGTCCGGATTTACTTACGGGTGTTGTTATATCGAAAAATCGATGGCTCGGCGGTAGCAGAACACGCGTTAACCCAGGACACAAGTCACTTCATCCGCTTCGATAAGGCACAAGTATTGTCCAAAGACAAGTTTTATGTGCCACGAAAAATGCGCGAGGCTATTGAAATAAGTCGCCACCCGAATTTCAATAGAGACAGTGGATGGGCTCTTCCGCCGGCCTGGAAACCGGTTCTACGAAAGTGCAGTGATAGTGAATATCGAAATCGACACTGCAAGAACGAAGATGTCGTGAGCTGTGTCTGTGCCATCATGCCTAGTGGCATTGACGACGGGAAAGCAGTAGGCGCTGCGGCGCAAGCCAGCGGGAATCCCCCGCAGCCAGTGTCGGCACCCGCCCCACCTATCTCGGCGCGGGCGCGCCGCGCGCTTGCCCGTAGTGTGAGACAAACAACCGACGACGCGAGTTCCGTCTCTGCTCACCATGATTAAGCTCTGCGAATCGGAGCGAAACCTGGTCGGACTTTTCCGATATAACAACACCCGTAAGTAAATCCGGACTAAAAGTCTACAATGTGTTGTGCTTACGAAAGTTTTAGTTCAAAAATGGTGCAGCCTTTTTAATTTAATACCTATTTTCACCAATTCTTAAAACCAAGGAACAAGCACCAAAAATAAGTAATAGGCTTACGAACGACAGTCTCAAAGGATCATAGATTTAACGGTATTAGGGGAAAGTGTAGATTACAAGGATTTAAAACACTGATTTAGTTTCATAAGAAAAACAGATTACCAATATTTTCAATAAAATAAGATTATAATACTGCTTTCAGCCATTTTGACTGAAACAGCAATTACACCGCGTGACACCACGCTTGGGTAACATTGGTAACTTTCACTCGTGCTTCGTTTGACGTTTGATGTTTCTTTACCTGGGCGGGCGTGACGTCAGATTCGACGATTATAACAACAATATATAATAAAACTGCCCCACATTATGGAAAAGGATTAAACAATTTTTCTTCATGCCTATTAGACTCCTTTCTTCCATTCTCTCTTCCTTTTCCATATTTTCTAACCAGCTCATAAATAAAGCCCACTGTTGGACATAGGACTTTTTAAACCCAACCCATCCTATCCTTTTTCAGTCTCGTCCAATGTCATCCAATGTAACCACCCTAGCAAATTTCAGATATAAAAAAATTAAATATGTCCAGCACCAACCCCGGTCCACAATCGGAGCGGCCGCGATCTAAATCAAAATCTGAGCGGGATATAATGAAAGTACGATATTTAATCGAATGTCAGTGGATGTCTGGTGTTATTTCCACTCCAGAGTCAGGGGCGACCATCGGCCGTGACCGCGTCACTGAACAATCAAAAGAAGATTAACTGAGAATAAATCTTTTTTGAAACTTTCCTACTTCTTTACTTTGTATATGCCTACTCTCTACTCTTTACTAACTCCCGATTTCAGAAGCGGATTAAGCGGTTTTATAGCGGAAAAATGCTATTATAATTTAATGCGATTTCTAATCGATTGATCAATTACCTATTACTTCAGCACCTTTTACTATATACTATTTTTATTTTTAATGCACTAACCCGTGCTAAGGACAAATTTAAAAACCTCTTAAATTGAGCTCAATTGGAAGAGCGCTGGCACGGATAGCCAGAGGTTGCGGGTTCGAATCCCGGCATGGGTGATTTTTTTTTCCTCTAAATAGGTTTTTAAACCTTTTACTACAATTATTACCTTTTACTATAGTTGCAGGATTTTTAACGGACCCACCTTTAGTACTTATTTTGTAAAATCTACCATTATATTATAAATCGTTCGCAAATAAATTAATACGAATAGCCAAGTGAAACGGCAATCTTGGGTGGTTGCCGATGTCTGTGTTTCTTGGGTGTCGTCGTCGTCAGGCTACACTAGTCCACGGCTGGACATAGCCCACACCTAATGAGTGCCATAGCGCCCTATCTTCAGCTTGCCGCATCCAGTATCTGCCTGCATTTTTTCGCAGATCGTCATCGAACCTAGTCGGAGGGCGTCCTACACTACGTTTGCCGAGTCGTGGTCTCCACTCGAGGACACTTTACTAAAAAGGTTGTTGGTTTTTCGCGAGATATGGCCAGCCCTCTGCCACTTCAGCTTGCTAATTCTCTGAGCTAATTCTCTTGCTAATTCTCCATAGCTCTCTCCATAGCATAGTTTTTGGGTGTATTAAATATTAGATATTAGGGTGCAGAGATGACATATACGTACGATGACTCGTACCTACGTTGAATTTTGTCGACGGCCTCGGTGGCGCAGCGGTTTGGCACGCTGACTGTAAAACCGAAGGTCTCGGGTTCGATCCCCGGCCGGGTCAGACTAGGAAACGAACTTTTCTAGTTTGTCTCGGGTCTTGGATGTTATTTATGTATTTATTGTATTAAATATATCGTCGAGTTAGCACCTATAATACAAGTCATTTAGTTGTACTTAGTATAGGGCTAACGAGATCTGTGTAAAATGTCCATGAATTTAATTTTATAAACCTATTTAGAGGCAAAAATTCCACCCATGCCGGGATTCGGACCCGCAACCTCTGGCTATCCGTGCCAGCGCTCTTCCAATTGAGCTAATGGGCGACTCACCGGCATCAGTGAAATTTCGAACCTCATTACACTATTCTCTGTATTACGTACAGGCAGCGACATCTGGCTTAAGTAAATTGCATCACTTACAGCCCCGACTACCTACTTTGCAGTTATGTTTTTACATCGGAATGATATCACTGTACCCACATGATTATACTATTTATAATAGTATATTTATTTTATTTTATTTAAACCAACAATATTTTTTGGTGAGGCTCATACATATCAATATATAACTCTCTTGAAATACTCGTACTCTCGGATTAACGTGAGGAATTAAGGTCAAGAATTACATTTCACCTAATAAATAATCGCGATGGACCCGTTTAAAAAATAAGAAAGAAATAAGAGATTAGTCGATTTTCTGTAGTGTAGGTATATACGTACACTATCTCGCAAGTCTACTCGCTCAGTGGAATAGAGATGCCGGCTGCGCGAAAGATAGATTTGATTTATGACTTCAACATATGGTTCTTTAAAAGGGATTAATAGACAACCAATTCAGGAAGTGCCATTGAATTTTTTTGCTGTAAGAAGAGCTCGTGGCCTAGTGGAACCGACTGATAGGAATCAATAACTAAGGTTAAGCAACAACAAGCGCGGTCAAGTGCTGGATGGGTGTCAATCTCGTGACTATCGCTAGTGGCATTTTTTTCGAGCGCTTCCGTGCTTCGCAAGGCACGTTAAGCCGTTGGTGCCGGGTGTAATGTAATGA
The DNA here is from genome assembly GCA_934045075.1 of Yponomeuta sedellus. Classification (NCBI taxonomy): domain Eukaryota; kingdom Metazoa; phylum Arthropoda; class Insecta; order Lepidoptera; family Yponomeutidae; genus Yponomeuta; species Yponomeuta sedellus. Next base: position 6,919,213 of record OW203723.1, on the reverse strand, counting down.
CAGTCGTTAAGCTATGTCAGAGGCCTTATGGGCGGCTTGATAACTTCTGACAGTTAGGCCCGCCACTGTCTTACAATCCTCCACCAACCCGGACTTGGCCCCCGTAGTGGCGTATGGACAAACCTTCCTACGATGCAGAAAGAGACCAGTGCCTTAGCAGTGGGGACGTACAAAGGGTTGATACCAAGTATGGCTACTAAATTTGTACACTATGCTTCTTCAGTTTCTAATTTTCGATAGTCTCTAACGCACCGGTTGTCAGATTCGAAATTGCCAATAGTAGTTTGATAGGGTTCGTCCACTCGGCTTACAGAAACGGATCACATTTGCAACGGATAACATCAAACCAAGCAAAATATTCCACTCGGATCATGTGATCCAAATGGACCACATTTTTGATTTGATTTTTTCCATTCGTATCATATCATTAATCTCAGTAGGCAAGTAATCTATATTGGTACTTAAATGCCTAATCTATCTTCTATGATATAAAAATGAATCGCTGAATGTGTTGGTAAGCGCAGATCTCGACAGCAGCTGAACCGATTTCGCTAAATTTTTTTTTAGAAAATTCCTTAAAGGACGAGGATGGTTCTTACGGAGAGAAAAATAAAAAAATTAAACAATCGACTGTTAGACGGTACGAAATTCACTGAATCAGCTAGTTAGATCTAAAAGCACTTTGTGTAGAGTATTGAAATTATGGCAATACTCTACATAGTGTGATTTTATATATTTAATGAAACAATATTTATTCTAAGAAAATGTATTGTATTTTATTTATTAAAAAATATCGACTACCTTCCTACTAAGATTAGTAGTAGGTATGATCCGAATGGAATAAATCTAATCAAAAATGTAGTGCATTCGGTTCACATGACCCGAGTGGAATATTTTGCTTGGCTTGATGTGGTCCGTTTCTGTGACCAGAGTGGACGAACTCGTTTGATACGTTTCCGACAGCTGAAGAAGAAATATTTATTAAATATTATTCGTAAAGTATTGCAGTGTCTGGAGAATTACTAAGTTTGATTGCCACAGAGTTTGATTCCCACGGGGACCCACTTTGATTTGTAGAAATAGCCGTAGTCTGGATGTTATTCCATGTTTCTGATGTCCTTGTTTGGTTAACATTATACATGAAAAGGTACCCTAGTTTGGCACGAGGACATGGGTGTTATTATTATTAATTTTACCAGTCTCCTCCCACTATAACCTTCATTACCAATAAAATAATGAAACTGTAAAGTAATGAAAATTAAGTAAGCAGAAAAAAATTATGATACTTGCTTTAATACTCTACCTAAAATCATATTATGGAACATCAAGCAGAGGAAACTTTCGAGCTCATATTTTTTTGAAATGCATCACTATGTAAGGTTTTAGTATACATAAACTCATGTCCGCAGCCCGGAGTGGTAGGCAGAGACCTGCCTGGGTAGTACGGCGACGCTAGTCGCGCGTGTTGATTGTCAAAAGTCGCGACTTTCCAGTACACTAATTTTAAAAACCAATTTGGAGGCAAAACATTCCACCCATGCCGGGACTCGAACCCGCGACCTCTGGCTAACCGTGCCAGCGCTCTCCCAACTGAGCTAATGTGCGCCCGGAATCAGTGAAATTTCGAACCTCTGTACAACACCCTCTGTATTACGTACAGGCAGCAACATCTGGCTGAAGTAATTTGCATCACTTACAGCCCCGAGTACCTTACTTTACAGTTAAGGTTTACATCGGAATGATATCGCTGTACCCACATGATTAAATTAAACCAGTCTTATTTCCACTGCAGGCTACATGACGTCTCTCGAATAGCAGTAGTTATAACGGCGATATTCCTTAAAAAGAAAGAAGGGAGTCTCTAATAGAGCCCCTGAATAAATTGTAGGTGTAACGAAATAGGGTACTTGACAGGTTTTTGAAAATCAACCCAGATTTTTCTTTGATGTTGATTTAATAAATAAAATAAAAAAATTAAATGTTTAATGAGTGCTAAGAAAGTGATAATTTTTAATGCTTCTGTTTATTTTATTCCAAAAAAAGCAAATAAATATTGATTTTTAACATAACCCGCCAAAACGGTTTTGAGCAATATGGCGTCGCACAGGAATTAATGATGTCCCTGGTCTGTAAGCAACAAACATTATATCAACTCTTGGGTTCACGGATCGTTATATTTACTGAGCTTAGACGTCATTATTGATTTCTGGCCACTGTCGATAAAATTCTTACAGGTACAGAATTATAAAGTTTTATCCTGTTTTTTTTGCAGCAATTATCCATTGTTTGTTAGTTGACAGCCTTTAATCGGTTTTAAAGCACTTAATTGACTCACTTTTATATAATTCATACTTCTATACACTGTCAAATAGCCTAATGCAGGAGGAGGTTGTAAATTCATAAATTGCCTTCTTAACTCGTCTTTCAGAAAATAGTGCTGAGAACTCTGTGAAAAATGGAAAATCCATGAATAATTTTCCTCTCTGAAACTTCATGAATGAGGGCAATTTTATATAGATATCTTTTGTAATACTTTATATATTATGTAGAATCTTGTTATAGATGGTGGGCAGGCCGTTGGCTATCCTACGACATACGACACTAAAATAAGATTAAGTAGGGATACCATAGGGATACTTATGTGTTAAAAAATATTTGCAAAAAATAAACTTGAACAAAAGTTTGTGTGATATTAAATATGTGGTTTGAAAAGCATTACATCATCTCATTGAAAAAAAATGTTGATTGGTGCTCCATCCAAATCTTGAAGGATCTGTTTTTCAACCGAAATTTATGTCTAAAATTTTTATGTGACTAAATTCAACTAGCAAAAATAATCGTATATTTGAATTCTAGGGGTGGTAACCAAGAAATTTGGTTAATAAGTTGATAAGGACTTTGAAATTGAATATTTGCCGAGGTTATCGTACATCATTCACTCTTTGAAGAACGGTCGAGGCTTACTATGGTTAACACTATCTTTATAATATTTAAAAATTTCATATATTTAAGACGACCCAAAATTTTTTTTTTAAATATTTTTGGACATATTACACAGATCTCGTTAGTCCTATACTAAGAACAACTAAATGACTTGTGTTATAGGTGCTAACTTGACGATAGATTTAATACAATAAATACAATGATAACATCCAAGACCCGAGACAAACTAGAAAAGTTTGTTTTCTAGGTTCGATCCGGCCGGGGATCGAACCTATGATCCTACGAGAATTCGATTTACAGTCAGCGTGCCAAACCGTCTCAGCCTGTTACATTTACTCTGAAATTAATTTTAAGAGTAAATGTAATCATTTCTATAACAATAGTTGTTAATTGGAGCTGTGTGTCCAGATCTAGAGATGTGTAAATATTTAAAATACTGGTCTCGTGAAAACATTTCTAACTTCAATTCGAGACTTTTCACTACTTGAAAGACTCGCTTAAAATTAAGATATTTTTCAATCAAAGAAGTTAAATTCTGAATGTTTCAAGCATCCAGTAGGTAATAGACGTACAGTTAAGTAAAAACAAACATGAAACTTGCCACATTCGAATAATAATTGAAATTGGATAATATTTAATATATACGTGGCTACATAATAAAGTTATTTCACATGTTTGTATCCTGTGGCCAACAATCATTACTTTAGTAGGACTACGGAACCCTAAAAAATTGCCTGTTTTCTGGTACAAATTGGAGGAAAACTTTAGTTTACGTTTTCCTTTGAAGTATGGGTTAATTTGAGCCCACGGGAATTTTCTATGTGCCGATAAGGCTTCTTCAGTCCAAGTTTGAGGTAAAAAAAGAGGCACAATTTGTATGAAGGGGCTTTTTTTCTCTTTTCGTAAGCATTTTTATGGTTTGGAATTTATTATTTTCACATAGAATCGCCGAAATAGAAATTGTGGACTATATAAACAAACACAATTGAAAATGTGATAGTTTATCCTTATTTACGTAAGTACTTTATGTTCTTTTGACTAATTCCACCGAAGATTATTTCAATGTTTACTGCATATCTTAATGTAACTATTGATTTAGAACCGAATGCAATAAGGAGCTTTGTTTACAAAATTCCAATTTAAAAAAAAAAACAGTTTACTTAAAGGACTTAAAACCTGGGCCGAGCATGCGGTGGTAGCCCAGTAGGTAGAACAATGGACTCGCAAGCGAGAGACCCAGGTTTGATCCCCAGTGCGGGCAAGTAACAATAACCTTGTTCAATTTAAAGTTACATCTATTTGCAAGTCTAGTCGCGATAACACACGCTAACTGTTAAGAAAAACATCGTGAGGAAACCCGCGGCTTGGTGGGCTCCGCACGTATTGACTAGTCTTTTCTGTCGGCTAAGCCGACTAAGCTGTCAGGATGGTATAGGTACTGAGCAAGGCTACACCATCTCAATCAATGTCCCAGACTCTGCGTGCGAGTAGTCCCTTATAGTGTGAGTGAAAATGCCACTGGACACTGTATAAATCATCTGATTACGTAGATGCATGCATTAGGGTCTACGGGCGCCGCTCAGCCTCCCACAAGCCTTGTCGTTGGGGCGTGGTCTAATCACCCTAGCTGACCAGGCTTCTCTTTGGTTTTCGAATACGAGTATAAACGACTGTAAAAATATGCCTCGACGCGAATTCACAATCTTACTTCACAATCATAAATATAAAGAGGTTTCATTGACTCGGTGAAATCATAAAGATTTCTTTTCCATTCGCGTAGTAATTTCCATTTTTGTTGACAGACGATGGGCCTTGGTCCTTATTCTTTTGTCCCATCGGCTTTTGTCCTTGCCGGATGTAAGCGACACTTTTTAGGCTATTTTCAATTACGTTCCCATTGTGAAATGATTCTATTGTTGCTTTTAAAGTATATTAATTAGAATATGTTTAATAACATATTTTAAACTTTCGCGACTTGAACACATTAGAATACCCCGTCCACACTCTCGTGCGAGAACACGCGAGAACGATATACATTGCGTTTATATGGTAAATAGTTAGTATTATGATTATCCTAGGAGCTATGCGCCAATGTACACCTTTCTAGCGTGTTCTCGCACGAGAGTGTGGACGGGGTATTAAAATATTTTTGTGTCGCAACCCTAATAGTAGTGATGGCTGTTTGAGGGTAGCCTGAAACCTTATCAGCCGAAGATGCGAACGTTTAGGAGGTAAATCCAAGCTGTCTCATAAACATGGTTATTTTCCACTCGTGAGGTATTATGATGCAAGCATGCCCCGCAGAACAGAACTAAACTGGATGCCTCTCGGCCCAGCTATGCCCCGCTCTCGTACGCAGCTGATTCGGTCTGTCAATAAATAATCTTATCCGAAATGGAGATTGTCAGATGACGAAGAGACATCGCATGTCGGAAACCGGATCTAGGGCGTAAACTACCGTAGAAATAGTTCTGCGACTACTTCGGACCGTATTTTCACGTACTCTGATAGGATTCGGATGGGACGTAGTACGAAATCGCTCTAAAGTTACTTCATTATAATTGAAAAAAAGAAAGAAGAAAGAAAGACATTTATTGGAACCAATTAACACATCACAGGAAAGAAAAGGCATACCAATCATAAGTCGAACAAGAACAATTCACATAAATACAAGATAGGACAGGGCAAGCTCAGAGCGTACATCCTGTGTTGTGTCAATGTTGCCACAAAGGGCATCTGACTCAGCGTGCCAATTACTGGCAAGCGTAGCCGTCTAGTCAAGATTGAATCATTTTAAAGGAAATCGTTTCGATTTGTTTAGGTGTCAGTCGAGTCCAGCTAGGCGGCTAGGCTAGGGTTCCGATAAAAAGAGAAAATCTATAATATAAAAATGAATCGCTGAATGTATTGGTAAGCGCAAATCTCGAGAGCAGCTGAACTGATTTCACCAATTCTTTTTTTGGAATATTCCTTGAAGTACGGGGATGGTTCTTACGGAAAGAAAGATAAAAAAAAATTAAAGAATCGACTGTTAAGCGATACGAAGTTCGCTGGGTCAGCTAGTAATAAATAAAATAGCTTATAAATAATAGCAGTATTGCCTTAATTCAGCGTTCTAATAAATAGATCATTACAGTAAGGAATTCTCGTTATTTATTATTAAAACAAACGTTCTAGGCGATCAAGAATAAGCTGCTTCTTCTATTTTCTAAGGTTTGCTGGAAGAAATCTCTTCCAGAAATAAGCTCGCCTTTGTACATGTTATTTCTTATGTAATTTTTGTGTGCAATAATTAATAAAGTATAATAATAATCGGTCAAGCGACACTAAAAAATACATCGACTTCCGTTCGTAATTTTTAAGACTTTATTTTGTTGAAGTAATAACCAAAAATTTGGAGTTGGGCTGCCAAATTTACCTTCTAGCTAGTGTCTGAATTAATTCTATCTACTAAAATCATCTGCATATATTCACCAATAGGTACTCAATCGGGTGTAATCAGTCGCATAGCTCAAATACAGAGCTTAGTCAATCAAAGACAATATTTATCAGTGAACGGGAATCTCATTGAAATTTGAATGCTTGACAGTAATAATATAGTTTCAATCTGATCCATTACAATACAGTCTGTTAGCTTTTAGAATATACCTCGGCTACTATCGAATAGACCGATTATATTGCAATAAGGTTTATTTTGTATTGTTATTTATAACTTTACATAACTTTTCAAAATAGTGAAGAAAAGTTTTATACAGAGCAGGAAGTAGTAGGTATTACGCTCGTGTGCTTTCGGCGAAAACCGAAGCCTACTCTAGAGCCCGAGGTATGTTCTAAAAGCTAACAGATGTACGTAAAACGCAATTCAGTATTTTGAATTATGATTGTGACCTTACCCCGTATAGTAAACTGAAGTAAACCCCGTGTTTACTTTTGTAAAACATTTCGATAATAAGAGTAAGAGTGTTTTAATAAAAAGTGAGTAAATGTTTTATTTGAGAACTATGGGGGTCCCAGCAATTTTTCGTATTACGAGAAAAAACACCTTTTATTTTCATAATAAAGTTGACCATAGTTGTTGGAGCAATTTTAAACCACGAAAAAAATTATCTAAATTCACATTTCTCTATATTTTTTGTATATAAGTAACTAAATAAAAGAATAAAAAGCAAATAAGAAAAGTGAAAATATAAACAAGTTTTTTTTCTGCTTTCGTAGAATAGAGCTCTTGTTTAACAGATTCACGAAAGCTTACGTATCCTATGGGGTACTAATATAACCTTTTCAAAGTGGCAAAATTAACATTATATTCTACTTACATTACTTAGTAATTTTTTATCCTAGAAATGAAAGTAAAATTAAGGAAATCACTAAATAACAACCAGCTAGATCCATTTACCGCCCCTGAAACCCTGTTATACAAAATTTCATTGACAATGTTCCCGACACGATACATACAAACATAGATAACCTCACGCCTGTATCCCAGAGGAGTAGGCAGAGACCAGGGACTACCATTTGCCACGATCCTGACAGATCACCTTCGATTCATCAACGTTCATAAGTCGTTGCATGCACGCACGCCGGTTCCGGGTACTTTTGTCTTCCCCTTTGCTAATACATTGCTTATTTGGTCAATGTATATCCGCCTGGGACGTCCACTACCAGCCCTTCCATTTACATTCGCAATATATATTTGTTTCGTCAATCTTTCTTCCTTCATCCTCTCCACATGTCCAAACCAACCCGACACGATAAGAAGATCAAAATGAAGGGTTGCAGTCGTTTCCGTGATTCTTATTTTGCACACATTATTGGTCGTTTAAAATCATAATGGCTCCACTACATTCTTCTACTCTTTTTCAGGCTATATTAGCCCACTGCTGGACATAGCCCTTCCCTAACGAGCGCCATAGCGCAAGGTTGTGCCATCATTGGGGGGTAATGCCCATAATCCCCACGCTGGGCATGCGGGTGGGGATCGCAGTTTGGTGGAATTGTACTGCAGGGGGCGCTGGTGCCCATGACCTGGTTTGTGTCCCTTAGTCGCCTTTTACGACACCCGAAGAATTTGGGTCCACTACATTATCGGCGATCATACACGACTACGCGCGATCACTATCATGTAGAGGGCATACTCGGCAATACGTCTATGATCGCCTCGATCCGTGCATTGTCGGTTTTTCGGCCACGCATCAAAGGGAATCGCCGGGTGGTGGCGTTGAGGTGCCCACACGATTGCCGATCACTCGTTCTCCGTCGGACAGTGTAGCGTTGCATATTAAATTATGCTATTAAATAAAGTGTTGCAACAGCAATACACTCCACGTCCACCTTATACGTCATTGTCATTGTCAGGCTCTACTAGTCCACTGCTGGGCATAGCCCTCCCCTAAAGAGCGCCACGTGTTGTCTTATACGGTGGACGATTAAACCAATGATTACCTGATAATTACAGCCGAAAGTATGGATGCTTGCACGATGATCGTGCCGATAGTATACGATCTCACGATCAACGATCATCGGCAATAATGTAGTGCAGGCATAGACATGCAACGTTCATGTTCGTAGGACTTTATTTATTTTTTATTTATTTATTTGTTTATTAGGACTACCAAAAAGATATACACCAATACATTTACAATAGACCATAACTAGAAATAAACTAAGTGTTACCTCACTTACAGGCAGTCACAACATGCACCGTTAGTATGAAGTTACTTTAGGACTTAATGTATTAATTATAGTTTACACTGGTTCATTGTTAAGTTAATAAACTCGTGAGATAATTTAACAGTAATAACATTACTTTACTTATAAAATGTATAAGTCTAAGTTTCAGAGGGTAGACAGGATACTCCTTTTAAACTTTGCACAGCTATCAGAGAATATGTCAATGAAGAGTCAAGACTTATTGAGAATATTCCCGGACACTCTATAATGTAGAGTCTACATCGATACTTTTAAAGCAAACCATAACATTACATTTGTAGATGCTGATTTTGTAACTGTATTTTGCAATTTAAGTTTTGTCGCCATCTTTCATCGTGTCAATAGGATGCAAAAGCCTTTTTTTTAATAATATTAATTTTGGGTAGCTTGAAAGCCATAGTAAAATGGGCAAGCGTCATCAACAGCTATCAAATACTTTTCGTTGTGTTTTAAAGGAAGCACTTTAGAAAAATTTCTCGACTTGAGCTATCTGGGTGGCTGGAAGAAATTTCTTTTGAATTAAGTCCGCCTTGTACATCAACACTTACATGTTATTTAAGTTTTTTTCTGTTTTTCAATATTTGTATATTAAAACGTAACAAACAAACAATCTAAGAGGACCATTAGTAGCTAGTCAGCGGTACGTGTATGCCGCGGGTCCACGAATCATTCTGATAAACGGACAAGCTGAATTATCGTTATCAACCCTTGTATGTCCCCACTGCTGGGGCACGGGTCTCTTCCTGCATCGCAGAAAGGTTAGGCCATACTCCACCACGGGGGCCAAGTCCGGGTTGGTGGAGGATTGTAAGACAGTGGCGGGCCTTACTGTCAGAAGTCATCAAGCCGCCCATAAGGCCTCTGACATGGCTTAACGACTGCCATTATATGACAGCCGGCACCAACGGCTTAACGTGCCTTGCGAAGCACGGAAGCGCTCGAAAAAATGCCACTAGCGGTAGTCACGGGACGCTCACCCATCCTGTACCTGACCGCGCCTGTTGTTGCTTAACCAAGTGATTGATTCCAATCACTCGGTTCGCCTAGGCCACGAGCGCTTCTGCTGAATTAATTGTTCACGAATTTTTGAAAGAAGATTTAATTTAAAACTTGATTTAATTTTCCGTCTATGTATCAGTCTAAATGGACGGCGTATTTATTTAATAATTCCGTAGTCAACGCCTTAAAATTCAGATTTTAACGCGCATATTCGATTCGAAATTTACAAGCCTTCATTTTAATTTTATATGCAATTTGGCCCCTTTACGTTTATAGATTGCACAATAATTAAAATAGGACAAAATTAAGAAATTCAAACTTTTGCATATCGTTTGTGGCTTATATTAGAATAAATAAGTACTAAAAACCTATTTAGAGGCTCAAAATTTCGGTTTGAGTCCCGGCATGGGTAGAATTTTTAGCCTCTAAATAGGTTTTTTAATTTGTCCTTAGCACGGGTTAGTGCATTAAAAAGTATATAAATAAGTACAAAGTTTAATTTTATTTTAATGACACGTTGTATATGTGTATAAGCGGTTCCCATTTACGTAACTGTCAATTTGAAGCTCTCTTGTCACCATCAAAGTCGCAAATCGCAATTGTATTTGAATGCTTTGTATGTAAAATTGACATAAGCCTCAGGGTACAAAATACGTTTGATTAAAATCTAAGGCATCCATTTGTAATTAATCCCGAATGGAGAACACACGTATCATGCATAGGTCTTATGTCGTGAAATGAACTTTGCATCTGGCTGACGACGTGCGATTACGGTGGAGCTCATGATACGCCTGGTTTTGACATAAAATCACACAGTGACCAAGATTTACCAAACTTCACATCATCATCATCAACCCATTATGTCCCCACCGAGGGGCATGGGTCTCTTCCGTGACGTAGGTTTGACGACCTCTGTGGCGTAGCGGTAGCGCATCTGCCTGCCATGCAAGAAGTCCCGGGTTCGAATCCCGGCTGGATACAAAAATAAAAAACCCAAGGTCTTGGATGTTTGTGATGTCGTTGTGTCTGGTTCTCACGACACAGGGTATCCTAGTGTGGGGCCAGAAGCAATGTATCTGCCAGTATGTAAATGTTATGTTATGTTAGGTATAGGCCATACTCCACCATGAGGGCCAAGTCCGGATTGGTGGAGTCTGCAAGACTAGTGGATGGTCTCAACGTCCAGTTAACCTGTTAAAAGTTACGTAATATGAAATAGGTATGCGAAATTTGTACATTTACGACAATAACAGGCAAATAGATGGCAGTCGTTAAGTCAAGTCAGAGGCTTTAGGGCAGTTTGAAAACTGACTGTAACGCCGCAACTTACAATCCTCCATCAACGCGGACTTGGCTCCCGTGGAGTATGGCCTAACCTTCCTGCGGTGCAGGAAGAGACCCGTGCCCCAGCAGTGGGGATATACCAAGGGTTGATATCATAGTCAATTGCCACAGAAGCGAAACTCACCAAACGACAAGAGACTTGTATCACGTACGACATTTGATCCGACGAACGTGTTTGACAAATTGGAATCGGCATTCGTTATTCAGGGAGGATTCTGCTTCATTCGTTATTTAAAATTATTACACTCTGTGTTAGAAGAGTTATATTGTTGAAAACGGAAAAATATGCCTGTTTCATTTTCCTTTTGGCTTAGTTCATCAGTAGATAAAGAGTAAATTCGTTTACTTATCTTTCTTGACTTTTTTTCTATTTTCAATATTATCAGACGTTTATTTGCGTCGACGACCTCTGGGGCGTAGCGGTAGCGCGCCTGCCTACCATGCAAGAGGTCCCGGGTTCGAATCCCGGCTGGGCCAAAAAAAAGCCCAGGTCTTGGATGGTTACATGTTTGTGATGTCGTTGTTTCTGGTTCCCACGACACAGGTTATCCTAGTGTGAGGCCAGAAGCAACGTAAGTGCTGGTATGTAAATGTTACGTTATTTTATGTAAACGTGACTAACGCCAAATCACTACATAAGTAAGTAAATAGATGAATATTTGTCCCGGTATAAACAAATAAATTATCTGATTGACATGGTGGTCAGTCATACAAGTGGTCAATGGATAGTTTTTGGACTAATTCACTGGATAGAGCTTACGTTGATAAACAGACCGATATTTTTGTCAGATAGTTCTTCTTTTTAATCGGTCCCTCAATTCTGAGGATCGTGACCATATACAATAGTTCTCCATTTGTCTCGGTCATATGCGCAATGGGATGCGTGCTGAATGGATCCCCCAGCTGCCTTCTTTATGGCATCGGACCAGCGCATTGGTGTTCTGCCTCTCGCTCGTCTGCCCTCTAACTGGCCCAAAACGATCTGCTTCTCTAGGCTATGACGTCGTGACCGCATAATATGCCCAAAAAAGCTGAGGGACCTCTGGCGACAGATTGAAAACAGTCGCTTTGTTATACCGAGCTCGTTAAGTATAGAAATATTGGTTCTGAAGGCTGTCCACGGGATTCTGAGCATTTTCCTCCAACACCACATCTCGAATGCATCGATTCGGCTACAGTCGCGGCTTTTAACGCACCATGTCTCGGCACCGTAGGTGAAAATGGAGAACACCAGTGACCGAACCAGCCGCACCTTAGTTTGCTGACGAATGCTACGGTTCCTCCATATCTTGTTCAGATTCGACGAATCTGTCAGATAGTAAGTCATCCTAATGTTAGATAGTAAGCATGTCGGTCTGATACAAAATACTTACAAGTTCAACCCGGATTCGATTCCCAGTGTGGGCATGTACTTATAACTTTGTTTATATTCAACGTATCTACCAATTTAAAGTACCAGTACCAGTAACACATGTGAAGTAAAACATCGTGGGGAAACCCGTGGCTTAGTTTGGTCCGTAGGTATTGACTTGCCTTTCCTGTGAGCTAGGCCGACTAAACTGTCAGCATGTCAAAACAATGTCCAGGCACTGCAGCGTCCCAGTGTTCCCTTCAGTCATCTAGGGTGAGTGTGTGGGTGCCACAGGACGCTTTATAAATCATCTCACTATGAAGCATTTCCCCTGGCGTCACAAAAATATATCTGTGGTTCTTTGATAACAAGTAAAAAGCGTATAAGTAATTATTGTTGATATTATTAGTACTGCTGTGTGTTGATGGGCTTGAGATCAGCACCAACCCAAATTCTTCCCGCGGGTGTCGTAAAAGGCGACTAAGGGACGCAAACCATGGGGTGAGCAGCAGCGCCCCCTGCATTACATTTCCACCAAACTGCGATCCCCAAGCCGCATGCCCAGCGTGGGGATTATGGGCATTACCCCCCAATGATGGCACAACCTTGCGCTATGGCGCTCATTAGAGGAAGGCTATGTCCAGCAGTGGACTAATATAGTCTGAAGAAGAAGAATTGTTGAGATTAGACTCACAGAATTCTGTTACATTTCCTACACAGCAAAGGCTAAGCGTAGTCATACTTATAATTTTTCATTTATTGCATGACATGGTAATAGTACAGGTGGTAATAATAAATAAATAAACAAACAAACAAACAAACAAACAAACAAAGAAACAAACAAAAAAACAAACAAGCAAGCAAGCAAGCAAGCAAGCAAGCAAGCAAGCAAGCAAGCAAGCAAGCAAGCAAGCAAGCAAGCAAGCAAGCAAGCAAGCAAGCAAGCAAGCAAGCAAGCAAGCAAGCAAGCAAGCAAGCAAGCAAGCAAGCAAGCAAGCAAGCAAGCAAGCAAGCAAGCAAGCAAGCAAGCAAGCAAGCAAGCAAGCAAGCAAGCAAGCAAGCAAGCAAGCAAGCAAGCAAGCAAGCAAGCAAGCAAGCAAGCAAGCAAGCAAGCAAGCAAGCAAGCAAGCAAGCAAGCAAGCAAGCAAGCAAGCAAGCAAGCAAGCAAGCAAGCAAGCAAGCAAGCAAGCAAGCAAGCAAGCAAGCAAGCAAGCAAGCAAGCAAGCAAGCAAGCAAGCAAGCAAGCAAGCAAGCAAGCAAGCAAGCAAGCAAGCAAGCAAGCAAGCAAGCAAGCAAGCAAGCAAGCAAGCAAGCAAGCAAGCAAGCAAGCAAGCAAGCAAGCAAGCAAGCAAGCAAGCAAGCAAGCAAGCAAGCAAGCAAGCAAGCAAGCAAGCAAGCAAGCAAGCAAGCAAGCAAGCAAGCAAGCAAGCAAGCAAGCAAGCAAGCAAGCAAGCAAGCAAGCAAGCAAGCAAGCAAGCAAGCAAGCAAGCAAGCAAGCAAGCAAGCAAGCAAGCAAGCAAGCAAGCAAGCAAGCAAGCAAGCAAGCAAGCAAGCAAGCAAGCAAGCAAGCAAGCAAGCAAGCAAGCAAGCAAGCAAGCAAGCAAGCAAGCAAGCAAGCAAGCAAGCAAGCAAGCAAGCAAGCAAGCAAGCAAGCAAGCAAGCAAGCAAGCAAGCAAGCAAGCAAGCAAGCAAGCAAGCAAGCAAGCAAGCAAGCAAGCAAGCAAGCAAGCAAGCAAGCAAGCAAGCAAGCAAGCAAGCAAGCAAGCAAGCAAGCAAGCAAGCAAGCAAGCAAGCAAGCAAGCAAGCAAGCAAGCAAGCAAGCAAGCAAGCAAGCAAGCAAGCAAGCAAGCAAGCAAGCAAGCAAGCAAGCAAGCAAGCAAGCAAGCAAGCAAGCAAGCAAGCAAGCAAGCAAGCAAGCAAGCAAGCAAGCAAGCAAGCAAGCAAGCAAGCAAGCAAGCAAGCAAGCAAGCAAGCAAGCAAGCAAGCAAGCAAGCAAGCAAGCAAGCAAGCAAGCAAACAAACAAACAAACAAACAAACAAACAAACAAACAAACAAACAAACAAACAAACAAACAAACAAACAAACAAACAAACAAACAAACAAACAAACAAACAAACAAACAAATAAATAAATAAATAAATAAATAAATAAATAAATAAATAAATAAATAAATATTCATGGACATATTACACGGATCTCGTTAGCCCTATACTAATATTATAAGAATTATTTATTAATATTATGTAATAATATTAATAAATAATTCTTGTCCTTCATGACATCGTACTCGAATAAGGGCACTACAACATTCTCAGGAAACTTCATGTTTGTAAAACTAACCCTGGTCTTGAAAATTTTCCGAAGCTAAAGACCCATTATGAATGGTCCTCGTAGAATTGTTCGTAGCCCCGGCTGCCTGAGTGATCTTAAACGATCACGAAGGTTAAGCAACATACGGCGCGTTCACTTCATGGATAGGTGACCGTCTATGACTAAAGCTAGTGGCATTTTTCCGAGCGGTTCCGTGCTTTGCAAGACACGTCAAGCAGTTGGTAGATGGCAGTCGTTAAGCCAACTCAGAGGACTTAAAGCGGCTTCAAAACTTGTGACAGTTAAAGACCAGCCACTAGTCTTGCAAGCCTCCACCAATACGGACTTGGCCCCGTGGTGGAGTATGGCCTATACCTTCCTCAGGGAAGAGACTCGTACCCTTCGGTGAGGACATAATGGGGATGATGATGAGAAATGGTCCTAGAGAAGACCTGTGCCTCTACACAGGCTTGTGTCAATTGTATCCTAGTGTGGGGCCAGAAGCAATGTATGTTCCTGTATGTAAATGTTATGTTATGTTATATTGATCCCGGCGAGAGAAAACGGCTCCGGTATTCCAAGATGTCAATATCTAAATTGTAGCAAAGAACGTTTCTATCAAAGAACGTTTTCTAAGGAGCATTGTTCCTTTAGGTAATAAAAGGGGAAAGAAACTCCAACGTAACCAACCCGCCTGCCGTTTAAATGTAAAATGGTACATTCCGCCCCGATGTTTTTTAAAAACAAAAACCTTTCTATGCTTTGAGAGGACGGTAATAAGGCGGCGTTACATGTAATAGGCCTATTCTCATCAGTGGAGTGCTTTCAATGGCTGTATAGATAGAAGAATATATTATAATAATTTTTTTATCGGTCTTTTATGTTAAAGTATGTGAATTTTCGATATTTTGTGGTGTCGCACCAACGATTGTCGCAGTCTCGTGGCCAAGTAGCGCACGTGATGTACTCTTTCTATACTTTGACTACCGCGTTGGTCTACCCGTTAATGCGCTTGGATACCAAGACAGAGGTCGTGGGTTCGATTCCCACTGAGGGCCGCCGTAAACTTCCTCAAGTGACCTCAGTAGTGTATTCTTATGTTTGTGACGTTCTTGTAAGGTTACCATAGTACAGGGTATCCTAGTTTGAGACCAGGTCAAATGATTGTATTGTGTGTAATTTATTATTATTATTTCTAGTCATCATCTTGTCAGTGCAGCCTCCTACAACGGATGAAATAGCTCCCGCTGTTGTCTTGGTCACATTACCAGCCTACATGTCTCCGGGAAATCCGGCGACAACTTCAAATTACTGTTTTAATTACATTATAAATAATTACCATATCGCATGACCAGGACAGACTCAGATCGTGACCGCATTCTCGAAACAGTAGAAGAGTTTTACGCAGAGCTTTATACATCAAAAACTGCCGAACCAAACTCGCCGGATGCTGGGGACATCCGAGCAGAGCCCATAGAGCACCTAGAAGACGAACCTCTACTGCCCGTCATAGAGGACGAAGTTGCCTTTGCTCTTAGTAAGATGAAACGTGGTAAGGCATCTGGCGAAGATGGTGTGTACGTAGAGATGATGCAGAGAGGTGGTCTCGCCGTACTGGAGGTGCTGAAAGAGCTCTTCAACAAAGTTTTGAACGGATGCATAACACCCAAGGCATGGAACAATGCTATCGACACGATCCTGCATAAGAAAGGAGACAGAACGAAGCTGTCTAACTACCGTCCTATCAGTCTTCTCTCCCAGGTCTATAAGCTGTTCGCAAAGACCCTATGCAACAGACTGACCAAACTGTTCGACGAATACCAGCCGGTCGAGCAAGCAGGGTTTCGGAGTGGGTTTTCTACCATGGACCATATCCATAGTGTCAAACAGTTGATGGAGAAGTGCAAAGAATACAACCAGCCCTTATGTTTCGCTTTTGTTGACTACGAAAAGGCTTTCGACAGTGTCGCACACTGGGCTGTGTTCCACTCTCTCCATCGCTGTGGCATTGACAAACGCTATGTGGACCTACTCCGAGAACTGTATAGAGTCGCCACAATGTAGGTGCGCATGCACTCGCTCACCGGCCCCGTGCCTTTGCAGCGAGGCGTCCGACAAGGTGACACTCTTTCACCCAAGCTCTTTACCAATGTCCTTGAAGACGTCGTAAAGACGATCGACTGGGGTGAAAGAGGCATCAACATCAACGGGGCTCGCTTGTCGCACCTGCGTTTTGCTGACGACCTAATCATCTTAGCTGAGGACGGTAATAACCTCCAGACCATGCTCGCAGAATTGCACGAAGCATCCCTGAAGGTTGGCTTGAGGATGAATATGGCTAAGACGCAAATCATGGCAAATCATCCCACTGAAGTACAGGCTCCGGTCATAAAGATCGGTAATTCTGTGTTAGAAGTAGTCGATGAGTACGTCTATCTTGGCCATACTTTGTCATTCAGCCAATGCTCTCAGGAGAAAGAGATCGCTAGACGAATCCAGTTGGGATGGGCTGCCTTTAAGAAGCTGGACGACATCTTTAAAGCGAAAATTCCACAATGCCTAAAGACCAAGGCATTTAACAAATGCATTCTACCCATTCTCACGTACGGTGCCGAAACGTGGACGCTCACAAAGGCTAACATGGAAAAAATCCAAGTCGCACAGAGAACCATGGAGCGAGCCATGTTAGGCATTTCACTTGTTGATCGAGTGCGCAACGTTGCAATCCGACAAAAGACCAGAGTCGAAGATGTGGGCACACGGATCACAAAGTTGAAGTGGAGATGGGCAGGACACCTGATGAGATGGGATGATGGAAGGTGGACAAGGGCAGTCACGGAGTGGTGGCCAAGAACCGGTCTTCGTTCGGTGGGTAGACCACTTGCCCGTTGGAGGGATGACATTAAAAAAGCGGCCGGGGGTAAGTGGTCGAGATTGGCTAGGGACCGGGAGAGTTGGCGTGAAATGGAAGAGGCCTATACCCAGCAGTGGGCTTCATTCATGGGCTGGATAGATAGATAGATGACCAGGACAAGTGATTGTGTCGTGTGAAAGTTTAATTATTTATTATCTATATCTAATTATTAAATATAGTTATTTTCTATCGTCGAATTAGCACCTCTAACACAAGTCATCTAGTTGTATTTATTATAGGGCTAACGAGATCCTTAAAATATGCCCATGAATATTTATTTATTATTTGTAGACTTATAGTCCGGATCTACTTACGGGTGTTGTTATATCGGAAGAATCCGACCAGGTTTCGCTCCGATTCGCAGAGCTTAATAATGGTGTGCAGAGTCGGAGCTCGCGGTTGTCGGTTGCTCGTCTCACACTGCGGGCAAGCGCGCGGTTTGCCCGCGCCGAGATGGGTGGGGCGGGTACCGGCACCGGCTCAGGGGGATTCCCGCTGGCTTACGCCGCGGCGCCTGCTGCTTTCCCGTCGTCAATGTTGCCAACTCAACAATGTTAACTCTTTCGATATAACAACACTCGTAAGTAGATCCGGACTAAAAGTCTACAATGTGTTGAGCTTACGAAAGTTTTAGTTCAGAAATATTTATTATTATTTATTTCTTAAAAAAATATATAAAAACCCCTAGGTATGAAGTTCATGCGTCAGGGCGAAATAGTCCGAGCCGAGGGTAAAGGTGCGAGTTAACAAAGCTGTCCATTTCCTGCGCCATCAAGGGGCAATAAATCTTGTCCCGTCAAGACGCCCTGCCTATACTGTCATTCAGGAGGCACCAAAAAATTGTTTTCTTTTCCTATCGTTAACAACTTTATTATCTTGCCAACAAGGTTACTTTTGCATTGCAAGTAAGGTTTCGTAAAATGTTGTTCAATGAAAGAGCTTTTATGTCATGCAAAACAGATGGCTGTTTAAAAAACTGTTAGCAAAACGTGTATTTTAGAATCAGTAGATACTATTACCCACGAATTTAACAGTTTGCTAGGATTTATGTCCAAACTTATCATTATAAGGATACGTCTACATTTAGTGAGCGCCGCATTCGAGTAAATCCGTTTCACTAAATAAAATGATCCCACTAACATTATTATAAATATAAAAGTTTGTGACAATATTTGGATGTTTGTTACACAATCACGCATCCAATAACGGTTGAACGGAGTTCGTAAAACTTTGCATAGATATAGACAAATATCTGAATTCAATACGTGAGAGAGTACATTATTGTTACAGAAACCTTTTTCAAGCGAATAACTCGAGCTCGAGTTAGAGAACTCGAGCTCGAGTTATATGAGCTAACCCGGGCTGACGCAAGTGGGCCTAAGGTATCTATTTATTGCGATGCCATGGGAACTAGAATCGTATAAACGGATACCGTGGCGGTACGAAGTTCGCCGGGACAGCTAGTAGAGAATATGTAGGTAAGGTTAATTGACAACGAAATCACCCGATTGGTTTCATTAATTAACGGTGACAATAGCTACCTTTTATCGGGACGCGGCAGGCATCATGCTTGAAGGAGTACGGCAATTTCACTTAAGCAGACGTCCATACCTGAAACAAAGCAATTTGGCGAATGAACTCGAAGGTTTGACTCATCAATCAATGTCTAATTGATCTGGGTGTGCCGGAAAAACCGGGACCTTTCGAGAAAAGGGCTGAAGTTCTATCCCAATACTAATTAACACTGTCAAAGGAACCATGTCAATGGCACTTGAGGTCACAGGGAGTGGAATAATCATAATTAATTAGCTACGGATCGTATTGGTCATTGCTCTCATGATTTATGAATGGGGAGGAAAACGCAAAGCTGATTCCAGATGTCGCCACTGGCGAGTAGGCCCAATACGCCGCCATTAGCTTGTTGTTGATATTTGTGTTGAGTTTTCTTTCTTAATATTTACTAACAAATGTGCTCCATGATGACCGTGCCGCAGCTAAAGGAAGAGTTAAGAAAACGGAAAACTTCTATTGTTGGTAAAAAAGCTGTTTTGAGAAGCTGTCCAATTTTTTCTTCTCAGGGCCTTTTCCCACAACTTTCCTTTTTTTGAATCCTTGGAAAACATATGAATCCCATTATTCTTACAACCACGTGCAGCACAGTTGGTAATTTTGTTAACTATACGAGAAAACAACCTAAAAACAAAAAAAAAATTATGGCGTTTGACAGCTTTCACAGTTTATTTAGGCCTAGTCGATCATTCGCCCTCTGCCGAGATAAAAAAGCAGTTTTTCTCCCCACAGGTATAACTCGGTCAATTAACGAAATCAATAGATATATTTATTTAGAGTAGGTA
Organism: Yponomeuta sedellus; assembly: GCA_934045075.1. NCBI lineage: Eukaryota > Metazoa > Arthropoda > Insecta > Lepidoptera > Yponomeutidae > Yponomeuta > Yponomeuta sedellus. The sequence continues at coordinate 6,899,288 of OW203723.1, read as the reverse complement.
TAGAAAAAGGCATTACGAAATCCAAACATTCACAGAAAGCTTCGTCACACAAGTATAGATGAAGGCGGTATCCTACAGGTATTGGCTGACAGGCCAGAGTGACCTATAAATAAATATAAATATTCCTAGGCATATATGGCATCATAATTTATTTATTAATTATAATGAGAAGATTCATATTGGTTGATTGATCGGTCAGTTGACTGATTAACTAGTCAATTATTTGATTGATCCGTTCATTGATTAAGTTTATTTGTTTTTAATCTAGGTATAGTTTTTATATTTTTGTGGTTAGGTTAAATTATACGTATTTTATGATCATAAATAAACCATTTAATAATAATACAAAGTGGTAATTAATAAAACTAATTAATTAATTATACTTTATTGCACACAACCAGTTCACAGGACTTTGCATGAGAAATAATATGTACAAGCTTATCTCGGTAAGAAATTTATTCCAGCAAACCTTAGAATATAGGAAAAGCAGTAAAAAGGGTTCTATTTTGTGCACAAAATAAAGTCATAAATTTTCACAAAAGAAAGAATAAAATAAACTACATAAACCACATATCTACACATAATACATAGATATTGTTACGGTAGAGATAGATAATGCTCTTCCAGCCGCTTTTTGAAGATAATGATGGTGGGACTACCGCATATATTCTGTGATTTGTGACTAAGATTCTAAATAATCAAAAATACCGCCCCGAGGCACACCCGACCCAAAAGCTGCCATGACGCTTGCACGGATACCCCGCTGCAACGCCAAAGACATCTTTAGCAGAAATAAATTAAATGTTGTATGTATTTACAGAAAGGCATATTTCCGTTTACGTGCCGGTTTCAGGAGTAGGCACTCCGTATTCGGTATGCACTAGTGATGTGAATCGATTACATACAATTTAAACACCGATATGTTCCAATTACTTTTACAAAAAGCCGTTTTTTGTGTTTATCATAAAGTCTTAAGATTTTTGAAAAGTAATAAAAATGCACCGTTAAAATGTTAAATGTAATTGAAACTTAAAATCATTATTCGTGTGCAAAAACTGTTCAAAGATGTTATTTAACAGTCTGGTCTAACAAAAAATGCACATTCAAATTATCGTTATAGGTTCCCAAAATATTCATTCATTTCTCTTGGCCACCCACGGCAGCCTAGATATTAGGCTACAAATATTTTTTTTATTTTTTTTAAGTAACCTGTTAGGGATTATTTATTGATTGAAAAATTATTTAATGCACAAAAAGGAGTTGAACTAACGGTTTAATAAAAAAGACGGTTTTTACCGGTTTTCTTAGAACCGGTTAACATAACTCACATCATCACATCACTTTGCATTTGTAAAGCTGTTGACCAACAGCAAAACGGAGTTGATTTCGGTTAAGTATGCAGATTATCGATGATATTTTAGATGTTATTTCTGTGTCCTTGGAGTTCTACTTACGTTCTGTAATGAATGATACTCTGATACCATAAAAATGCATAACGGGCCAGCGTAACTGTCGGTTATTTGAATTTGGGCGTATTATGTTTTTGTTTTAATATTCAGTCGAGAGTTAGATAGATAGATAGAGAACACTTTATTGCATAACCAGAAGAATATTACAAGCATGATGTTAGCTTGAGTTCTTAAAGAAAAATATAAATTTACAACGAAATTGGTGGAAATCTCTTCTTTTGTTAAACTCGACTGAAATGTTAATATCAGACACCTATGTAGGTAGATTGAAAGAAACTCAATGTCACAAAAACACAAATCATTCTTCCTCGTTTATAAACGAGAGCGTAAAGTTAGCAAATAAATACTAATATAAATACAACTTGGTATACTTTTTATAGCTTTTGCACTTCTTTTAGTAGCAATACTAAATGCAAAGTGATGTGATGATGTGAGTGATGTTAACCGGTTCTAAGAAAACCGGTAAAACCGAATTCTTTATAAAACCGTTAGTCAAAACCCCTTTTTGTGCAATAAAGAATTTTTCGGTCAATAAATTAATAATAACTGGTTATAAAAAAAAACACTACTTTTTCTAGTCATGTCATGAAATATCATGTCATGCCATGTTATGTTACGTTATGTTATACCAAATATCATAGTAGAAAATGGGTAAATAGGTACTGACTGAGCAATAGTATTTTATAACCGTACTCGCCCACTCACGTTCTGAGATACAAAGCAAAGTAAGAACCCTCTTCAAATTAGTTTCATCGGTTTCACGAGTTTTATACGTCCAGCCTCTACTTTCAGTACTAAGTAATAAAACATTTTATTGCAAGCCCTTGAGATTGAGTGAGCCGTTTGTTCTTTAGAGGACGTTATAGGTGGACCAGGAACTTATGAAGTGTGAATTTTATTTTATTTGTAAGTGCTCTGTCCGATATATTTAATTATAATAGTATTAATCTGTCTATAATATAATAATGAATTGCTGGATGTGTTGGTAAGCGCAAATCTCGGGAGCAGCTGAACCGATTTCGCTAATTCTTTTTTTAGAATATTCCTTGAAGTACTAGGATGGTTCTTACGGAAAGAAAAATAATAAAAAATTAAAGGTACGAAGTTCGCTGGGTCAGCTAGTAAACAATATAATTATGACCTTTCGTCGATTGTCGAACTGAAATGTAGTGATTTACTCAAGTAAAATTATGGCGTCCAAGTCTACGAATCATTGATTTAGTTGAACATCATATTATTTATTTTTTATCTTGGAGTCAAGGTGGCGGGACTAACTTTGGAAAATTCTGGGTGAGTAAGGATTTTCTTCTTAGTCAGCTAGTAAATAATAAAAATGTCATTGATAACATAACTTAGCATTTACAAACAGGCACATACATTACTTCCGGCCCCACACTAGGATGTCCTGTGACGTGGGAACCAGAAACAACGACGTCACAAACATGTAAACATCCAAGACCTGGGGTTTTTTGTCCCCAACCGGGGTTCGAACCCGAGACCCCTTGCATGGTAGGCAGATGCGCTACCGCTGCGCCACAGAGTTCGTCAAAACACACACAATACAAACAATATAAAATCAGTCAATCAAACCACGCGTGACATATCCGACCCTGTACTATGGTAACCAGGTAAGGACGTCACAAACATGAAAACACACCCAGACTGAGGCCACGTGCACAAATGTACGGCGGCCCCCAGTGGGAATCGAACTCTGTCTTGGTAACCAAGCACCTTAACAATTAGACCTAACGGAGACGGATACGCATTCATACATTCTTGGGCCTGGGTGTAAAAAGATGAAAGTGATGTCAACTTAGAGCTTATATGTTATCCACATATCTAAAAATTCTGCGGATTTTGGCAATCTGAGAGCAGAGTTATAAGAAATTTAGTAAAAGTTAGATTATGCAACAAATTGACAATAACGTACTCACGGATGTAAACATCCGTGCGTAGGTATACTAAACTTATCCGTGTCCGTTATGTTAGCAAGGGTCGTACAAGTTAAGCAAAATCAGAAGTGCGTAGAAAGAAAGCACTGGTCGGAGAATTATAATTAGAATTATTAATCAAAAACAAACAGGAAACGCACTCAAAACGCACATGCACTAAACTACACGAGACGAGTGATCATAGATTGAGTCAGGGAGCTGTCACGCCTGTTAGCACAGACACAGATTAAAATACAGCTGACAAACAGGGGTAATAAATCGATATGTAAACAAGAATCAATTTAAAGATTTATTTTTCTCAAGTTAATATTTTGATTTTACTTAACTGTTGACATCATGTAAATTATTTTCTAAGGTTAACACGAGCAGTAGACATAATTAAAACGGTTTTTACACGGATTTATGCTCGTTTATTGTATTTTTACAATTTTCCAACGTTTCGGCACTTTTTCAGGAGCCGTGGTCCCGAATGAGTGAGGTGACGGTCGTCTTTTAGAAAGCATAAACGGTTAGTTTAATACCCTCGGCAAAAATTACAAAAGTTAATTATGAAGTTACGTTCCAAAATCGGCAAACCAATTATTTTTATATAAAGTCAACAATATTGATTATTAGTAATTGAAGTTAATATTAAATTTATAATTTACATGAACTTAAAAATACTGATAATAGTTAATAGTTCTAGCCCGAGAAGACCGTTTCTTCCCTAGAATGATACGCGAGGCAATAGAGATCCGCCGGCATCCAAATTTTAATAGAGATCGTGGTTGGAACATACCGGTAGCATGGGAACCAGTGCTTAAGTGCATGAGACCGCCTTTCTAGAAGTGTGACTGTAGAGTTAAAAAAAATAATTTCAATTAATAATCAGAATTTTTAAGTTCATGTAAATTATAAATTTAATATTAACTTCAATTACTAATAATCAATATTGTTGACTTTATATAAAAATAATTGGTTTGCCGATTTTGGAACGTAACTTCATAATTAACTTTTGTAATTTTTGCCGAGGGTAGTAAACTAACCGTTTATGCTTTCTAAAAGACGCCCGTCACCTCAGTCATCCGGGACCACGGCACCTGAAAAAGTGCCGAAACGTTGGAAAATTGTAAAAATTTAATAAACGACCATAAATCCGTGTAAAAACAGTTTTAATTATCATGTAAATTATGATGACATGTATTTATTTACTTTGATTGAATCAATCAAGTGTTTTTATTTAATACATTCACACTAATCGATTAAAGTAATCAATATCCTATTTTATTAGTGACATAAACTTATTTTTAAGATTTTTCGTCTTCCAGTTTGCGAATTGAGCTCATTTTTTATATTTATAAAATAGAAAAATATAACGCTTTTTTTTAAACCATATCTCAACTATTTACAATAGGGCCCAGCAATCTCCTTTAAAATAACTTCAGTCTTCGTTTTTCAGTCTTATTATTCTAAAACCAGGTTGAACTAGCATTAATCCTAAATATCTCTGTCATTTAAATAATCTGTAATGTAGGCAATAGCCTTTCTGGCACAAAGTGTGCTTTACACAGTTTTTGAACCGCATTTCTGGCAAGCATATTACGAGTATATCTTCAGGGATCTTATTCCAGAAACGTATACAATACGTAATCAAAATTACTACAGACCCTATAGAGGAACTACGCATGCGCTCTACTCAGTTCTATCCTACTTTATAGGCAACTTTGCAACAAAAATGTATACATTGATGAGCTATCGACCCTACCTAGAATATGGAAAATATCTCCTTCGGCGGCTCTTCGGCGAAGCGGCGATAGCCTAGTGGGTAGAACAATGGACTCGGAAGCGAGAGACCCTGGTTCGACTCTCAGAACAGGCATGTACCAATGACTTTGTTTTCTAAGTTATGTACATTTGTGAAGATATAGTAGCAATACCACTCGTTAACGGTGGAGGAAAACATCCTGAGGAGACCTGAGTGTCTGGGGTGTTCAAAGACCTCAGCGCTGGAAATTGCCAATCCGCGGTGGGCACGCGTGGTAATTAATCCCGTAACCTCTCTGTGAGAGGAGGCCTATGCCCCGCAGTGGGACGAATATTGGCTACATGGAAAAAGGCGGCTCTTTAAGGAACAATTAGGGGCTTCTAAACGGGCCATTTTTTGAGAGCGGTGGCAGCGGAGCGGTGTAGAACGCCGGCTTCTCAATCGGGAGGTGGTGGGTTCGAACCCCGGCATGTACCAATGACTTTGTTTTCTAAGTTATGTACATTTGTGAAATTATAACAGCAATACTACTCGCTGACGGTTAAGGAAAACATCGTAAGGAGACCCTAGTGTCTGAGGTGTTAGCGTACCTCAGCGCTTGCCACGTACAATGGCCCAACTATGAAGCTAAGTGCGGAAATCTCAGGTCTAACTAACGGGCCATATTTTCACTGCAATAATATGTGGCCGGCAACTATTGGTGTCCTTCTCCTACTCACATGTTAGAGAAAGACACCAATAGTTGTCGGCCACGTATTGCATTAAAAATATAGCCCTTTTAGAAGCCCTATACAAACATTGTTTTGTTTTTTAATTGTAGGTAAACGACAGGCCAATGATTTTTTAATTTACAAAAAACATGCTAGATAGCAATGAATCTTTATAAATACGTTAAATAGACAAATCGGGGCTTGATTGAGTTTGCAACAAAGAGTAACAGAATAAAAAAAAAACAGGTAGGTTCTTATTTTATATTTTTTTAAATGCGTTCGGTTTCTTGTATGAATAATATTTTTAATGATTGTAAAGTAGGAACTATAAAACACTGTATGTCTTGAAAAATTAATTACGTTTTCTGATTGGTGGATTATAATATATTCTAATTGATTGATACCAAATACGAAGTCTCTATTACAAACTAAAATAATTAACATAGTATACGAACTATTAAAAAACCTAGCTTTCCGATTAGCAACCAATGTTGTGATTGGGAAAATATGCATACATATTTTCCGTAGGGACTAAAATACGGCTTTTGCCCCGCTTGCTGGTCTTGAAGCAATATTAGAGCATGGGAAGTGAAAAAAAAAAATTATAGCCTCACAAGACTTTTTATGTGAACTATTCTCAAGGCTATAATTTCTTTTTTACCGACTTCAAAAAATGAGGAGGTTATCAATTCGGCGCGTAGTTGTTTTTTTTTGACTATGTTTTCGCATAATTTCTTCATCAAATCTTAACCAATTAGAATATATATTTTTTATGAGTATATTTCCGTATTTATTGCCGTGGCCATAGAAGAACCGGAAAGCGGCTGTCAAAATTAATCTGTGACAAACGAAATTTGACAGACTCATCTACCTATATCATCGCCATCTATGAAGAGCTTTGTGATTTTGTGAGAAAGAAGGCTCGTTCTAAGCCTTTTTCGTCACGAAATCACCACGCTTAGTGTCCTGTAATCTTTTTCTAAAAGTTGGCAAACTTTCCTTGCGATCTAGCATGTCGTTTGTAAGCGAAAACCAAACTAGTTTAAGAATTGTTCCTTGAGGGACCGCCTTAAGATGGATAACGAAAGTATTGTCACAATGTAACTAGAACTCTTATAGAACTTTGTCCGCGTCTAGGTATTCTTGAAAGAGTAAGATAAGTTTTGCTCCGCAATTCTTCTCGGGGGAATTCAATATTCATTACCATTCGGAATAGGTATCGATATCAATCCTTGTATGACTCCACTGTTGGGGCACGGGTCTCTTCCTGCATCGCATGAAGGTTAGGCCATCCTCTACCAGGGGGGCCAAGTCCAGGTTGGTGAAGGATTGTGAGACAGTGACGGGCCTTACTGTTATAAAGCCGCCTATAAGGCCTCTGACATGGCTTAAAGACTGCCATTATATGACAGCCGGCACAAACGGCTTAACGTGCCTTGCGAAGCACCGAAGCGCTCGGAAAATTGCCACTAGCGGTAGTCACGGGTCGGTCACCCATCCTGCACCTGACCGCGCCAATTGTTGCTTAACTCAAGTGACTGATTCCAATCACTAGGTTCGACCAAGCCACGAGCGAGACAATAGGTATAATACTCACAAAACATAAAAAATACTTATAAATGCTTACAGTGGGCGAACAGACGACCCGGAGTGGATGATTAAATTATTGGATATTTAATTCATAAAATTCAAAACATTTATTGCTTTTCATATACTTAAAGTTTAAGATCAATGATCTAAAACTCTCTACTGACTCCGATAGCCAATTTCTTGATTCATTGATTCAACAAGAGGAAGTAAGCATAGCTTTTTGATAACTTTACATGAACCGTGTTATGTTTTATATACGCCCTCGTCAATTAAAGGTAAAGGTATTCAAAGACAAATAGATAAATAATTTATTATACTTAACCTATTCCGATCTCTGTTCGCTTCATTAAACTTTGAAACCGAAGGAAAATGCTCGGTTTCTAAAGTGGTTATTGAGAAAATAATGCATAAAATACATTAGGTTATTCTTAATAAAAAAACCGAACATAAAAATTGTACTTCAGTTAATGTCTGCTGATAGCTAGGCTCGTATGTGTGTGTGTGTTTGTGTGTGTGTGAGAGAGATTTTATTAATCTAAACCCCGTTTCTGGTACACTAACAAGCCGTTAATCTACTGTTAACAGCAAAAAAATCCATACAAAAAAACGAGTAACTGGGAGCAAGGCTTTTACTAACTAATCAGCTGACAGAAGGCTTTATGCACCGTTTATGTTAATCAATTTCATATTTATGTACCGTTTATGTATGTGTATGAACTATAAAATAATATTGTCTAATATTGTTATTTATTAAGTGTCTTATGTGATCCCTGGTGTAAATGCAATAAAGAGTATTCTATCTATCTATCTATCTATCTATCTATCTATCTATCTATCTATCTATCTATCTATCTATCTATCTATCTATCTATCTATCTATCTATCTATCTATCTCTCTATCTATCTATCTATCTATCTATCTATCTATCTATCTATCTATCTATCTATCTATCTATCTATCTATCTATCTATCTATCTATCTATCTATCTATCTATCTATCTATCTATCTATCTATCTATCTATCTATCTATCTATCTATCTATCTATCTATCTATCTATCTATCTATCTATCTATCTATCTATCTATCTATCTATCTATCTATCTATCTATCTATCTATCTATCTATCTATCTATCTATCTATCTATCTATCTATCTATCTATCTATCTATCTATCTATCTATCTATCTATCTATCTATCTATCTATCTATCTATCTATCTATCTATCTATCTATCTATCTATCTATCTATCTATCTATCTATCTATCTATCTATCTATCTATCTATCTATCTATCTATCTATCTATCTATCTATCTATCTATCTATCTATCTATCTATCTATCTATCTATCTATCTATCTATCTATCTATCTATCTATCTATCTATCTATCTATCTATCTATCTATCTATCTATCTATCTATCTATCTATCTATCTATCTATCTATCTATCTATCTATCTATCTATCTATCTATCTATCTATCTATCTATCTATCTATCTATCTATCTATCTATCTATCTATCTATCTATCTATCTATCTATCTATCTATCTATCTATCTATCTATCTATCTATCTATCTATCTATCTATCTATCTATCTATCTATCTATCTATCTATCTATCTATCTATCTATCTATCTATCTATCTATCTATCTATCTATCTATCTATCTATCTATCTATCTATCTATCTATCTTAGAGAATATCAGAAAAGCACCGAAAACACTTGGCAAACGCCGATCAAAATAGTCTGTGGTGGCGATTTCGTAACAAGGAAAAGTCGTAGCCCCAGATATAATATAATATAACTTTATAGAAAATCCTTTAATGTTGTGTAACATAACATAACATTTACATACAAGCACATACATTGCTTCTGGCCCCACACTAGGATACCCTGTGTCGTGGGAACCAGAAACAACGACATCACAAACATGTAAACATCCAAGACATGGGCTTTTTGTTTCCAGTCGGGATTCGACCCCGGGACCTCTTGCACGGTACCGCTACGCCACAGAGGTCCTCTTACTTACCGTACCGTACTTAGTGAAAATTTCACTTCAAAAACCGGCCCTAATTCGAGAATGTACGTACGAAAAGAGAAGCACTATCAAGAAATGCAGAGAGAATGCTGAGCAGTGTGAACGCGTCACACCGAGAATGATTCATATTCCATTACAATATACGAGGTTGCCTAACGAATTCGACAGTGCGCCCGCCAGCCAAACCTATTTAATACCTATCCATTTTCATTTCATGTATGACGGCGGCGCGGGTGCGGGATCCAATTACAATGCTCGTAATCTCATCATATTTCTGCCCAACTCTTCCAATAGGGGGGAGATTACGTCGGCGTCACGTGTAAACACATAATATAAGTTAATACTCGTACAGCAGCGGTTATATAACGGTTGATTTGTATATGTTGTTAACACAGTTATATAATGATTTGTAAAATATGTTGTTAATACAATTTATATAGTGATTTGTATACAACGATTTGTATACGTATAAGTGGCAACTGATGTATTTGGTTTAAGATGACTTTAGAAAAGATGGTCAGAGTGGAGCTTTTTTCCCGCTGCCTTTTTTCCACTACAATACGGCCGAAATGCGACTGCTTACATTTTACATTGTCATTCAGCAAACAGAATGTAAATTCTTTACATTGAAATAATTTGATTTGATCGATGATTTCTTTAACAATTTACTTGTTCTTTCTAGGTCAGTTCCTTGCGTTTGTCTGCATTGTGCAAAGGTGTTAATGTTATATGATAGTACTTCAAAAAATACTGACATCACTGGCTTGTTCTAACAATACGATTTCCTATATACGCCTGATAATACGATTTCCTATAATGGCAATCACTAGAATTAGGCAGCTAACTGACCTCGCAACTGCTAGGCCTGTTTATTTTAGTTACTTCCATAATACTATGGCCGGTATTACAGAAGCGTACTCAAGCACCAATCTCTACTTAAGACTAGTTTTGAGTATGGATTTAATTTTAGAACGTTACTTGAGTCGAGATTCATCAAGCGCGACTCAACTGAGTAATAGCTAATTCGAGAACGATACTTGGGTAGCAATCTCTACTTAAGTAAAGATCAAATCTGTATTTACTCAAGTGTGGTCGGAACCACGCTTGAGAGTCGATCGGCCAGTTAATTTAATTGTCAATTTAGAATGTTTATTGCAAAATTCGTATATTCGAAAACCTTGATTACTATGACGAAATAGTTAATGATAGCAGCAGCCAGGCATTTAAGGGACGCTCAAGACCCCTACTGCATGGATTCTAATAAGTGTTTATGTGCAAAAACAATTACATTAATATTGGGGTGGTTTCATTGAAAAAAAATTCACGTAACACTACCTACTATGATAACCAGGCAAGGACATCACAAACATGAAAGTACACCGAGACTGTGGCCACTTGTACAAATATATAGGCCCACAGTGGGAATCGAACCCACAAGCTCGGTCTTGGTAAATAAGCGCTTTAGCGACTAGGCCAACATGACAGTCACAAAAGGAATAAATAAAATAATCATTAAAACAATCTCAGCCTTTTTATTGCTCATAAAATTGGAAATAATTGAAACATATCCTATAAATCCACTGTGTTGAAGATGACTTTTTATCTTCCTCGAGGAGGATCCTCTCCACTGCGGTGAAGTTGAAGTTTTATGTTCAACGAGCAGGTTCCTCTCCACTGCAGTGAAGTTGAAGTTTTATGTTCAACAAGCAGGTTCCTCTCCACTGCGGTGAAGTTGAAGTTTTATGTTCAATGAGCAGTTTCCTCTCCACTGCGGTGAAGTAGAAGTATTATGTTCAATGAGCAGGTTCCTCTCCGCTGCGGTGAAGTTGAAGTTTTATGTTCAATGAGCAGGTTCCTCTCCGCTGCGGTGAAGTTGAAGTTTTATGTTCATTGAGCAGGTTCCTCTTCACTGCGGTGAAGTTGAAGTTTTATGTTCCATGAGCAGGTTCCTCTCTACTGAGATGAAGTTGAAGTTTTATGTTAAACGAGCAGGTTCCTCTGCACTGCGGTGAAGTTGAAGTTTTATGTTCCATGAGCAGGTTCCTCTCCACTACGATGAAGTTGACTTTTTATCTTCTACAAGGACCCTCTCCACTGCAGTGAAGTTCCATTTTCTCACACCTCGTTTCAAAACAGCGATTAATGTTCAAATTATACCAAACCGACTATGTACAGATATTAGTTAATTTAATAAGCAAACATAAATAAACAGACAGACGTCAAGAGAATATTTTATCGCAGACGTAGACAGAGACTGTCTACGATCGCAGACACTTGTTACGTTCCGTTCTGTATTCAAAGCGAATAAATGAATTAAGAAGCGTGAACGTTTTGCTTCCTGTAAACATACGGTTCACTACAAACTAATAACGAAATAAAGAAACTTGGAACATTTTTATTTCCGAATAAATAAAAACTATTTTAGTTTCCTCTGTATATTTCACAGAATTTACTAAGTTTCATCGTCACGTTTTTGCAACATGCGTAAAACGGAATAAAAATCTACACTAGTATTTTTCTTGTCATGGAAAACAAACTTTGATCATAGACAATCTGATTGCAGTTCTGAATCTCTACTTAAGCAGTGATTGGCTGATCTCTACTCAAGAACTGTTTGAAAATAAAGGGAGTGCTTGAGCATCGATTTAGCGCTCAAGTAATGATTGAGTGATCTGAGATCAATCTGTGCTTGAGCATCGTTCTGTAATACGGGCCTATGTCATACTTTAAACTACTATGGGGTTGGCAGCAGTCGTTGAAACTATCTTCCTCTTATGAAAGAGAGTGATCCGATTTATTTATAAGCTAGGTAGTAGGGATTCGTTAAGGGATTTTTTAAAAGAAACTAAGATTTTAACAGTTCATTTCAACATTTTTACCTACATTTTTCAATGATCCGCTTGCGAAATATTAAGCTTCAACGCGTAAATTTTTATTCAAGTTGTATGTTTCTCCCCCCGACTGTGTAACAGCAACGTGTCTTATGGAATTCAAACAGTAATAAGAAAAATTGCTTGCAAACAATACAGTGGCTCTGCTGTTTACTATTAATAATACGTTTGCCCAGAATCACCAAGGGTACTATTACGAGTGGGTTCGAGAGTTAGTTTTTAAAAAACAAATTTTTAATACACGTAAATATTTATTGGAAATAATAGAGATACAATACGCGCGCGATGCGTCCTCTGGGACTAGCAAAACCGGTCTGATCAGCAACCGACTGAAAGTACTGGGCAGCGCTCACATTGACGTCATACACGTGGACCATCGGTCCCACGGTTCATGAAATCGGAAGACGTTCACATGCTGACTGTTGTAGCTTTACACAGCACTATCACCGTGTGAATAGGGGTTGTAACAGTACGAATCCAAATCCACGAATTTTATTTTCTTACTTTTTCATATAATCCTACTCCTTTGTAAATACCTTGACCTTTCTGTGAGAAGGAAATATTAATATATTAAACGAAGTCGGGTTTGTTCATAAACTGGTAACGTACACCTATGATCTAGAGCTTTCTATCGATCCATTTCTAATTCTAAGCATGTAACATCGAAACGATAATTTAGATCCAGGAGTAAAAAACGCCGTCACAACATGAGTTGTCGCTAATCTAGAGAGTCGCTCTGTATGTCGTAATTACGTGCAGTTTGAACCTTGTCATAACAACATATCTTACATAAGATTAGATTAGAACTCTTTACTGTGTACACCAGAAAAAAAATACATTAAAAGGTTCATTAGTTGATCTTATCAATGTACTCTCCCCATTTCGATTTTCGCAGCGATGTTTTTGCCACTACGAAGCGTAGTCGTGACTTTTTAAGCCATCTTTTTGCGAAGCCGAGCTTTGCATGAACTTTAATCAACTCTTCAAATAATTTCTCTAAGCTGGTAGCGCGTGTATTGTACAGTACAAAGGTTTTTTATATCTTCCATTCAGTACCTACAAGCGAAACATATGAGAATATCATTTTAAAAAATATTATAGATTCCTAAATAGCGTTTTGAGGAAATATCGTTCATTCAGCCCAGTTGATATTTATTTGGATAAATGCATGGACTACATAATATAGCCTGAAGAAAAAGAAATGCATGCCTTCAGCAACTTCCCATCATAAGGTTTTTGTACGATTTTTTATGTTATGTGTTCTGATGTACAATAAAGAAAATTCTTGTTATCTTATCTTAAATGCAGATCTCACCATCACATACATGATATGTTGAGGGAACGATAGACCCTTAACGATAGAGTTTCTGTGCGGTCTCTCTTGGAAGCCTACAGCAATAAGGAATCCTTCTTTTATTTCTTCTTCTTCTACAGGCTATATTAGTCCACTACTGGACATAGCCCTCCCCTAATGAGCGCCGTAGCGCAACGTTGTGCCATCATTGGGGGGTAATAACCATAATCCCCACGCTGGGCGTGCGGGTTGGGGATCACAGATTGACGAAATTGTACTGCAGGGGGCGCTGCTGCTCACCCCGTGGTTTGTGTTCCTTAGTCGCCTTTTACGACACTCGCGACAAGAATTTGGGTTGGTGATATTCTCTAGGCCGTCACCACACAGCAGTCTTCTTATTTATTGTTTGTTACTAATTCCTTATTGCACTAATTTAATTTTAATTCCTTATTGCACTAATTACATTAGTAAATGTAAAAGAGCGTGCTTAATGCAAGAAGCATTCTCTTACAGCAATCCTTGGTGTTGAAGGGACTGCCAAAGGGAAAAGTGCAGGAAAAGAAGGCCGTCGGTTTCGGAGATTGGCAACCGATTTAGCTACCTTGCTTTTCAAGCTTGCCAATAGAAACAAGAAATTGATACTCTGTTGAAACCACTGTCGTAGTTTGTGTAGCCATGATATTTTCAGTCACCCAGACCTTCTTCCTGGAATAATAACTGAAAGAGTTCTATGAAATTGAAATTATCTTAATTAAAATTACCCTTCAATTGAAAGTCGTTATATCCTCAGACACTGAGGACTAAGCACGAAAATTCGCCGGGGGCAAATATTATCATATTAAAAGGCTTCAGCCACCTTTTTGACAATTCCCACTAAGTTAGGATAACAACAGCTACGCAATCTGTCAAACCTTATCCTTCATCCTCAACCCATTTCTATTTTATTTTTCAGTAGGTATCGGAAGCCTGGAAGACTGCCAAAATGTATGAATTTATATATGGCAATTTCGGTCGGGGAATTATCTGAAAATTAACTGGCAATTATCAGATAATTTACATATATTGGCTGCATTATTATCAGATAATCTCGGTCTAAAGTGTAGCCTTAATACTTCATCTTCTTCTTCAGGCTATATTAGTCCACTGCTGGACATAGCCCTCCCCTAATGAGCGCCAGGTTGTGCCATCATTAGGGGGTAATGCCCATAATCCCCACGCTGGGCATGCGGGTTGGGGATCGCAGTTTGGTAGACTTGTACTGCAGGGGGCGCTGCACCCACCCTCTTGTTACCCACCCTTAATACTTATTTAAAGCTAATTATAAAAGACCTTTATGTCTAGTTTTTTCATACATTGTCAATCTTAGCCATTAAGGCGCACGAGATACTGGCAGTTTTAACCTCCTTTGGTGTATTTCTTTTTCTTGTTTGTAACTACGAGTATGAGTGATGCCTATTCTTTCCTGTGATGTATTATTTTGTTCCGATGTCTTTCTTTCTCTTTCTGAAATGTTAAACTAGGTTAAAGCATTGTAGACTTTTAGTCCGGATCTACTTACGGGTGTTGTTATATCGGAAAAGTCCGACCAGGTTTCGCTCTGATTCGCAGAGCTTAATCATGGTGAGCAGAGATGAAGCTTGCTTCGTCGGTTGCTCGTCGATCCGGACTAAGGCTGACATTCAGAGACGAAAACTGAAGCTAAGACCGGTCTCAGAAATGTCAAAATGTACGTGATTTGGACATTTGTAAGACCAGTCTTTGCTTAGTTTTCGTCTCTGAATGTCAGCCTAAAAGTCCACAATGTGTTGTGCTTACGAAAGTTTTACGTTAAATCATTGCTCGTAGCCTTGGCTGCCAGAAAGATCTTAGCCGATCACGAAGGTCAAGCACCACAGGGCACGTTCAGTGCATGGATGGTTAAACCATCTATGACTAACGCTAGTGGCATTTTTCCGAGCGGTTCCGTGCTTCGCAAGGCGCGTTAAGCAGTTGGTGCCGGCTGCCGTCGATAGATGGCAGTCGTTAAGCCAAGTCAGAGGCCTTAGGGCGGCTTGAAAATTTCTGACAGTAAGACCAGCCACTAGTCTTTCAAGCCTCCACCAATCCGGACTTCGCCCCTGTGGTAGAGTATGGCCTATACCTTCTTCAAGGAAGAGACCCTTGCCCTTCGGTGGGGACATAATGGGTTGGTGATGACGGTTCAAACATAACCAAGCATTAATGTGTTATTTTTATCAATGCTAAATTTAAGGCGATTGTACACTGTTGTGACTCTTTTTATTTGAAATCTAATATATAAAAATCTCGTGTTACAGTGTTTGTTATTGAATTCCTCCGAAACGGCGTTATCGAGTAACATTTTCTTTTTTTCTGTATATTCAGGTAGTAGGCCCAAGAATAGCTCGTATACTAATTAAGTTGGCAAAACAACGTTTGCAGTGCCCGCTATAACCTAGATATATAAGCAAATTTCTTCTTAGTAAAATAACAAAGCCGAGACGTGGATGGCGCAAGTATAAACGTTGCATGTTCTTAATTACTATTCGATATCAACCCTTGTATATCCCTACTGCTGGGGCACGGGTCTCTTCCTGCATCGTAGGAAGGTTAGACCATACTCCACCACGGGGGCGGTACGGGTTGGTGGAGGATTGTAAGACAGTGGCGGGCCTTACTGTCAGAAGTTATCAAGCCGCCCACATGGCCTCTTAACATGGCTTAACGATTGCCATTACATAACAGCCGGCACCAACGGCATAACGTGCCTACTATTTCTATTATGAAATAGTAATTAAGGACTGTAGTTGTACGGTCGCGGTCTAAATATGTTTATCAGTTTTCAAATTAGATTTTTTAGCACACTGTGTGCAGTAAAGTCTAAAATGCCATATCTAGATACGTATTACTTTTTAATAGTTGTAGCATCGATTCTAACAAAAAGAGTATTCATGACGTTTTGATGATGAAACTCTTTTCTTTATTTAAAAGGTGACATAATTATTTTTTTTACAATGACATTTTATCAAAACTACTAGGTGATAGGCACCGTATGGTGCCCTACCTTTCTGTTTTAATAATAGGTTAATTATTTATTTATAAATCCGTGTTTATTTGATAATATTTTCAAGACAACTAATAAGAACAGACCGCGGACTGAATTTAAAAACTGACAAAAGTAAAAAAAGACAATAATATGTACAAAAAGTCAAAACAATAAAAAAAAGCTCTGTCGCCAACACTAGGATTGAAATGATAGAAATTGATAGTAAAACCATGGAACCTCGCTTGGGTGTATCTCTATTGCTTCTTCAATGCTCTATGCCTAATCTATGCTCTATACGGTCTATGCCTAATCAAATCACATAACATCATCGACCATGTGGCAAAGATTTGTGCATGCAATTACCAACCTTAAGGTGGTAAACATTTTCAGACGTCGAGTGTAAATAATTAGATCCTTAGGAAAATAACAGGCATTTAGCAGCTTGATAGCTAACAGCTGCTAGAAAGTACGGACATACAGAAGACGTATAAGAAGTAACGTCACATTAGAGCACATCTCACGCGCCATAGAGACGGCACAATGAGGTTTGAATGACTCTCGGCGACTAGGGTTACCATTTCTAAGTTTGAAACTGCCTGAAAGAAAGCCGGACATTTAACTCAATTTTTATTAATTTACTATATAAAAAAAAATGTTTACTTAATTAACGTCAATGTTGTCAGTTTCACAATTAATAGATTAGTATGTGGAGAAGAAAGTTACAAAAAAACTCCAATAAAATTTATTATTTTCCAAACAGGTTTTAACTTAATTAACAGAGTTTTTAACTTAAAGTTTTACGATTTTAGACGTAATCGTCTCCGTTCACGTTATTTAAATACCAGTCATCTTTGTCTTCCAAATAATCCCTATTTAAAGGCTTTTTAGCACAGAGTACGCTTAACACATTTTTTAAACCACTCATTGGTAACTCCAATATATCTTGAAGAATCTTCCTTCTTACTCACAAATTGGAATACCATACGTCACTCACTAATATCATTATACCATGCGTGATGCATGTTTCACAGGAATAGCAGACTAGGTGCGGGGACCGTATTTGATAAGTAAACATTCCGGACATAAGAAGCCAAAGTTTGTAAATCCGGAGAAATTGGACGTATGGCATCCCTACTCGCGACCCTATCAACTTGCAGAATAGTGCGCCAATTCGAGCATACTCCGGGGATAATTGCTCCAGATGAAAACCACCAGACCGCGTGGCTCTACGCCACGTAGGTATACAGGAGGGTGAGTCTCTAAAATGCGTAGTTGTTCAATAGAATAATATTAGTCCGGTAATGGTCGTTTCATTCACACTTTCGGCAGTCTGGTAACCAATCGCATTGAAATGGTATTTAACTACGGGCCTCGCGCAATTCGATATTCTTCGCGTTAGTTACCTACGACTATTTACTTTGCGCGGATTATACCTCTGGAAGGGCTATGTCCAGCAGTGGAATAATATAGCCTGAAGAAGAAGAAGAAATCTCTGGAATGACATTGTACTGCTATGGCTTTGTAGACTGCTATATTGAGGCAAATAACAACATGGTCGTGCTTATATTATTCTATTGACAAACTATGTAAGGGCCTGGTCTAACACTTAGTTTGTCAATTGAATGCGCTTCTAACGTGTTCTTGAGTGCAGACCGCCACTCAGCAAACGTAGTACAGGACGCGCTAAGACTAGGTGGGATGACGATCTGCGAAAACTGCAGGCAGATGCTGGATGCGGCAAGCTGAAGACAGAGCGCTATGGCGCTCATTAGAAGAGGGCTATGTCAAGCAGTGGACTAGTATAGCCTGACGACGACGACGACCTTACTCATAGGCAGGTCCACACAGCCTGGGAAGCCTCGCAAGGCATAGTTATAGTTAGACCTGAGATTTCCGCACTTAGCCTCATAGTTGGGCCATTGTACGCAGCAAGCTCTGAGGTACGCTAACACCTTAGACACTAGGGGTTTCCTTACGATGTTTTCCTTTACCGTCAGCGAGTAGTATTGCTAATATAATTTCACAAATGTACATAACTTAGAAAACAAAGTCATTAGTACGTGCCGGGGTTCGAACCCACGACCTCCCCATTGAGAAGCCGGCGTTCTACACCGCGCCGCTACCACCGCTCTGCCTCGCAAGGCATTTGCCGTGGCAAACACGTCGCCAAGTGATCGGATTTCCTATTTTAATGACGCGAAAACTCATACAACTGTCTTACAATCCTCCACCAACCCGGACTTGGCCCCGTGGTGGAGTATGACCTAACCTTCCTACGATGCAGGAAGAGACCCGTGCCCCAGCAGTGGGGACATACAAGGAAATGAAATGAAATGAAAAGGTTTTATTCAAAGTAGCGCAGAAACTGCGGCTTAATGAACGTTACAATTCAAACTAGGTGTCCATTTCAAAATCTAGATCATTTAGGAGAAAAAATGGACAAAAAAACTCCTAACTTAGTCTTTTCAAAAGTCCTTAATTAACATAGTTTACGTTATAAACATAGAACTCATACATTGTACTGGCTTTCATTCCAGACCTCATTGTCATCTAAATAATCCTTTATGTTATATAGTAGCCCTTTTGGCACAAAGTGTGCTTAACATATTTTTTGAACCGCGATTCAGGCAAGCTTAATATATCTTCAGGGATTTTATTATAGAAGCGTATACAATGCCCCATGAAGGATGTATTAACCTTTGCCAGCCTAAATAGTGGGAACAAAAGTTTATGTTTATTTCTAGTATTTACATTGTGTTGGCTACCTAAAGTTTTACAAGGGTTGATAACGAACGAAGAAACTCATACATAAGTATACGTTTACCGGATCTAATCGTTATTATTTATTTGCTCCTCTGGCACAGCGACTTGAAGCGGGTCTTGCTTCCGTCCTGCGCTATTTGATTATTTATTTAATAACTTTAATGAAAATAACATAAACTCACGTCTGTATCCAAGATTGGTAGGCAGAGATCAGGGACAGCTACATGCCACGATCCTGACAGATCTCCTTCGTTTCATCAATGTTTATTAGACGTTGTATTCATGCACGTCTGTTTCGGGCACTGTACTTTATTAACATAATTCCGGACTTATATACTTAAATTTTGTCGCAAGAGTCCGACCAGGTTTTGATCTAATTCGCAGACCTTAATCATGATCAGTTGAGACGGAGCTTGCTTCATCGGTTGCTGGTCTCACTTGGACTCCTCCGACAAAAAATCCAGTAAGTTAATCGGGAATTAACTTAAGTGTAGTACTCATATAAGTTTTAGTATGATTACCTTATTCACTCCCATTCATACAATTCTAGCGTGTACTTAAGAGGAAATTTTTAAGGGTTAGTATTGCACTTGCGAGCGCATGTTCAGATCTAAGATTATAGATAGGTACTTGTTGGGGTATCGACGTCGATGGAATCGTTGTGGCGGACATCATTATCATCAGTAGGCATTCAGTGGCACTTAGGTAGGTACTTTTTAAACTGTCACTTCGATCTGGACGGCCCCGGTGGCGCAGCGGTTTGGCACGTGGTAACACCGAAGGTCTCGGGTTCGATCCCCGGCCGGGTCAAACTAGGAAGCGAAATTTTCTAGTTTGTTTCGGGTCTTGGACGTTATCTATGTATTTATTGTATTAAATCTATCGTCGAGTTAGCACCTATAACACATGTCATTTAGTTGTACTTAGTAGGTATAGGGCTAACGAGATCTGTGTATAATATGTCCATGAATATTTATTATTTATTATCTGTCTATTTTCGCGGCAAGTCACGCAAATATGTTCTGTTAATGAGAAAATAATAGGAGATATGAACCCGAATAATGGGATTAAGAAAACAAGGTCGGCCATTGTGTTTGACTAGCAACCTAAACGTCGAACGACGAAAAACGAAAAGCCACCGCAAAACGGATCAAGTAATTTAATAACGTTTTTTTCCAATTCCATCCCTCATGGTCCAGTGATATCGTTTGCGAGGCGCCTAATTCTATTTTGCCAACTCGGAAGATGATTCATCCGATCCGGTCAGCTCGTTTGTCCCTCCAATTTATCTCCAAGTTTACGTGAAGCATGATGACCGAATCAAATTGGATTGTGCTTATGTCAATCAAATATTTACGGAGGACTTGGAACTTCTTCTTTGCTTTCTATTAACCTGCAGCAGAAGAATGTTAAAAATTCACACAACACAATCTCCCTTCTAGTTCTGCTCATAGTTAGACGCACCAAGTTAGTTAGACCTGAAATTTCGGCACTTAGCCTCATAGTTGGGCTATTGTACGTAAGAAGCACTGATGTATGTACTTCATACCTAGGATTTCTTCACAATGTTTTGCGTTAGAGTGGATTCATAACTTAACCAATTTACATAACTTAAAAAACAAAGTCATTGGTACATGCACGGATTCGAACCCACAATATCCCGATTGAGAAACTGTTGCTCTACCGCTCCGCTACTATCGCTCTACCGCGCATCAAATCCTGAACAATATTCCAATCTAACTATTAAAATCCACTCTAATTGCTATTGCAAACTTCAGTACTCCAATAGGATTTGAGCGTATAATTAGGTATCTGGTCCCGAAATAGCTACCATGTGCTATGGTAACCAGACAAAGACATCGCAAATATGGGAAAACACCGTAGGTAATTTATAAGTAATATTTCTGTTTTGGCCTAAAATAAACTAGGCTACACAAGTTATTAGATTTTTGGTCCTACGATTATTAAATATTCGATCTCAAGCTTTGGCATATTGTGGGGCAAAGGGCCAAGAAACTATCTCATTGTTTAATTCACAATACCAGGCCATCCAGAAAGTTTTGCGAAAAAAAGTTTTTATGTATAAGACACTGGCCACTTGTAATTGTTTTGAAAACTTCAATTATTTAAAAGTAAAAATACCTACTACTGTTCGATTTTCAAATTTCCCTCCGCATTTTTTGAGAGCCAATTTAAATTTTCTTGTCTCATTAAAAATGGATCTGCATCGAGAACATTTTCGTGCTATGATTTTTTACGATTTCAAATGTGTCTTAAAACCTGATCAGTCATTTGATCGACTTCGAATCGCTTTTATGGATGAAGGATCTTCAAAAGCAACCATCTACCGCTGGTATAGCGAGTTCAAACGCGGTCGTCTTACTTTGGGGGACGTGAGCACCTTCGCGTAAGGAGCTAAGGAGAATAGTTTCCCGCTGGGTGCCGCACAACCTCACCGAAGCTCAGAAGCAGGCCCGTGTGGATTGGTGCCGTGATATGTTACAAAAATTTGATGCTGGCTCGTCACGGCGCGTTTACTATATTGTGACAGGTGACGAATCCTGGATTTATCGATATGATCCAGAAACAAAGCGTCAGTCGACAGTTTGGCTGTTTCAAAATGAACCAACGCCTACGAAAGTGAAGCGATCACGGAGCGCAGGAAAAATTTTGATTGCTAGTTTCTTCACTTTGACGGGGTAGGTACCTAATTTCAATTCCAATTCGAGACCAAAGCAGCGTCAACGATGAATGGCTGCCCAAAATTCCTGCCAGAAGTTTTTTTCTGAATTGAGCAACAAGCGACCGAACACCGGGCTCCGCGAGGTCCTTCTTCACCACGACAACGCGCCCGCGCACTCTGCAATCAAAACGAGGGACTTCCTGGACTCCACACCCGTCAGAGTCTTAGGACACCCTTTTAACAGTCCTAATTTGGCTTCGTGTGACTTCTTTTTATTCCCTAAAATTAAAAATCAGCTCAAAGGGATACAGTTTTCATCGCCGGAAGACGTGCTAGCAGCGTTTGAGAAGGCCGTGGAAGAGGTGTCTGCGGAGGACTGGAAAAAATGTTTTGAAAATTGGTTCAGACGCATGAAACTTTAAAAAGATTTAATAAAAATATTTTTTTCATTGAAGTTAGTTTTTTAGTTTCTCATAACTTTCTGAGTGTCCCACGTATATAGAAAAAGTGTTCTCTATCTATACGATATCTATTTCAAAGTAATATTTCTTACAAACATAGAATCTGACTTACTTTTACAAATATACTTACACCAATCAGGAAAATCAGACTGGATACTGAAAATATCTTTTTATTTACGAACTAAATTGTAAGAAGTTCGCTACATAGAAACTAGGTGGCGCTGCTAGTCACACTAATATTATTTAGCAGCTATAGTAGTTTACATCAGCACTCGCTGCGCCCCGCGGTGTTACCCACGGTTTATCGATTTTCCCATGGGAATAAGATATTTTCCCGCAGTAAAACGTAGCCTATGTGTTAATCCAGTGCAATTTTTTTAGGGTATACATTTGGTTTCCGTACCAAGCTTCACTTACCAACAATGCATTATTCTTTATTGTTGTAATATTTGCTGTTATTTTTAGTATAACGTGCCATTAGCCGCGTACTGATTGAGCGAGCAGCCTCGCGAGGCTGCCTCGCGAGGCAAATCCTCGGTCGGTCAAGACATGCCTTGCCCGAGGCAAACGCACGCGCTGCCTCGCCCGAGCGTGCCGCGGCCCGAGCCGAGCGTTGTCGGTTTTTGTCGATGCTCAAAGGCGCCTCAGTACGTTTGCCGCGCTCACTCAAGACGGTATTGTTTTGCGTCGCTTATTCGTTGCGTGTTAGTTGTGCGTCATGGATAAAGAACAGTGTATTAAATTAATACAACTATATGGTGAATGTATTACTATATTTTTTTGTATAAGAGTTTAATCCAAAAACGTTTAGTTTTCTGTTTTCTTTTTTTTTGCAAGCCTTAGAATTATTAAAAAGGCAGTGGTAGCGACAGCTTTCCGAATGTGCGGCCTCATGGTGGTCTCGGGCAAACTATACGCACGCGCGGTCTCTATTCGACTTCAAGTTAAACTGAGCGTCGATGCTCATGTGGCTCGGCCTTGCCGCGCGAGGCAGCCTCGGATTAGAAAACTTACAGCCCGAGGCCGCCTCGCGCGGCATGCGTACTGCGGCAAATGTCCGAGGCAGACTCGCGAGGCTGCTCACTCAATCAGTACGCGGCAATTCAGTACTCGTGTCAAGAAAGCTTTGCTCGTAGAACCTGAAATTGCACTGCGAGATGATTTTTCAATCACTATGTTTGGCTGAGAAATGGAAAAATAAAACAAATACCACGCATGCACTTTAGAAGAGAGCTCTAGAATTTCCTACGTCTAATAATAGATTTTCTCTGTAATTTTCGTGATTATTTTAAACTAAAATTGCTGCCTACTTTCGATTAAGAAAAGTTCTAACAACTTCAAAATCATCGTCGAAACATCGTGCATCGTGAGTAAACTTGAGTGTCTGAGTGTTTTCTACAACCTTAGCGCTTGAAATTGTCAATCCGCGTTGGGCACTCGTGGTAATTAAGCCCATACTCTCTCTCTCCCTCTCTCTGAGAGAAGTGTAAGTAAACTTAATAAATTAAAGTAAACAGTAAAGTGATCTGTTTGCTTTATACCTTAATTGCCTAGTATGTTTGTGTGCAAGACTAATCCTGAAATTAAAGGTGACATCGAAAATCGCATGAAAGTTTGATCTAGTTTGATTTTCGACATGATGTCGTAGTAACAAGCATACATTTTGTCACACATTACCTATCTGCGATAATTATCTTGCACTTTTCTAAACGAAGCGAAGGAAGCGCTCGTAGCCTAGTCGAACCAAGTGTTTGAAATCAATCACTCGAGTTGAGCAACAACAGGCGCGGTCAGGTGCAGGATTGGTGGCATTTTTTCTGAGCGCTTTCGTGCTTCGCAAGGCACGTTAAGCCGTTGGTGCCGGCTGACATGTAATGATGATCATGTAGGCTTGATAACTTCTGACAGTAAGGCCTGATCCTGGTGGATCAGGCCTTACCCGGACTTGGCTTCCGTAGTAGAGTGTGGCCTTACCTTTCTGCGATGCAGGAAAAGACCTGTGCCCCAGCAGGCGGGGGGGGACATACAAGGGTTGATATCGTACATTTTATTTATACGAACAGCTTACATACTAAGGTAACTGTTCCTATAAATAAGGTATGTAAGCGATTCGTTCAAATAATAACATTTCTTTATTCTTCCCATTGAAACCCGTGGAGAAGTAAGTGGCTCTACGAGAACAAATAAACAAAAGCGTTCAATAAAAATTCTTCGAGATGCAACTGTCTTTGCATTCGCTTCAGCAAAGAGGTCACGGCGAGGGCAAACGTAACTGCAGAAGGCAAGAATTTTCACTCCTTTCAATAGTATTCGGCGCCTTTTCACCCTGTTGGCCATTAAAGACTGGTAAGAAACGCCTTCATGAATCATTCAGTTAGCATCTTAGAAGGTATTGGACCGTTCCAAGAAGCTTGCTTTTTTGGGTTCCACGCCCAAAGGGTGTTAATCGAAACCCTATTACTCTGCCTCCGCTGCCGGATGTAGCGTTATTTATTTTTAAGGAAATACGCTACTAAAATTAATATTTTTCTTTTTTTCCAACTTCACGTTTTTCGTTTCATAAAATTATTATTTTCATTTTATTTCTTCTTTTACTCGTTCTTGGCCACTATTTTCAGCTCTCTCTGAATGAGTGATTATCTGTGGCAATCACTCATTCAATACACTTATTCAATATTTTTTCACTCACTCATCTCGGCTCTCGCAGCTCATTGAAATTTGACCACGGAAGGAGTAGGTTGTGCGCTCTGTTACGCCGCCAGTCTCCAACCGCCCTAGCGGCCATTTTTTAATCAATATTTTTTTACAAGACTAATATATCCACCGTTCTGCCCATTTTAGTGTACCGCCACCTTCAAACTCCTTTCTGGTGCTTTCCGGTTTGGGTGCCGATGCACAGGGGCATTGTGATGGCCATATTCTAATACTGGACATCGGTTCCAGGGTTCAAGGTCTCCTTTAAAAATTCAAGGTCCCCTTCGAAAATTCAGAGTCCGGACTAGCTTTTTCCGGACTCATTTTGAACGAATCTCAGTGGCCGCTACAGTCTGCGCCTCTACTACTTAAAGCCTAGCCCTCGTGTGCTTCCCGGAGGAATCGGCGCCGGCTTTTTACGCCGCTATCGAGGCGATACGACGCGTCATCGCATCCAGCCTAGGGGAGTACCTATCGGCAGCGTGAACTGAACCAAACTAACTGGTGTAGCGCACGAACCCACTTATTTCCCACAACCCACTTCTTTTCTTTTTGTAAATAAAATTTTGAGTCTTTCCCGAGGCGACACTGACTGTACATCCGTTCGTCCGACAAACCTACCGACTGACCGTCAAAGGGCTATCCTTGGAACCGTTATATGTAGTCAGTTAAAATTTACACGGAGTATGTTTTATAACGGCGATTTACCTGACATAGGTATAATAAAATTTTAAATTTGACTGGGGTCTTAATACAGCAACTAATACTCCATGACTGTCCATCAGTAATTACAACGATAATTTCAATTAAATTTAAGTACAACTCCCTTACAACATACGTATTATTGTAATGTTTTTTATCACTATTAATAACGAGGCCTGAAATATTTACAGAATATATAGTTGTATATTCATTTCAAAGACAAAAAACAAATTTAAATTATAATAAATTAAAGTCCCATGCAATAGACGTGATGTTTTCGCCATTTTTTTCTCGTTCTTTATGTCTAATATTTCTTAAATAATGGTGCGAAGCACATAAGCAAGTTCGACAAGCACTTTGCCGGTTTTCTTGTTTATGCTCTATTGTAAAAACCGCTATACACATAAGGATCAAACTTGGTGTCATTGTGGGACTTATTATATATTTTATCAACAAATTATAAAACAACAGCCAAACGGCTGCCTAACATATATTTTACATTTTCACAAGAAAATGAGGTAGAACCCTCGAGTCGACTCGCGCCTGACCTGTTTTTTAATACCCAAGAACGTCACGATGTGAAAGTACTAAGAAAAGGAAAAAAGAAGAACTTAAGGTTTTCTTAGAATGCAAACGTACAAATTGAGAGTCAAAAAGACGCTTTAAAATTTAGAAAATCTAATTTATTGCTCGTCATGTAAGTTTGTCGCAAGCGAAAAAATAATTGCTTAACGAAATGTGAGGAATTTGAAGAAATAACTTTTTTACTCAATAAGTAAATTATAAATAATGAGAAAACAAGTATATGGATTCGGATTCAAAGAAAAAAAATCCATCGGCATAATTATTTAGCGATTCCCGACATTCAATCAATTACAAACTTCGATTGCTGAAGACATAAAACAACTAACTTCTTACTAGTTAGACGAAAAATCAATCATGATTTAGGAATATATACACTCCTGGACACATCTATTGGCCCACCTTAGAGTTTAGGTTTCGATGGCACCTACCGAAATATGATTTGCTAGATTGAACAAAAACTATTTATGCAGTTTTAAACCTGATACATTTTACATAAACCTGGTTCAAAACTGCATAAAAACTTTTTGCTCGACCCAATATACATTTTTAGCTAGGACTAAACGAAACTGAAAATGCAAGGTGGGCCAATAGATCTGTTCAGAAATGTATTAACTTTGAGTAGTTTCGTGCTCAGAGTATTCAGTGAGTATTATAAGACAATCTCTTCGGTATCAGTTAAGGTGCTACGGGTGCTAACTAGAGCCACCAATAGAATAAAAATCATACTATGAGTTTTATAATACGTTTTTTTCTAAAAGTGAACATCATAAAACTGCTAAAAATTCCACCCATGCCGGGACTCGAACCGTAGTACCGAGAGAATTGTAGAGGTTCGAAATTTCACTGATGTCGGTAAGTCGCCCATTAGCTCAGTTGGGAGAGCGCTGGCACGGTTAGCTAGAGGTCGAGTCCCGGCACAGGTGGAAGTTTTAGCCTCTAAATAGGTTTTTAAAATTGTTCCTTAGCACGGGTTAGTGCATTAAAAATAAAAATAGTATAATCATGTGGGTACAGTGATATCGTTCCGATTTTAAAACCTAACTACAAAGTAGGTAGTCGGGGCTGTAAGCAATGCAATTTTCTTAAGTCAGATGTCGCTGCCTGTACGTAATACAGAGAATAGTGTAAAGAGGTTCCAAATTTCACTGATGCCGTGAGTCGCTCATTGGCTCAATTGGTAGAGCGCTGGCACGGATAGCCAGAGGTTGCGGGTTCGAATCCCGGCATGGGTGAAATTTTTAGCCTCTAAATAGGTTTTTAAATTTGTTCCTTAGCACGGGTTAGTGCATTAAAATAAAAATAGTATAATCATGTGGGTACAGTGATATCGTTCCGATGTTAAAACCTAACTGCAAAGTAGGTAGTCGGGGCTGTAACTAATGCGATTTGCTTAAGTCAGATGTCGCTGCCTGTACGTAATACAGAGAATAGTGTAAAGAGGTTCCAAATTTCACTGATGCCGTGAGTCGCTCATTGGCTCAATTGGTAGAGCGCTGGCACGGATAGCCAGAGGTTGCGGGTTCGAATCCCGGCATGGGTGAAATTTTTAAGCCTCTAAATAGGTTTTTAAATTTGTTCCTTAGCACGGGTTAGTGCATTAAAAATAAAAATAGTATAAGAAATAATTGTACGACGCACTGCTGGTGCCGGCTATCACGTAATCGTAGTTGTTAAGCCATGCCAGTGGCCTTATGGGTGGTAATTTCTGACATTAAGGCCCACCACTGTCTTACAATCCTCCACCGGACTTAGCCCCCGTGGTGCAGTATGGCCTAACCTTCCTGCGACGCAAAAAATTACCTAAGCCTCAGCAGTGGAGACATACAAGGGTTGATATCGATGCGCTGTTCATATAAACTTTACAAACAACTCTACATTGTAATTTAGGACAGTAAATATATGATAGACTGATTCTAGAACGACGTAAAAATGGCATTTATCCAAAGTGTATTCCAAAACGCTGCACCGGAGCTTATCGAAGAACATAATGTCTAATTAAGAAAAGAGAAAAGAAATTGCATTTAGGAATAACATAACGAGAGGCAGTCGAGTAGTTTCGCGCTCTTCAATTATGCAAAGTGTCGAGCTCACCAGGCGAAAGCATTGAGTCTCGCCTCCACACTCTGTTATTGTTCCTAATACAATACAATACCACTGTTTATATGCTCACAGATATTACATGAACACTGGGTGAAACATATTGACAGTCTTATTTTTGTCGATAGACAACAGCGCAAAAATAAATCCCCATGATTTTATTGCTTTTTCAAGAAGAGAACAGAACAATAGTGGACACGTATTTTTTCTTTGGTCGTATTTCTGTGGAAATAATAGTTATTTTTAAGTTTTAAAGTAGAACCGGAAGCGACGTAGGCTAGAAGGCAACATAAAACCACCTTTGCCTCTACTATACTTTACTTGAAATAAAAACTTGTCATCGCCTTTCGATTCGATTCGACACACCACAGACTAAAAGTTGCTGTATTAGATATTTTACTTTCTTTTTTTTTTGGGTGACAAAGACAAAGGCGTAGATACCACGCTGCAGAGCCGCTGTGCCGGTTTTTCTTTTTTTTATTTTATAATTTGTCATTTTTCTCTGAAATAAAAGTACAGAAAATATTTAAGTATTTTTCTTGTATTCCTTGAAGCTTAGTCAAAAATGTTTTTTTTTTATTTGAGCTTAGTATTTTTTTGATTTATTGTCCATGAAATTATACTATTTTTATTTTTAATGCACCCGTGCTAAGGACAATTTTAAAACCTATTTAGAGGCTAAAAATTCCACCCATGCCGGGATTCGAACCCGCGCCCTCTGGCTATCCGTGCCAGCGCTCTATCCAACTCAGCTCAGTCAGCCGCTCGGTCGCGGGTTGAATCCCGGCATGGGTGGAATTTTTATAGGTTTTTAAAATTGTCCATGAAATTGTAAAGATATGTTTCCTGCATCACGAATACAGTTGAAGTGAGCCCTCTCACGGTTTTGACTTTTCCGACTAATCAGTGCACCCCGCCATACTTTGCCGCAGGGATGCCAACTTAACGACCGGTAATTTTGAATAGTGACAACGGCACTTCCGATTTTACAGGTATGATGACACTATGTTTAACCAGCGTTTCTTAAAATATAGTGCAAAGTTTGTCCCAGGGTAATTTGGGGCCGTTCTGATGAAGATTTTCTCAGAGGGAAATTGAGAAATTAAAATTTTAAGGAAAAAAATTAAGTTAAGTTTTGATGTTACAAAAACTTTGTTCATCAAATACTTTCATTCTGTAACTCATTCTGGTGAAGAACGTCTGTACAAAAGTCTGTTATTATTTTATATTCTATTTTTTTTATAATATAGACTTTTAATATCGTGACAGATGTCAGAGCGAGATGTCTGCGAGGAGGGCGGCGCCAAGGAGTATATAACCATCGTCACGAAAGAAGAAGAAAAACATCGTGACAGGGATTATTAACCGATAAAGCAATCGGGGAAACAATATCAACGCAAACCAATGCCAGAATGATCAAATGTAACCCAGTTTTCATCAAATCTAACCCTATCGCGTAGCTACGGAAGGTCGTAGAATAAACTGTATCGAATTGTAATGCGTTTTTATTGGCTACGCTCCTAACTGTAAACAGTAAATAAACACACATTGCTGTGCGATAAAATGGTCGTGGAAGGATACGAGTACAAAGGCAATAACAGTTTAAAGGGCTTACTTTGTTGCCGGGCTGATTGGAACATTTAAACAACTGTAAGTATACTACATGCATGACGAATGTAAGTTGTCCTTAACAGTACAAACATGGTTGTACTTCGTTTTTTCTTGTTGTGCAACAAATTCAATTGAACTTAATTTATTTCAACTCAAAGAATTTACATTCCGTTTGCTGAATGTAAAATGTAAGCCTCTGCCTTCGGGCCGTATTGCAGTGGAGAAAAAGACAGTGGGAAAAAAATGTTCTCCGTCTAATCAGTATCACGTCTGATACCATGCCGAGTGTCATGGGTTCGATCGCAATGGGGGCCGCCGTATTAATATTACTTATTATTGGAAAAAATCGCCGCTCGTAGCCTAGTGGAACCGAGTGATTGGAATCTATCATTTGGGTTAAGCAATAACAGCCGCGGTCAGGTGCTGGATGGGTGACCATCCCTTGACTACAGCTAGTAGCATTTTTTCCGAGCACTTCCATGCTTCGCGAGTTACTTTAACCCGTTGGTGCCGGTTGTCATATAATGGCAGTCGTGAGGCCATGTCAGAGGCCTTATGGGCGGCTTGATAACTTCTGACAGTAAGGCGCGCCACTGTTTTACAACCCTTCACCAACCCGGACTTGGCTCCCGTGGTGGAGTATGGCCTTACTTCCTGTGATCAGGAAGAGACCTATGCCCCAGCATTGTGGACATACAAAGGGTAGATATAATTTGAATAAAATTTATCAGGTATTTCCTCATCGCCCATGACGACTTCATGCTGTGCAGTAGACTCGCGTTTTGTGACATTTTTGAGGACCGATGCAAGCATGTTTTTTTTTTTTCTTTCATTTTCCATTCCATTCCACAGACAGATCAACGTAGCTTTGCACGGTCAACATTGAGCTCCTGGATTTTAATTAACTAATAATAGTAAAGATTAATAAAACATCGAAATAAGTCTATTTACAGTAAAATAAGTGACCACATAAGTGAAAAAGTTGAAAAATATACATTTAAGTGAAAACAAGTGCTAAAATCGAAAAATACCTACCAGTATTCGAAATTTCGAATACTAGCGAAAATACAGTTACAAAACGATAATTAAGTTAAATCCTAAATATGACAGTGCCAAAGTGACACAGTGTAGTGAATAACAGTGCAATTTGGAAAGAAATTCAAGTAAACAAGTGTCGTTACAAACCGTCACCAACGGCTAAATTCCAATGTGATTAGTCATTGCTATAAACAACGAACAAGAGGTCCACAAATTCATTACTTTGATCATGGCACTCGATGGCGCAGTGGATTGAGTCGTTACTGCATAGCTCGGTAATCGACAGAGACCGGTTCAAACCCTCGCCACGCTCTACTATAATATACCTTTTTGTTTTGTGGTAACTTTATTGAAATTATTCCGTGATACAAATTAAGGCCATCTATCAACGAATACCGGAACTAACATAAATTACCTTACCATTGAAGACTAACGACCATAAACAATAATCACAGCAAATATCTACGAGATGGCACTAAATTGCATTAAATGTAAAACTAAAATACTAGATAAATATGAATATCTTACCTGCACATCTTGCAAAAAGTCCTATCACCTTGACTGTATTTCCGTGTCGGATAAACTGTTCAGGTTAATGACCAAGGAAAACAAAATTAATTGGAAGTGTAAGTATTGCTTAGCCAAGACACACTTGCCCTCCAGCACCAATGTAACGCAAAGAAGGCGAAAGGAAGTTCCAAAACAAGCAGCTTCGCCAACATCCCCGACTTCCTCGGTGGAGTCAGGACATACAATCAGTGGTACTCAATTGTTAGTCAACGAAACTCTTAACCGAAGTTGCCCGGAAAGTACTAACCAAATAAGAGAAAACACCGAAGAGCTGATAGACCAACTTAATAATAAAATCTCACAGCTAGAGTTAAAATTAGAGAGCGCTGATGGTGAGATCGAAAGATTAGTTGCTGAAAACTATGCTTTACATGGTACAATATCGAAGCGTGACGCTAGAATTAATCAACTGCTGCGTATATGCCGTTCAACCCCTCAACGAGGGAACCACAAGGGCAACAACGACACAACTACTGAAAACACCCCCTCCAAACTTCTAAAGCCTGACTTCAACGCTAGTACACCAGTGCAACAAGAAAAAAATAAGGTGGCGGACAAAACTCCCAACTCTGACTCTTCTAGAAAAGAAAATAGTGCACAAGTCGACTCTACCGCTCAAATCCACCTCACTCGCACCCAGGAGCCGGTCCTACCTGGTACACCATTAAGCAACGGGAAAAAGAGTGAAGAATCTACCCTGCCCCCACTGCACTGCCAAAATAAGCAAAAGGTGCCTACCAACACTGCGCAGAGGCCACTTGAGCCTATCCCCATCGTATCCAATACTTTAACTGATCCACCTGCAAAACCTAAAAGACACAGAATAAGCTTATTGAACACGTTAAGTATCAACAAAGCTCAACAGATAGCCCAACGTAACTTGGATGGAAACTACGACCTGTGTCATTACCTATTGCCGAATAGGGGAATAAAACAGCTCCTACACGGTATAGAAGCCAAAGTTAGGGATTTCACTCTAGAGGATTACTGCATAATACTTTTAGGAGAAGAAGATTTTAATTGTACCGATAACTACTACGAATTAATAATTTTCATTCGAAACACATTGCAAAAGATTAACCATACGCACATTCTGTTATGTGCACCAACCTATAAACATGGAATGCTAAACACTAACCTATTCAATTCTAGAGTAGAAACATTCAATCAGCTGCTCTACTTGGATATTAACACGCACTTTTACGGTTATCTTATAGACTCCAACTTGAACCTGAGCTATGACTCTGCCATGTTCCATAAGAACAGTGGCGTCCTAAACAGTCATGGACTAGAGCAGCTGATGAAAGATGCCAACAAATTAATAGTTCTCATAAGAAACCTAGATACCTCGGTAAACCAGGAGTATGCGCTGCCCCTTCCACAGGCAGAGCCGACCGCCACAGAGAACTTTTTTCGTTCCTCAACGACACAATTACAATGATAACCTAGTATTTCTACATCAGAATATAGCTGGTATACTCAATAAGCAAGTATATCTACTTTGTGCATTAGATGAATTATCCACTAAAGGGACGCCTGCTGATATTATTTGCTTGTGTGAAACAAACATGTCTCGGGGCTCTGAATTTTGCCTCAGAATTGATAACTTCAATTTAGCTGCCTACTACTCGAGGAAAAAATGTCGCAAGGGTGGTGTAGCGATCATGGTAAGAAAAGGCACGGAATACATTCATATTAAAGAGATTGAACAATTGTCTGAATCTTACGTTTTCGAATGTGCGGGAATAAATATTGTAAAATACGGAATTATAGCAATAGTTATATATACTCACAAAACACCGACATCACCGACATCCGTTTTTTTCTATAAACTCCAGCAGCTACTTGACTTAATATGTAGGCACAAAAGAAAGAAATATGTTCTATGCGGTGATTTCAACATTGACTTGCTCAAGAAAACAAATGTATCTATTGAACTGCTAAATATATTACAAGCATACAACCTAACACCAGTCATCAAAGAACCTACTAGAATTACTTTAACGTCATCTACATGCATAGACAATATCTTGTCAAATATCACAGAGGGCACAGCTATCGTACATGATCTAGGACTATCGGACCACACAGCCCAGTCATACAGTATCCCGATACAAAAACGCCAGCCTCCTGCAATAAAGTGGTGGTATGAATTTAGGAGAGATTATAGTAAAGAGAACCAAGAAAAATTTGTGGAGTGCCTAACGTCTCTTTCCTTCCAGGAAGTTCTTTCTGAATGTGACGCTACCAAAGCGTTTAATGCATTCTACGACTTGTATCTTCTTTTTTATAACCTATGTTTTCCTATAACGAGAACTAGAGTATTAAGTAAAAAATATTCTTCAAAATGGCTGACCAAGGGCATACGTTCTTGCTGCGCAAAAAAGAGACAATTATTTTTTAGAAGTAGAATTGATTTAACTCTCAAAACTAAGTACATTAATTATTCTCGAAAGCTCAAAAAAATTATAATTTCGCAACAAAAAATTGAAAACTTAAAATGCATTTCCAATGCAAAAAACAAATGTAAAAGTGTCTGGGACGTCATTAAAAAGTATACGACAGCAGATTGTAACAAAAACACCATTAGTACAATATCAATCAATAATAATAATAATATCACCGATCCACAAGCAATTTCTGAGGCTTTCAATAATTTCTTTATAGATAGTGTAAGTAACAACTGTTCCTCAAACGTAGGTCGAACCGATGACATTAAAATAGATAATGTGGAGTCCAGTATTTTTCTAATGCCAGTCGATGAAAAGGAATTAATTAACATTGTCAGCAGTCTGAAAAACTCGAAAGCTGTTGGTCATGACGAGATACGGACTGATATAATAAAAAATAGCATCTACTACATTATTTGCCCTCTCTTACATGCTATTAACCTTTCACTCGACCAAGGGGTATTTCCAGAGGTATTAAAGAAATCTGTGGTAAAACCACTTTTCAAAAAAGGAGACCCTTTTAAACTAGAAAACTATAGGCCTGTTACCCTTATACCAATATTTTCCAAAATTTTTGAAAAGGTTATGTTCACCAGGATCACTTACTTTCTTGAAAAAAATAAAGTGATGAGTGAATCACAAAATGGCTTTCGGAAACACAGAAGCACCTCACTTGCTGTCTTTAAGCTGATTAATCATATCATGTCATGTGTAGACAAAAACATCCCTATAACTGTCATATTTATGGACATAAGCAAAGCGTTTGATTTTGTATGCCACAAGAGGCTGCTTAAAAAGCTCTACAAATATGGGATACGGGGCCCTGCCAATAGCTGGATATCGTCATATTTAAACAATAGGACCCAACGTGTAGACACTGTACGATATTGCACAAAATCTAAATCTGTAAAAAAATATAAGTCATCATTACTTAAAAATACCTATGGAGTGCCACAAGGTGGAATATTAGCCCCCTTAATTTTTTTGACATATATTAATGACTTGCCTGATTATATATCCAATGAATGTATTCTATTCGCTGACGACACCACACTTATTATAGAAGGGAAAAATTTGATGACATATAATGCAGAATTAAATAAATCACTAGAACAAACTATCACTTGGCTGACTGCAAATAATTTAAAGGTTAACATTAATAAAACTAAATATATACAATTTTGTACTAATAGGGGGAAAAAACAAAACTTAACTATTGAACACAACGGTGAAATACTAGAAGAAGTAACAGCGATAAAGTTTTTGGGGTTAATGGTTGACAGCCATTGTGACTGGAAATGTCATGTAGAGAGTGTGTGTACAAAAATTAACAAATTTGTATACGCGCTACGGAAAATTAGTCAGACGGTCTCACTACAAGCTGCTAAAGAGGCATATAATGGTTATATAGATTCGATCTTGCGCTATGGGATCGTACTATGGGGCAACTCCTCCGATGTGGACAGGGCATTTAAGGTGCAAAAACGCTGTATTCGGGCATTATTTGGTCTACGCCAAACAGACTCATGTCGCCCGTATTTTATAGAAAATGAAATACTTCCATTACCATGTTTGTATATACTAGAAGTTTGCACATTTGTAAAAAAATATATGTATTTATTCGAAAATAAGCAAAATGTCTGCAAACGAGCCATTCGCACTCAATATCAACATAAATTGCATAGACCACCTGTAAAATTAACGCTCACAACAAAAAACTGTTTTATAATGTGTATTGATATATTTAATAAACTACCAGATAAATATAAAGTCGAAGAAATAATTACATTCAAGAGGCTCACAAAAGATTACCTACTGTCCCGAGGGTTTTACTCAATAAAAGAATATTTAGAATTTAAGATTTAGGTTAGCAATTGTAAGCATATATGTAAATAATATAGGCACTTAGATTTTAAATGTAAATATTAAAACTTATTATAGCATTATTTGTAAGAAAATGTGTTTACTCCTGAAAAGGAAGAATTTGGACATGTACTTATTTGTATAAAGCACCTGTAACTGCTACTGTTAACCCAGATTCAAACAATAAAGTTTCATTTCATTTCATTTCATTTGCTTCAAACGTGAATTTCGTTTGAGTCCCGTTTTTAAGTCGTCCATGTGGAATAGCTCTAAATCATTTTTGCATACCAAGTAGCTGCGTAGTGGCACATAGGTAGAATGCATAATCAATTATAGTAACCAAATGTACAGATCCAGTCAAGTTAAGGTAATTTTTGAACTATGATTACTACACATTATTGAATTATAGCCGGATGAGCCTAGTAAGTATCGTCGTCGTCAGGCTATACTAGTCTACTGCTGGACATAGCCCTCCCCTAAAGAGCGCCACGTTGTGCTATCATAGGGAGTAATGCCCATAATCCCCACGCTGTTGGTTGGGGATCGCAGTTCGGTGGAATTGTACTGCAGGGGGCGCTGCTGCCCACCCCCCGTTTTGTGACCCTTAGTCGCCTTTTACGACACCCGCGGAAAGAATTAGGTTGGTGCTATTCTCGAGGCCGACACCACACAGCAAGCTGCCTAGTAAGGTTATCCGGTTATAATTCAATAATTTGAGGTAACTAAATCATCCAAAAATTCGTAGGTATTACCTTTGCTCCGCGGTACATCTGATGCAAAGGATTTCCCTGGCGGTGCAACGAGGTAAGACTGCTAACATCATGGGAACTTGTGTGTATCCCGGGACGGTTTTTTTTCAAGACGTGAACATCATAAATCCTAAGGCGCTTAGGGGCGCCAACTAGCGCCACCAATGGAATAAAAATCATAACTTGTTCTGTATTACGTTTTTATCTAAAAGTGAACATGGCTTGATAACTTCTGAGAGTAAGGCCCGCCACTGTCTTACAATCCTCCACCAACCCGGACTTGGCCCCCGTGGTGGAGTATGGCCTAACCTTCCTGCGATGCAGGAAGAGACCCGTGCCCAAGCAGTGGAGACATACAAGGGTTGATAACGAACATGAGAAATCTTATGCCATAACTATTTTTAGAACCTCAAGTCTTGAAACCAGAATCAACAATCCAGGACTTTAATAAATTTCCGTCAAAAACGCCCGTTTTTAGGTAAACTAAATTGTAAGCTGTATGTTCTAAAAAAGAGTTACCACAGATATTAAAATTTCTCCTGTTTACTTTAAAAAAAACGTTTCATAAAACAATTTATGATTTTTATTCCATTGGTAGTGCCAGTTAGCGCCCCTAAGCAACTTATCAACTATGACCACTATTTTTAGAAACTGCAGTCTAGAACCTAGGACTTTAATTGACATCCGCTCAAAACGGCCGTTCCTGAAAAAACTGCTTTAATGTCCACCAAGCTTGTTGGACTTGTGGCGAGCACATGTCAACTGTGCGCGCGCACTACAAACTCCAACATTCCTGCATCGCGCAATCAAAGTGTTTCAATGACATACCATAAATATAACGTTCGACTAACAATAGTTGGACCGGCCGTCCCCAGGCATACGAACTGCCTGGCGGGAAATTTCCCTTTATAGTGGAAGATCACGATCACCCACTCTTTCCTATAGACTCTACTTGGTCAGAATGTTATGTTCTATGTTAGGTTCGGTAGGTTCTAATAATTATAATAAAAATATTCATTTCCGCAACAAGATTTATCTAAAAATAGCTACTCCATTTATTAAGATTTATGATGTTCACTGTTTTCAAAGACTCGTTATAAAAGAAGTTAATTATGGTTTCTTTGTCCATTAGTGACGCTTGTTAGCACCTAGGCGGTCCCTAATTTGTCTAAGAGTATTCCTACTTTCATGTCGTATCTTGTGACGAAGCTTTCTGTGAATGTTTGGATTTTGTAGGTAATGCCTTTTTCTATGCGCTCAATCATCTTGAATTTCGGAGCGAACTCAACTATCTACTCGTAGTTACTTCACAGCAATGCAACCTCTCCATATTTATGTAGACTTATCTCGATCAAGGCCCGTTTCACCATATTCGGCAGAAGTTTATATTGGATCGCTAGGTGTTCTTGAAGTGCCTACAAAGAGTTTAGAAACATTACAGAAGCAATTTATAAAAAAAATACATATATAAATAAATACTCATGAACATAATCAGAGATCTCGTTAGCCCCATACTAAATTACTTGTGTTACAGGTGCTAACTCAACGATAGATTTAATACAATCAATTGATAGACAACATCCAAGACCCGAGACAAAGTAGAAAAGTTCGATACCTAGTTTGCCCCGGCCGGGGATGGAACCCGAGACCTTCGGTTTTACATTTCATCCTTTTTCTATGCGCAAAATATTTTCGTTGCCGAATCAATTCAAATGTAAACGTCAAAGTTATTAGTTTCTCGACGTTATAGTAAGCTTTTCTGCACTGAGTGTGCTTAACAGATTTTTAAACCGCGTCGGAGGTAACTCTAGGAACTAACTGAGGAACCGTTTTGTAGAACCTTATAGAGCCAAGCCAAGGCAAGGTAAGCATTATGCGCTTTGAACGTCTTATTTCGAGAAATGTTTCATAATCAATTACGAGCAAGAAAACTTAGTTCACTAATGTCCGGCTTTAGAGAAAAAGGATCGGGGCATCACCTCTAAGGGTCTACTCATTGCCGGGCTCTTACAGTGTGGGTACAAGTGAATAGAATAAAAACTCCTATCGATATTGCAAGTTCAGCAGCTTCGGTACATTTTCTTACAATCTAGTAATGCGGGTATAGTTAGTCCGCATCACAAGTAACCGCTAGTGTGTGTCAGCCTAACTATGATTCATCGATGGTGCGTTTTTGCCGACCAGCAAACGCTAATCAAACTGCTATCTGACCCTGCCCAAGTGGGCTACAGCTGCGACCTCAGCTGAGATAAAACTAAGTGAAAAGTGGAAGCGGGCATACTTCACACTGCACTAAGAGCGTAAATTACTTACTTTATTTACTATCTACATATCGCACCCTCAGAACGAAAGAGGCCTAAGTCAAAAAATAGTGAAATTGAGTTACAATCTTAAAGTCATAAAAAGGTATGCCGTGGACGGAAGATTCGCTATGCTCTTTTTTTACAATAAGTGCCTTTGTTTTACTATTCATCGGATAGAGCATACCTTTTTATGTCTCTCTATGATTGTTAGGTACTCAATTTTTTGAGATTTTTTTGAGTATTTAAACTATTTTTTGACTTAGGCCTCTTTCGTTCTGAGGGTGCGATATCTGTTTTACGCACTTTTTTTGTCACCCCCCTTTTTACGCTTAAGCATAACCTCTTTTCTTCTCACGCCATCCCATTATTTTCTAGTCTAGTCCAATGTTTCGCAGATACCTACTAACTTAATACTGGAATAAAAAAATGTTTATTATGTGCCTGATCTGATACTAAGGATACTGATAGGAGCCTTCACGGAGGTCAGTGCTTTGCTGAAAGCATGTATTTAGTCATGTGAAGTAAAGAAAAAGTAAATAACGCGTGTGGAGGTTCGAAAGTGTATGGACTTTTCGACACGTGGCTTCTACGGCCGCAGTCCCTGGGTCAGTTGCAGAAGCTCCAACTGGACTCAAGTGTGCGAAATATAACAAGCTGATGAGCTTTTTGTATCACTCGCCTTGGAAACAATTGGAATTTGGAGAGGAAAGATTTTGCTAAGGATATAAGGCGCTCGGAAAAAATGCCACTAGCGGTAGTCACGGGATGGTCACCTATCCCGCACCTAACCGCGCCTGTTGGTGCTTAACTCAAGTGATTGATT
Source organism: Yponomeuta sedellus (assembly GCA_934045075.1). Taxonomy (NCBI): domain Eukaryota; kingdom Metazoa; phylum Arthropoda; class Insecta; order Lepidoptera; family Yponomeutidae; genus Yponomeuta; species Yponomeuta sedellus. Next base: position 6,859,159 of record OW203723.1, on the reverse strand, counting down.
CTAATCACTCGGGTCAGCTAGGACACGAGCGATTCGAACATATTTCACTAACAGTAAAAGTAAGCCAGCTCACGGTTCTCACCTTCCAAACAAATCGATGCACCCCGCCATAATTTGTCGCAGGGATGCCAACCTAACAACTGCTTACTTTTGAACTCGTAACTCGGGAGCTGTTCCGACTTTATTATCAAAGGATAGTTAGGTAATTTTTCTTATGTTTGTACCATGCCCGAGGCAGGCGACATGTGTGAAGGATTTATTGCACCCCTGGGTGGGAGTTTACTAAGCAATAACATTCTTCAGAGTAGAACTTAAGCATCCACGAGGTACTTTCAAATTTTCATCACATTAGCGTCACTTGGAGAAACTTTTAAGGGACTAAAAGTCGACATTGCTGTACTTTAGCCTCAAGCCGTAAAAATATAAAGAAATAAATATTCATGGACTTAATACACAGATCTAGTTAGCCCTATACTAAGTACAACTAAATGACTTGTTTTATAGGTGCTAACTCGACGATAGATTTAATACAATAAATACATAAATAACATCCAAGACCCGAGACAAACTAGAAAAGTTCGTTTCCTAGTTTGACCCAGCCGGGGATCGAATCCGAGACCTTCGGTTTTACAGTCAGCGTGCCAAACCGCTGCGCCACCGCGGCCGTTAACTTTCCTCTACTTAGTTTATGTATCTCCAAATTGTGCATTTCCTAAAATGATTCGCGATACTCATACATAGTTGTATATTAAACGGGTCTAATCGCGATTATTCATGAGGTAAGACGTAATTACCTTATTTCCCGAAGTTTCGGCAGCGTTACAGTTGCCGTAGTCTGGTAGACCGAAGTAACAAGTACTTTTAACTTTTAATTTTTCGCGAAATATTAAAAATTAAAAGTGACTACCCACAATAATTGACTGTACTTGCCACTTCAGACTAGCCGAGACCGCTGCCACTTTAACGCTGCCGAAACGTCGGGAAATAAGGTAATTACGTTTTACCTAATAAATAATCGCGATTTGACCCGTTTAATATATAATTATTTTAGTTGGTTTGACAGAGGAGCAAACAAATATAATGTGTGTGTAAATAAAAATTTAAATTGTAAATGATAATTATAGATATATTTTGATTAATAAGTGACCACTACCACGATGTAGTCGGGGTAGTGGTCACTTCTCCACTACCACGAATCTAACGCAGACAAATCAGAGGTCGTGAATTCAAATCCCGGCGTGTACCACTGACTTTGTTTTATAAGTGACGTAACCTTCTAGAGTTGTGGTAGCAATATAACCAGTCGCCAACCGTGACTGAGAACATCGTGAGGTAACCTGCGAGTCTGAGGTATTCATATACTTCAGTGCTCGCAACAGTCAATCCCCGTGGGACCCGCATACGTTGTTCTGCTATATTCATTAACCTAAGACCTATTCTCAGGCCTATCAATCGTAAATAAAATGTTCATAATATTCGGTGAAACCGTTCTAGAGGAGTTAGATAACAAACACAATGTGACACGAGATTTTTATACAATAGATTTTATTTTGATAATAAATTTCGCTTGCTTTGAGGTATCATAATGTCGTGATCATAATCATAATTGGCTGTCGTTCAACTTTTTATGTAGAATTCAAGTCATACGCCTTAGAGTCGTATACGAATTATTTGCAAATGAAGTAAGAATGAGGCAGGCAGGTGCTGGATGCGGCGAGCTGAAGACAGGACGCTGTGGGCGCATTAGGGCATTAGGGGAGGGCTATGTCCAGCAGTGGACTACATAATATAGCCTGTAAAAGAAGAATTGATCCACCTGCCATCTGGAAAGACGGCGACGGAACCAGGGGGGCGAGTCTCTAAAATGCATAGTTGTTCAATAGAGTCATATTAGTCCGGCAATGGTCGTTTCATTCACATATCGGTAGTCTGGTACCGTATACTTAACTCGGCGCCTCGCACGATTCGATCTTCTTCGCGAGTGATGCCTACGTAATTTGGGCGGGTTATACCCCTGGAATGACATTGTACTGCCGTTGCTTTGTAGACTACCAAATTGAGGTAAGTAACAACCATTGTCGTGCTTACATCATTCTATTGGAAAACTTGAGATTTGTTACCAATATCGTCGACATTGGTCGAAGAGTTATTACTAAGATAATATAAATTGTGCTCTTATTTGTAAAGCACGGTAATTTTTACCTTTCTCTACATTACATCACATAAACTCATTCTTTATCCCGTAGAGGATTGCCACCTATTTCCTTCCTTCCTTTTTCTTCCCTCTTTCCTTTGTCTTATTAACATAAAAAATGTATTCGGCGTAGATTAGGCGCAAAATCCAGAAGGCTTAGTTGGTCAAAGAAGTGGCATGATACACGGGAGGCGCTGGTTTGAATTCCGCTTCGGCTTGGAATTGTTTGAAAGCAGTATAGGTTTTTAGGATTCCGTAGTCAACAAGGAACACTTACGTTTGCACCGTCCGGTCCTGGCAGTCGGTATCCGTTCCGCGGCTTACCACATCGACGACAAATATGGTACAGAGTTAGCTTATATTTGGGGTAAATACCAAATATTAATTATGCCGACATAACAGTGGGACCATATCTTATAAAAAGGTCTATCTTTGTCAGTCAGTTAAAAATATTGAGAGTGTAGAAAAACCATTTTTCGATTTAGGGATCCTTTTGCAAAACATTAATTAAGCTTTAAAGCGACGATTATTTAAATTAAACAAAGATGTCTGGGATTAATGCCAGTTCAATGCAACTATGTTTTAGAATAATAATGAACTCAGTTGATTTAGTATCAAAAGACTATTTTGCAGAAGTTTTCTGCAAAATAGTCTTGAATATTAAGAATATAAATTATGGAATGGACAACCAGTTTTACTTGATACATTAAGTCACAGCTTCTGTATGATTTTGAACAAAATACTTTGATTTGATGTGAACTCCTAATGTAAAAAAAAAATGCAAAAGATTCTAGTTAACTTCGACCTGACGATGGTTAATGTGAATGTATACGACACATTAAAAAGAGAAAAAATGCCTTCCACTCTACAACTGCCTATTTGAATTCTAATAACGCATTGCGAAATAACGAGCCAGTTTTTTTGTTAAAACCAATTTAAAAACGCGGTTTCGGCCACCTTCTAGCTTCGACCCTTGAATATGAAATATAAGGGGAAAAGTTAATTTCGGTGCGATTCTAAAAATGATTGAAAAAATAAACTTACGAAAGTGGAAAGAATTTCCATTGTTCTTTCCTATCAAAAAAGCTGATTAATTATAAATGAACTGCATAATTTTTATACTTTTTGCAGAGTTTGTTGACGCGCCTTTAGCGTTCGTTGTCTCGCAAATATTTTGAAATAATTACTTTCCAGGGACGTCCCAGGCGTACAAACTTCAAACAAATCCTCTATTTGTTGTATTCGCAAATGGGAAAAACTACCCGAAATACCAAATACCAAGACGAATCCAATAATACCTCTCAAGCTCAAATCCATCTTAATTAATTTAACTTGCATATTATAAACATCATCAGAAGAGCTCGTGGCTTATTGGAACCGAGTGATTGGAATCAATCACTGGATTAAGCAGCAACATGCACGGTCAGGTGTAAAATGGGTGACCGTCCCGTGATTACCGCTAGTGGCATTTTTCCGAGCGCTTCCGTGCTTCGGAAGGCACGTTAATCCGTTGGTGCCGATTGTCATGTAATGGCAGTCGTTAAGCCATGTCAGATGTCTTATGGGTGGGTTGATAACTTCTGACAATAAGGCCCACCACTGTCTTATAATCCTCCACCAACCCGGACTTGGGGGAGGCCTCCACCAACCCCCGTGGTGGAGTATAGCGATGCAGGCCCGTACCCCAGTAGTGGGGAGATAGGGAAGAGTTGATATCGATAAACATCATACATTCCTTATTGCCATAATCATTTTTACCAGCCAACCCCGAGAGGTAGAGAAAAGAGTTGGTAGACGAGCAAAACATTTTAATTATACTATTTTTATTTTTAATGCACTAACCCGTGCTAAGGAACAAATTTAAAAACCTATTTAGAGGCTAAAAATTTCACCTCTGGCACGGATAGCCAGAGGTTGCGGGTTCGAATCCCGGCATGGGTGAAATTTTTAGTTTAGCCTCTAAATAGGTTTTTAAATGAGCAAAACATTTGTAAAATAAAATTTAAAAATATTTTTATATAAGTGATCTTTCAGGATCATGGCAAGTAGCAGTCTCTGGTCTCTGCCTACCCCTCAAAATACAGGCGCGAGATTATATTATGTTGAGTGCCTAATTATATAAGAATTATTTTAAATTTACGACATAACAATTCCTGGAACCAAGCAAATGGAACGACTGTGGCTCAACGACACAACTCAAAATACAAAGGAAAAAAACCGCACGCAAACAACGCTGCTCGGGAACACGCAAAACGACAGTTGAAAGTTCACTGGCGGAGCAGCGCTCAAAGCGAGCAGTCGAAATGTCTCGTTAATTGGGTTTCGGCACCAAACAACGTCCCTCAGAAAGACCGGACTCTGTAAACGGTAGCACATACTTCAAAGCTTAGCATTGCGCATAATATTGCCGAGATTTTTTTTCTGACGGATTTTAAATCGCTAGTGCACTTTCTATATTTCACAGATTTTTCTGGAAAAATCGCGCGGTGAAAAATTGTAATGCGTGCTACGTCTAAAGCTTATAGTTTAGTGGACTGTATTTGTAGGGGCTCATGACTCATGATTTATTGAAACCGAGATTTATTATATTTAGACTATAAATGTCTAAATATAATAAATGTATTTAATATTTATAACAAGTAGTCGAAATATCTTCTATAATATAACAATGAATCGCTGGATGTGTGGGTAAGCGCAAATCTCGAGAGCAGCTGAACCGATTTCTTTAGAATATTCCTTGATCCTCCATACGAGGATGGTTCTTGCGGAGAAAAAAAAAAAAAGAATCGACTGTTAGGCGGTACGAAGTACGCTGGGTGAGCTAGTGTATTATAAAAGACAAAGTACAAACTTTACAATAGAAACATCATAAGAATGTAAACAATGTTGCCACATTAAAAGTACTGTAAAATGATCTCGCTTGTGCTCGGGGCCTAGTGGAACAAAGTGATTGGAATCAAGCATGTGGGTTGAGCAACAACAGGCGCGGTCAGGTGCTGGATGGGTGACCATCCTGTGACTACCGCTAGTAGCATTTTTCCGAGCGCTTCCGTGCTTCGCAAGGCACGCTAAGCCGTAGTGCCGGCTGTCATAAAGGCAGTCGTTAAGCCATGTCAGAGGCCTATAGGCGGCTTGATAACTTCTGACAGTAAGGCCTGCCACTGTCTTACAATCCTCCACCAACCCGGACTTGGCCCCCGTGGTGAAGTATGGCCTAACTTTCCTGCAATGTAGGAAGGGACGCCGTAGCAGTGAGGACATACAAGGTTTGATATATAATAAAAAAAGGCTGTAAAATAAAAAAAAGGCTGACGCGAACAGTTTTCTGAACAGATTTCTGTTTCCTGATAATTGGCTCCAGTTTTTGCGTCTTGTTTGTACTCTCTGCCGCAACTCAAAGTGACGTACGTCGTGATACAAAGTGATTACGTTTACATTGTGAGGAAACTTGAGATGTTCACATACATGGGTATTAAATGCAAAAGTTTTTTTTAGTAGCCAGCATAAGTATGTCCTACTATAGTGTACAGGCCTTCTGTCAAACAGCGAGTACCTATGGGCTTAATTGGAACGTGTGCCCAGCCGGTTTGGCAATTTCAAGTCGTGCTGAGGTATTTAGCCACCTCAGATTTCCTCACGATGTTTTCCCTCACCCTTAGCGAGTAGTATTTCTACTATAAGATCGCAAATTTACATCGCTTAGAATACAAATTCATTGATTCATTATGCCCGCACCAGGAATCGAACCTGGGTCTCTCGCTTGCAAGTCCATCGTTCTACTTTTATTTTTGTTCACTAAACATTCCAACAAAATGTTTCAAATTCAAATTCAAAATTCAAATAATTTTATTTCAACGTAAAGAATTTACATTCTGTTTGCTGAATGTCAATGTACAATGTAAAATGTAAGCCGCCGCCTTCGGGCCGTATTGTAGTGGAGAAAAAGGCAGCGGAAAAAAAACTCCACTCTGACCATCTTTTCTCAAATCTTCTTAAAACCAAATACATCAGTTGCCATTATGTAAACCTAATAAGATTTCATGATTGCCATTAACAACCCTAAATGCCAAAGCATTAGTCAAATGTCTCACAATAATAGGGGAAAACATAAGTGCTGCGGCCAGACACACGAACAGCACTCGTTCACGAGCATAACGCAGTGCTCAGCCATCACCAGTCTCAACCATTTTGGAGGGAGATAGATGACCCGAACACCACGCTACCATTCGAATGACCTTTAGCAAACTTGCAGTTAAGTTTTTGTCAGTTATATAATGTATCATATAGTTATTAATATGCAATCACGTCGTCTGTACACACTTGTATGATAAAATGTTATACTTAGTTATACTTAACAATAAAATCGCGGTGGAATTGGTTTACTACCACGGACTAGGATCGTTTATATAGTCGTCTATTCTATAATATGCCTTTTTACATAGCGATTTTTTAATGAAAGTTTTAAATTTATTTTCAGACAAGGATAGAACACGTTCTGGAATTTTGTTGTAAAAACGAACGCAGTAACCTACAAATGATGTGCCTACTTTGGCTAATCGGGATTTAGTACAAGCAACCTTGTTTCTATTCCTTGTGTTTACGTTATGAACGTCCCTATTTAATTTAAACATAGTTAGATTTTTTCGGACATACATGATATTATCGAATATATATTGGCAAGCCAGTGTAAGAATGCCTATTTCTTTAAAACGCTCCCTTAGCGACTCTACTGTTTAAGTTGTAAATAGCTCTTATTGCTTTTTCTTTCTTTTTTGCAAGACAAATATGGTTTCTATAACTGCTGCCCGTCCCCATAATAACAAACCATACGACATGACACTGTGAAAATAACTAAAATAGACCAGCCTAGCCGTCGACACGTCTGTAAGTTGTCTAATTTTTCTGACTGCAAACGCTGCTGAACTCAACCGACCCGACAGTTTTCCAATATGCTGACCCCATTGCAGTTTTGAGTCTATCGTTATGCCTAAAAAAAGCGTGGACTCTACCAGCTCTAGCCTTTCACCAGATATTTTTAAACTCGTGTCAACATTTTTAACATTGGGTAGTGAGAATTTGATGCATTTTGTCTTTTTTGCATTTAGCATCAGATTATTGATAGTGAACCAGTTTATAATTGTAGATAAAGCATTGTTTAAATCGTCTACATTACTTATACCTCTCTTTACTTTAAAAATTAAGGAAGTATCATCTGCAAACAACACTATCTGCGAAAGCTTTTCTACTAGGTAGGGCAAATCATTTATATATACCAAAAAAAGGAACGGACCCAGAATAGAACCTTGAGGGACTCCTACTTTTACATCAGAACCTGAGGATTTAACTTTATTAATATCAACCTTTACAGTTCTGTCTGTTAAGTAAGATCGAAGAAGACTTAGTGATTTATTACTTAAACCATATCGGTGCAATTTTATGAGAAGTGTTTCGTGGTCAACGCAGTCAAACGCCTTAGACAGGTCACAGAAAACCCCAATGGCATCCTGCGACTCCTCCCACGCCTCAAAGATATGCTTTACTAACGCTATGCCTGCATCCGTCGTTGAGCGGCCTTTTGTAAACCCGAACTGTTTCTTATGGAAAAGCTTATTTATACTAAAATGAGTTTGCAATTGATGTAATATTACTTTCTCAAAAACTTTACTTAGAACCGGCAGTATTGCTATAGGTCTGAAATTATTTGGATCTTCACTATCACCAGATTTAAACAAGGGTACGATTTTACTTAACTTTAATAGATTAGGAAAGGTTAACTGGTCCCTGGTCAACACATTTATTAAAAATCAAAGCAAGGTAAGGTGCTAGAATATTGATTACAGTGGATATTAGTTTAACCGATAACCCCCACAAATCTTCAGTCTTTTTTAAGTTTAACTCTTTAAATGCTTTGACAATAGTTAAGGCAGTTAGTTATATGGGAGAATTGGAAGTCAACTTTACATGGATTTATACTTTCCAAAAGTAAGGTTTCGGCTAATTGGGAGGAAGAATTTAAGCTAGCCGTTATATGCAGTGGCATGTTTTTAAAAAAAGTTTGAAATATTTCTGCTATGTCCTTCTTCGAATTAACTAACTTACCTTCGATCTTCAACGCATATCCCTGGTCCTTAGGTCTCGTTTTACCTGTTTCTTTGTTAATTACTTGCCAGACTGTTTTTATTTTATTAGTAGACGCCATAATCTTTTTACTTATACTAATCGATTTGGCTGATAAACAAGTTTGTCTAAAAGTTTTTGAATATTTTTTTACGTACTCTTTGAACGTCGGATCGTGATTGAATTGTTTTTCTTCATACAATTCATAAAGCCTTTTCCTACTTCTATATATACCTGGCGTTGCCCATTCTGAAAACCCGCTTTTTAACTCTGTAAATTTTTTAACTTTAAAAACATGTTCAAATTCTTTTGAAATGGTTGAAAACAATACTTGATATAACGTATTCGGATCATTGCTATCGAAATTCAACGAATTTAACTTTATGTTTATATTTCTTTTAAATAATTCAATTTTTTTCTCTGTTATTGGCCTACAATTTAATTCATTGCATTTTTTTGCTTCCAGTACTGACGGTAGGACTACCCATAGCCCGCTATGGTCCGACTGTAATTTATGTAAGACTTCTTTCTCTAAATATTCACAATTGCAAAAGACATTATCTATGCAGGTAGCGCTAGTAGCAGTTGTTCTAGTGGGTTCTGTAAATAAATTATCTAAATTATATGACCTGAAAAGGCTTGCGAGTTTAGTTTTAAGTGGACCTTGAACTAAGAAATCTATATTGAAGTCGTCACACACCACTATGCTCTTCGTAGTACTGAATAGGCGTTTTAAGGCATCCTCCATAACTAATTCAAATTCATTATAATTTGATTGTGGCGGCCTATAAACACACATAACTATGTACCTATCCAATTCCACACACGATATCTCAATGAAACGTTCAACAGATAGACTGACAATATCTTTTCTTTCTTTCATTTTCAAACTACTTTTGACAAAGATCATTGAACCTCCTCTTATTGAGTGTTGTCGGTTAAAAGTGCTTGCTACAAAATAGTCTTTTTTTTTTACTTTATGAATCCAAAATGGTTAGTGTTAGAATTAAAAGGTTATGTGATTTGAATTAAAAATAGTTACTCAAGATTCTAACTCAAATAACTCTAACTCAAATCATTGTACGTTAAATAATCCTTAATGTTATAGTAGGTTTTTTTAATGAAATTCCTGAAACACCCCAACTGAGCTTGACTTTGAAAAACTCATGTTATATTAGTTGTTGCTCAAATTTATATTTATATCATGATTTTTCTTCAAGCTCCTGAGCTTGAATATCAGTCCTACCCATGATTGCGTCACACAGCTGGGAGAAGTTTCTTCTGCAGACTTCCATCCTTTCTTATCTTTGACAACTCAGGTCAAAGTCGTCACATCATCTTCGCCTCGGACGACCACGTTTCCAATGGTCCTCGCACGGCACCCAATCGGTGAAGTTTTTGCTCACATTTTCGGTCCCATACATCTGACATGACCAGCTCAGCCCCAGAGTTTAGTGATCGCAGGTTAAAACGTCACTGATTTTGGTATTGACGCGCAGCGCTAAGATTTATCTAATGGATCATCATCATTATCCACTTCCTAATGGCTTTCCAAGCTTCCCGGACTTACGTCCCCCGCATCGTAACCAGGTTGTCAGACTATCTGAGAAGAGGCCTGCATACGTAGCCAGTTCAGAAATTGCCCGCAGTATGAGACGAGCAACCGACGACGCGAGCTCCGTCTCTACTCACCATGATTAAGCTCTGCGAATCGGAGCGAAACCTGGTCGGACTCTTCCGATATAACAACACCCGTAAGAAGATCCGGACTAAAAGTCTACATAACAGAACTTTTACATAGTTTAATGATTTATATAATTTTGTTAACTTCACGCCTTATACATTCTACTATGTCACCATCAGCAAGTGGTCCTACATATAATGGTATTTTTTCTATGTAAGACCGATCACTTGCTGAAGGGTAACATTGAAGACCGAAGATACAGAAGTTACAGCGCTACTACACAGTTTCAAACTCAAACGTTACAAAAAGCAAAAGAGTTAAAGAGGGTTATGATTCACCGCAGAAAAAGAGACGCAAATTTATAATAGTGCTTTTCTCGCCCTGAACCTTTCATGTAGTTTAATGTTTCCTACCGAACTGCTGACGATGTTAAAAGAAAACGCTGATACACGGCGGCGGATCAGGATCAGGATCGTTATTATGAAGTTTCCGTGATCTGCACCATTGATTTCAGTTGCGATGAGAGCGGTGGCAGCGCGTTGTAGAATGCTGGCTTCACATTTGAGGGGTTTAAAACTATTTACCAATTTCGTTGGCATGTGGTACATACAGTTTAGTTTGCAGACTTTGTTTTCTAAGCTACGTACATTTCTAGCAACAATATCACTCGCTGGACAAAATTGGATGTTGAGTTGCGGAAACCTTCATGTCACAAAATGCCACTCGCTTACAGTGAATGAAAACATTGTGAGTACATCCGAGGGTCTGAGGTCTGTACATACCTTAGCGCTTGCTACCTACGCACTATGGCAGAAACCTTCGGTCTAACTTCAGTTGCGGTGTTTGTTGGTTACGTCATTATGTAAGGTAACTTGAGTTGGTGGAAGCCTACTTAATCTAAAAGTAAATAGGGCGTGCAACGGGCGAGTGATTCCTCATCTAGTGTGAGTGAAGGTGCAACTGGACGCTGGATAAATCATCTCATTACGTACATGCAAAATACCATACTCAGGCCAAGTTCTTGAATAAGCATTTATTAATATTTTTTAGGGCATATACATACACATATACAATACATATACATATACATATACATATACATATACATATACATATACATATACATATACATATACATATACATATACATATACATATACATATACATATACATATACATATACATATACATATACATATACATATACATATACATATACATATACATATACATATACATATACATATACATATACATATACATATACATATACATATACATATACATAATATACATATACATACATAGACTACTAAATTTGTGAGCGTTCCTATTAGCTCAAGGCTCTAGTCGGATAAATATTTAGGACGATGATGATGATATTAAGCCTTGTGCTAGTATGTCCCGACTGCGGGGACACGGGTCTCTTTCTGCATCGCAGGAAGATTAGGACAAACTCCGCCACGGAGGCCAAGTCCAGGTTGGTGGAGGATTGTAAGACAGTGGCGGGTCTTACTGTCAGAAGTTATCAAGCCGTTCGTAAGGCCTCTGACATGCTTAACGACTGCCATTAGATGACAGCCGGCACCATCGGCTTAGCGTGCCTTGCAAAGCATAATAGGACGATAAAAAAATACCACAAGTTACCAATTCGATGATGTAATTAGTGCAGTGAATTATGGTCTACCGCATGTCATACAGAACCAATTAACATTAAATCGGATTCGCCAAATCTATTTAAAGTTGCGAAGTTGTGGTTTGGGGATTAATTAATATAAAATGACCTCAATGTTGAAGTGAGTAGGTAATTCATATAACCTATAACATAATTTATTAAAAATATGAAAAGTTTAATGTATGTAACTTCAACGTCCCCAGTAATGTCAAACTTCACATATTTCTTGTAAATTGTAGAGTACAGGGTAGCAAAGGCGTCTAATAAAACTTAAAGGCGTCTAAAATAAACAAATAATTTTCACTGATGCCGTGAGTCGCCCATTGGCTCAATTGGTAGAGCGCTGGCACGGATAGCCAGAGGTTGCGGGTTCAAATCCCGGCATGGGTGAAATTTTTAGCCTCTAAATAGGTTTTTAAATTTGTTCCTTAGCACTAAAAGTCAGTGCATTTAAAATAAAAATAGTATAAACAAATAATTGTTATACAAGAGTAAAGTTGCTTTATAGACGAAGCAAATTAAATAGAAAAAAAGCGGTTTGAGGAATTAATTTCCAGAAAGCTGGATATCATTTTAATACCTTCATTGCTAAATGCGTGTAATCTGAGTTTGCACGGTCCCATGAGGTGAGCTCAACTTTTGGGGACAAAAAACCGCGTATCGCATTTTTTTCAGTTTTGTGCTTGTAGCTCAGAAACCGTACGTTGAACTGAAAATATATTTTTTGGAATATTAAAGAGGATTAAGTTTTGCGTCGTACGATTGTCTAAAACTTCAAATTAGGTTTTATAGCTGAAATGAAAAGTTGTGAACCGTTGATGACCGAGCAAGCGTCGCAATTATCTTTGCCGCGCACTTTTTGAATTTGGAACATCTTAGTGTTCAGCGCCAAAGTAATCCAACTCAAATATTTGTTTAAATGAAGACTGGCTGGTACGACGATAGCCCATAGTCGCGAGCACAGAACATAAAAAAAGAAAGAAGTAGCGACATGACACATTAGTACGAAAACCAGTGTAACCAAACTGATACACATAAACCAAACGCACACTACGAATGCCAAGCTGCCATTGGTAAATAAAGTCAATGCCGAAAAGGTGTACATCATAAAAGTTTCAAGTAAAATATGCACCTTTTCGTAATGTTAACAATGATCAAAGTCAAATGACAATGATGAAATTAAGGTTGACATTTTGTAGTAACGCTACTCTACACTAGATGGAACTACGGCCGCGTCGGACCGAAAAGAACTTTTACCTAGTAGGACATAAAGGTCAAAATTGAAAAACAAGTACATTCTCAGTTTGGGATGGGACTATGCGAGTTCTAGTTTGTCGATAGGGAGAACGTATTGACAAATTATACAAACAGTTTTAACACATTAACGGCCCAATACGAATACTGGTACTCAGTATTTTTAGCTATTTCTTTTTTGCCTGCGGGTTGACTGGTCGAAAATGCATCTTTTTTACATTATCTTTTGTGCAATAAAAAATTAATACTAATAGGGTGGATAGATGCACAAATAAAACAATGTGGTAGATAGTATTTTCTAATGTGGTAGAATTCATAATATTTTAAAATGTTCTCTTATTAAAACTAGCTTTAACCCGCTGCTTCGCCGGCGTTAGAAATTATAACACGGGAAATCTTATTCAATGACTTAATTCAGATCTTTGTCTATCTGTGCGCCATGTTTCATACGTAATACTAATTAACGATTGTACTAATATAATTTCATTTATACGCAAGAGTCTAACCTGGAAGTGAAGCACATTTTTTCTGGTATTGCTGCATCACATAAGTGCCACCTTCCACCTTTTTTAGTTATTATGAAGTGTTAATGAAAATGCTCTGAAGATATTGTGCTCATCTTCGTTTCGAACCAATTTAGCCTTCTTATCGCTGCCTTCCATTTTAATTTCGTATCCGGTTTCCTTAGGAAAACTAAACGAAAACTCAGTTCCCAATTTTTTTGATTCCGAGAGTGTTGTTTTATCATTGCCTCGGTTTGCTGTTGTCAAAGGGGTTGAAGTATTAAGGGTAAATAGCAGAATAATAAAAAACCATAAAACAAATAACATAACCAAACAAAAATCTGATGCTCTCCAAGAGAACAACCACTTGAACAGGTAAACAATACAATAAGTAATTTACTTAATGTTTTGAACTGAAGTAACAAAAACCATATGAGTCGTTTTGGATAACCTCACTTTACATCTCGGTTGGAATATTTAAAAATGTAAGATTAAAATTACTTTGATAGTTTCTTAAATATTTCAGTCCCTAATAAACTGGTGAAAAAAACTATATCGCGATCTAGCTGTGCTCATGTCTTGTATGTGCTCATGTCATGTCTTGTATGAAAAGTAATGTATGAGCTCCAATGACAGTTTTCACACACACAACGACCAGCCGGCAACCGGAGCTAATACATTACTATTTTACCCGGCCCGGCGACCAGACGGAGACCGGGTGCATATGAAAAGGCACTTAGGAAGTAGGTATAAAATAACAATAATTATTTTACCTACTTAGACGAATTGGAATTTACAATACCTAAGTACCGTTAAGTATGTATGTTGTATGACTATTAAGTCATAGACAATTAATTATCGATAGATTTTTATCATGTGTGCCCCCATCCGTAATTGAGTAGAATTCAAATTTTGACAGAAATTTCTAGAGAATGTACACTTTCTTCGATGAAAATTTAACTTTACTAACCAGTAAATAAAGGTGGTTTCACTTTGTCATTTTCGGATTGCTTTCCGTGTTCATGTCATTACAAATTTAATTAAAAATACAATGAAATACGTCTTACAGATGAAATGTTACGGCATGATCGGTATATTTTGGTCCCCAACTTTTATTTTTGCTCTCTAACACAGCGTAACGAGGCATTTTAATAAAGTTTTCACCATTTTTTCTTTACTAGAAGCGCACGGCAACTGAAGTCAACAAAACTGTCACCGACTACGCATTGGCAATACATTGCTAATGTGAGGCACGCGGGCACCGCCCACTTACGACTTCTACTCTTTTTTTATGTTCTGTGGTCGCGAGCCGGCTGAATAAAAAAAAAGAAATTAAATTAAAAACGCGCGAAGTACAGCCCGCGTTTCCATTAATTTTCACAGATTGTTAGAAGTTCATGGTTTTGTTTAGAAAAAAGAGGCGCCTCGATTCAAAGATCGCCCTCGCGAATGATCTGTTACCAGATGAACAGTATTACCAGTATAGTCACTGTTACCAGTATAGTCACTGTTACCCAAAAAGTTTGGTCAACCGCATATAAATATCAGTGAGAATAAAAAAATAGACGATTTCCGTCGATATCCAAGTAAATGATTCGAAAAAACTTTATCGGCATGGTCCACTAAGATGATATAAAATATCACTGTTGGCAACATTGGTAATTGTATTCTGTGACACAAATTTAGCTCGGGACGTCCTTTCAATATTTAATACTTTATACCTACTCTAGAGCGCTACACGTAACTTCTCAACCCACTTCAACGAGGAAATAACTAAATATAATATTATTCTTTTCACAACATACTGTCAAAATATTTTTTTACATTATGGCGCGAGCAGTTTGTTAAAAAAATACCCCAAGAAGGTTCCAAGTCTGAGTTTATAACAAATTAAAAAAGGTTGTATGATAAAGTCATTCCCATGGAGGTAGAAGTAAAAAGGTTTAATGATGTTGTAAATTAATAAACTCAGTGCACAGAGCACCTTTTGACTTATTTTAAAACTAGCTTCGTTTTAGCAGGATTAGTATTTCGAGTAGCTTATATTAGCGTGGCGTACAAAAGGTTTTGGCAGAGCAGTTTTGGCGGCGCAAGCCAGAATAGCTCGCAGATGTTAGATTTTTTCCTACTTTCCTACTACACTTATCGCCATATTTTAGGCAATTCACACAATATTCTCATAAATTGTAGCCTATGTGTTATTCTGATGTATAAACTATATTATTTTTATTAAAATCCATTCAGTAGTTTTAACGTGCTTACAAACTTTCGTGTTTATAATATTAGTACGAAGGATACGATAGATTTAAGTCTTATTCTGTTTTAAGTAATTTTTTGATGAGGCAATAAATAATTTTTTATTTTTATCTTGTAAGTTACGTACATTTGTGGAGTTATAGTAACAATGCCACTCGCTAAAATTCAAGGAAACCATCGTGAATAAATCTGAGTGGCATTAACATGCCTCTGTGCAATCCAAACCGTGTTAGGTCCACGTAGTGACAACGCCCCCGGCATGGGTGGAATTTTTAGCCTCTAAATAGGTTTTTAAAATTGTCCTTAGCACGGGTTAGTGCATTAGAAATAAAAATAGTATAATCATGTGGGTACAGCGATATCATTCCGATGTAAAAACCTTACTGCAAAGTAGGTAGTCGGGGCTGTAAGTGATGCAATCGACTTCAGCCAGATGTCGCTGCCTGTACGTAATACAGAGAAAAGTGTAAAGAGGTTCGAAATTTCACTGATGCCGGTGAGTCGCCCATTAGCTCAGTTGGAAAGAGCGCTGGCTTGGATAGCCAGAGGTCGCGGGTTCGAATCCCGGCATGGGTGGAATTTTTAGTCTCTAAATAGGTTTTTAAAACGCCCCTACTTTACTTCTCTCTCTCTCTCTCTTTTTGAGAGAAGACCTGTGACCTACATTGGGACGTATAGAGGCTGCATCTGTCTATCTACCGTGCCAACTGAAACGGTTAATTAAATCCAAAGAATCAGAGCTTAATTAAAACAAAGGGGCTAACACAATAGAGTAGGTTGCCGGACTGACAATAATGTATGGCGTGTTGAGGTTAGTCATTAATCGTGCCAATAGAGAACTCGCAAAGGAATATATTTTGATCTCATTGGTGAGGTCATCTTAAAGGAAAAATATTTTTTGCTGGAATATCTATACTTTTCGTGATAAGTAATTCTAGTCACGAGCGTATTACTAGTAGTCATGTAATTGGGCGTCAAATGTTATGTCATAAGGATATTTGAGTTATCTTGTAAAATAATGTTGGATGTGTCTACACCCTTCTTGAAAACGTTTAGAATTGAACGAGAAATCCGAACATTAAAGTTTTTACTTTTAGAGGGACTTGAGTTTTCTGCATTTTTTGAGGTCTGTTAAAGACTGATTTTAATTTTCAGAATTTTACGGGCATAATTTAACTAAATATAGAAAATATATTTTCTATTTATTATATACCTACTTTATGGAATGGATACAATGTTACTCTAATTATAAATTCGAGGCATGTTCCCCATTGTGCCGCTCGTAGCTACCTACTGGACAAATAAATTTAGATTTGTTTGATATTGCGTGGCTAGAAAAGCCTAGTCTTTTCGTTATTGCGAAACCACATCTAAGTATCGATTGGATTGCGTTTTTTACACTTTGTAAGAAAAACTGGCCAAGTTCGAGTGAAAATCACCCATCGAGGGTTCCGTACCACCGTAAATATAATATTAGTATTTAGCAAACATGTGTTTACTTTCATTCAGGCACCCTTAGTATAATTATGATGTTCAATCTTTTTTTAGACCTTACTATTATGACGACCATATAATTATACAATATATATATACTC
This sequence comes from Yponomeuta sedellus, assembly GCA_934045075.1. Lineage (NCBI taxonomy): Eukaryota > Metazoa > Arthropoda > Insecta > Lepidoptera > Yponomeutidae > Yponomeuta > Yponomeuta sedellus. The sequence goes on along the minus strand of OW203723.1, from coordinate 6,841,880 downwards.
ATACAAGCTGAAATCTGGGTGGTTTGAAAGACATTTGTAATTAAAGATGCCTTCTATTTATACTATTACTCTTAAGTATAAACGAAAAATAATAAAAAAAGTCCAAAAATCATGTTTCGAGGAGGAAATTTTGTTTCGAAAAATTCGCGAACAATAAGCCGTTATGAGCACAAATTCACAAAGCAATTCATAGATGGCGCTTACATGCGTGGCCATAGAAGAACTGGCATACTTAGGTAAACTTAGGTTAGCTGGTAGATAATGCTAAGTAGCATTAGGCTCGCCTATGTGCAAAATTTTTATGCTCTAAATAATTAATTAATTATACTTTTTTGCACACGAAACATTAAACAGGACAGTACATAAGAAATAACATGTACAAAGGCGAGCTTATCTCTGTAAGAGATTTCTTCCAGCAAACCTTGGAGAGTCGGAGCAGAAGTAAAAAACGGGTCTATATACGTGTACAAAATAAACTACAGTCTATTTATTCTTACTTGTCTAATTTAGTAAACAAGATTCTAACCTTAAAATTGAGATTAGGTACCTAAACTAGACATTTTCTTGCAAATTCATGAACTACCATGAACTATGTTTATAAAATTGGCAGCGTCTTATCTAAAAGAGTGTTCCAGGTTACTTCATTTATGGAAATATGGCAGTTTTGCACTAAAAAGTCACAGTTTAAAAGTAGAATCTTGTTTACTAAATTGAACAAGTAAGAATAAATAGACTGTACTACATAATTTTAATAATAATTAATAACATACAGCTGTCAAAATTGATCTGCGCTCAACGAAATTTGACAGACGGGTCGCCGTTCTTGTACGTGCACGCCTATAAGCGACATCTAAGAAGTGTTTTGTGAATTCGTCTGTACCGCTTCTCCGACTATCAGAACCTTTTTACGTTCTCTGATCAGAACAATGGCCTGCCGACACACAGGTTCATAGAGATACAAACAAATTAGCATATGCATAACATGGGGCTTTACCACTATATCATACAGTTACACATATCCATCTAAGAAGTGTTTTGTGCATTCGTCAGTACCGCTTCTCCGACTATCAGAACCTTTTTACGTTCTCTGATCAGAACAATGGCCTGCCGACACACAGGTTCATACAGATACAAACAAATTAGCATATGCATAACATGGGGCTTTACCACTATATCATACAGTTACACATATCCCCACACCTGCACTCACGCTCTCTCTCTTTCACACATATACACACACCCACAATTGCATACAAGATAATAATAGCAACCTTTTCTGTTTTTGTTATACAAACAAATTAGCATATTCATACATAGGGCTTTACCACTACACATACAGTTACACATATCCACACACCTGCACTCACGCACTCTCTCTCTCTCTCTCTCACACACACACACACACACACACAAACAAACACACCCTCACACACACACACACACACACACACACACACACACACACAAATAATAGCTACCTTTTATGTTTTTATTTTAGCAATCTTTCGACTTACTCTTTAGTTTCCCGTTAGTATAGTATGGTACAATGTTTAAAAAAATTTCTTCTCAATAAACATATTTCATTTCATTTTCGATAGTTCCACGAACGTGCATTATTATCGATATTCGATTCGCATGGTAACACACAAAGTTGGTTCGTGTTTTGATGTTTTGTATCTTAATGCGTTTCTTACATCAACACTTGACTGTGATGTGATTGACGATGAATAGCCAGTTGTATGCAATGTGTCTGAGGTTTGGACGTATGGAGGCGAGAAAAAGCATGGATATGCATGATAATTTTCTGTCTTGTTTAATAATTGATGTATGTTTTCATTTGAGTTTCGTTTCACTGCAAAGTGTATTATCTTATCATATACGTTTAGTCTTATAGCGCGTTAGTTAAGGCTGTAAGCTGTAAGGTTTTTAAAGCCTTTGGTGCCGGTTGGCAGTCGATAAGCTATGTCAGAGGCCTTATGGGCGGCTTGATAACTTCTGACAGTAAGGCCCGCCACTGTCTTATAATCCTCCACCAAGCTGGACTTGGGAAGAAACAGGAAGAGACCCGTACCCAGCAGTGGGGACATATAAAGGGTTGATATTATAATGTATCACCCATATCATTGATATGAAATAAATAAAAATTAATAGAAAGCCACGGTCATTTTACTATGACTCTTAAGCCACTCAAAATTCATGGTACAAATAATACGAGAGTATATTAACATACGTTTGTCTGTAAGACCACAAGAATTTTCTGTTAAAAATTTCACAGAAAATGTGTTTTAAAAACCTATTTAGAGGCTAAAAATTCGACCTATGCCGGGATTCGAACCCGCGACCTCTGGCTATCCATGCCAGCGCTCTTACCAACTGAGCTAAAGGGCGACTCATCGGTGAAATTTCGAACCTTTTTACAACATTCTCTGTAATACGTACAGGCAGTAACATCTGGCTGAAGTAATTTGGATCACATGCAGCCCCGACTACCTACTTTGCAGTTAGGTTTTTACATCGGAATAATATCGCTGTACCCACATGATTATATTATTTTTTTAATGCAGTTACCCGTGCTAAGGACAATTTTAAAAACCTATTTAGAGGCTAAAAATTCAACCCACGCGGGTTCGAATCCCGGCATGGGTGGAATTTTTAGCCTCTAAATAGGTTTTTAAAATTGTTCTTAGCACGGGTAACTGCATAAAAAAAATAATATAAAAAATGTGTTATTAAAGCGTATTAACTCATAATAAAAAAAAACTCGTAAGGAGTGTGTAAATGCGGCACCGTTGTAGTAAAAATGTCGTCGTAACCTGTTTACGATGCAGACCTAGATCTTGATCATCAGGAAATTTCTCCGTAAAATACGATATTATATGCCAAGGTATGTTTGCAGTGCGACGTCGCAATCACCCTTCTTCGAGCATAATATGAACTTGATACCCGTATTCTACAAAGAAATACCACTTCTTGCTATTTATACACGACTCCTTACAACCATCGACTTCATAAAAAAACCTTTTGATGGTCTTATAATGCAGCCACTTTAGTTAAGCAACAACAGGCGCGGTCAGGTGCAGGATGTGTGACCGTCCCGTGACTACCGCTAGTGTCATTTTCCCGAGCGCTTCCGTGCTTCGCAAGGCACGTTAAGCCGTCGGTGCCGGCTGTCATGTAATGGCAATCGTTAAGCCATGTCAGAGGCATGTTATGGGCGGCTTGATAACTTCTGACAGTAAGGCCCGCCTCTGTCTTACAATCCTCCACCAACCCGGACTTGGCCCCAGTGGTGGAGTAGGTATGGCCTAACCTTCCTACAAGAGCCTTAATCGGATATTTCCCCTACATTTTGCTTCATAGACAAAACCTCGCATACAAAATGCATGTGCAATACCCGCATATTTCAGCGGCGCCCGGTAGATTGCTTCAAAATGTTTTGATTTCAAAGCCCTCACATAATATCGGAGCTCGTTTGTTTTACCCACCGAAGCTGGGCCAATCTCATAGAGAAACTCGGTGCAGTTGGGCTTAGTACAGTCAACAGATGATTACTCTTTTATTTCATAAGCCCCCTGTAGTTTGCGTCAAAGGCCGACTTGCAAGACTTTCTTAAGGCGCTACGCTAGGCTAAATAGCGCCAGCAATAAAAAAAAACATAAATTTCTTTTATAACGCGTCTTTGAAAAAAGCGAACATTTTAAGTCTTAATAAATATAGTAGCTCTGTTTAGCTCACTGTCACTATCGCTAACTGTACACATAAAATATTACAGATTAGTATTACCGACCGCTTGCGTTTTTTATGTCGGTTAAAAATCGAAGTAAGTGGCTTCTTAAGCATCAAAGAGCAAGCGCTTGTGGCCTAGTGGAACAGAGTGATTGGAATCAATCACTTAGAAATTGCTTTTAGCAATAAGGCCGCCAATTGTACTTCGTATCTTTAAATGTTTTATAATATCTGATGTACAAAACAGTTTATTCTTATCTTATCTTAGGTTTAACAAAGCAACAACAGGCGCGGTCCGGTCCTGGATGGGTGACCTTCTTGTAACTACCGCTAGTGGTATTATTTCCGAGCGTTTCTGTGCTTCGCAAGGCATGTTAAGCCGCTAGTGCCGGCTGTCATGTAATGGCAGTCGTTAAGCTATGTCTGAGGCCTTATTGACGGCTTGATAACTTCTGACAGTAAGGCCCACCATGTCTTACAATCCTCCAACAAGCCGGACTCGGCCCCCGTTGTGGAGTATGGTCTAACCTTCCTGCGGTGCAGGAACAGACCCGTGCCCCAGCAATGGGGACATACAAAGGGTTGATATCATATCATCATTTACGGGTTCAACTAGTAACAATTCTACATGAGGGTTCTTAGGTAATGTAACTAATCCGGGTACACAAGTCCGCACAGAGAGCACATTCGCAGTTGAAAATCCAGAGCTAAAAATCTTTTCATAAAAAGTGCATAATCCTATTTTCACAGCATAGTGCTTCGCTGGGTCTGAAATACTTTGGACGGGCTTAAAACAACCGAGAGCTCCACGTGGAAAGTATATTTTTCTCATTCACGTGTCGTGAAAATATACTTTCCTCGTAATTCGTTTCCTCGGAATTGTTCGTAGCCCCGGCTGCCCGAGTGATCTTAAACGATCACGAAAGTTAAGCAACAGGTGCGTTCAGTGCGTGGATGGGTGACCGCCTATGACTAATGATAGTGGGATTTTTTCGAGCGGTTCCGTGCTTCGCAAGGCACGTTCAGCAGTTGGTGCCGGCTGCGGTTGTTAGATGGCAGTCGTTAAGCCAAGTCAGAGGCCTCAGGGCGGCTTGAAAACTTCTGACAGTAAGACCAGCCACTAGTCTTGCAAGCCTCCACCAATCCGCACTAGCCCCCGTAGTGGAGTATGGCCTATACCTTCCTCAGAGAAGAGACCCGTGATGATGATGATTTGTCTTGCCTATTGTATAGGGAAGTTAGAATAGATAGATAGATAGATAGATAGATAGATAGACAGAAAATTCTTTATCGTACGCAGAAATTACAGTAACAGAAATTATATTTAAAAAAAACAGTACAAATGGCGGCCTTATTACGAAAAGCAATTTCTTCCAGGCAACCATACACGGAGACAAGAAAGAAAGAAATAGAATAGAGTTTATTTAATAATTTGCATGCACCATTACAAAACGGTAGATGAGGTACATCGCAAAATAACTCGATTTTATAGCAAACATTACGGTAACCCCCACACTAGGCCTAGCCTGTATCGTGAGGATCGGTAGAGTGATTTTCAATCACAGTCTGTTTGCATTTAGAATATACCTCGGCTAATATCGGATAGAATCGTATGTATTCGTGTAGCCGAAATATCGGAACTAATATGACTATAACTTTACATTACTTTTCAAAATAGTGAATAAAAGTTTTATAAAGAGCAGGAAGTAGTATTACACTCTTGTGCTTTCGGCGAAAACCGAAGCCCGAACTAGAGCCCGAGGTATATTCTAAAAGCTAACAGACTGTAATTTATTGTAGCCGTTGACCAATGACCTATACCTATATTAATAAATCTTAATGCTTAGCCACTAATAATTTGGTACATGACAAACCTAAATTAAGTGAGAAAACTTTAAAAACTAATGGGTGCTTTTATTTTATCTGTCCCAGCAATATCGCTATCAAAATAGGTGTATACGGTAAATTATGTTGAGCTAAGACGTAGGCCGGTATTACAGAACGATGCTCAAGCACAGATTGATCTCAGATCGCCCAATCATTACTTGAGCACTGAATCGATGCTCAAGCACTCCCTTTATTTTCAAACAGTTCTTGAGTAGAGATCAGCCAATCACATCAGATTGTCTATGATCAAAGTTTGTTTTCTGTGACAAGAAAAATACAAGTGTAGATTTTTATTCCGTTTTACGCATGTTACAAAAACGTGACGATGAAAGTTAGTAAATTATGTCAAATATACAGAGGAAACTAAAATAATGTTTATGTATTCGTAAATAAAATGTTCAAAGTTTCTTTATTTATTTAATTGTTTGTAATGAACCGTATATTTAAAGGAAGCAAAACTTTCACGCTTCTTGTTTATTTATTCGCTTTGAGTACAGAACGGAACGTAACAAATGTCGATAAAATAATTCTCTTGACGTCTGTCTATTTAAATAAGTTTACTAAATTACTAATATCTGTACATAGTCGGTGTGGTTTAATTTTAACATTAATCGCTGTTTTGAAACGAGAGGTGAAAAAATGAGAACAAGGAACTTCACCATAGTGGAAAGAATCCTCCTTGTGGAACATAAAAATTCAACTTCACTGCAGTGGAGAGGGTCCTCCTCGTAGAAGACAAAAACTCAACTTCATCGCGGTGGAGAGGAACCTGCTCATGGAACATAAAACTTCAACTTCACCGCAGTGCAGAGGAACCTGCTCGTTGGACATAAAACTTCAACTTCACCGCAGCGGAGAGGGACCTGCTTGTTGAACATAAAACTTCAACTTCGTTGCAGTAGAGAGGAACCTGCTCATTGAACATAAAACTTCAACTTCACTGCAGTGAAGAGGAACCTGCTCGTTGAACATAAAACTTCAACTTCACCGCAGTGAAGAGGAACATGCTCGTTGAACATAAAACTTCAACTTCACCGCAGTGGAGAGGAACCTGCTTGTTGAACATAAAACTTCAACCTCACCGCAGTAGAGAGGAACCTGCTCGGTAAACATAAAACTTCAACTTCACCACAGTGGAGAGGATCCTCCTCGAGGAAGATAAAAAGTCAACTTCAATACAGCGGATTTATATAATATGTGTTAATTATGTTACAAATTCATGAGCAATAAAAAAGCTGAGATTGTTTTACTGATTATTTTATTTATTCCTCTTCGTTCGATTCCCACTGTGGGCCTATATATTTGTACAAGTGACCACAGTCTCGGTGTACTTTCATGTTTGTGACGTTCTTGCCTGGTTATCAAAGTACAGGATATCCTAGTTTGGGACCAGGTGAAGTGATTGTGTTCGTTATCAACCCTTGTATGAACCCACTGCTGGGGCACGGGTCTCTTCCTGCATCGCAAGAGGTTAAACCATACTCTACCACGGGGGCCAAGTCCGGGTTGGTGGAGGATTGTAAGACAGTAGCGGGTCTTACAGTCAGAAGTTATCAAGCCGCCCATAAGGCCTTTGACATGGCTTAACGACTGCCATTATATGACAGCCGGCACCAACGGCTTAACGTACCTTGCGAAGCACGGAAGCCCTCGCGAAGTGATTGTGTTGCGTGAAATTAATTCAATGAAACCACCCCAATATTAATGTAATTGTTTTTGCACATTAACACTTATAAGAATCCATGCAGTAGGGGTCTTCAGCGTCCCTTAAATGCCTAAGGGGCTGCTGCTATCATTAACTATTTCATCATAGTACCATCAAGGTTTTCGAATATTATGAATTTTGCAATAAACATTCCAAATTGACAATTATAATAACTGACCGATCGACTCTCAAGCGTGGTTCCGACCACACTTGAGTAAATACAGCTTTGATCTTTACTTAAGTAGAGATTGCTACCCAAGTATCGTTCTCGAATTAGCTATTACTCAGTTGAGTCGGGCTTGATGAATCTCGACTCAAGTAACGTTCTAAAATTAAATCCATACTCAAAACTAGTCTTAAGTAGAGATTGGCGCTTGAGTACGCTTCTGTAATACCGGCCAGTTATGAGTGTAGATTGATTGGGCGGTAAGACCTGCGACGAGGTATGGAGCTTGGCACTGGCGGACAAAAGAGCCAGGGGGCACCAATCCATACCGATCCGACTCCGGGTTTTTCTTTCATTTGACATGCAGATGAGTCTGCCCATTGTTAAGATTGTTAAGACTATTCTTCTTCTTCTTCAGGCTGTATTAGTCCACTGCTGGACATAGCCCTCCCCTAACGAGCACAAGGTTGTGCCATCATTTTGGTAATGCCCATAATCCCCACACTGGGCATGCGGGTTGGGGATCGCAGTTTGGTGGAATTGTGGGGGCGCTGCTGCCCACCACCCGGTTTGTATCCCTTAGTCGCCTTTTACGACACCCGCGGGAAGAATTGGGGTTGGTGCTATTCTCTAGGCCGACAACATACAGCCTATTATTATACAACAATGCATGTGCAGCCTCTTTTTGATATTTTTATGCAGAAACTTTGCTCCACTTACATAGAAAAGCTACGCTCAATTTAGCAAAGCGGGGAGGCGGTAGGTTATTTTATATTGAAGCGGTGTTGACACAGCGATATAAATATAACTTGCGCATTCGTGCAGAAAGATTATTTATATTGATATGTAAGTTCTGATTTCAGTCCGGATTAATGAACGTTGATGAGGCGAAGGTGATCTAACAGGACCGCGGAAAGTGGCTGTCCCTGGTCTCTGCCTACCCCTCTGCGAAACAGGCGTGAGGTTATGTTATGTTTTTGCTGTAGGCAAAAGCAATTTTCATAGTGAGGACTGTTCAATTATTCACTGTCCATTTTACAAACGCAAGCATTTTCATCTCAGAGGTGACACGAGGCAGCGTTTATTTCGTAGCATAATGGACGTGTATACTCGTAAATAAGCAAATGTACGAAACACACTCTTTCTGTGGAGGAAAACATCGTGAACATCGGCTTGGTTGGCTCTGCACGTATTACTTAGAGTTTCATGTGGGCTAGGCCGCCTAAGCTCAGTCTCCGCCGGAATACCCATATACTCTCTCTTCTATATCCAGCTACTCCTTCCTATCTAAAAGAGCGCTTTGAGTTTCTGCACTCCTCTCATATCCTTTATTTTCGCTTATCCCAAAACCTACTCCTACACCACTTTCTATAGCTATTCCTTCACTGTGCAGGGAGTTCGATGATGGAATGCCTTACCGGTGAAGGTGCGGAAAGCCAAATCCCTTCATATTTTTAAGGCTATGGTAAAGGAGTTCTATCACGCTAGTACACTGTAACACTGTAGTAATTCGTAATATTGATGTGTTGTTGCTTGTGTTTTTTATGTCCTTTCAAAATGTATATTATGTTAAGTGTTTATGTGTTTATATAATAATATATATTATTTATTATGTAAATTATTTGCGTTTATCTGTTGATAACTATGTACACTTTTGTTTAGGCATGTATTCATATACAAAATATATTTATTTTTATCTTGTATATTTGTACATCTACTTCCTTCTCCAATATATTAGTCCAGTCCATCCAAAGGTTGCATGGAAGAGATCACTTTTAGTGATAAGGCCACGCTCTGTACTCTTAGGTTAAGAAATATCTGTGTTATTTCTATTTTATGTACAATAAAGTGTTCTCTATCTATCTATATATCAGGATCAGCTGTCAGGATGTTACAAGAGCTGGGCAAGACATCTAAAACAATGTCCCTCGGACCTGCCGCATCCGAGAAGTCCCTTCACCTATCAAGTGTGAGTGAAGGTGCCACTGGACGCTGTATAAATCGTCTCACTACGTATGTAGATACAAAAGCCAATGCTTATAGACGAGTTTCGGATAAAATATGTTCCTCCTAGCGTTGTGGGTAGTCTTTAAATAGGAAGTAATTAAAAGTGTAAACGATTCCACGCTCATTTACTCATAGTTGTTATTGTTATAGTAGAAAAAGTACGATTTATGATACCTGCCATTTCAGTTTTTGGGACGTTTCCACATAAAGGTGAACTATTTATGTAGAAACGTGCCGAAAAATAAAATGAACCCCATTAGCGATCGGTACTTCGGAATAAAGTTTTGATCCCCATTTTTTTCAAGTCTAGCCTCATGATGTTTTTAAATCATGGTTAGTCTGTCCTCTAAAAATTTGTCACCCTGTAGTATCTGAAGACAGGGGCTATGGCGCTCATTAGGGAAGGGCTATGTCCAGCAGTGGACTAATATAGCCTGAAGAAGAAGAAGTATCGGAAAAGTGACAGAACAGTAGTTCTATTCCCAAACGAGTATACACGAATCCCAACACAAAACAGAATGAAATGTCAGTACGTATTTTTATAGAATCAATTTTTATGTATGTCAATGTTAACTGTCATGAAAACTGCGCATGACAAAAATTATAAGCTTTAGTAATTTAAATTGTAACTTTAGGACTTTAAAAATTTCGGCACGATAACAAAATATTCCATAAAGATTCTATGTAATTAATGACTGTTTGTTGGCATCTATCTAGCTATCTATAATCAGCCCACTTCAACCCACTGCTGGGCATAGGCCTCCTATTTATTGGGCCATTTGTTGGCATATAATAAAATAAATATTTATTATGTTTTACCTCATAAAAAATCGCGATTAAACCCGTTTACTATGTATGTTATATTAGTGATATAATAAATTAATAAAAATTGCTTTTTACTACATGGATTAGCGGTCTTTCACCTTAGGCTGATACCATTTTCTAATTTCATTTATTTCATTATTTTAATAATTTTAATTTTACTGTAACTACGATATGTAACTATTATAGCAACTGCCTAATTTGTAGTAGTTTCGTTGTAATGCTTATATCTTTTTCCTTTTTTATGTTTTCAATGTATATTGATCACTAAACCCGCCTTGTACCAATTATTCAATTTAAACATATATTTAAATTGACTTTTGAAGGATTTTAGGAACCTCCTTCAGTTTAACTAAAATTCTTCATACTTTTTCGATACTAACATAGCCTAGGATCTGGATTAACAGAAATGACTGCGTCTAGTTTCAAGATTTTATAAAAATGTAAATGTTTTACTTTACTTTTCCTTCTTGAAAGTCGTTTAATTATTATTGATATTATAAAAATAATTATGCTTGCGGTGTGTGTGTGCGCTCATTTCACCGTGTACCAAGTATAACCTAATGACCAGGACCTAATGTTATGCAGCCTTAGGTCCTGAACACCACACACACACTCAGAAATGAAAGTGTGCTACGAAGTAACAAGACCGGCCAAGCGCGTGTCGGCCCACGCACAATGTAGGGTTCTGTAGAAGAAGAGGGTTTGATCTGCCTTACAAAACTAACAACTTCATCAAAATTGGTACCTAAAGCTTGCCGATAAACTGCATTAGCAGTGTGGCAAATGATGTAATTGTGGTTTTTCGATGTTGTCTTCATGTATAAAAAATAATAATAATCAACATAAGTTTCAATTGGACAATTTTTTCCTTTTATAAGTTGGTCGCCTATCACTCATTAACTTGTGAAACCAATTTAGCCGTGATAGTTTCCCTTTAAGTTCATTATATCTGCTAGGTACTTTGTTTTTCAACAATCAACCATTTCACCCCAGAGGAGTGAGGACGCCATACACGGAAAAAATATTGTGCAAAACTGCATCCCTAATTTAGTTGTACAGAAAAATATGCACAATATCCATTGAAACTGAATTTAAGTTATTGTACTTAAGTTTATTATATCTTCTACGGAACCTTAAAAAGTAGCTTAAATATAAATAAACAGTACAAAATTGACAGTATTATAGCTTTCGTTGAGTCGTAAAGGCCTCAAGCAGATAGCTGTTCCAGAACAGCGGTCGGGTCAATCTTTAATCAGCTGAGCTGTTCCTTTAACCCAGCTCTAACGAAGATTAAACGTATCAAAAGACCCTATGAAAACCGCACCGGGATCAGTTCCTTCGACGCCGGTCTTTCTTAGCGAGACAAAGATGAATGGAGGATTATACTATACCGGGTTATTTCTAGAATGCTCAATTCTTGTCACTCCCTTATCTTATACAAAAAAAAATTCAGCAAAGATATTTCACATAGATAGATATTCTTTATTGTATACAGAAATTACATTAACAGAAATGATATAAAAATATAGTATGTACAATTGACGACCTTATTAATGCACATAGTGGATTCACAAAGCTCAGGTTGCTTTATTACACTAATAAGAGTAATTCAATTAGTACATTTAGTTATCTGTGGCTCTACACTAAGCAAGCTGGTATCGTGGGTACCAGAAGTAAATTTACAATTTAATTATTTCAAAATGGTAATGGTTTATTAATAACATTGAATGATGTTAATACAATTACTTTGTTGCATGCAACATGGCTGAGGAGGAGAAAAAGGAGGCCTATGCCCAGCAGTGGGTTGATGTGGGTTGATTATAAATAGATAGATAGATGCAACATGATTGTAGATTGGCAAGTGGCAGTAACAGGACTCTGCCTAGCCCTCTGGGGCACAGGCGTGAGGTTATGTTATGTTGTTATATTTTAAGAATTGCGCATTTTAAAAATAACCCTGTGTTATTTGCGCGTTGTATTCAAATCTACGGATAAAGGGCTTCAATGCTATGTAGAACAAAAGCCGTGCTGCGGTGTCATTTTATAGAAATGCAAGAATAAATTAACATAACATTAAATTTACGCCTGATTTGGAATCCTAAAGAATAAAATTACTTTACGCATTCACGGCTTTCTTAGCGAATTTTTTTTATTTATTTTTTCGGAGTATAAAGTAGCCTGTGTGCTATTCTAGAATATAATCTATTTCTAGACCGAATCCCATCCCAATCCCCTCAGCCATTCTGGCGTGATTGAGTAACACACATACAAATAACGTACATACAAATTTTCCCATTTTTTATATTAGTAAAGTACAGTAACATATCAACAAGTAAACAACAGGAAAAATTAAAGTAATTCTAAATATACAGGGTGACTGAATTATCCGAGTAACAGGGGACGGCGAATTAAGAAAAACACTGTACCTCCAGTAAAGTCCAACTTAGTCCAGTCCATCCAAAAGTTGTCTGGGAGAGATCACTTTTAGTGATTATGCTGCCGTCTGTACTCTTAGGTTAAGAAATTTCTGTGTCATTTCCATTTTTACGTACAATACAGTGTTATCTATCTATATATCGCAGCGGTTTGGCACGCTAACTGTAAGACCGAAGGTCTTAGGTTCAACCCCCGGCCGGGTCAAACTAGGAAACAAACTTTTTTAGTTTGTCTCGGGTCTTGGATGTTATCTATGTATTTATTGTAATAAATCTATAGTCGACTTAGCACCTATAACACAAGTCATTTAGTTGTACTTAGTAGAGAGCTAACGAGATCTGTGCAATATGTCCATGAATATTTATTTTGTATTATAATTATATCTATCTATAATGGGTTGCGGGTTTGAATCCCGGCATGGGTGAAATTTTTAGCCTCTAAATAGGTTTTTAAATTTGTCCTTAGCACGGGTTAGTGCATAAAAAATAAAAATAGTATAATCATGTGGGTACAGTGATATCGTTCCGATGTAAAACCTAACTGCAAAGTAGGTAGTCGGGGCTGTAAGTGATGCAATTTGCTTAAGCCAGATGTCGCTGCCTGTACGTAATACAGAGAATAGTGTAAAGAGGTTCGAAATTTCACTGATGCCGGTGAGTCGCCCATTGGCTCAATTGGTAGAGCGCTGGCACGGATAGCCAGAGGTTGCGGGTTCGAATCCCGGCATGGGTGAAATTTTTAGCCTCTAAATAGGTTTTTATATCTATCTACCTCACCTAAATACCAAAGATCGATTTCTACTGGTCCACTGCCACAATACTCGTCCAATGCGGGACATATACCTCCCCCAAGGCACGCTTCTTACTTCTGTCATCTGCCATCCTCATCCAGCCTCTACCAGCAGTCTGCCCCAGACCGTCCAGCAAGCTGGATGTCCTACGCTTCGTTTGCCATTTCATGGTCTCCACTCGGTAATCATTGAACCCCATCGACCAGTTCTTCGGCATAGCCTCCTCACCCCTGGAGGTAAAATATACTTCAAATTTTAGGTTTAATTCCCTCTTTATAATAATAGTGTAAGTAGTGATACATATATATATACGTTACGTTATCAACCCTTATATGTCCCCACTTCTGGGGCACGGGTCTCTTCCTACATCGCAGGAAGGTTAGGCCATACTCCACCACGGGGGCCAAGTCCGGGTTGGTGGAGGATTGTGAGACAGTGGCGGGCCTTACTGTCAGAAGTTATCAAGCCGCCCATAAGGCCTCTGACATGGCTTAACGACTGCCATTATATGACAGCCGGCACCAACGGCTTAACGTGCCTTGCGGAGCACGGAAGCGCTCGGAAAAATGCCACTAGCGGTAGACACGGGACGCTCACCCATCCCGTACCTTACCGCGCCTGTGCTTGATTGATTCCAATCACTCGGTTCGCCTAGGCCACGAGCGCTTCAATATATATATATTTTTTTCAAAACTACTTCAAATCTAAATCAAAAATAGGTAGATTAAGACAAAAACACCCAGAAAAGTAAAAAAAAATATATTGGAACTAGAGTAGTAAGTTTCCAGAGTTACTGAGTTATATACGACGTTCTATAAATAGGACGTCGGGGATTTGGAGGATATGTGACCAGCCCACTGCTACAGCTTGCTGATGTTATAGGCTAAGGCAGTTAAATATTAAAGTAATTATTATAATCTTAACTGTACTCATATTTATTTACTAATTATTGGTACATATTTTATTAATTACATAGCTTATATACGAATATAGGCTATTACTCGTAAATGTTGTAGTAAATGCAATTCATTAAAATTATTCTTAATGAACGCACTTTTCACTGCAGTGCACTCAGAGATATAGTATAGGCTTAATTACCACTATTATTAGGCACACTTATGGTAAAAAAAAAATAGTTGATCGTGAATAGACCTACTCTTATGATCACAGACGATATTTATACGAACATCCATGCAAAAGGAACCGCAAACATAGCTAGTAGAGAATAAACGTTAACATATCACAGTGTCAATAAAATATTGATACTTACCATTGGTAGGAGCGTACAGAACGCTATCCCTTGCTTCTTTTAAATCAGATCAACTGCGTTTGACGGCTGTTTAAGCTTAAGTGTCAAATAAAGCATGCCTCAAAAAAGAACACAACCTTCCCTTGCCTTCATAGTCGAAAAAAAGAAATTTGGAATTTTTTAGCACACACAGTGATAGTAAAATATTCACTTATCTCTATACGCTGCCTCTTGATTCTTTTGAATCAGATATATGATTAACTGTAATTGACGGCCGTTTTAAATAAATTAAACACTTTAAGCGATCAAGCGACTAAACCCTCACGAAGGTTAAACAACATAGGGCGCGTTCAGTGCATGGAAGGGTGACCGTAGACGTGACCGTGACGCTAGTGGCATTTTCCCGAGGGGTTTCTTGCTTCGCAAGGCACGTTAAGCAGTTGGTGCCGCCTACGTCGATAGATGGCAGTCGTTAAGCCAGGTCAAAGGTCTTATGGCGGCTTGAAAACTTCTGGCTGTAAGACCAGCCAATGGTCTTGCAAGCCTCCACCAATCCAGACCTGGACCCCGCGGTGGACCATATCTTCCTCAGAAAGAAACCCGGGTGCCCCTCGGTGGGGACCCAATTGGTGGGGTGATGATGAAACATTTTAAGCACGTCTCAAATTCCGAGTTTCCTATGTCCTAATATTGGCACCAGAGCGCCAAATAGGAACTGTGCGAATAATCGACATAGCTGTTTGAAAGCCATTTTCTCCTCCCCCGTTCGTGTCATTTCCTTAAAGTTACAGGGGTGAAGGTTAATCGCCTTTGAAATACCTTCCTTCGCAACTTTAGAACACGCCAATAAACGTATAATATTGCGCCTACATTCCCGGCTTCCAGCCCATTCACGACTTAAATTGAACGAAGTTTATCACGAAGCATAGATATCAAATTACGCTCAGTCTTTTCATAATCCAGTTTCCCTATGCTGTTTTAATTACGGCCGCTTTTTATCCATTCTCAAATTGAAAGCAAATAAAAGACATGTTACTGGAATTGACAGCTTCTTCTGTTAAAAAAATGAATTTATTTAATATTTAATGTATCAATTTTATTTGAATTAATTTTTAAAAACAAATAAAATATATATTCTTATTCTTAATATGTGCAAAATATGTTGGAAACAGTTTTTGGTTAAAATATCTGAAATGTAGGTACCATATTCAATGCAAATAAATATTTTGTATTTTGTATCTATTGGTTTAGTGAAGGAATTGACACGTCGCTGGAGCCTTTGGGCGACGGAAATGCTGCACGGACAAGAGTTCAACTAGTAATATAATAATGATAATACTGGAATTAAAACCCCGCAGAAGTATATTGGCAAAAAAACTTACAACAAAATCGAGTTTTTATACATTACAAGAAAATCTTGTCGAAGTGCAAAATATGAATTATAGAAGGTATTATTTTACTTTGGATGAACGTTTGCAGATGTAAAATAAGATAAGAATATTCTTGATTCTACACCAGAAAAAAACAAACATAAATAAATTACAAAGATACATTATTTTTATGCTTGTGTAAGATATTCTTCTGGTTTGCATTGATTGCCTAATTTAATGTGTAATGGACTCCTGAGGGGATAACTCTTCTGGGGACACACTTTGCTGATAACTTGCGTTCAGTTTCAATGGTGACATCCATCCTTAACCTCTCCACTCGCGATTTCAGTAAATCTATTCTCTGTAACAAAGTGAATTCCACAGAGTCAGTATTCGAAGTACAGACCTTTTCCACTCACTTTCGGCTATCAAATTAACTAAACTAACAAAAATTGAGAACACGCTACTACTACGCCCGAGTGGAAAGATTAATCGAAAGGAGAACCTTTACCGTAGTTTAAAGGTGGATTTTGTCCGTCAATTAAATCTCCAGGTCGCCCCGTCTCTCGACGAACGCAATTTACTCGGAAGCTTCTTGCGACGGACAGTCGTAATTAGTCGGCTAATGGCCACCTTGATTGTTGTTGCTCTCGGCTCCATTTAGTCCATTGGCGGTGGCCGCTATTTCATTAAGGTCTCACCATGCTACGGAGGGTCGGCAGCATGCGAGCGGTACGATTTCAATCTAGAATGATCTTTATAAACTTACCAGACCGGTGGGCCAACGACATTGTGAAGGCGACTGGGTAATATTGGACGAGACTAGCAAGGGACCAGGAGATCTATTTTTGAATCACTCGTATGAAATTGTATCGTCGAATGCGACATAAGTCACACTCGTCTTCTAAGTAGCATGATCTCGTTTTTCCGTATTTTTGAATCCAAATATCCATTAAGGATTAGATATTCTTCAAAATTAATTTTCTACACTGAAGATCGCAATATTTACAATCTAAAACAGTTGTCAGGAGCAAATTCACATTTATCGCTAGGTATCTGTGCGCAGCACAATACAAATTAACACAAATTTTGACAATTAATCTATCGATCGACATACGAGACGAGTGGTAAGGACCATTCGTTGCAGTCGAGTGATTCAAAAATACGGAATTTCGTATGTCGAGCGAAAATCAGTAGAAATCGAGCGCTCGACGCGAGACGAATGATTCAAAAATAGAGCTCCAGATAGGGCGTTGGCGTTGGCTTAATTAGTGATCAAAAATAACGTATATTTACACTTCTACTTTTGAGAATAGAAGCAAAAAAACATTGTTAAATCTTGTTATTATTAAAGTATCTAAAGTAGTAGAATTCTTTGTCTCCAAATATTTATTCATTTTATTTTTGTCTGTAGGCATGTCCCATTTATTGTTCCTATCATTCTTGCTGTTATAACTTAATGTTTATGTAGGCTTATAATAGTATTTATCTATGTAAGTTTATTTTATTACGTATACGTATGTACAATAATATTCAGTGAGCACCAACTACCCGTCTGAATTTCTTTTGTTACTGTTGTCTCTGTAATTATTTTCTGGTGTGTACAATAAATAATATCCTTATGTTATCTTGTTTAAATAAATACGCGAACAATTAGTGGGGTGGGCAGAGACCAGGGACTGCCACTTGCCACGATCCTGGCAGATCACCTTCGCTTCATCAACGTTAATAAGTCGTAGCATGCACGCACGCCTGTTCCGAGCACTTTTTATCTTCCCCTTTGCTAATACATCCCCTATTTGGTCGAAGTACGTCCGCCTGGGACGTCCCTTACCAGCCCTTTCACTCACATTCGCAATATATATTTGTTTCGTCAATCTTTCTTCCTTCATTCTCTCTACATGTCCAAACCAAGGCAATTTTACTTTACTATAGCTTATAAACCACCTAAAAATCATGGTATATAAGTATAAAGTTGAGTCCCGTGACTTACTCGTCGGCCGCGCGTGGCCGAGCTAGTATTGTACTCTCAAACCTTAAAAGTAGTTAAGACATCCAAATTCAAATTCAAATCAATTTGTTTCAACGTAAAGAATTTACATTCTGTTTGCTGAATTTCAATGTAAAATGTAAGCCGCTGCCTTCGGGCCGTATTGTAGTGGAGAAAAAGGCAGCGGAAAAAAAAAACTCCACTCTGACCATCTGATCAGAAAAGATTTTCTCAAATCATCTTAAAACCAAATACTTCAGTTGCCATATGTAAACCTAACAAGATTTCATGATTGACATTAACAACCTTAAATCCCTCCTTGAAATACGTTTGTATCGGAATCGCTCCTTGTGAACCCTTGGAGGAATTCCCATACAAACGTAGTTTGGTTATTGTTTACAAAGGACGCAATGAAAGTTTGCCAATGTGTTTAGAGGACACAAACTGTGGTTTGATCATGCTTAGAATTGGAAATGAACCATGAAAATAGTTCTAAAAACAGTCTAATAAGGCTCCATTTTAATCTGCTATTCTCAGTTACAAGCACGATCAAACCCCGATTTGTATCCTCTAAACGTGTAACCAAAGTTTCATTGCGATCAAAAATATTATTTGTAAATATAAACAAAACCACGTTGGTATGGAAATTGGTCCTTGAGGAGTTGCCTTAAGGTCTATTTTAGTTTTTTTTATTGCTGCGCTAGTCGCTGGCCAGTTGCAATGTGGAAAGTCCTTAGATGGAATTAGAAAACGTGTTTTCAGTCGAGTTTGTTTCCAGAATTCCCCGCGCGAAGACGGCGTCGGCGTTCAAGCTCACTGGGTGTCAATGCACTAGCAGGTGCGGATCCTGCCTTCAAAAAACTGGCCAAGTGCATGTCGGCCCACGCGCACAGCAAAGTTCCGTAGAAGGATGGGTTTTCACTTACTTGCAGAACAGAACTGACTTCATCAAAGTCATTTTCAATGCAATTTATACGAAGTTTTGCTTTTATAAGTTGGTCGCCTACTACTCGTTAAGTCGTGAAGTCTACTTCCGTGATAGTTTTCCTTTAAAGTTCATTGTACATATGTGGAATTCATTCATTGTAAAAATTTAGGACAGCAGCCTGAAATTTTTCACGTTTCTCCACTCAACCGTTTAGCCGGATTAAGGGGATGGACATGTTAATTTGATTTATTTATTTTCAAAGTTACGTATATCTACGAATTTCCTACTACAAACCACTAAAACCACACTCTAACCGTGAAAGAAAACATAGTGAGAAAACTTGTGACTTGGTTAGCTCCGCCACTAGTGACTTGGCTTTCCTGTAGGCTAGGCCGTCTAAGATGCCAGGATGGTATAGGTTCTAGCACCTATACCATCATGAGAGCTTAGTTTTTTCGTTAAAAAGATAGAGTAGGCAAACTTACGCCTACTCTAACTAAATCAACAGATGTCTCTGCCTGTACGTAATACAGAGAATATTTTAAGGAGGTTCGAAATTTCACTGATACCAGTGAGTCGCCCATTAGCTCAGTTGGAAAGAGCGCTGACACGGAAAGCCAGAGGTCGTGGGTTCGAATCCCGGCATGGGTGGAATTTTTAGCCCCTAAATAGGTTTTTATATCAACAATGTACCAGGGACTGCAGCGTCCGAGTGTTCCCCTTTAACCATATGGTGTGGGTAAAGGTGCCACTGAACTATAGGTGTTCTGTGCACTAGACGCTGTTTAAATGATCTCATTACGTAGCCCAAAGTCCAAGGTTGTTATGCAACATCAATTAACCTACAGATAAAGAACTAGGAAGCCTCGGCACCGCAATGTACATTGAATTACAGTTTTACGAAACGCGACCCTGCCCGTGCTTCAGACTTGAAATGGAACAATAAGCCAGGTTAAAGTAGTCGCTAACTAAGAAAACGAGTGGTGCCAACATTCGGAGAACAATAGGCCCTCGTGGCACCTCCGACGGTGAATGCTCTATGGCACTGCGTGGAACGATACTTTACAAAAAAAGGAGCGTGATTAGAGGCGGACTGGGAAGAATGTTCTCTGAGAATGTTCTCGCGTGAAGACAACTTAAAAATTGATTACATTCTTAAAGTTAAGAAATTATAACTACAAATTCTTATTGTTTTTTTCTGGTTGTGCAATAAAGTTTTCTCTATCTATTTATTTAGACTTATTAATATAGTTTTTATAAAAGCTTTAAAGTCTAAAGCACTCCTAAGAATCGGTTTATTTAATCCGTGGTTACGTTTTTTCCTTGTAAATCTCCATAACATATTACTTTAGACAGCGTTTTTTGAGTGTATTAAGGGATCGCGTTTTATAAAAATTGTAAATAAGGCTTTTGTAGTGAATATTTTTATTACTTTGAATATGATAGATAATAATACATATATGACAACGCCTAAGATAGGCGTTATCTTATGTGTATAGGTATTCTTATATGTATGTTTATTTTATTATTTATTCATTTAATTATTTATGTATGGTTTAGGTAAGTTTACATAAATTTCGTTGAAGTCCTAATTTATATATTACACCGTCTCTAATTTCTTTCTTGTCTTCGTCTATGGTTGGCTGGCAGAAATTGTTTTTAGTAATGAGGCCGCCATTCGTACTACATTTTCATATAATTTCTGTCACTGTAATGTCTGTGTACAATAAAGAATATTCTATACATCTAACGCAGAACAGTTTAACAACAGTAAAAACTCGATAGCAAAACTACTGTGTTTGTTTTCTAATATGCTACTCAAAGGATTATAGCAAACCCAAGAAACATATCAACGTAAAATCCTCATAAACATGATTGCGTTGTGAGCCGTACCAAAGTACAGTCAAGAATAAAATTGTATAAGCGCTAGCAACATAGTAAAACTAGTATAGTTACAAGGTAGGGAATTGAAAATTTCCCTGAAATGAGGCGAGTGATTCGGCAGGTCAGAAACAACTTTTTCTGACGCAAAGGCCCTTTACCTCTCCAGGGAAGACTGTAGAATAGAGTTATGCTGAATTAGAGCCTCAATTTAATATATTAAATACAGCAAACAATAACGGAAACTTGCAAAATTCCTGCCGGAAATTACTTGCTACAGATAATAATTCCTGGGGCAAACTCGCTATCGATAATAGGGACAAAAAAGTTGCACAGCCAATTGGTTTCTCTCTGCATAAAAAACAACAGCAAAGAGGTTTGTTTGTGTAGGTTTAGGTTCAGTTTCAATTTAATATCGTTTCTTTTTGTATGCTAAAGGCAAGCCTGGTTTTTTGTTATAATTTTGTTTTTCAATGTAAGTAACCTTCTTCTGACCAAAGTTATTTCGAAAAAGTGTAAACTTATTAATTATACAAGTAATTATCAAGTTATACTATTTTTATTTTTAATGCACTACCCCGTGCTAAGGACAAATAGGTATAAAAAAATTTAAAAAAAAATTTTTTAGCCTTAAAATAGGTTTATTATCAAGTTGCTACGTTTGCTTCTCTACGTGAGTTCCCAAGGAGTCTAACATAACGTAATTCAGGTTTTGGGGTGAAGTTTTGTCCCCTGAACTCACTCTGTCACTCTTCAAATCATAACCTTTTTTCGTTTTTTTTTAGTATCAAGTTTTTTTTACTTACCTATGCAGGCCATGTCTTTTATTTAAAAAAAATAGTCTGACGGACAGGTTTTTGTAGAAAAAAATATCGGAAATATGTTGTCTGGAAATGTGAAACCTATTTTAATTATTTTCTCTGCGAACACAAATTTCCTCCGAGAAACTTTGTCCTTCCTTTGTCCGCATCATCGTGGGTTAGCTGGAAGAAAATACAATCTAGTATTAAGCCCGCCTTTGTACAAATTATGTTTTTAGTGCAGTAAAGAATTTTCATTCATTCATTAGCACATCCATAGCGGTGTTTGTGGTGTTAATTTCAGATTTTATTTCAGCGTCCCCATATTCTGCATAATACCCGCTCTCCACTTCCTTGATCATAGTCATCTTCAGTCATTGCCTCAGTCCGAGTGTATATCCATGCTTGTGATATCTTTATCTTGTAACCATAGAAAAGGGTATCCTAGTTCGAAACTGGGACGAGTGACGGTGTTGTGTGAGAGTTATTATTATTGTAGTCAGCATACTTATTCTCAATTTGTTCCGACCTCAAATTGGGTAAGCAATGACTTTCTCCACTGATTTTACCTACCACGGCTAAGCCCGCATGTACTGTCAAAGACCGGTATTCCCGTGTCAATCGATCTACACAAATCCATTGAGCTCCGATATGCTTTTGAATGGTTCGCTTGGTATGTACCAAGTCGTATCATTTTCCATCTTAGCTCTGCTAAGATTTGTGGATCTCTGAATTTTCTTGGTCTGAAATTTCCAAACAATATAATAGGTTATATTATATTGTTTGGAAATTAAATAGACAACGTGAGTTATAAATAGGCAGTACTTAAAGTTATTTAATTGGTTTAAGGATCTCAAAGAAAATACCTTTAATGGTACACATAGATACGAGTACCATATCAAGGAAATCAAAAAAACTTATTTTTATGTATTACACTATTTTTATTTTTAATGCACTAACCCGTGCTAAGGAACAAATTTAAAAACCTATTTAGAGGCTAAAAATTTCACCCATGCCGGGATTCGAACCCGCAACCTCTGGCTATCCGTACCAGCGCTCTACCAATTGAGCCAATGGGCGACTCACGGCATCAGTGAAATTTCGAACCTCTTTACAATATTCTCTGTATTACGTACAGGCAGCGACATCTGACTTAAGCAAATTGCATTACTTACAGCCCCGACTACCTACTTTGCAGTTAGGTTTTAACATCGGAACGATATCACTGTACCCACATGATTACACTATTTTTATTTTTAATGCACTAACCCGTGCTAAGGAACAAATTTAAAAACCTATTTAGAGGCTAAAAATTTCACCCATGCCGGGATTCGAACCCGCAACCTCTGGCTATCCGTACCAGCGCTCTACCAATTGAGCCAATCGCTGGTACGGATAGCCAGAGGTTGCGGGTTCGAATCCCGGCATGGGTGAAATTTTTAGCCTCTAAATAGGTTTTTAAATTTGTTCCTTAGCACGGGTTAGTGCATTAAAAATAAAAATAGTGTAATCATGTGGGTACAGTGATATCGTTCCGATGTTAAAACCTAACTGCAAAGTAGGTAGTCGGGGCTGTAAGTAATGCAATTTGCTTAAGTCAGATGTCGCTGCCTGTACGTAATACAGAGAATATTGTAAAGAGGTTCGAAATTTCACTGATGCCGTGAGTCGCCCATTGGCTCAATTGGTAGAGCGCTGGTACGGATAGCCAGAGGTTGCGGGTTCGAATCCCGGCATGGGTGAAATTTTTAGCCTCTAAATAGGTTATTTTTATGTAGTTTATATACGCCCCACTGCAGGGCACAAGATTTCCCTCAGAAAGCGAGACTATAGGCTTAATTATCACGCGTGCCCACTACGGATTGGCAATTTTCTCACGATGTTTTCCTTCACCGTTAGCGAGTAGTAATGCTACTATATAATATAATTTCACAAATGTCTAAGATTAAAAAACAAAGTCATGCTGGAATTTTAACCTCGTGATTTAATTAATGATATTATTATCGTCGTCGTCAGGCTATACTAGTCCACTGCTGGACATAGCCCTCCCCTGACTAGCGCCACGTTGTGCTATCATAGGGGATAATGCCCATAATCCCCACGCTGGGCATGCGGGTAGGAGATCGTAGTTCGGTAATTGTACTGCAGGGGGCGCTGCTGCCCACCCCCCGGTTTGTGTACCTTAGTCGCCTTTTACGACACCCGCGGGAATTAGAATTGGGTGCTATTCTCTAGGCGGACACCACACAACGTGATAATTAATGATATCAACTCTTTGTATTTCCCACTGCTGTGGCACAGGTCTCTTCCTGCATCACAGTAAGGTCAGGCCATACTCCAACACGGGGGCCAAGACCGGGTTGGTGAAGGATCCTTCCAATCCAGTGGCGAGTTTTACTGTGAGAAGTTATCATGCCACCCATAAGGCCTCTAACATGGCTTAAAGACTGCCGTCGCATGACAGCCGGCACCGACGGATTATCGTGCCTTGCAAAGCACCGAAGCCGCTAGTGACACGCTTGGAAGAATGCCACTAGCCGTAGTCATAGGATGCTCACCCATCTAGCGCCTGACCTCGCCTGTTGTTGTTTCACTCAAGTGATTGATTCCAATCACTCGGTTCCACTAGGCTTTTAATCTCACCTTTGGCTTCTACGCTTTTTTCCTTCTCAAAAGATTCTAAAAAAACTATTAGATTATTATTGATTCACTTTGTTTTTCTCTCTCACAATATGGACGGATTTACTTTAGAATTCAGAATCAAATATACAGTTGAGACCCTTTGTTTAATTGACATGCTATAAACAATGAACTTTTGGTTTCACTTAATTATAATGGAAGCGTTCGTTGCCTAGGCAAGCGCGGTCAGGTACGGGATGGGTGACCGTCCCGTGACTACCGCTAGTGGCATTTTTTCGAGGCAATTTAAGCCGTTGGTGCCTGCTGTCATATAATGGCAGTCGTTAAGCCATGTCAGAGGCCTTATGGGCGGCTTCATAACTTCTGACAGCAAGGATCGCCACTGTCTTACAATCCTCCACCAACCCGGACTTGACCCCCGTGGTAGAATATGGCCTAACCTTCCTGCGATGCAGGTAGAGACTCGTGCCCCAGCAGTGGGGACATACAAGGGTTGATTACGAAATTATAATGGTCACATGGATGCAAGAAAGTGGAGACGTTCTCTACAATGATGTGACTACTGTGTTGAAATTCAAAGTTATAGATGGCTTGACATCACTCCTTTGTTCCATTGATATCTAAATTAAATATCTAAATTTAAATGTCTCAATAAAAATGCTTCCTACTATATAATTATCAAGCAATACTAATTTAATAGAACTATTGTTCTACATTAATGTTTTCACATTAAAATTAAAAATAACAGAATTTTATTTTTATATTAAATATATTACAACCTGTATAATAAACTACTGATATACAAAGTTACGTAAATACAAAACAAAGTTGCAATTGACCGCGACACTTCGGAAGCCCCACAACGTAGCTCCAGTTACCTACAGTCACGACATTTGATTTCTCAGGGTGAACAGAATGTAGTAATCATTAGATATCTTGTGACCCACTTTCGGGCAAATCTTCTCTGGAATTTAATAATAATTTGCGTGAATTAAATTGAATTTAATTTAATCAATCAATTGGATAATTGAATAAGCCTGACTACGTTTACATATAAGTCCTTTTTTAAATAATTTTAAAATAAAAGCGTTGTATTCAAAGTATCAGAGAAACTACAGGTTAAACTAGGTGGCCATTTCAAAATGTAAATAATTTTGGAGAAAACATGGACAAAAAAATTCTATAAGTTTAATCACTTGAAACGCTCGTGGTCTAGTCAAACCGAGTGATTGGAATCTCTCACTTGAGTTAAACAACAACAGGCGCGGTCAGGTGCAGGATGGGTGACCGTCCCGTGACTACCACTAGAGGCATTTTTTCCAAGCGCTTCCGTGCTTTGCAAGGCACGCTAAGCCGTGGGTGCCGGCTGTCATGTAATGACAGTCGTTAAGCCATGTCAGAGGCCTTATGGGCGGATTGATAACTTCTGACAGTAAGGCCCGCCACTGTCTTACAATCCTCCACCAACCCAAACTTCCCCCGATGGTAGAGTATTGCCTAACCTTCCTGCGATGCAGGACGAGACCCGTGCTCCCGCAGTGGGGACATACAATGGTTGATATTCAATCAATTGAATAATTGAATGAGCCTAACTTTATTTATGGGTCCGTTTTCAAATCAATTCAAAACAAAAACGTTTTAGTAGCACAGAAACTGCGTCTTAATGAACTGGACACCTAGTTTAACTAAACTAGGTGTCCAGTTCAAAATCTAGTTAATTTTAGAGAAAAAATGGACCTAAAAGCTCCAACATTCTACAAGTTTATTCAAACTAGTCAGATAGGTCTCCACGGGATGTCAATTTCAAAGATTTTGGGCAGACCCAGATTATCTAAATTAACGACTTCGGTTTCACATAATCTAAATTACTTTGTAGCTTAGATTATGTGAAAAGAAACGGAAACTTATGGCTAACTAAACAGGTGAAATAAGTTTCCTTTATAGTTGTAGTTATAAGACTACACTATTTTTATTTTTAATGCACTAACCCGTGCTAAGGAACAAATTTAAAAACCTATTTAGAGGCTAAAAATTTCACCCATGCCGGGATTCAACCCGCAACCTCTGGCTATCCGTACCAGCCACTGGTACGGATAGCCAGAGGTTGCGGGTTCGAATCCCGGCATGGGTGAAATTTTTAGCCTCTAAATAGGTTTTTAAAGTTATAAGACTATCTGGAAGAGATCACTTTGTAGTGTTGTAGAACTTTTTTAAATAATAAAACTGGAATGACTTTAACTTTGTGCTTTATTTATACTGTTTTATCTATAATATAAAAATGAATCGCTGAATGTGTTGTTAAGCGCAATTCTCGAGAGCAGCTGACCCGATTCCGCTAATTCTTTTTTAGAATATTCCTTGAAGTACGAGGATGATTCTTACGGAGGGATAAATAAATAAAGAATCGACTGTTAGGCGATACGACGTTTGCTGGGTCAGCTAGTTTATAATAAAAACAGAAAACTGGATAAAAACGGAATAAGCAGGTAAAAATAGTCATGTCTAGTCAATGTGTAAAGTAGTAATGATGAAAATCAGGGAAATCTCGAAAATGTGTGACATAATTTTAAATGCTTGAAAATTATTGAAAAAGAAATATAAAAAATGGTGTAAAGAGACTTTTAGTGATAAGGTCGCCGACTGTGCTATTTGGTTGAGAAATATCTGTGAGATTCCCATTTTTGTATACAATAAAATGTTCTCTGTACATCTATCTATCCTCATTTGAGAACCCATTTCTAATCACTGATAACCTTTCTCGGCAATCGTATCTTGGTATTAAGAACATCGATGTCGCTGCTACATTGAGGTACCTCAAAAGATAGAAAATATGGTGCATTTTCTCCGAACAATCTTCGATAGAAGCAGTTTTCTCGTCTTCACGCTTGTCAAATACGCTGATCGTCCGTGAACGCTATCTCGCAGAAATGTAGTGTGAAAATACTGTGTAGAAAATAAGTTCTCACTCGATTTTCTTGATAAAACTAGCTAGGTGTTGAATACATACGATATCAACCCTTATATGTCCCCACTGCTGGGGCACGGGTCTCTTCCTGCATCACAGGAAGGTTAGGCCATACCCCACCACGGGGGCCAAGTCCGGATTGGCGGAGGATTGTAAGACAGCGGCGGGTCTTACTGTCGGAAGTTATCAAGCCGCCCATAAGGCCTCTGACATGGCTTAACGACTGCCACTAGACGACAGCCGGCACCAACGGCCTACCGTGCCTTGCGAAGCACGGAAACGCTCGGAAAAAATGCCACTAGCGGCAGGCACGGGACTGTCACCCATCCTGCCCCTGACCGCGCCTGTTGTTGCTTAACTCAAGTGATTGATTCCAATTACTCGGTTCCACTAGGCCACGAGCGCTTCAATACTATATAATACTAGCAAAAGGCACTGCTGTTTTAAGTGCTTGTCCCTTTTTAACCTCGCGAGGCTTGTTACGTTCATGCAGACAAATTATTGCATTTAAACAAAACTTTATATTCATGACTTTGGATTAGCCTTGCTAAATATTCTACGCCCTAAAGCCGTCCGTATACTTTCCAAAAAAAATAGTGTTTCCAAAGAGCGTCTAAAATGTCGTTTGAATTAAATTAAGGCTTATGGTATTAACGCCATCAGTCGAGGTATGAAAGCTGGAATTATCAGAATGAGACGGAGCTTCCACTGGCTGTGTGTAGTAACGGTATATTCAGCAGGGGCGAGTTCTGAATTCCCGGGGGCTTAGCATATACCAGCATATAAGTCCCAGGACAATGCCGCGTTTGCCTCAGTGCAGAAAATGTGCTTTGTCACACCACCCGCCTGTGGGAACTGGGCCGGCCACGCCATGTTACCTACCGTCATAGACTATGAAGTTGTAGACGTCCCCCTTTGTTTAATTCTGAATGACAAAGTACTGACAAACGCTTCATTATCTCAAAGTGGCTAT
This sequence comes from Yponomeuta sedellus, assembly GCA_934045075.1. NCBI lineage: Eukaryota > Metazoa > Arthropoda > Insecta > Lepidoptera > Yponomeutidae > Yponomeuta > Yponomeuta sedellus. The sequence goes on along the minus strand of OW203723.1, from coordinate 6,813,542 downwards.
CCATCACTAAAGGTTTGTATTCAGATTAAAGTGCTCTTTGTTCAATGAAACACAACACTTCCGCGGTTTTAACAACGGTGCAGTCCTTGATGTTGTCTTTGCATCTACGTAAATAGATGATTTATACAGCGTCCAGTGGCACTGTCACTCACGCTAGATGGATCAAAGGACCACTCGGACGCTGCAGACATTGTTTTTAAATGGAGTAGGCTTGCCCAGTACCTATACTATCCGGACAACTTGGATAAGATAAAATAAGAATATTCTTTATTGTACACACCAGAAAATAATTACAGAGACAACAGTTACAAAAGAAGAGGTACGATTGGCAGCCTTATTGCTGATAGCAATTTATTTCAGGCTACCTTAAATCGGAAATATTGCAAAAAGAGAAATTGAGACGGCTAGTTGTTGCTCATCGAATATTAATGTACATACGTATACGTAATAAAATAAACTTACATAGATAAATACTAATTTAAACATACATAAGTATTAAATTATAATAGCAAGCATGATAGGAACAATAAATGGGATATACCTACAGACAAAAAGAATATAAAAAAGTATTTGGAAAGAAAGAACTCTACTACTTTAGATTTAAATATAGCAGGAGATGTGGAGCGACTTATAGAAACTGGCAGCTCATTCCACAGCCGGACCGCTCTTACAGTAAGTGAGCTGGCAACAAACTTTGTCGTACTCGGTATTTTCAGCGTCTATATAAGTTGCGCTTAGTCTGCCTAGCCCATAGGAAAAACATTGTTTTTAGTTGGAGTAGGCTTGCCCAGCACCTATAATATCCGGACAGCTTAGTCGGCCTAGCCCACAGGAAAGACAAGTGAATGTTGCACAACCATGACATCGTTTATCTTTACGGATTTCTCTTTCCGCAACTGGTATACTTTGCCTTGTAGCACATGATAAGTTTGCAATCAGTGGGCCTGTGATGACCTACGGAGCCGAGACATGGACACTCACGAAAGGGCTGCTCCACCAGTTCGAAGTCGCTCAGCGAGCTTGGAGAGAGCTATGCTCGGAGTTTCTCTGAAGGATAGGATTTGTAACGAATGCATCCGACAGAGAACCAAAGTTATCGACATAGCTCAGAGAATCAGCAAGCTGAAGTGGCAGTGGGCTGGCCATATCTCGCGAAGAACCGACAACCGTTGGAGTAAACGCGTTCTTGAGTGGAGACCGCGACCGCGACTCGGCAAACGTAGTGTAGGACGCTCTCCGACTAGGTGGGATGACGATCTGCGAAAAACTGCAGGCAGATGCTGGATGCGGCAAGCTGAAGTTAGGACGCTATGGCGCTCATTAGGGGAGGGCTATGTCCAGCAGTGGACTAATATAGCCTGAAGAAGACATGATAAGTAGACTATTTTTTGCTACTTGATGGTGAGAACAAGTTCCAACTTCTTGTGCATTCGTTAAAGGACTACGAACGTAGTCTAAGAGCGACAAACGCTACCTTCTGAAATTAATGACACTCAAAACCTCGGTCACAAATCACCTCTTTAATATTACTATAATCACTTAACAATCCTTGGCTTCTGGTGTCCTTCAAGGGCTGTAGTGGATGGGATTTATATACCTATTTGTTAAGTTTTTGCATCTGTCATCATGCGCGTGTGTTCTTTATCCTCATAATTATAGTATAATTATACCCGCATAGGTATAATTTACATTAAGAAAAGGCCTAGCCTAAAAATCGGCAACTAGTTGCACACTGGTGTACTTAGTTACAAGCCGAGACACAGACCTTTTTGTCTTCATTTGTAATTTATATGATCTTAAATAAATGTCTCTTTAAATGTTCATTAATGCCTGAAAACAAATAAATATTTTCTATTCTATTCTTTCTTCATACACCTTATGAGGGTCAATCTGCCGTATAGCTGATAGTATGCTAAGGAGTAGCTCGTCCTATTATAAGTTGAGGAAATTTAGATTAGGTTAACTTTAATAAAGCCTTTGTGGGCACAATCTATTATGTAGCTCAGAATTTACAGTACGCGCGTCGACAAAGGCATGTTGCTCACCACAGTCCAGGAAAACTAGAAAACTAAAGCACAAACTTGTTTTAATTGGAAAGTCCTGCAAAGCGTATTTCTGAATATTTTTAGTTAGTCCACACGCCAAGTTATTATTATGTAATCCAACACAGAGAAAAGCCTCTCCTTTGGTCCTGCTCTATCCTGCGCGCGTACTGTAGGAGAGAAAGAGATGAAAGGCCCTTTCTATAAGGAATTTCACGGATGAAGACGTTGGATTGGAATTCGTCTGTGGTCAAAGAGAAGTATTCCGTATAGGTCTCGTTCGTTTCTCAGACTCTCAATACCTTTGGTTGAAAATATGCAACAACATACTCACTAGGGACTAAGGCCAAGAAACTCGTTTTATATCTTCGGGCACGAAAATTGAGTTAATTTGGAAGAAACGTCAAGGTCGTTGCCTCAATTAAAAAAATTTCTCTACGCCTCTTAGTACTTTGTTTTCATTAGTTTTCGTTTTTTAAACGTCATAAAATACGTTTCTGCAGTGTTTCTGCTTCGAAGTAATGCTGCGTTATATGGTTTGAACAAAATTGCTATTATTTAATTTAGGACAGTGGTCACGAGAAGCTGCGACACTGGTAGATCACGTAAAGCGTTCATCATCATCGTCATCATCATCAGGCTATATCAGTCCACTGCTGGACTTCAGCTTGCCGCATCCAGCATCTGCATGCAGTTCTTCGCAGATACAAAAGCGTTAATTTCATAAATTTGTGAATAAACACATCATTCTATGTACAACAAAAACTCTTATTGGAGTGTTTTAGATATAGTGTTGGGTAAAGGACCCACTTAAATACTAATACTTAAAACTAATAAAATAAACAACTCACAGTCTATCTGCGTCGACGCCTCTCGACTTGGCAGCCGGCGCCGCTCGGGGTGGGTGCACTGTGGTTTGGGGATCCCTAGACTTCCCCGTCTATCCCCAAGAGCTCTTTCCCCAGAAAGCTACGTACCTGCAGTGCACTTTCACGACAACGCGTTTCACCACAGTACATTTGTCCACTATTTTGGGCGATCCGTCGCCCAAAACCAAAAGTGTTAACACGGGATCCGTCCCGGAACGTATCTCACACTTCACACGAAGATACAAGCCCGGCAATCTAATTGCCACACCAATTTGGGCCAACAAACGCTCCACACGTTTTACAACCAAAAAACAAGAGTTCAAAGTGTGCACAGACTCATCTGACAACTGTCAACTCTGTCAAGTAGTCTGCGTTCCAAAATCAAACTTCTATTCTAAACATATAGCGCGTTTTAAAAGTAACCTGTTAGTATTGCTAACGAAGCCCTCGTGGCCTATTCGAACCAGTTATTGGAATCAATCACTTGAGTTAACCAACAACAGGCGCGATCAGGTACAGGATGGGTGACCGTCCTGTGACTACCGCTAGTGGCATTTTTCCGAGCGCTTCCGTGCTTCGCAAAGCACGTTAAGCCGTTGGTGCCGGCTGTCGTAAAGCCACGTCGGAGGCCTTATGGGCGGCTTGATAACTTCGGACAGTAAGGCCCGCTACTGTCTTACAATCCTCCACCAACCCGGGCTTGGCCCCCGTGGTGGAATTTGGCCTAACTTCCCGCGATGCAAGATGAGACCCGTGCCCCAGCAGTGGGGATATAGTAGGGTTGATAACGAATTGTTAACAGGCTACCCAGCGGTGGTAGCCCAATGGGTGAACAACGGACTCGCAAGCGAGAGACCCAAGTTCGATTCCCAGTGCGGACATGTGCCTATGACTTTGTTTACTTTCAAAGTCACGTACATCTGCGAGTTTGTAGTCGCAATAACACACGCTAACGGTGAAGGAAAACATCGTAAGGAAACCCGTGATTTGGTTAAATCCGCACGTATTGACTTGTCTTTCTTGTGGGCTAGGCCGCTTGCGCTGTCAGGATGGTACAGGTGCTGGGCAAGCCCACTCCAACTTACAACAATGTCCCAGGCACTGCAGCACCATAGTAGTTCTTTCAATTATCTAGTGTGAGTAAAAGTGCCACTGGACGCTGCATAAATCATCTTATTACATAAAATGCAAATACCAACGCCATGTCAGAGGCCTTATGGGCGGCTTAATAACTTCTGACAGTAAGGCCCGCCACTGTCTTACAATCATCCGCCAACCCGGACTTGGCCCCCGTGGTGGAGTATGGCCTAACCTTCCTGCAATGCAGGGAGAGACCCGTGCCCCAGCAGTGGGGACATACAAGGGTTGTTAACGAAACACCAACGGTTTTTATTTTTACCATAGCACCGGTCTGTAATTTGTGAGCCTTGATCATACGAGTACATAAGAGACTGTTACCTACAGAGCCTTTAGGTATATTTTTTGGGTTGCTTTCTCGTGGTTCCATTGTTTTGTCACGTTAACGGGTCCACGAGGGATAACTATCCCTCGTGGTCCCGTTATCATCATCAAGCGGTCCACGAAGGATAAACTATTTCTCGTGGCTCCGTTAATAAAAATGATGCCTCGTGTATAGGAATTTTGACTGGCCGGTCGAGTTTCTCTCCTCTTTTTTCATTTTAGAAAACAGGTACTGAGACTGTACGTAGTCATGGGTTTGGAGAAAGTAGTAGGCTCTCACGGAAAATTTTTTTTGTTTTTAAATAAGGCTGTATGAATTTTCTCAAATATTTCCACACTTATTTGAGCCTTAAAGGTAACTTTAACCTTTTGTATGTAACCACGAGTATATATCCGTTTTTTCCGTAGCTACCCGCAGTCGCCCGCCAGCATTGTGACGCTTCACTTCACCCCACTTTAATATTGACTAATCCTCTAATTGGATTGAGTGACCCGAGACCTATCCGCACTATACGAAGGCGTTTTCTCACTCTGTCTGTCTCTCTCTGCTGTAAAAAAATTGATGGAAAAACGCAAGCAATGGATGATTCGTGGCCTAAGGTACCTAGTTTTGGTTTCGCAGTCTGTTTAGGTACAGTCGCCTCCACTAACGTGTAAACACGGTAGAACCCTATCACATTATCCTATTCTAGCCAGATGTTTGAGAAATTGACTATTTTTACTTTGACAAGGTATTGAGTTGCATACATGTTAGTGCTCGTGACTGTACAGAAAGTAGATCAACCTTTGCATACAATTATGGAATCTTAACATATTAGCTCTGATGTATTATTAAATTTAAAGGGATTTTAGAAAAGATTCCTGAGTTAAGTTTTTTTCCCCGCTGCATTTTTAACCACTACAAATACGGCCAGAAGGCTAACTTAGTAAAGTCTATTTATCCTTACTTGTCCATTTTAGTAAACAACATTCTACCCGTAAAATGTGGCTTTTTGGTCAAAAACTGCCATATTCCTATGAATGAAGTAATCGAGGAGACAATTTTAGCCCACACGCTGCCAATTTTATGAACAAAGTTCATGAACTCGCGAGAAAATATCTAGTTTATGCATCAAATATTAATTTTTAGGTTAGAATCTTGTTTACTAAATTGGACAAGTAAGGAATTTTATCCTTACTTGTCCAATTTAAAAAAGACTATACATTGCCATTCAGCAAACAGAATGTAAATTCTTTACGTTGATATATATTATTGATTTCTGATTTGAAACGTGCATGATTTGACAAGTTACTTTGGGTGAATTTTGCTAAAATGTGAAGGTTACCCTACTGTTGCCGTAGGTAGCGCCTAATGATAAGCGAAGACGAGGTATACGATGTTACGTTTCATTGTTATATTTATATAAAGCAGCTGAATGGTTTTTTCCTTTCAATTATTTAACCGGAGCCTTATTTGCATTTGCGGAGTATTTTAAAGAAATCCAACGAAGTCAGCATACTGGGGACTCTTCCCAGAGGCAGCCATGATCTCTGCAGTTTGTTTTTATATTTAGTTCTGGGTGGTTTATTTTACTTAAGAGTGTAATGTAGATAGATAGATAGAGAACACTTTATTGCACAACCAGAAAAATAATAAATAATAAATAAATATTCATGGACATATTACACAGACCTCGTTAGCCCTATACTAAGTACAACTAAATGACTTGTATTATAGGTTACTCGACGGTTAGCTAACTCGACGATAGATTTAATACAATAAATACATAGATAACATCCAAGATCCGAGACAAACTAGAAAAGTTCGTTTTCTAGTTTGACCCGGCTGGGGATCGAACCCGAGACCTTCGGTTGTACAGGAGCGTGCCAAACCGCTGCGCCTCCGAGGCCGTCAATCACAACCATGATTCTTAAATCTAAGTAATGTTATACAATTGGCGGTTTTATCGCTATGTACCTACCTATATATAGTCTGATATTTTCTATTATTCGTCAATTATTATCGTCAATATTTTGAAATGGTAAATAAAGTTGTGGTAAATTGCAAAAAAAAGAATTATAAGTTCATAAGACAATACTAGAAACAGAACCGAACAAAACATAAACTAGAAACAACAACCACAATCCACTGCCTTTTTATGCCGTTGGATTATAGATAGTTTTTTTGTGATATTATCAACTCAAACAGCAAACGCTGTTGTTCATTGCTGTTGCATCTTCAAAAGCTGTTAGTTGCCTCTACGTTGAGCTAAGTGGGCATGACAAACGCGGGGCAGTAATAAAATCGAGCTACTTTGCACGACGCAATGTATTTCCGTAGCTTGGTATTTCTCACCTCCATAAATATACACCTACACGACTGAATGACGTCATCCCTCACCTATGTATACGCTGAACTGAACATTCCCTATGAGCACAAGTCTTTCTCCAACAATGCGTCCCATAGAGGGGCCATGGCTAAGTAATATAATAAAATAACGTGGTTTGATTATTTTTGATCTAAAACTTTCGTAAGCACAACACATTGTAGACTTTTAGTTCGGATCTACTTACGGGTGTTGTTAACCTGGTCGGACTTTTCCGATATAACAACACCCGTAAGTAGATCCGGACTAAAAGTCTACAATGGTTTGATTAATTTACTTTTATCGAAAAGTTACATCAATATAACTGAATTTCTGGACTAGCGTGTATTCATGATCCTATCCAGAATTGACAACAATGTTGACTTATAATATCAATTTAGTTTGCTAATAGATGCGGTATCCGTATATATATATATATAATTGTAGTTAAATAGATAGTGTAATTAAAACAGTTTTTATACGGATTTCACTCGTTTATTTTACATTTTTTACAATATTCCGACGTTTCGGCACTTTTTCAGGTGCCGTGGTCTCAGATGATCGATGAGGAGACCACGGCACTTGAAAAACTGAATTTCTGGACCAGCGTGTATTCATGATCCTATCCAGAATTGACAACAATGTTGACTTATAATATCAATTTAGTTTGCTAATAGATGAGGTATCCGTATAGATATTATTGTAGTTAAATACATAGTGTAATAAAAACAGTTTTTATACGGATTTCACTCGTTTATTTTACATTTTTTACAATATTCCGACGTTTCGGCACTTTTTCAGGTGCCGTGGTCTCGGATGACCGATGAGGAGACCACGGCACCTGAAAAAGTGCCGAAACGTCGGAAAATTGTAAAATAAACGATAAAAATCCGTAAAAAAAACAGTTTTTTATGGTTTTTACTATGTCTGCTGCTCGTTTAAACCGATTTATAATACTATTTTCTAAAATAGTATAAAACAAAAACATTTGCTTAACAAAATGCATGTTTTACGTTATAGTATGTTCGGTATTGTCACACTAGATTGGTAAAATTCAAGCATTTATAAACAACCCTGGACATGTAATTTATGACATGAAATATATGATTAACGGAATGCTGCCTATATACGTCCTACTGTACGGCACGGGCCTTCTATCAGTGACAGAGAGTTTGGGCTTACGCACCTAGCGTGCCCACGGCGCATCAGCCAAGTCTACGTGATTCTAATTATATCTTCAGTTAGCAAACAACACGATGTCAAGGTTTCGTGGCCGCATAAATGCTATTGTATCGCAAAATCGATATAATAATGTTTGCTCCCAAATTATTTGCGGAACTGTTACGGCACTGACGCGACGGCAGCAGTTCAAAGTTTCACAATTAGGGTTGTCGCTTTGAAATTAAATGAAATGAAAGAATCTCTTACGTGTGCACCGCAACCTCCGGGTGAGACTGCTCGAATTTCTGTTCAAGTTGTCTAGCATCAACCTTTTACTACAAAACTTATATTATATTATTATTTTTAATGCACTTACCCGTGCTAAGGACAATTTAAAAACCTATTTAGACGCTACAAATTACACCCATGCCGGGATTCGAACCCGCGACCTCTGGCTATCCGTGCCAGCGCTCTTTCCAACTGAGCCAATGGGCGACTCACCGGCGTCAGTGAAATTTCGAACCTCTTTACAGTATTCTCTGTATGACGTACAGGCAGCGACATCTGGCTGAAGTAATTTATCACTTGCATCAGTTAAATTTACATACAGAAAATATTGTAAAGAGGTTCGAAATTTCACTGATGTTTACCTGCGGTGTGCGTTATTTTGATAGTCAATAGCTTAAAAATATAATTATACTATTTTTATTTTTAATGCACTAGCCCGTGCTAAGGATTCGATTTCAGCGGATAGGAGGTACGTGCGTGTATGCAACGATAAATGAACGTTGATGAAGCAAAGGTCATCAGTCGTCAGGTCGTCAGGATCGTGGCAAGTGGCAGTCTCTGGTCTCTGCCTACTTCTCTGGGATACAGCCGTGAGGTTATGTTATGTTTGAAGATACATATTATAAGACCTTAACTGAAAATTAAATTAAATTTATACATTTTGATAAAGTTAAAGTTCTAGCCCGAGAAGACCGTTTCTTCCCTAGAATAATACGCGAGGCAATAGAGATCCGCCGGCATCCAAATTTCAATAGAGATCGTGGTTGGAATATACCGGCGGCATGGGAACCAGTACTTAAGTGCATAAGACCCCCTTGCTAAACGTGTGACTGTAGAGTTAGTTAATTTTAATTTCAATTAATAATAAATATTTTTAAGTTCATGTAAAATAATTGGTTTATAAATTTAATTTTAAACTTCAATTACTAATAATCGACATTGTTGACTTTATATAAAATAATTGATTTACCTAATTTGGAACGTAACTTCATAATTAACTTTTGTAATTTTTGCCGAGGGTAGTAAACTAACAGTTAATGCTTTCAAAAAGACGCCTGTCACCTCAGTCATCCGAGACCACGGCACCTGTAAAAGTGCCGAAACGTCGGAAAATTGTAAAAATATAATAAACGAGTGACCGTATTAAAACAGTTTTAAATATATCTAGTACTCGTCTTAACCTTAGAAAATACTATAAAAATAAAAGTTCATTTTCTAGATGCCAACATTCACTAGCCCGCAAGAAATACCTGCCAGACATAATCACAGAACAATGAGTGCTTACGTACGTAATCGTAAATATCCGTACAAATGGTTTCATTGAAACCTTGAACTCTGCTGCTAAGCGATACAAATGTAGGTCGAAGACACGTAGTTGGGACTCTCTATTGAAATGTTTTCCTTGCTGAACTTTACTGCTCCTCGGACCAACACTGGGAAATTGAATTTGCAACGGGAGTGCTGAAGAAATAAAGTCACCCGTTTTTCAATCGTAAATAGTTGCTGCTAAGTAGCTGTCACATTCCACGACGAAATGAAGATCTTACCGGTTTTTGACTTAACGAAATTTAGTCATTCCTTAACGTATATGGTAACCCGGTTATTGATATACGGTGCCCATCGTTTCTACGTACGTTTAATACTAAAATCCCTGAAGGTATATTAAGCTTGCCTGAAACGCAGTTCAAACCATGTGTACAATTTGCGCCAAAAGGGCTAAGCAGCCCACTCCCCAAATATATATATATATATATATATATATATATATATATATATATAGTACTATAATATTAAGAATGGGGAGTGGGCTATTGCGGAAATATGGCAGTATTGGACTAAAAAGTCACAGTTTAAGGGTAGAATCTTGTTTACTAAATTGGACAAGTAAGAATAAATAGACTGTACCTTAGGTATATATTCTTAGGTGTATTAGCGTACTCCATCAAGACTAATCCATCTAAAAACAATGTCCCAGGCACTGCAGCGTCCGAGTAGTCCCTTCATCCATCTCGTGTGAGTGAAGGTGCCACTGGACGCTGCATAAATCATCTCATTCCGTGGACGCAAGGGCAAAAGCTTTTTTATCGTAAAATCTTTTAAAATTATCACGAATTTAAACTGCAAAATAAGAACAAATTTTTCCACTATCAGAGTGTAAAGCCTGAGTCGTTATCGTTATCAATCCTTGCATGTCCCCACTACTGGGGTACGGGTCTCTTCCTGCATCGCAGAAAGGTTAGGCCATACTCCACCACGGGGGCCAAGTCCGGTTTGGTGGAGGATTGAAAGATAGTGACGGGCCTTACTGTCAGAAGTTATCAAGCCGCCCATAAGGCCTCTGACATGACTTAACGACTGCCATTAGATGACAGCCGGCACCAACGGCTTTACGTGCCTTGCGGAGCATGGAAGCGCTCGGAAAAATGCTAGCGGTAGTCACGGGACGGTCACCCATCCTGCACCTGACCGCGCCTGTTGCTGCTTAACTCAAGTGATTGATTCTAATCACTCGGTTAGCCTGGGCCACGAGCACCTAAATTATGTGCACTCAATCCTGAAAAATTCCACTCGTCTAGCTGTCAAATTTTATACTAACAGCAATTAGCATGAAATTCTTCGGAAAGTTCAGGATTTCCACGGGATGTGGTGCACAAAATTAGGCTTTGTTACCTGCTCTAGTCAGTAGGCATATTTGCAATAGTAACTCTGTTACGGCAAGTAAGTTAGATTTAATATCAAAAACTATTTGATGAGTCTAGCAGATCTTTTAATGGAATTAGACGCTAATCCTGAACCTTCTTGTATGGCTTCCCCAAAAATTAGGTCGGCTTCATCTAAACTAGGCCATTGAACACTGCTCAGGGCCCCGATTCTACTCAACAACATTACAGTTCTCAAGGAGTTCATCGGTAGTCCAATTACAAGGTTTTACGCTAACGGTATTCCACTAAGCACAAATGTTCCATTTAACGACCAATGAACGACATGACAGGTACCGTAGAGCTACATGGAGCCACTTTCGTATGCTCTTACAAAATTACAGTTCCTTGGTAACAGTCTGGCTGTCAAATCCGTATGCTACTCCTTATTTGACGTTTCATTGAGCTATATAACTGCATGACAGCTACCTGACAGCTGCAATATTAGTATCTTTGAACAACAGTAGCTTTTTCGGTATGATTGCTCACTGGCAGTTGTGACGAAGAAGGCTAAAAAGTATTTTTTTAATAAAATTTATACTTCTTCACTCGGTTTATGATAGCGATTATCACAAATAGTCAACAGGGCGAAGCGCAGAGTACAAGAGCGCCGAAATAGACGTCGGTTTCACGCGTTTCGGCAATCGTTCCAACAATCAGAGTTCACAAAAACCTTCCGTGTTTCCAAACATGGGTTGAGGCATTTGGCGGACGAATTAATCCCATTGATACCCCAGGAGCAGAGGCAAGTCGGGATATCCCCTATAAAAGGTATGTTACATGAGTTCAATATAAATAGTTTGAGGTGGTCGTCTCTTGGATTACTTTTTAGTAAGTTAGGTATAATCTTTCTTCTACGGACATTCATCGCCGTCTTTTCTTGTGACAGGCTTATATCAGGCCCTAGTAGGGCAGTGTCCTTCACAGTGTCAAGGTATTAGAATAAAAACATAATACTTAGGTACTTACCTACTAGATTTCTGTGGTATGCAAAAGACCTATTTTGTAATTATGTACCTAATTTCGGGACAGATAAGTAAAAAATGTGTAACTTGACACTGAAACATGTGAGTGGCACTGTTAGTTAGTTAGACCTGAGATTTCCGCACTTAGTCTCATAGTTGGGCCATTGTACGTAGCAAGCGCTGAGGTACGTTAACACTTCAGACACTAGAGTTTCCTTACGATGTTTTCCTTCACCGTCGGCGAGTAGTATTGCTAGGTACTATAATTTCACAAATGTACATAACTTAGAAAACAAAGTCATTGGTACATGCCGGGGTTTGAACCCACGAACTCCCGATTGAGAGGCCGGCGTTCTACACCGCTCCGCTACCACCGCCCTGAGTGGCACTGTACCACACATCATTGTATTGTTAAAAAAATTACCTACTGGAGTAAACAGAAGTGCATCTCATCAAATCAAAGTTATACAAGCTCAAGCATAAACGTAGAAAAGTTACTAAATAACTTGAATTCACTTTCAGTTATTGTTTTCTTATTCTAGACAATTCGAAATTAATGGACTGCGGGGCTTTATTGATGCCATGGCATGCATCCTTCGTGCAGCACTCCGTGAAGAGCGGTTTCTCAATAGAAAGGGGTACCACTCCCCACATGTTGGATTTGTAAGTACCTAAGTATTGGCTAGTTTCCATGTAGCTATATAAAACACAACAATCCATGTACAGTCTATTTATTCTTACTTGTCCAATTTAGTAAACAAGATTCTACCCGTAAACTGTAACTTTTTAGTCCGAAACTGCCATATTTCCATAAATTAAGTAACTTGGAACACTCTTTTAGATAACACGCTGCCAATTTTATAAACATAGTTCATGAATTTGCGAGAAAATGTCTAGTAAGGTTAGAATCTTGTTTACTAAATTGGACAAGTAAGAATAAATAGACTGTAATGGTATATTGCCTGTTTTAGATTTGAACATTATGTGTATGCATGCCAGGACACCGTACTCTACTCATAATGCCAATCTATGGCAAAGCCACACACTCGGCCTCCACTTACATTTGAGAGAAGACTGAGAAGTGGAGTAATTCACAGATTTGGGTAAGGTTTGATAATTATTGTAAAAAGCACATATTTAAAAAACAAGTTTTATTGGTTACAACCTCACTCAAATATAAAAAAAATAGAAGTAACAATACAAAATTATTTCACATAAGTACCTAAATTGTATAAAATTAAAAAAAGGAAGTGGCTTTCAATCAAATCAAAAGATTTATTTCAAAGTAACACCAAAACTGCAAATGAGTGTGACCCTGCTCTGACTAGCTACTGTCAGTTTCGAAACCTCTGAACAAATCCCTACTAGAATTCTTCAATTTTCAGAATTTGGAAGCTGACGCCGAGAATGTCTTGTGTGCAGAGTGTTGAGCGCAGACGCCGGGACTTATTCGAGGGTGTGGCACTGTAGCAAGTTCTTGTGGAGAGGCTGTGGAGAAAGAAATGTGACTTAAGGTGCAAATCATAGTTTATTATAACAACCAAAAAAGATTCTTCTTAAAATTGTGTTTATCACATGTTTTCTCAGTGTTGTAAATAAATATTTTATTATTCAAAATAATTTTATATTATTATCAATAACTTGGATTCCTGACTTCTAACAATATTTGATTACAAGGCATGAATTTAATGACATTATCTATGTAGCATTATTGCTATGGTACACATAATTATAGCAATAAGGCTATGTATGGTATTGTTTGACCACTATTACTATTATACTTTAAAACATAAATAATAAATTTAAGAAAATACATGTACAAAGGCGAGCTTATCTCTGTGAGAGATTTCTTCCAACAAACCTTGGGGATTCGGAGTGGAGATGTGAACCAGGTCTATGCATGTGCACAACATACACTACACACTTACACAGATAACAAAATCCTATCAAGATAAATATCTACCCAATAAATATATAAATTATATTAATAAATTCTAATAAGTAAATGAATAAACTACATAAACCATCAAAGAAATATAAATACATACATATACAATACATAAGTAATAACCTACTAACATAAATACCTAATAAATAACTACATATAGCTTCTATATATTGTCGATGTCCCAGTGGCTAACTATGAAAACAGAGGTCATCAGTTCGATTCCCATTGAGGCTCGCTATGTATTTATAGAATTGAGAATTTCGCTAAGTTAAAACTCAACTGTAGTGCTGTCTCTAAGAATTTCTCAGCAAAGTATTTACTGAGTGTATTTCTCAATTCAGGAACCAGCCTTTAGACACATACATGGCCTCAATATAACATAATACTCACTTCTGGATCCCAGACAGGTAAGCATGTATTTATATAAACAAATTTTGTTTATAAATGAAGATTGTTTTGTAGCAATCTTGGCTCTTTGCCTCCACAAGCGTGAGCCTTCCATTGGGAGTGGAAGTCAATGACCCAATCAGTGGAGACCCCTGCCATGCTGAAGATGAAGACGGTTCTCTGAAAGAAGTTATATTTGTGACTATAATACACACATTTTAAAGAAGGATTTCTTTATCCAATGTTTATCCAATGAAGTGATCACACCTGGAACTTATATGAGTTCTAACAGTTAATATTGATGTGATGTATATACATCACATCAATATTAACTGTTACCACTGTCAGCAATATTTCAATAATTATATTAAGTGTAGATTGGTATCTACTATTATTTCCTAAAATACCTTAAGATTACAATCATGTCGCCACACTTCCGTTTTACAAAATATTATTTTATATAAACTTCCGGCTAAACACGTGTCAGTTGTCACTTCGTCATATAAAAGGAAGTGCGGCGCCATTTTTTAATCAGTCTACGTTCAACTATCGAATTGTGAAGTTTGTGACGACTGTGAAACTTGTGACGTGGCATAGTACTTTGAATATACATATTTGTTGTAAGAAAGTTGCAGTGTATATTTTGGAGTGTGTACATACTTCGGTGTCGATCTGAAAATATAATCAAGTGAGTAATTTATTCTGTTGGTTTATTTTTATTTAAATAATCTATATAAATGAAAACCTTTCCAGCTAAGCTTTATCGGCAGTTGCGTGGGTTCGAATCCCACAGCAGTTGGAATTTATGAAAAAGAATGCATAAATCCAACAATTTCAGAAGTGCGATCTTACCTTATCGAAATAACTGATTCCGAAATAACATTGAAAAGGTTTATAAGACAATTTTTTTAAGTGTATTTGTTGTGGAGTTTTTTTTTTCTCTTCTATTTCTTCTATTCTTGTTTCTGGAATGAAATTTTCAAACATACCTAATATATTGTATAGTTTTCTGACAGTTTCAAGTAGTAAGAAATGATTAATACTGCAATTAGGTATTTTGTAAAACCCAGAAAAGACTTGCTTTTCTATCTAGGTACCTTTGAGTTGCTTGCTTATGTAATTGAATTTGTCATGAATGGTTGGTCTTGCTCCTATTTTTCTGCCGCAGTGGATTCCGATGATCGTGGCCGCAATACTGGCGGGGAACGCCAGTCGCGCAGTCGGGAACGACGCCTTTTGCGCCAAGTGTCGAGTCGGCGACGCAGTCGTACACGCAGCCGCTCGCAGCTTCGCAGCCTGCGCACGCCCTCGCCCATCCTTGGCCGTACGGAGAGGCAGCCGCGGAGCAGGGACAGGCACCGTGGCGACCACGAGCACCGCCGATCGCGCAGCCATGTGTCCCGCCGCTCACGGAGGCCCGTGAGTCGGCAATCTCGCAGCGTGACCAAAGGATCACGCCACCGGCCTAGCGACCGGTCTCGAAGCAGGCTGGGTCGCTGGGTCGCCAGCCGGACGAGCCCCCGGTCTCCAAGCCAGCCACGCAGCGTGGCGGAACGAGCACAGCCAAGCCGCAGTCGTCGGTCCAGCGGTCGAGGGAGCCGCCGACCCCGGAGCCGCCGAGCGAGCCGCCGTTCCCGCAGCCACCGAGCCAGCCACCGCCAGGGAGCCAGTCCCAGCCTTGCGGACCGGCGCGACAGCAGCCGCGAGAGTCGTCGAGGTCGGGTGAGACGTACATCACCTAATGACTCCTATAAAGAAGGCCTTACCCAACTCTTGGATACCTTGAAGTCGCTAGGACGCCCTGATACGTTAAGCAATATGAATAATACTATTCCCGAATTTAATCCTACGAGGAGAGAACAAACTATGACAATGTGGCTACACAAAGTCAATGAATGTGCTTCAATATATGGCTGGACTGACAAACAAATAGTCCATTACTCATTACCCAAGCTACGTGGTGTAGCCCAACGATGGTATGAAAGTCTGCCGTCTGTTCTTTTCTCGTGGAGGGAGTGGCAAGAAAAACTTAAAGCTGCTTTTCCATCTGAGGAAAATTATGGGCAGATGCTCAGTGATATGTTGTCTAAAAGATCTCGCTTCGGGGAATCGTTGGAAGATTACTACTATGACAAGATAGGCTTGATAAATAGATGCGGAATTGAGGGAAAACGAGCTGTAGAGTGCGTGTTGCACGGAATTGACGATCGCAGCGTTAGGTTAGGTGCCGAAGCAGTGCAACACGATAATCCGGACAAGTTGTTAGCTTATTTGAGAAATATCAGAAATAGCAAGCCACAGGTTGACCGCAAACCAGTCAGAGCATTTAATCCAAAGTCAGGCTTAGAAAACCAAACAAAACCAACAGGTCGGACAATACTCTGCTTCAATTGCAGACAAGAAGGTCATTATTCGTCACAGTGTACGCAACCTAAACGAAAATGCACAAAGTGCTCTAAGTTAGGCCATTTCGCAGAGCAGTGTACAGATGTTAAACCTCCAACGACTGACAAGAAAGTCTTGCAGGTGTCCCAAGAGGGTACGAATCAAAAATATTATAAAACTGCCTTTGTAAACGGGATCCCTTTCGAAGCTTTTATTGATTTTGGGAGCGAGTGCTCCATGATAAGGTCCTCAGAATTTGGCAAAATCGACACACGTTTTGATGTTGAGGAGTTGCCCACCCTAAGAGGCTTTGGTAATTCATCGGTACAGGTATTAGGTAAACGTCAGGTTTCAATCACTATTGACGGTGTTCAAGCAAAGACAGAGCTGCTAATTGTGCCTGACACTGCGATGCATGTGCCTCTTATGATAGGTCAAAGTTTTACGGAACAGCCTCATGTTATCATACATAAAATATGGGATAAATTAGAAATGTTTCAATACATTGGAAACTGCGATGACACAGAAGTATCTAAAGTGCGGTTGTTCTGTAAATCTGAAACGGTTGTGTCTGGATTGACGGTCCTTGAAGTGAGCAGTGACCCGGCGTACGAAGGAGAACTCTACATAGAAGGAGGGGTCCGTTTGCATTCCGATGTTAGGTTCTCAATCCCCACAGGTTTATTCTATATTGGTGCTGGAGGAACAGGCGAAATTGTTGTCAATGTCCCGACAAATTGTAAGGTAGTGTTGCCAGCAGGACACCTTGTCGCTCGTGGACAGGTCATAAACAAGAATTCTACTTTGAACGTAATGCATGTCTCCGCTGAGATTGGTCGGTTATCTGATATTTCTGGAAATGACGTAAAGGTTGGCGAGCTATCACGGGACGAGAAAGATCAACTATTAACTTTATTAAATCGGTATAGGCGTTGCTTTGCATTTAGTTTGTCGGAATTGGGTCAAACTACTGCAGGTGAAATGTCAATTAAGCTTAATAATGATGAACCTGTAGCTTATCGCCCATATAGACTTGCAGTCAAAGAAAAGGAAGTGGTGAGAGAAATGGTCGAAGAGTTAATGCAGAATGGTATAATTCGACCGTCTACCTCTGCATACGCTAGCCCTATTGTGTTAGTAAGAAAAAAGACTGGCGAGTTCCGCTTGTGCATAGACTATCGGGCACTAAACAAACGTACTGTCAAGGAAACTTATCCTATGCCCTTAATAGATGATCAACTCGATATTTTAGCAGGTCACCTATATTACACTACCTTAGACCTTGCTTCGGGGTACTATCAAATACCTATTAAAGAAACTGACAAGTTTAAAACCGCCTTTGTTACTCCGGACGGGCATTTCGAATTTAACCGGATGCCCTTCGGGCTCGCAAATGCTCCTGCCACTTTTCAGAGAACCATGAACGAAGTCTTGGGCAAAAATCGGCACAAAGAAGCTCTAGCTTACCTTGATGATGTTATTATCCCATCGAAGAGCTTTGTGGAGGGTTTGCAAAGGCTAGAAACTGTGTTGGGTCTGTTCGCCGAAGCTGGTCTCATGTTAAAGCTCTCGAAATGTTTGTTCTTTGGTAGGACTGTCGAGTATCTAGGATTTGAGGTGTCTAACAATGGTATTCGTCCAGGGTCTAGGAAGATAGATGCTGTTGCTCAATTTCCAACTCCCGAAAATGTACACAATGTACGCCAATTTTTAGGATTGGCTAGTTTTTTTCGAAGATTTGTTCCAAAATTTTCAATGATCGCTAGACCACTGACGCACTTGTTGAAACAGGATACTACTTGGTCGTGGGGTCAGGACCAAGAAACTGCATTTAGAACTTTGCAGCAAAAGTTAGTTGAAAAACCTATACTGGCACTCTATGATTCGCAAGCGGAAACAGAATTGCATACAGATGCCTGTAAGTTGGGCGTTGCGGGCATTTTATTGCAAAGAGGTGAAAATAAACTCCTTAGACCAGTAGCTTACTTTAGTCGGCAGACTACGCCAGAAGAGCAGAATTACTCCGCTTACGATTTAGAAACTCTGGCAGTAGTGGCGTCACTTCAAAAATTCCGGGTGTACCTTGTCGGCATTCAGTTCAAGATAATTACCGACTGCAATTCGCTTCGGGCCACTTTTCAGAAACGAGACGTGATACCTCGTGTGGCGCGGTGGTGGGGTCAGATGCAAGAATACAACTTTGATATTGAATACAGACCGGGTCAGTTTATGGCTCATGTTGATGCACTCAGCCGAAATCCCATCTCCAGCGCGCCATACGATGTTCTTAGCGTTAATGAGACCAGCTGGTTAACTACCGTTCAAAACGCTGATTCAGAAATTCAGCGCATCATTGGCGTACTCAAAGATCCAAACCTTAATGATCTTACCGATATTAAAAACAATTATAAGATTAAAGGTGACAAGTTATTTAGGATCACACTACAAGGTGATCGATGGGTCGTACCGAAGGGGGTTCGTTGGCAAGTGGTTAAACAAAACCATGATGATATTGGGCATTTCTCATTGGATAAGACTTTAGAGAAAGTCAAGGCTACATACTGGTTCCCGAAGATGTCAACATTCGTCAAGAAGTATGTAAATTCTTGCCTTGAGTGCGCATACGCCAAGTCGTCCGGAGGAAAGAAGCCAGGCTACTTGCACCCGATCGAAAAGATTGACACGCCTTTTGATACGGTGCACGTAGACCACGTTGGTCCATTTATCCGCAGCAGCCGAGGTAACATGTATATACTGGTAATTATTGATGCATATACGCGTTACATCTATTTGAAACCAGTACGTAATACTAAGTCCAGTACAACCATTAAGGTCTTTAAAGAGTACTTCGGTATTTTCGGCGTCCCCAGGAGAATTATTTCTGATCGGGGAACATCTTTCACGAGCACCTCTTTCAA
Source organism: Yponomeuta sedellus (assembly GCA_934045075.1). Classification (NCBI taxonomy): domain Eukaryota; kingdom Metazoa; phylum Arthropoda; class Insecta; order Lepidoptera; family Yponomeutidae; genus Yponomeuta; species Yponomeuta sedellus. The sequence goes on along the minus strand of OW203723.1, from coordinate 6,794,074 downwards.
GAAATTCGTGAAGGATAAGGGTATTAAGCATGTTTTAAATGCTGTTGCAACACCACGTGCTAACGGACAAGTGGAAAGATATAATAAGACCATAGTCGATGCTCTAACAGCAAAAACTGTTGGATCTGGCGATAATAAATGGGACGACCACCTGTCTGACGTACAATGGGGTCTCAATAATACTTTTAATAAAGGTATAAATAAAACACCATCTGAGGCTTTATTTGGGACAAGGCCAGCAGGATCTAGCGAAGGCACAATCAGATCTGAGCTTGACCAAGACATAACAAATAGTGCACCAGAACGCACGTTGACTGAAGTAAGGGAGGAGATTAATTCACATATTCAGTCATGTCAGAAAGCTCAAAAGGCCGCGTTTGATAAACATCGGTGCCCACCGATTCAGTATAAGGTAGGAGATTTAGTACGAGTTGAACGACAAGTACCAGCATCTGGGCAAAGTAAAAAACTCGTTCCAAAGTATCAGGGACCCTACAGAATTACAGCGGTTTTAGATTACGATAGGTTCAAAATTGAAGACACCCCATTGACTCAAAAGGGAAATAGGTTATACACAACGATCGTTGCAATAGACAAAATAAAACCTTGGATGAATTTTAGTAGACCTCAAAGTACATCTTCCAGCAATTCCGACGATAGTGAATCCAACGAAGAATAGGTTGTTGGTAGAAATATCTATGTTTTGAATTAATAATATTAAGTATTGAGTAACTGTTTTTGATTATGGTCACCATGGTGTGCTTATTAAAAATAAGTACTTAGTTAAATGTAGTCTTGCTATATTTATATGTACCTAAAATTTGTAAAGTAAATAGTTATGATTGCATGAATTCATTTAGACGAGCTTAGTAATATTATATACGTAGATAAAACCGAGAAACGGTTTATGTTTATAGGTACTCAGGTCGAGTAACGGCCTGTTTACCTGTGGTCGAGAAACGGCCTATGATTTGTTTTAATGATTCAGGATCTGATCGAGGAACGATCTACATCTTGCATTGATTTTAGGTACTCAGGTCGAGTAACGGCCTGTTTACCTGTGGTCGAGAAACGGCCTGCGATTTGTTTTGATGATTCAGGATCTGATCGAGGAACGATCGGTATCTTGCGTTAATGGTACACGGGACGAGTAACGTCCTGTTTAAATCAGTAAATATGATAAAGACGGGTTGTGGAACTGCCTGTATTTTGCATTTGTGTCAAATGACGATATTAGTCATGATGATTATAAAGTATGTTAAGAAATGTTTGTCAACAACTCGTCATTTATTTTGTGAATACATAATGTGAAGTAAGTTATAAAAGGCCTATTTTTGGATTGTTTACCTATGTTAAACATTTTTAATCATTAATCGAGTAAGAGACAATATATATATATATGTAATGTCATGTAATGTAATTTCATAAAATATTCTAAATTGTACACAGAAATAATGAGACTAATGTACTACGTACGAGGACGTACTAATATTCAGATGGCCGAACTGTCAGCAATATTTCAATAATTATATTAAGTGTAGATTGGTATCTACTATTATTTCCTAAAATACCTTAAGATTACAATCATGTCGCCACACTTCCGTTTTACAAAATATTATTTTATATAAACTTCCGGCTAAACACGTGTCAGTTGTCACTTCGTCATATAAAAGGAAGTGCGGCGCCATTTTTTAATCAGTCTACGTTCAACTATCGAATTGTGAAGTTTGTGACGACTGTGAAACTTGTGACGTGGCATAGTACTTTGAATATACATATTTGTTGTAAGAAAGTTGCAGTGTATATTTTGGAGTGTGTACATACTTCGGTGTCGATCTGAAAATATAATCAAGTGAGTAATTTATTCTGTTGGTTTATTTTTATTTAAATAATCTATATAAATGAAAACCTTTCCAGCTAAGCTTTATCGGCAGTTGCGTGGGTTCGAATCCCACAGCAGTTGGAATTTATGAAAAAGAATGCATAAATCCAACACCACATAGGATTGTGATATTTAGCTTCGTAAATAAGCACGAAAATTACTACATTGTGGTACTAGTACCCTTTGTCTACATTCATATTGTTTGCAGTGGCTGGATGAGGATGGCGGAGGACCTATGCCTCGCAGTGAACGAGAACGGGCTGGATGATTGATGTCCACAGCAAAGAAACAGTGGCTATGATTATTACATAGATATATAGAAAATTCTTTATTGCACACCAGTAATTTACAGAGATAAATAGTGATACATATTTTCCAGTACCATGCTGGAATCCAACGGGGTGTTATAAGGATAAGGACCACATCAATGTTTCTTTTACACTCACCAAAGCCTGCATACAACAAAGAAGTCTCGATGACACGACTTTCATTCGTTCGGTATTGGCTTCGTTCCTTACGTTTCATGCCGATTTCGATGCTCAATTAATACACAAACACTTCATTATCACTTTGTACACTAATGAAAGGTTTGAAGAAGAGTTTAATAACTGAAACTTTATTTTAACCGACGTATGTCACAAATTAGAAATCGTCGTAGGTACGAATTACGATAAGTCTACTTCACACAGACTAAATTTGTCAAACTAATAGTGCTGCCAGTCTGTGCTTACCATTTAGTACGCCGGTATGCTTGAAAAGGTATACGGTTTGGAGTTAAAAGTTATACGATACGATATTTTATATAAATGAAATAATTAATATTACTTACTTCGGAGTTGGAATTATTGTAGCTCGATTGTAAATAAGCTAAGATAATAGTTTATTTTTCTGTCCACAAATTATATTCGTATTCAAAATAACATTGGATAAATAATACAATACAACAGAATGCACTATTTGTGGAAAGACTGGAGCCTAAACTAGATCAAAAGATTTGTATCTTAGGTTTCCAGGCCTCCCGGTCTACAAAAGAACGGTATTATATTCGACGCATCATCAGCATAAGGTGTTAAGTATACAAAAGTTAGTATAAAAAATGACAGATGTTTGCAAAACTTATATAATAAAATGTACGTGTATATAACTGTGTGTGCATGTGTGTGTCTGCTCAGCCCTACGACCGGAGTCTTGGATTCGGGTTTCAACCACTGAGCAGAGGGTGTGTGAAAAGGTAGGATGAGTGTATATTTGTGCATTATGGCAGTGATGTGTGTTAAAAGTTTGTACTAGGAAGTCTAACGGAAGGTGAGAAGTAAAATGAGCTATTATCACATCAATTTCAAAAATGTTCGATCATAAGAAAGAGTGTTTAAGTATGCTGTTAATTTATGTTTCAGTTCATATTTCGTAAGATCAAATATATTTAATCAAATATTTCGCCCAAACTTCGGTCAAGTGCGTATCGGGCCACGCGCATCATAGGATTCCGTAGAACTACTTGCGCCTCCTTATTACAAATCTTAAAAGTTTATTTAAATTTCAATAGAATTAGTACGAAATCTTCCTTTTTTTACGTTTGTAGACTATATTATAGACTAGTTACTAGTTTGTAGACTTACTCGTTATCTTGTAAAGCCTATGTAGTATATTCCGGTTACTTTAGGACCGTACACACCATACATTTTGAACCTACATGAAATGCTGAAATATCTAATTTACACAGTTTGGAATTGGCCGTCTTATCGCTGAGAGCTATCTCTTCCAGACAGCCTTAAGATGAATAGGATTAAAAAATAAGGAGAGTAGGTAGACTCTGCTGCGTATTTTGTACAGAAGTCGGATTTTATTTTAATATTTTGTATAGAATCAGGCGTTACTTTGCGGAAATCCATAATAGTGTCTTCCCACTTTTTTCCCACTTTTTCTTGAAAGTGGGAGGGAGGGCGGTGCATTAGCTAACCGCATGGTGCTTGTGGGATTTTTGGCGGAATTCAGCAAAGTAATTTTAACTTTTTAATGCTTTTAATATTTAATTTTTTTTAAACAGACAATGTGGCTTTAATAACTATTGCATGTAGTATATTTTTTACTAAGGGAATAATAACCACGACAGTAAATTGTGTATTTTGACTTATATTCTGGTTTAATAAGTGCAACGGTACCTTACACTTATAGGTGTTATTGGTCTATTCTACATCTGGCTCTTGATTTTTCTTGGGTTTGCTACCCTAGGAACCTACATATTTCAACTTAAATTCCGGATTTCTAGGTTCAACGTCGTAACAATGTCGAACAGACACAGAGAATGTCAATGAATACTGAATGAAAGTATTTGATGAACAAAGTGTTTCTTACATCAAAACATAACTTAATTTTATTGCCTTAAAATTTGAAGTTCTCAATTTCCATCTCAGAGTCTTCATTAGAACATTACCAGATTACCCTGGGACAAATTTTACGCTATATTTTCTGAAACATAATAAGCATTATTACTAATGGATGGGCCTCATTACGCCTTTTCTTCATATCTGAAAGTCTTCATTAGATCTTCACCAAATTAAAATGAAACTAATGGGATGATATACCCAGTCGAACAAAATAAAATTTATCCAAATCGGTTAATATTTGACGAGGATATGCGAAAAAATAGTAAAAAAAAAGGAATATATGCATCGAACTGATAACCTCCTCCTTTTTTGAAGTCGGTTAAAATACTTTATTTTATTTATTTAGAACTAAACACGACTTGTGCTATGCTTACTGTATGTCGTATGTTAGATATTGATATTTAATGAAAAAGTCTTGCTTGAAACGTTGCGTTAGATACTTTCGGAAACAAACCATTTTTTTGTCTAAAAATATTCGAAAATGGAGTAGTTTGTACCTAAAGCTACAGTGAGGGCGGTCGCACAAAAAAGTTACTGGCGAAAGCCAAATAGTACGGTTTTTGTATTAAAATTTACAATCTGGCAACATACTTAACAATTGATGGTCAAGTGATACTGTACAGATTAGTTTGCTTGTTTTTTACGCTTGGATTTGGATAACTTCACAAACAGCCATTTCTAACAAATAAATACAATTTTTATAGCTTTGTTGTGATTAAAACCCTCTAAAGATTGCGAAGTTATAAAAAACTGAAATATAAGTAATTTATTGCAGATACAATCCTTACAAGCAACGTTTTTGTGCTGCGAATATTAAGGTAGAATTTCCAGTTCACAAAGTGGCAATACCGGTTGACCGACCGAGTAGCACAATGAAACTGCATGAGTATGACAAGAGCATGACAAGGTTCATACAGCGACAGAGCCAGAGTAATGCATGAAAAAGGTAGTGGAATACGGTTGTTGTAATGTCATGCGTTGGCATTACTCTTGTCATGCCATTGCTCGAACATTGTTTGTCATTTAAGAGAATCGACGCCCAGGTCTATTGTTTAGAATACGCTATTCGACCCTTTCATTGCAGTTATTGATACTTGGTCTATTCTACCGAAACAAATATTCAATTTGGTAACGCAATCCATTTTTAACAAGAAATTTCTGCAGCCATCTTCTACTTTTGAGGTTCTCAGAATTGTTTGTTCCCCGATTATTGAAAGATTTATTTCCAAATCTCACCATAGACATGAAAGGTGATGAGGATGATGATGATGATGGGATCCTGGAGAAATCGAGAAACCAAGATATCGAATTGAAAATAAAACCATGCATTCAAATGTTCCATTAAGCTGCGAAAAAACCAAACTAATAGTGGTTAAAGTATGAAATTGCCGTTTTATTGCAATAGGTACTTTGAATTGACATAGAATCTTCATGGTTTGAGGTTTTCGAATGAAACTTTTTTCAAATGGTTTCTATGATGTTCTTTTTTTAAAAAATGTTAAACATTTGAATATCGACTTTCAATTGTTTTTGTTATTAAATCTAGACAAGAAAGATGGATACTGCAAAAATTCGAGTGATTTTTGAATACGAGTTCCGACGCGGAACTACGCGGCAGAAACAGCCCGCAATATCAATGCTGCGTTTGGAGAGGGGCCTAATAATGAACGCACCGTGCGATTTCGGTTTAAACGCTTTCGTGATGGAATGGTCTAAATTGAATAACAAAAACGAAAAAAGTGAAAAATGAAAAAAGTTTCATTCGAAAACCTCAAACCATTAAGATTCTATGTCATTTCAAAGAACCTATTGCAATAAAACGGCAATTTCATACTTTAATCCCTATTATTAAGACATCGTTTTTAAAAACCTATTTAGGGGCTAAAAATTCCACTCTGGCAAGATTTACCAGAGGTCGCGGGTTCGAGTCCCGGCATGGGTGGAGTTTTTAGCCTTTAGATAGGTTTTTAAAAACTGTCCTTAGCACAGGTTAGTGCATTAAAAAGTTAAGACCTCGTAAAAAAATGTGGCCGTTTATGCCGCAAAAAAACTACTATTTCAAAGCGGCCAAGGACTCTCTACGGTATACTGCATGGTTTATGACCTTTTCTACGAGGGAGAGAGAGAGACGGAGTTCATGAGCTTAAAGGGAAGAGCGGGTGATCGTGCTCATCCACTATAAAGGGAAATTTCCCGCCAGGCAGATCGTATGCCTGGGGACGGCCGGTCCGACTATTGTTTGTCGGACGTTATATTTATGGTATGTCATTGAAACACTTTGATTGCGCGATGCAGGAATGTTGGAGTTTGTAGTGCGCGCGCACAGTTGACATGTGCTCGCCACAAGCTTAATAATCATACATGATTAGATACTGTTGTTTAGGTAATTGACTGCTTCGTTGTTCTGGTAGGCTGGTAACACATCTGATTGCCATGTCAGACTTAAAAAATAAAATTACTCGTAAAAGTAATAAAACCTATTTAGAGGCCAAATATTCCACCCATATTCTCGAACCCGTGACCTCCGGCTAACCGTGCCAGCGCTCTCCCAACTGAGCTAATGGGCGACCACCGACATCAGTGAAATTTTGAACCTCTTTACAATACTCCCTGTATTACGTACAGGCAGCGACATCTGGCTGAAGTAATTTGCATCACTTGCAGCCCCGAGTACCTACTTTGCAGTTAGGTTTTACATCGGAATGATATCTCTGTACCCTTGATTGATTATATTAGCACGGGTTAGTGCATTAAAAAAAAAGAATATAATCAAAAGAATAATTCAATATTTCACCACTTATTGATCTACTATTGGAACTTGTGAATTTGTGAAGTTGATTCGGTTTTAGATCAATTTCATTTACCAAACAATTGAAGTGACAGAACAAGGCTTTCCAAAGTGCCAACAGCGATAGCTTCCACCTGTTGACTACAGCAGTTTTGGCCGATTTCCAAGTTGAAACGACATTATCCGTACCCTGAGGCTTTTCGGATGAACCTCAAGTACCTACCACAACCTGACTCACGCAAAAATGTGATATTATACAAAAGTATAAAATTATGAGTATTGTCAATATTCAGAATTAAGTGAAGAGCTCGTGGCCTAGCCGAACCGAGTGATTGGTATCAATCACTTGAGTGAAGCAACAATAGGCGCGGTCAGGTGTAGAATGGGTGACCGTACCGTGACTACCGCTAGTGGCATTTTTTCCGAGCGTTTCCGTGCTTCGCAAGGCACGCTAAGCCGTCTGCCGGCTGCCATGTAATGGCAGTCGGTAAGCCATGTCAGAGGCCTTAGGGGCGGCTTGATAACTTCTGTCAGTAAGGCCCGCCACTGTCTTACAATCCTCCAACAACCCTGACTTGGCCCCCGTGGTGGAGTATGGCCTAACCATCATCCGATGCTGGAAGAGACTCGTGCCCCAGCAGTGGGGACACGCAAGGGTTGATATCGCTGATATCGAAGTGAAATACTGGAATAAAAAATAACCAACAAACCGAATGCTGAGCATCACCTACTAAGCAGGCGGAACAAACCTAAGTTCCTCGTAATGGTAACATCGACTTTGTTTGTTATTTGTTAATTAGGCTAAAATTAACTCCGAAGAATTCTAATTACCTCGAGGAATGGCCGTCCCCCGCCAATTAGAGCCAAATCCATGCGAAATCAAAGCCAAGTTAAGAAATGAAAAAGTACATACCTACAGGTTGAGATCCAAAAAAATCGGATGGTGGCGCTTTTATAATACATAGTTATATATCAAACGGGTCTTATTGCAATTATTTATTAGGTAAAACGTAATTACCTTATTTCCCGACGTTTCAGTTACAGTTGCCGTGGTCTCGGGTAGACTGAGTATCGCAAATCATTAAGAAATAATTGTAATACATACATACATACATACATACATACATACATACATACATACATACATACACCCTTACATACATACACACACACACACACACACACACACATACATACATACATACATACATACATACATACATACATACATACATACATACATACATACATACATACATACATACATACATACATACATACATACATACATACATACATACATACATACATACATACATACATACATACATACATACATAACCTCACGCCTGTATCCCAAAGGGATGGGCAGAGACCAGGGACTGCCACTTGCCACGATCCTGACAGATCACCTTCACTTCATCAACGTTCATAAGTCGTTGCATGCACGCACGCCGGTTCCGGATACTTTTTATCTTCCCCTTTGCTAATACATCCCCTATTTGGTCGATGTATGTCCGCCTGGGATGTCTCTTACCAGCCCTACCATTCACATTCGCAATGTATATTTGTTTCGTCAATCCTTCGTTCTTTCCACATGTCCAAACCAACGCAACATTCCTTTCTCAATTCTAGTTACTACAGTTTCACTTTCTGTGTAAAATATAGAATATTCTGTATAAATAGACAGAATAAAGAAAAAAAAACAATAAACTGACAACGATCGCCGCATCTTCATGTGTTTTTTCAATACAACGTTTTTCTCATTATGGTACTTGGGGCTCGTTTTTTCTTGTTTAAGTGCCTACCCTTAACATTTATTATTGCGGACAAATTATTTTTCCTTTTATAACGATCTCTTAACCATTATGAGCGCGCTTTAATTTTCCTAATTGGACGAAAAGCCGATGCAATGGTAAACACTTGACTTAATGCGTATTTGGGACAAATAAAGATATTTTCATTTAATTTTTTTCTAATAGTTTACCGAGGGTAAAAGTTTAAATAAATGTATGTGTTTATTTACCGATTTGGAACATTCTCACAAAACAAAATTCTGCTATGTTGTAGATCCAGCATTGTTGGACCCTATACGATGAAATAAGGGTGGTATTTTCCGGAATGGTTGTTAGGATTTTTTTATGCCAAAATTGTTTTATTTGTTTTGTGTTCTTGACGAAAATTTGTTGGATATTGTTCTGCGTCTGTTTTTTCACTTCACTACAATTATTGTTTCATGACAATTCACTGCTAATGCCAATAATATGTGATTTTGTTTTGTGAATAATCGAATTACTCATCTAAATGTCGCATTAAAATGTATGGACCTGCGAAAAAATATTTCAAAATCTATAAGTTCCAAGAGTTTTCTGAGGCAAAGGGAGCTCTTTGAACGACAACAATGAAAAGAATGTCCTCAATTGTAGACCAATGATTGCTCTCTGTCGATTCAAGTAGGACAATATTTTATGACCCAATAAAAACGAGAAGAGTGTTGTTGTAATTAACGTTGTTTATTTGTGCTGTAATGTGACACACACACGGTCGCCATTGTTGCATAGAAGGAGAAAATACAGAACAATTGCTCTTTTTGATAAACGACAAGCAGTTGATGGACCAGAGGCTTGATAAACTAATACAGCCGTACTAATAAACTTGGTGTAAGTATGCAGTGTTTTGTCTCTTTTCTTCCAACTGAAAATTACATTCAAATGACATGAACAAAACACTGTGTAACTATACCGGGCTTATACAATGTTTATTAGTAAGGCCATAGTGGATTAATTCCTACCAGTATTACTTTAAGTAGTATTTCTTTATGATTAGTTTAGTACTATTTACTTAAATTTTGTTTTATTTTACAGCCCTCGTCTATCAAGCGGGAAGATAAGTAGGAATGCGTATGTCAATATAAGGTTGTGATAGAAAGTGACGTTTAGAACTTCACAAGGGCTAGGTAATTGGTACTATATAAGTATTTCTCGACGTCTTACTGACGTCTTGTGATACTACATAAGACGTACGATGCACGGCATACATATGACGTTACATGCACGTCATATGGTGTCGTATCTCCGACGTCTTCAATTGACGTCGTAAGGCTGTGACAAATTCACGTCATCTGAGGGTTAACGCGACGTCGTAAAATGATGTCTTTTACGTCGAAAAGGACTGTATATGGACGTCAAAATGACGCAGAATTGCTACCTGGGATAGCCCACCCTAATTAGCGCCATAGCGCCCTGTTTTCAGCTTGCCGCATCCAGCATTCACCGGCAGTTTTTCGCAGATCGTCATCCCACCTGGGAGCCAATTCTCACTTCATTAGGAAATAGTTCGTATACGACTCTAACTCGACGGCTTATGACTGGAATTCTACATAAAAGTCTAGCGACAGCCAAAACCTGTATTCTGAACGCCATGCTACATTAAATTCGAATGAGAATATAAATGTCTAATGACTTTATTGAGTTATCTTATTTTTATGCGACAATTGTCCAATCCTTCGAATATTTTGCATCTACGCTTTCTATTCGCATGGGTGAGAATCGGTTTTCTCGTCGGAGGGCGTCCTACATTACGTTTGCCGAGTCGCGGTCTCCATTTTATATTCGCTTACTACTAACTGATTATGAAGCTCTATATGCCTCATGAGGGACAGCAGGATGAAAGTAAGTAAGAGCAACAACACGACTCAAGTATATTTATGTTTTTTTTTTCATTCAACCGTCCTTCTATCCCAAACTCATCTGTGCTAATGCCCAACGGAAGTTGGCGTCACACTACACGGCCATACGCTTTGTAGATAAGTACCGAGCACCGTTTGGTCTTCTGATATTTATAATTTCACGCTTAATTTGCATTTCATGTTTTGTTATCATCGTGTTGTTTTTTCCACGGCTGGCTGAAACTAGCTAACAGGCTAGGTATAGAATGATGGCTACAATATTTACATTAGATGTGTATAGAGACTTAGCTATCATGTATATAAATAGTATGTACAGCATTGCTAGGACGATACGGTTGCTTTTCTTTTATGTACTAAGTTCTTTAAATAACGATTAAAAAATAATAATAAGACGTATCATTGTCATTTACAAATGCATGTTGCAATGCCTTCACAGAGCTCACGTTGTGAAATGGAATTTCATATTTAAGACCATGCATTACGCCTGCGTGACCAATTGACGCATTTAAACAAATATCGACTGCCTCGTTGGTCTAACAGTATCACCTCTGATTACCATGCAGGAGGTCATGGGTTCGATTTTCTCTGAGGGCCGCCGTGGGCCTAAGTCTGGGTGCATTGCATAACCACGTTTATGATGTCCTCGCCTGGTTACCATAGCACAGGTTATCATAATTTAGGACCGGGACTAGTGATTACGTGTGGAAGTTATTATTACTATAAAACTGAGGTGAAGATTGATCTACTGTGTATTTTTTCAGTCTATAGGGCCGACGGCTATTAATCGATTTTTTTAACTCTACATTTAGTAAACATTAACATTAGTTAACATTTGACGGCCTCGGTGGCGCAGCGGTTTGGCACGCTGACTGTAAAATCGAAGGTCTCGGGTTCGATCCCCGGCCGGATCAAACTAGGAAACGAACTTTTCTAGTTTGTCTCGGGTCTTGGGTGTTATCTATGTATTTATTGTATTAAATCTATCGTCGAGTTAGCACCTGTAACACAAGTCATTCAGTTGTACTTAGTATAGGGCTAACGAGATCTGTGTAATATGTCCATGAATATTTATTTATTATTTATCTTTGGGTATATTTTTTGTTAGACATTTTGTTCTAAGAATAAAATAAGTTCGTATCATATCCTTATCCAGATAAGTAAAAAATGTTTTAAAATCAAGCAAGTTTATTCCGATTTATCTAAGTCAAAAATATAGTAAGCAATGTCTTAAACCCAAGCAGATCACGCGCCTTTATCACCTGTCCGCGGACCTAGTGAGTTTTGTGTGTCGTTCGGCCCGCTGCGAAAACTAAGTAACTCAGCTGTAAGTAAGAATCTCGATTTGTGTCCTCTAAACGTATTGGCAAAGTTTCATGCCGGTCCGGCTTATTGTTCGTAAACAAAAATCAAGAAACGTTTGTATGACAATTGCTCCTCCTCCTTGAGAAAATTAAATCAAACAGATCATAGAACTATTTGTTATTAAAAATAGTTGAACTACGTCCAAGGAAAAGAGGACTATTGTAACCTCAGCAGGTAGGCAGGCATAGTGCATCGAGTTTCAATAGGATTCAAGTTAAATTGCTTTCGCTGCACTCTGCTCACTCTACTCAACATCAGTATTCGGTTCGCTGACCTTCACCACAAAGTTGAGTAACAACAGAAAAGCAGCTTTGCGTTTATGTTGCCAGTTTTTGATAAGAAAAGCCTCACCAAAAATAAGTAACCGTGCGATAAGTACTAGTGTACCCTCCGGACCCTGCTGTATTAAACAAGGCGTACGTCAGGACCGCAGGTTGCTAAAAATCATGGTTGATTTTGCTATCGCTACCTACCCTAAAAGACAGCACTGAATTGGTTGCGACTAGTTTCCACTGGTGTACATTGGTTACGCTGCCTATACCGAGTTACAGCGAGTTTAAAATTACGATTTTGAACCCGCTGACCTGAATTCAGGCGTCGGCGGTTTCAAAAGTTGTGTAGCCCATCCCAGAGGGTATAGCCACAATCTATTAAAATAATGCCGGTAGCTTAGCCAATATTGGTTGCGACACTTTTAAAAGTTTCTTCCACTTACATGTAAACCAGTGGAAACTAGTCGCCACCAATTCAGAGCTATCCTTTGGGGTAGGTAGCGTCAATAAAGTCAACTAAGATTTTTTAGCAACCCGCGCCCTGATGTACTCACCAAGTTGAGTATCAACAGAAAAGCAGATTTGCGTTCATATTGCCTGTTTTTGAAAAGAAAAACATTAAAAGCGTTAAGTACTAGTGTACTCTCTGGCCCTACTCTAATAAACAAGACGGAATAATTTGGTATGTCTATCTGGCGTTAAATAAATGGTTTTCTTCTTCTATAATCCATAAATTTTAATTTCTAACCGTTCAGCAAAATTATTGTCTGTAACAAAGTTTCTTTTATTATTTATAAAAATCGGGTTTTATTATTTATAAAAATGGGGTTTTTGGGGGTCAGCAGTTAACAAGGATCTGACAAATTCACTGTCTAGTGTGTAAGTTATTATTATTACTATATTTGAGCGTTGGTAGCTCAGTGGGTAGAACCATGGACTGGCAACCGAGAGCCCCAGGATCAATCCCGAGTGCGGGCATGTACCAATGACTTTGTTTAATTTCAAAGTTACGTACATTTGCGAATTCGTAGTCGCAATACCACTCGTTAACTGTGAAGGAAAACATCGTGAGGAAACCCGCGGTTTGGTTGGCTCCGCACGTATTGACTAGTCTTTCCTGTGGGCTAGGCCGACCAAGCTCAACACCTAAGCACAGGTACAAGGCACAAGCCCAGCACCTCCTGACGGTATAGGTGCTGGGCAAGCCTACACCATCTATAAAACCATGTCCCAGGCACTACAGCATCGGAGTGGTCCCTTCACCCATCTAGTGTGAGTGAAGATACCACTGGACGCTGTATAAATCATCTCATTAAGTAGATGCAAAAAGGCCAATATTATTATTATTATTTGATACGGTAGGTTGGTGAAACCTCAATCAAATCACTTCATCGGCAGGCATTTAACATTGACATTGAGCGCGTTTTAATTTCCATCCAGATTGCAGTGGCATAGTTATTTGCCGATAAGGTATCTGGCCTATAGACCAACCGACCGACGACACTAAAAAGTAACACATAGACAAAAATCGTAAACAAAGAAAGTCTTGCAATTTTTTGTGTTCTCGGCTGTATTTTATTCACAGCTATTCAATTTGCGCGCGTAATTTTTTTTCTCATTTTTTTCAACAGAATTACAGTGTCATTCTTTTTCACTGGAATGCTATTGCTTAAAATATTAGCCATCTAGTTCTAGTTAGAATTCATAGAATAACAGACTGTTAGCTTTCGAGAAACCGGGAAATAGCATCAGAGTTGGGCGATTGTACGTAGCGAGCATAAAAGTAGGTAAATATCTCAGAGTGCTTAGTGCGAGTTTTTTAACTACTCGATCGCGTTAACGTAAACTCATATTTTTATGGCATCGAGGAAGCGCCACCTAGCGACAAGTATGGAAATTAAAATTGCTGAGTGCGAGTTGTAATGATTTACGTTGAGAAGTGAACACGTTTACCAGCCAAAACACGAATAAACGCGAGTGCGAGTTGTACTGTGACAGCGTTTTGCCAGTTCGAACGGTTAACTTACTCATACTCACTACTCAATGCTCGATTAACGCGGTAGTAAAGTTATTCGATTGGATCTGTCTAACTCGCACTAAGCACTCAGATACTAGAGTTTCCTCGCGATGTGTTCCTTCAGCGTTAGCCAGTGGTATTGCAACTAACTTCACAAAAACCTAACGTAGAAAAAAAGTAATTGGTACATTGGCCAAGATTCGAACTTACGACCTCCCGAATGAGAAGCCGCCGTTCCGTCGCTCTGCGACCACCGCTCTTAAAAAACCATTTACGTGCTAATATTGCTTACTTTATTCAACAATCGATGCGCTTCTAGTTACTAGGCCCACTATATCGTTACCTACAGTTCCCACCACAGTACAAATAGTCCACACAGTTCCTACTGGAGAATAATTCACTTTTGTTAATTCCCTTTTAGTAAACTAACCGTTAATGCTTTCTAAAAGCCGCCTGTCACCTCAGTCATTCGAGACCACGGCACCTGAAAAAGTGCCGAAACGTCGGAAAATTGAAAAAATGTAATAAACGAGCATAAATCCGTGTAAAAACAGTTTTAATTAATACTATTTTTATTTTTAATGCACTAACCCGCGCTAAGGAACAAATTTAAAAACCTGTACGTAATACAGAGAATAGTGTAAAGAGGTTCGAAATTTCACTGATGCCGTGAGTCGCCCATTGGCTCAATTGGTAGAGCGCTGGCACGGATAGCCAGAGGTTGCGGGTTCGAATCCCGGCATGGGTGAAATTTTTAGCCTCTAAATAGGTTTTTAAGTTTTAATTAATTCCCTTTTATATAATTTTTAATGCACTAACCCGTGATAAGGACAATTTAAAAAAATATATCGTAATATTTTTTAGCCTCTAAGTAGGTTTTTTAATTCCCTTTTGTTAACTCAATCATATGTCTTCCCATCGCTCTGTGTAAGCTTATCATGGATGCATAATAAATGTCCAATAATTACATTAAAGTTGGATTTAATCGAGGTCCATTCGCAACGCAGCATTATTGAGAAAAAGCGCTTTTATTTAACAGCAGTAAAGGTTACAATCTAAGTAGAACTAAGCTACTTAAGTAGCTCATAGTTAGAATATTTTCGGATCTTAATCGCGTAGTAATTTATTGCTAATTTACCTCGACGTTTCGACGACGTTACAGTCATCGTGGTCACGATGTGTACAAGTCGCGAAAGTTTAAGATATGTTACTTAAGTAGCTAATTGATCACTTGGTGCGATTACAGTCAAATTAAGGTGAATTTTATTGTTGTCGTTACACTAGGCACAGCCTGTACCGTGGGGAACGGTGGATTAATAAAACGTTGCTTTTATTAATTCTACATTTAGTTGGCCTGAATCATTTATTTACCGTGCACTATAATAGGAAATTTTCGGAAATTGATATTGACTCCCTAGAAGATTTTAAGGCTAAAATACTAAGACTACAAAGTACACAGGTTGTCTGGAAGAGATCGCTCTTAGCGAGAAGACCGCCAATTGTATTTATTTGTATACTTTTTTTGGTTTTGCAATAAAGTGCTCTCTATCTCTATCTACCTATCTATATACACATACAAGTTAGGATAAGCACTTGAACAGTTTCGAATAACGTTGTGATTTAACTGTACACTTTCAAATTGGAACAAGCAAATTATAACAGTTTATGCTTTAATTGTCCATTTAAACCTCGCATGTTTAAAATAAGCTTATAAAAGTCAAATTGTAACTTTAGTATTGTATACGTTTCGGCACTATTAGGTCTATTAGTGAAGTCCAAAATATAACATTAATTTTATTTGTAATTAATGATTGTTGCCATGATAAAAAAATAAAATAAAGGTTATTCCAGCCGGGGTAGTACTATGACGATAGTCGCGCGTATTAAAAGTCACGAATGTTCAGTACATTAATTATCAAATTCTAATTTTATGACCACAAATGAGGACTCCTGCCTCGTACAGACGTTCCCACTTGCTCCTACTCGCTTCTCCTGCTGGTAGGGGCACAGAGATCAATAAGTCTCTCTCTGGCAGAGAAGGGCAATGCATTATTAAATCTTTACTAAGGCATTCGAAAAAAATACACAGTTTTGTATTTTCCAATTATATTTTAGTGCCAGAAGTTTGGGAAGAATTCATTTGTAATTAAACAAAATGTTCTCTAATGCAATATTTCTTCAAAGAATTGATTTTCCTATTAAAAGTATATTTTTGAAGATTGGTCGGAATGTCACGAAATGAGAGCTTTTAACAATAAATATATACACATCCACAATGTAATCACTTTCCAAGTAAGGATAGAACTAGGATATCATGTGATATTCTAACCAAATACTAGGATATCATGTGATAACTAACCCAACAAATACGGACACCTCCAGGCAAAGTGAGGTGTCCTCGTCAATTACTGTAATTATTTTTTCATAGTTTGTTCTCAAAACCAGCGGCAATCATTTCAAAATCACTGTTAGAATGTCCCCCTAAAATTTGAAAAGCGAATTAAAAGTCACCCTGTAAATAATAGTGGATATAAGGCTAGCAATAATTTTATTTCCAACCTAGCGTCATATATTTTTAAATCTCGGTTAGAATGTCCCTTTAATTTTGTAAAGCTAATTCAAAGTCACTCTATACATAACTGCATTGTTATGAACTAAAATAGCATTTCATTAGAGCGGATCAAAGCGGAAGATCTCTTTAAAATTAAGGATTCCGACTTTCGCTGGATCTTTGTTTGGAGGTTCCGCAGACGGAATAATAATGATATTTCCTGTCGAATAAAATGGAGATGGAAGTTTGAAATCAGTTTATCAAAACGATCCTTTGAATGAGGCTTTTTAAGTGTGACAATTTCGCAAGATAAAGATAATACCTATGAGAATATTCTTTGTTGTACACCAGAAGAAAAAACGAATATATACTATTTACGCAAGCTTCTGTAGGTAAACGGATTGTTAGATAAGCTTAATAAGATTTAACAAAATAAATAATAATCATAAAATTCCTTTATTCATCAAACAATGTAAAATTACAAAATTTCGCCGGAGCTATGTGTTACAGGTAAGGCGCCCTCAAACTGGGCTTATGTGATGACACGTAAGTATGTGATGTGATGTCCGTCAGAAGACATCAGTTTTCATAGAAAATATATGGAAAATTATTATTTAGAATTACATTTATCTTATGTGACGTCGCGTCGTGACGACGACCTAATTCCAGTCTACCGTGTATTGCGTACGCGTCAGATCACGTGTATTGCGTGTTTACACGTGATGAGACGCTTGCGGTGCGTCAGTCCGCTCATAGCTCGTGCTAGTGTGTTTATAACGTAACATCATCACATAACGTGGCGTGTTTTCGCGTAAGCTCAGTTTGTTTCTGTCGCTGATGAAGCTGATTCGTGGCGTGGTCATGTCATCACATAAGCCCAGTTTGAGGGCACCTTTAGCCTATCTAGATATTGTTGATGACAAAAAAGCCGACGTTTGTTAGTTAATGATGAATTTCATTTGTGCAAGTACAAGTGCTAGCCTGGAGACCTAGGGACTTGTTATGGAGGCTAAAAATCTTTCATATAAGATTATAATGCTTCCAGAGGTTGCTCTACATTAAAAAAAAAATATTACAAAGTAAAAGTGCGGACAATGTAAGTGTTAGTTGTCTGTGTAAGTGTATTAAGTATGTAGTGTATGTTGTGCACGTGCATAGACCCGTTTCACATCTCCACTCCGACTCCCCAAGGTTTGCTGGAAGAAATCTCTCACAGAGATAAGCTCGCCTTTGTAAATGTATTTTCTTAAATTTTATTTCTTTTTTGGGTTTTTCGTGTGCAATAAAGTACTCGTATAATTATATTATTTTTAATGCACTAACCCGTGCTAAGGACAATTTAAAAAAAACTATTTACAGGCTAAAAATTCCACCCATGCCGCGATTCGAACCCGCGACCTTTGGCTATCCGTGCCAGCGCTCTTTCTAACTGAGTTAATGGGCGACTCACCGGCATCAGTGAAATTTCGAACCTCTTTACAATATTCTCTGTATTATTTGTATGTATGAATTTTTAGCCTCTAAATAGGTTTTTAAAGTACTCGTATAGTCAAAATAATGTGGAGAAGGAGCTTACAAACAAAAGCCTGACTCAAAAAAGAGAAGGTACAGGTTTCTGAAGCACCTGAAAGGATCACAAATTTTCAATAGAATTTGAATAATCCTTTCGTTTAATTTTCATTCATCGCTGACAAAGATAAATTAGGGGCGTCTTTTATCCCCATTTGAGCCAGAAAGCATGAAAGATCGTTGATTTTATTTGGACCCTATGTTATTTGGATTCAAATAAATTTCGAGGCAGTGTTCCAATTTATTATTCATAACTCTAGGCTGAAGATATGGAATTGCTGAATTTTCCTACGTTTTCTTACGGTGAAAACTTGTCAAGTTTGTAATATGAGACGGTCGAATTTAATGTGACACATTTGGGTTTGGGTAACTACCTGGTGGGCCACGGTAGCAAAAGACTTGGAGCGAGCCCAGTTGAGCGAGCGGACAACCCAGGGCAGAAAATCCTGGAGCAAAAGAACGAAGAGAGCCGACCCCAAACAATTTTATGAGGCAAAGGCAAAGAATACATTTAATGTGTGTTTTGCAAGCTGAGAAGTTGGCGCGCTTTTTCTACATGTTTATTCCATGACTTCTACGAGGCCGCGATTTAAAATTGGATAAATATTATGTTATGGTATGATATCAACCCTATGGTCCCCACTGCTGGGGCGAGGGTCTCTGCCTGTATCGCGGAAAGGTTAGGCCAAACTCCACCACGGGGGCCAAGTCCGGGTTGGTGGAGGATTGTAAAACAGTGGCGGGCCTTACTGTCCGAAGTTATCCAGCCGCCCAAAAGGCCTCTGACACGGCTTAATTACTGTCATTACATGACAACCGTCACTAACGGCTTAATCGACTTAATGACGATTGTGAGCATCGCAAATCATAAAGAAACGTGAATACGTTTAATTTATGATGGAAACTATGACACGACTAAAGGGTCAAGGATTAATCATAAAATATTTTACTAAAAATATATGTTTTTAAATATATTATAACAAAGTTAATATGAAATATAATAAACTTTGCAGTTATATAATAAAGTAGACAACTAACACGGAAAAAATATTAAAAATTTTTCATCTTTACAGACCTTCCATGTCTACTCTTGTATGTCCCCACAGCTGGGACAAGGGTCTCTTCCTGAATCACAGGAATGTTAGGCCATACTCCACCATGGGGGCCAAGTCCGGCTTGGTGGAGGATTGATTTACATATTCATTTATTATCGTATTTTTCTATGCTAGCATGTTCCAGTTTTTAACTTCAAATAACAATAACCCGAAATCCTGAATACAGTGAATGAGTGGCGTGATAGGCGACTTTTATAAACCTTTCACAGGGCGAATTGTTATTAAAATGACCGCGGTACCGACTGTACCTGTACAGCACATCAACTTTTAATGTAAATAAAAGAATATTGAAGAGCTGAAGACAGGGCGCTATGGCGCTCATTAGGGGAGGGCTACGAGTATGTCCAGCAGTGGACTAATATAGCCTGAAGAAGAAGAAGAAGAAGAAGGAGAAGAAGAAGAAAAGAATATTATTCGTAAAATAGGAGTAGGTAAATATCTAAGCTAGTTTAGTTTTCTCTTATAAGGAATACAAATGTTCTTGTATGTAATAATTACTGAAAATAATTTCAATGAAACGACAAAATAATTCGATCTTTAAAATAAAACAGTAGTACCGTGCAAAATAGGAATAATAAACAAGATAAAAACTGAGGCAAAGATGATCTGTCAGGATCGTGGCAAGTGGCAGTCTCACCCACAGAACATATTTTATGTTCTGTGGTCTCACCCCTCTGGGATACAGGCGTGAGGTTATGAGGTGATGTAGAAAAAACTTAGTTACCCTTCATTAACATTCTCGTTGGTCTACCGGTTAACACAGTTAACACCAAAATAGAGGATGTGAGTTCGATTGCCACTGGAGTCTGCCATACTTCATACACACAAGGGTAAAGGGTACGATTATCTGCTAACTGCTCCGCTAACGGTGAAGAAAAACCTCGTGGCGAAACCTGAGTATCTAAGGTGTTCAAACGCCTCAGCGCTTGAAATTGCCAACCCGCGGAGGGCATGCGTGGTAATAACCACGCATGCCTTCCGCGGCATGCGTGGTTATTACCACGCATGCATAATAACCATATTTGTCTTGCAAAAAAGAGCAATAAGAGCTATTTACAACTTAAACAGTAGAGAATCGCTAAGGGAGCGTTTTAAAGAAATAGGCATTCTTACACTGGCTTGCCAATATATATTCGATAATATAAGGTATGTCCGAAAAAATATAACAATGTTTAAATTAAATAGGGACGTTCATAACGTAAACACAAGGAATAGAAACAAGGTTGCTTGTACTAAATCCCGATTAGCCAAGGTAGGCACATCATTTGTAGGTTACTGCGTTCGTTTTTACAACAAAATTCCAGAACGTGTTCTATGCTTGTCTGAAAATAAATTTAAAACTTTCATTAAAAATTCGCTATGTAAAAAGGCATATTATAGAATAGACGACTATATAAACGATCCTAATCCGTGGTAGTAAACCAATTCCACCGCGATTTTATTGTTAAGTATAACTAAGTATAACATATATTTTAAAATACAAGTGTGTACAGACGACGTGATTGCATATTAATAACTATATGATACCTTATATAACTGACAAAAACTTAACTGCAAGTTTGCTAAAGGTCATTCGAATGGTAGCGTGGTGTTCGGGTCATCTATCTCCCTCCAAAATGGTTGAGACTGATGATGGCTGAGCACTGCGTTATGCTCGTGAACGAGTGCTGTTCGTGTGTCTGGCCGCAGCACTTATGTTTTCCCCTATTATTGTGAGACATTTGACTAATGCTTTGGCATTTGGGGTTGTTAATGGCAGTCATGAAATCTTATTAGGTTTACATATGGCAACTGATGTATTTGGTTTTAAGATGATTTGAGAAAAGATGGTCAGAGTGGAGTTTTTTTTTTCCGCTGCCTTTTTCTCCACTACAATACGGCCCGAAGGCGGCGGCTTACACTTTACATTGTACATTGACATTCAGCAAATAGAATGTAAATTCTTTACGTTGAAATAAAATTATTTGAATTTGAATTTTGAATTAAACCCATGCCCAAGGCTCTCCCTATCTGAGGAAGGCCTCTGCCCTGCAGAGCAATAAAAAAAACTGATCCAGTGTGAGTCAAACTCTTTGGACGCCAAATATGGCGTCCAAAGAGTAGAGCATCTGCCCACCATGCAAGAGGTCCCGGGTTCGATCCCCGGTTGGGAACAAAAAAAACCCAGTTCTTGGATGTTTACATGTTTGTGATGTCGTTGTTTCTGGTTCCCACGACACAGGGTATCCTAGTGTGGGGGCAGAAGCAATGTATGTGCTTGTATGTAAATGTTATGTTATATATAAACTAAAAAAGAACTTATTTTTAAGACAATTTTACGTACAAAAAATTATTATGAAAATAAAGTTTTTTATTTATTTCTTTCTTTCTTTCAAAAACACTTACAACTATCATTACAGGGTGGTCTATTGCGATAGTGAAGCACGAAATACATATTGAATAAACTAAATTATAAATAGTTATAAAGTTGTTTATAAATTTAAAACAATAAAATCACACAAATACAAATTTAAATAATATACACATGTCAATAAAAAATACATAAGTTGTTTAGATTTATCATGTTCACTTTTGAATAAAAACGTATTATAAGACAAGTTATGATTTTTTTCCATTAGCAGCGCTAGTTAGCACCCCCAAGCACCTTAAATCAAAATTTAAAGTTACGTCACCCATTCTAGGTTTCTTTTGGATTTTAATTTGCTACTCTGTCATTTGACTACTCATGCTAATTTTTTTCTTGCAAAGTATTTATTTTTCCTGTTTGTTGTGATCAGTATTATTTCTACAGTTTTAAAATTTCTCCAAAAGTTCTTGAAGTCATCATACATACATAACCTCACGCCTGTATCCCAGAGGGGAAGGCAGAGACCAGGGACTGCCACTTGCCACGATCCTGACAGATCACCTTCGCTTCATCAACGTTCATAAGTCGTTGCATGCACGCACGCCGGTTCCGGGTACTTTCCCTTTGCTAATACATCCCCTATTTGGTCGATGTAAGTCCGTCTGGGACGTCCCTTACCAGCCCTTCCCCTCACATTCGCAATAAATAATATACCATTATTTGTATGTATCTATTTAGGGTTAGTATAATTATTTTCTTAATTAAGTATGTTTTATTCAATGTATCTGAAATATTTTGATTTATTTGTACATCTAATTCCTTCTCCAATATATTGCTCCAGTCCATCCAAAGGTTGTCTGGAAGAGATCACTTCTAGTGATAAGGCCGCCGTCTGTACTCTTAGGTTAAGAAATATCTGTGTAATTTCCTTTTTTATGTACAATAAAGTGTTCTCTATATATCTATCTATATATTTGTTTCGTCAATCTTTCTTCCTTCATCCTCTCCACATGTCCAAACCAAAACATCATACATATTTAATTATGATTAACCACAAAATCTCTTCCAACCCTAGTGCACCTCAACTGATGTATTATATTTCATAATTATGACTTCAGAAAAAGTGGTCAGAGTAGAGGTTTTTTCCCGCTGCCGAAGGCAGCGGCTTGCATTTTACATTGTACATTAACATTCGGGCAACAGAATGTAAATTCTTAACGTTGAAATAAAATTGATTTGATTTCATTAGTATCGAAAACTGTAATTGATGTACCGACACACATCTATTACAGATTTCGATAAGAGATTTCTTCCCTTTCAAAATTCCTTTTTTGTGAGACAAACGACAGTTTTCAAACAGAGACTGAACGAAATCGTTCCTCAAACGGATTTTTTTCTCCATCGGGATATCCTTATAGGTCGTGCGCTGGGCTATCGTAATCCTACGTCATAATTTACCAAGATGAGCAGAAATATGTGTCCAAATATATTGGTGTTCTGCCTATAAGCCTAAAAAGTTGTGAACAATCAGCAAAAACAGTGAAGTAAATCATAAGTGACAGACACTGCCAATATACCATTCGAAAGGCACAATCATTCCTTTGACACGAAATCTCAGTTACCACCGTTAATCATTAAGAATTTTATTGAAAACTGACTGTCTAGCTTATTTTCATAGTCGGCTAACGAAGCTATTCTTCAACTATACTTTGTCAGGCGACTTAAAAGCAGACTATAAATTAGGCTCTTCTTAGTAACGTATGACGCAGGATTACAGACGACCGGCCCACGGCCTATAGCACTGTAGTATGTTTAGGTATACGTGCTTTCCGAATTCCACAAATAATGAGACGTTTACTTGACAAGCTTTGTGTAATCGCATGCCTTGGGAATGTCTGGCGGACTTTTAAGCCACAGTCACACTCAGCGAATGGGAAGATGAAAATGTTTGCTCGAGGAAACGTAGCATTAAAAAAAGAATCAAAGAGAGACCCTTTAGATTGCTCGTCGATTTACCTTATTAACAACTGGCAAAAAATATTATGTGAGGCGCTCGTGGTCAAGTGGAACCGAGATTTTCGCATGAACAGACCTAAATTGGATATCTTCGTATTAATTGCTGTCTTCTTTCAATGAATACAGCTAAGAGCGAAGTGCCACGTCTCTGGATAAGTGAGTGAATAGTTAATTACTTATTCAGGGATAAAGAATAAATAGCTAACTAACAGAGATGACAGTTTACTGTTACTATAATGTAATCATAAGTACTTTTATTCTAGCAATCTTTCTCGATTTGGTATCAATATATTTTCGATTTTCTTATTTATAGAAACGCACCCACCGACTGTGTTCTTCCTGAATTCTAATCCATCCAAAGCTTATCTGAAAGAGATCGTTCTAATCGATAAGACCGCCAATTGTATGACATTACTCAGATTTATTTATATCTATCTAAAATCAGCCCACATCAACTCAGATTTACTTAATCATAATTTTAACTATTTTTTTCTGGATGTCCAATAAAATATTATCTGTCTTTCCTAGCTCTGCAATCGTCTTGGTGCAAGACGTTTTGGACTTATCCAATGTAAAGGGCTTACCTTTGGATAAGTAGATGATGTCAGATAGCGTTGGCGGAATTCAGATTTAGTTATTCATTATACTCCACAAATAAAGTGAATTTACTGTAAATTATCTCAATGTTTTACCTTGCCCTATTCCGTAGTATACAGGCTTTATGCCTAGCTCGGCATCAGAGGCTAATCTTAATATTTAAGTCTTAGGACATGTGATGTCTTATATTTATTATTGTAGCTTAAACATGGAAAAAATTGACAGTTTCTTAAATGACCATAATAGTTCATTCAACAAAGATACTATTACAAGAATCCACAAGTTAGAACATACTTAAGACATCACATAAGACTAACATATTTAGATTTTTTTCATGTACTACCTTATGGAAAAAAAGTGTAAAACAAAAAGGTCTGTTATTATTATCGAATAATAAAAATAGTTTATTGACCAAAGATATACAAGGCTCCACAAGTTAAAACAGACTTAAGACATTACAAACGACTTAAATATTCTCCGAGAAAGTTCTCGACAATTGAGAACATGATTATATTCTTTTTAATGCACTAACCCGTGCTAAGTACAATTTTAAAAAACCTATTTAGAGGCTAAATATTCCACCCATGCCACCCATTAGCTCAGTTGGAAGAGCGCTGGCACGGATAGCCAGAGGTCGCGGGTTCGAATCCCGGCATGGGTGAAATTTTTAGCCTCTAAATAGGTCTGTAAATAGATTTTCTCGCTCGTCACTACGTGTGACTACGCCCTTGGCGTGTGCGTGAACGCGTTCTTAGGCTTGCTGGAATTACATTTTATTGTATCGCGGAGGGAAGGCTGACTTTCAAAGACCGCTTTGAGCTTGGTTATAAATGTCGACATTACTATATAACACAGCTCATTCAACTTCGCTTTATCGAATGAATACATTTTAGATAGTATTCTGTCGTATTGTGAGGCGACGAGTTCTGAATACAAAGCGCAATACCTTGGTTACGGCTTCAGTGGCTCAGACACAATTGCATAACAATCTTCTCTCCAATTAATGGGTCCTTTTTACCCGACTACGCCGGAGCCCAAAAGGGAGGGTAATTATATTGGGCTCGTGTGTATGTATGTATGTATGTATGTATGTATGTATGTATGTATGTATGTATGTATGTATGTATGTATGTATGTATGTATGTATGTATGTATGTATGTATGTATGTATGTATGTATGTATGTATGTATGTATGTATGTATGTATGTATGTATGTATGTATGTATGTATGTATGTATGTATGTATGTATGTATGTATGTATGTATGTATGTATGTATGTATGTATGTATGTATGTATGTATGTATGTATGTATGTATGTATGTATGTATGTATGTATGTATGTATGTATGTATGTATGTATGTATGTATGTATGTATGTATGTATGTATGTATGTATGCATGCATGCATTTGGCCCCCGTAGTGGAGTATGGCCTTCCTATACCTTCCTCAGGGAAGACCCTGAGGAAGGTATAGGAAGAGGTATGAGACACTCTACCCGTGCCCTTCAGTGAGGTCATAATGGGATTATGATGCATGTATGTATGTAGATATGTATATACGTATGTATGTCCGATCCTATGTTCCTTCATAACTTTTGGCCTTAACCTTAAACAATGGTCAGATCTGTACCTAAAATATCTCAAACAATTCATCATATTAACGGGAGTGTCATTAGGCTATATGAAGTCAAAATAAATAAAAAATACTAAATGCAAATACTAAATAATAAATGCAAGTGATACAAATTACTTCAGCCAGATGTCGCTGCCTGTACGTAATACAGAGAATATTGTAAAGAGTTTCGTAATTTTACTGATGCCGGTGAGTCGCTCGTTCCAACTGAGCTAATGGGCGGTGAATCGCCCATGGGTGGAATATTTTGCCTCTAAACAGGTTTTTAAAAAAATACTAAGACGACCAAAACCAATAAAAACGGTAATGAACAAAAAAAACATACAACCCAACTGCTCAGCATTAACTAGTAATCAGTACCCAATTTCAGCAATGTTACATTTTGCGAGGTACCTAGGTTTGTCCCGCCTACCGCGTAGTTAATGCTTCGCAGTCGAGTTGTTGGTAAAAAAGTGTAAATGACATAACATAACAACATAACATTTACATACAAGCACATAAATTGCTTCTGGCCCTACACTAGGATACCTTGTGTCGTAGGAACCAGAAAAAACAACATCACATACATGTAAACATCCAAGACCTGGGCTTTTTTTTGTCCCCCAGCCGGGATTCGAACCCGGGACCTCTTGCTTGACAGGCAGACGCGCTACCGCTACGCCATAGAGTAAATGTATTTACACTTTTTACAGCTGTCAAAATAATAATAATATATATCTCGACTTTTATTTAGTAAGTGGTACACAAATTGTATCACTATCTTATTTGCAAATCGTTCGTAACGTTACCTACTGAGTTGTATACACTTGTACGTATAGAAAGTTGATCTAATTAAATAATAATTAAATGCTGCTCGTTGCACTTGTAAGCGCCGGGACTCATTAGGCATTCTTTTTAAAATTATCTGTAATAATGTTATTTACGTTTTTCGCGGCGAAGCGATTATCTGCCTACCCCTCCTTTATAAGCATTACTTTATACATTATACATTACTTTTTTAAAAACCTATTTATTTATTACTTTTTACTAACATATTTTAACTTTCGCGACTTGTACACATAGTAAGAATATTTTCGGGGCTTAATCGGGAATGTGGTTTCAAACTGTCGCAAACATGGGATCCGGTCATCAAGATGTGTTCGAGTGGAAAAAAGTCGCATGGCTTATCGTCCGACATTGTCAGTGTAGTGTGTCGCAACCCTAATAGTGCTTTGTGATGGCTGATTGAGGGTAGTCTGAAACCTCATCAGCCGAAGATGCGAACGGGTGCCAGCCATCAGTCTTCTCGTGACCACGATGACTGTAACGTCGTCGAAACGTCGAGGTAAAATAAATTTGTACGCGATTAAGCCCCGAAAATATTCTATCTATTACTTTTTACTGTACGTTATTTATTGTAAGTTAGAACACCTGTAAAATTTGTACCATCATCATCATAATTAGCTGGAATCAGTCAACCGCTGGACATAGGCTTCTCCCAAGACACGCCACTGTGCTAGATCATCGGCTCTCTCCTTTCAGGCAGTAAAATTTATGTGGAAAATTGGAATAAATCGGGAAATAATAAAAATATTTCTATGGGGTTTCATATTAAATTTTCTTTCTTAAAAGTTCGTAATAGACTGAATAAAGGTGTGGGATTTTCTTAAATGAAATTGTACCAAATAATCGACTCATATTCGAGAGGTCGTAGGTTCGCATGTAACAATTGTGACTGTTTTCTAGTTACAGCAATTATATTATTTTTAATGCACTAACAATTTCAATAAACCTATTTAGAGGCTAAAACTCCACCCATGCCGGGATTCGAACCCGCGACCTCTGGCTGTCCGTGCCAATAACAGCAGAGAATATTGTAAAGAGGTTCGAAATTTCACTGATGCCGGTGAGTCGCCCATTGGCTTAGTTGGAAAGAGCGCTGGCACGGACAGCTAGAGGTCGCGGGTTTGAATCCCGGTGATTTTGATAGGTGATTTTTTCAGCCTCTAAATAAGTTTATTTAAGTTACAGCAATACCGCTCGTTAACGATACGGAAAAACATCGTGAGGAAATGTAAGTGTCTGAGCTGTTTACGTACCTCGGCGCTTGGAGTTGCCATTTCACTGTGGACACGCGTGGCAATTAAGCCCATTCTCTCACTGAGAATGATTGTGCCCTGCAGTGGAGCGTATTTCACTGTAAGAAAGTCTTTATATTTCGTCGGTATAAAGGTAAAATTCAGTAACTGCAAATGAGCCTAATCGTAGAAACTGCGCTAATGTGAATTTGAGATACTAAATATATAATATTTAGCACAGAAATAAAAACGCTCACCCATCGTTATCTTTTTTATGAGTAAACTAGATAGTGTTATTTTTGGGCAAAAATAATTATCAGTTTATAAATAAAAAAATGGAAAAGCAGTTAATGAGTTTTACCTTTATACCGAAGATTTATTTTTATTTCTCAGGACCTTTGAAACAAAACACGCTTATTGCCGTTCATTTGTTTCTATCTGAAACCCGCTGAAAACGCTAGTACCCGTCGCCGGACTCATTTTATAAATGCATACTCATGTAACTCTTATCAAGTGAGATAAGGGTGTGAAACACACCAAAAATAAAACTTTTGTTAGGTAAGTTACGCTCTGTATGTAACATATATCATACTGGCGGACCCGACAAACTTTGTCCTGCATTATATTTCTAACAATTTCGATGTGTGAATCTAAGCCATCCAGGGTCCACCCACAAGAAAAAAGTGTCCAGCCGTTTAGGAGGAGTTCAGTGACACACACGTGCAGGAGAATTAAGTATATATTAAATTATATAGGGAATATAGGCGTTTTGCGCAAATTAACGCTAAACTGGAATGTGATACGACTATTGAGCAGTGTATCACACTCCATTTATGAAAATACTGATCCGTGATCAGCAAAATCGGTACTCCAAAATACATAAAGTAACGTGGTTCACTTTAACATCAAACTTATCAAATTAAAGCAGTAAAGCACTAAAGCTGAATCCCGCCAAAAATCCCACAAGCCCCATACGGTTAGTTAATGCACCGCCCTCCCTCCCACTTTTTCAAGCAGAAGCAAGACACTGTTCGTGTCTTAAACTTACTAACAACAGGGTGCTTGTGGGATTTTTGGCGGAATTTAGCAAAGTAATTTTCACATTTTAATGCTATTATGGATTTTCGCAAAGTATAGCCTGATTCCATACAATAGCAGTAAAGAAATTAATTTGCTGACAGTAGCTAAATGAGATTGGCCCACAAGAAACTGGCGTGCCTTGGACATCGCCTATGTCCAACAGTGGGTCAAATTAATGGTAGTCACACACATATAATCATGGCACAAGATCAATGCTAAAAATGGAATGATAGATATAATTAGTAAATTTTATATTGTTTAATATTGCAATACCTGCTAATCTTATCTCCAAAACTTAGGTTAGCTGGTAGATAATGCTAAGTAGCATTAAGCCTATGCGCAAAATTTTTATGCAATAAAGAATTTTAATAATAATAATGCTCAATGTTAAACTCAAATTAGTATCCGAAAACTAATCAGTGTTGTCTCGCCCGGGACAGCTGGTGAATGAGGTAGTCAGTCAATGACTCGCAGCCGCCGCGTTTACGTGTCGCTGTTGACTCGAGGCTGCGCACAAACCGATTGTTAGCTCCACGTTTATGTCTCATGGCCCGCGAGTAATGAGCCAGTACTGCGAAAATTCTAAAAACTGTGACATTTAGCTCACCTCGCTTTTGTGTCGTGGCCCAAATGTAGTAGGGGAAAATACTGGAAACTGCCAAATTTAGCTCACCGCGCTGTCTTGCAGCCCGTGAGCAGTCCGCCAATGTGCTAAAATGCTGGAAACTGTCACATTTAGCTCTCCGCGCTTACGTTTCGTGGTCCGCGAGTAGTCGTGGTCTCATGGGCCAATGTGCCAAAATGCTGGAAAGTGTCACAATTAGGTCCCCGCGATTACGCCTCGTGGCCCGCTAGGAATGAGCGAATGTGCCAATATGCTGGAAACTGTCACATTTAGCTCCCCGCGATTACGTCTCTGGCCCGCTAGGAGTGGGCAAATGTGGCAAAATGCTGGAAACTGTCACATTTAGCTCTCCCGCTTACGTCACGTGAGCCGCGAGTAGTGGGCCAATGTGTCAAAATGCTGGAAACCGTCGCATTTAGCTCTCCGCGCTTACGTCTCGTGACCCGCGAGTAGTGGGCCAATGTGCCAAAAATGCTGGAAACTGTCACATTTAGCTCTCCGCGCTTACGTTTCGTGGTCCGCGAGTAGACGTGGTCTCATGGGCCAATGTGCCAAAATGCTGGAAAGTGTCACAATTAGGTCCCCGCGATTACGCCTCGTGGCCCGCTAGGAATAAGTGAATGCTGGAAACTGTCACATTTAGCTCCCCGCGATTACGTCTCTGGCCCGCTAGGAGTGGGCAAATGTGGCAAAATGCTGGAAACTGTCACATTTAGCTCTCCGCGCTTACGTCTCGTGGCCCGCGAGTATTGGGCCAACGTGCCAAAATGCTAGAAACTGACACATTTAGCTCCCCGCGATTAAGTCTCGTGGCCCGCTAGGAGTGGGCCAATGTGCCAAAAATGCTGGAATCTGTCACATTTAGCTCTCCCGCTTACGTCACGTGGCCTGCGAGTAGTTGGTCAATGCTGCCAATATACTTGAAACAGGCGCATTTAGCTCATCGCACTTACGTCTCGTGGCCCAATGTAAAAGGAAACTGTCACATCTAGCTCTCTGCGCTTATGTGTCGTAACCCGCGAGTAATTGATCAGCGCAGTCAAAATATTTGAAACTCTCACAGGGCTGCGCACAAACTGCTTGCCATCTCCGTGCTTACGTCTCATGGCCCGCGAGGTATGGGCCAATACTACAAAAATGCTGGAAACTAACGCGTTAAGCTCAACCCGCTTACTTTCGTGGCCCGCTAAGAGTGGGCCAATGTGCCAAAATGCTGGAAACTGTCACATTTAGCTCTCCGCGCTTACGTCTCGTGAATCACGAGTAGTAGGCCTATGTGCCAAAATGCCAAAAATTGACACATTTAGCTGTTCTTGCTCTCGTCTCATGGCCTGCGATGTATGGACCAATAGTACAAAAATGCTGGAAACTAACCCGGCTCACCCCGCTTACTTTCGTGGACCGCGAGTATTCTGGAATTCAAAATGCTGGAAACTCAAATTTAGCTTGCATCACCTGACCCGCGAGGAGTTGGCCAATGCTACCAAAATACTAGAATCTGCCGCATTCAGCTTTCGGCCAGTCATAAGAGTAGTTTTGCCCAACCGTAAGCGTGGAGTCGCCTAACAGTAAGCGTGGCGCCCAACTGTAGCCGTGTTGAAACTGCTCTGATTAAATGCCCTCAGTAAGTTGATATCTAATTGATGGCGAGGAGGTATGACAAGGTCATAACGATCCGTATGTGGGCGGTAACCCTTCAGCATGATCATTAGTGATGTGAACCGGTTCTGTGAAAACCGGTAAAAAGTGTAGGTATTTGTACAAAAACCGATAAAAACCGGTTATTTCAAATACTTATCGATGTACTTATGAGTGTATTTTTGTACAGTGCAACTAGCAGGTAGTTAAGTGACAATTCCTATTGTTTTGTTTTTTTGGATTAATTTTTTGGGACCTCTTATTTTCAAAGTACTACGAGCGGTAAAGTTCGTAGCTTACATTTTATTGAAAATAAATAGTGTTTTAAGGTTAAGGTTATCTTAGTGATGATTTCATGACCTATTTAAGCACCAACGTGGTGATTTTATAATTTTATTACATACAAGACATAAATTATTTAATTTTAACATTGCTTGTCCATTACTATTCGTAGATGATAGATTTTATGAATAAAAACGAAGACGATGACAAAGAATAACCTAATAGTACCTAAAAACGGTTATTGGAAAGTACCGGTGCTAAAAATTGTGCTCGGTTTACATGCCTAATATGAATGCTCATACACTAGAGTATTTTCGGCGAGTGTTACTGGCTATAGTACGAATATTGGCTGTTGTTGTTTCTATAAAAACGTAAAGCGTACAGTTTATTTATCTTTACTAGTACATTTTAGTAAACAAGATTCTACACGTAAAAAAATGATTTTTAGTCGAAAAATGCCATATTCCCGTAAAGGAAGTAATCGGGGAGACTATTTTAGGTAACACGCAGTCAATTTTATAAACAAAGTTCACGAACTTAAGACGAATATCTAGTTTTGGCATAAAATATCAATTTTGAGATTAGAATCTTGTTTATTAAATTGGACAAGTAAGGATAGATAGACTGCACGCCTGTGACCAGGAGGTGTAGGCAGAGACAGGATCTGCCATTTGCTACGACTCTGTCAGATCTGTTTCGTTTCTTCAACATTAATTACTTATTGCAATGCACGCAAGCCATAAAATCGTAAAACCTGCTGCTGTAAAGTAATGAACAAGACCACAAGACTCCATCATAGCTTTTTGAAGTCTCATAAAGCAGGCGGAACCAAACTTGATATTTTAATAACAATAATAAGTTCCCATATAGAAATGGCTGCTGTGATTTTTTTATTATTACTATCTTATTTACGTACTTTCCATCATAAGGTTGTCTGGAAGAAATTGCTTTTAGCAATAAGGCCGCCAATTGTACTTTGTATCTTTTATGTGCTCTGGTGTACAATAAAGAATATTCTTATCTTATTTTTGTATTTTATACTTTATTGCACACGAAAAAGACAAAAAAGATATAAAAATTAAGAATACATGTACAAAGGCGAGCTTATCTCTGTGAGACATTTCTTTCAGCAAACCTCGGGGAGTTGGAGAGATTATTTTTCAGATATTACTTTTTAGTTTGATGAAGTAGAAGAAGAATAAGAAGAAGGAAAAGAAGAAGCAACCGGTAATTACATTTATTACATTTAGTTTCTTGAATCTTCATCAAGAAGCTTTGTAAAAGACTACGAAAACATGGGGAATACGAGAGAAATACGCGAAGTAAGAAATAAGCGTCCTCACCTCACTTTTAACCATCCTTGCCGTTTTCATAAGCCTTAAGTGTTTGAAATGGATTTGTACTTTCGAATATTATGTTAATAATATTACACCTGAAGGTTACGAAGGAGATTTCAACAATTTCGTCTTATTGCGTTACGACACGACAGAGTAAAAGTACCTACATTAAAGTAAGTTACGCAAAGATCACTCGTTCAAAACTTTTCAGACGGTGCGAGTTCTAAAGTGAGAAAGTACTTATTGTATCTTTCTATCTGTGAAGAACCTGTAGGTAAACTTTTGTCTCAAATACTTCTTATCGATTCCATAAAAGATAAAGTTATCGAATTTTAGTTACACAAACAATGGAGAATTACACAGATCTCGTTACAGCCCTAAACTAAGTACAACTGAATGACTTGTGTTATAGGTGCTAACTCGACGATAGATTTAATACAATAAATACATGGATAACATCCAAGACCCGAGACAAACTAGTAAAGTTCGTTTCCCATTTTCACCCGGCGGGGGATCGAATCCGAGATCTTCGGTTTTACAGTCAGCGTGCCAAACCGCTGCGCCAGTGAGGCCGTCATACATACATGCGTTGGAATGGAATGATGTAAAGTCACACTGTCTTGCTCATGCTTCGCTATGTAAGTCAAGATATCTCATATGAGGACAACGACGAACTCTGTGGCGCAGCGGTAACGCATCTGCCTACCATGCAAGAGGTCCCAGGTTCGAACCCCGGCTGGGGACCAAATACCCCAGGTCTTAGAGGTTTACATGTTTGTGATGTCGATATTTCTGGTTCCCACGACACGGAGTCTCCTTGTGTATGTGCCTGTATGAAAATGTTATGTTATTGAGACTAAAAATTAAATCGCCACAATGCGCCGTATAAACTATATTGATTTAATTGGGTTGTTGATTCTATACTCTACTTTGCCAGTCTTATCAACATGAAAGGTTAGCTGGAAGAGAATGCTTCTTGCATTAGGCATACCCATTATATTTATACGTCGCTATATTTTGACCGTGTTGGCGATTAACTTTATAAAACTTTTTTGTGCATAGATTACTTTTTCTTTGTGAGACTGATCTTAAAAATATATTTTGTTGTCGGTTCCAAAAATGGCTGTCACACTTGTTAAGAATTTTCATGTTAATTTTGAGACAAAAACGTATTATAAAACAAGTTACGATTTTTTTTCCATTGGTGGCGGTAGTTAGCAGCCCGAAGCGCCTTAGCCAAGGAGACCCGGGCGATGTGGACTAATCTACAGTGCATTCCTACGTAGCCATATTTTGGCCGTGTTAGCGATTAATCGCTAACACTGGTTAACCCGTCACGCGCTTAGTGTACATACGTCTGTACACTAAGCAAACCGGCGCACGCAATCCCTCAATCGCTTAGAGTACAGACGTATGTACACTATGCAACGCTCAGATTGGACTCTTTTTATCTATGCTCTGTGCATTCTCTTTTGACAATATCTGTTGTTTTATTGGCCAATGGTTAGTAAGGATTACTTTTGCCAACCAATCTAATGACGTGACGTGGAAAAAAATTGAATTCTCATCGAAACCACATGAGCTTGCTAGGCCAGACGCCATTTTACGTTTTCGTCGTGAGTTGCTCCGCTCGCTAAACTTTTATAAGTTATTTCGAGAAGGCAACGCTGAGTATTTGTTTATTTGCTATATATCAAATTTATAAAACTTTTTTCTAAAACTAGTTTTCACAGTTGTTAAGATTTCTCATGTTCGTTTTGAGACAAAACGTATTCGAAAACAAGGTACCTATGATTTTTTTCTATTGGTGGCGGTAGCCCGAAGCGCCTTAGCCAAGGAGATCCGGGGGATGTGGACTAATCTATAGTACATTCCTACGTAGCCATATTTTGACCATGTTGGCGATTAATAGCTTTATAAAACTTTTTTGCGCATAGATTACTTTTTCTTTGTAAGGCTGATCTTAAAAATATATTTTGTTGTCATGTCTTTTAAATAACAATCATCATAGGAAACTTTGTACGAATCTGTTACCTAAATGAATACTGTAAAATCGTTTAACATTTGGTACTGCCATATTTACAGAGAGGCTAGTTGACTGAATTTGGGAAATGGTTTTCACAGTTGTTAAGATTTCTCAATTTCTCATGTTCATTTTGAGACAAAAACGTATTATAAAACGAGTTACGATTTTTTTCCATTGGTGGCGCGAGATAGCAGCCCGAAGCGCCTTAAGCGAACGTCTGCGTGAACACTAACGATATTTACACTAAAACTCACCTGGATCCGAAAGAAGCTTGCCCTTGAGCTCAACGTCGCTCTCCGCCGACGTAGCTCCGTAGTTTTTGTAGTTCTTCCCCGGCTCCTCGAACTTGGTCACTTTGAAACGCTCCGACATGTTCACGGGCACTGTGGTCTCACTTTTAACACTCACAATCACTAGAGACAATAGAGGTTTGTCACTAAAATTTCGCGGTCATTGTATGGTGCTACAGATCTAATTTCGTGATTGAAACACAATTTATTTTTTGAATTTATAAAAATTACACTACCTGAGTGTGTATAGCAACAAACTGTCAATACAGTTTGTTGCTATACACAATTATGTATACACACTTGGATGCAGGATGGTTTTTTGCGAGTCAGCCGGCCGTTACGCGGAATTCATTAGCCTCAGGTGCACCTACGCCTATCAGCAATGAATAAATTATAATAGATAATAATATTTTTTTTTTGTGCGCCCACGTTTTACGTTCCATTCGCTTGGTTTGAATAAACTAATCAAGAAGGTGAAAATTAGGAGGGTTGTGGAAGCATACCCAGGCACCAGGTACTACAAGGCCTAACTGGCCTATTCCCAGAGACATGTACGCAAAAAAATCATAAAAACTGGTGAAGGTGTTTCAGAGAAGTTCAATAATAAACACAGCGAAAAAAAGCAATCAAACAGTCTGTTTTACATTTGCACTTAGCAAATATAGTACTGAAAACATTTACGTTATTCGTGTAAAATCTTGTATTGACATTTTATATATTAGATTACAGACATTAAAAAAATTACTAGGATACTAGCTACGATTTTCTTAAGAAATGCGCTAAATAATTTATATCATGAATTTTAATTTATATTAACAAAATACTGTCGATCTACTTGCATATAAAACACAACCAATTATTGAAAAATGCCGTGGCAGCAATTGCGTCACCCCGTCGCAAAAAATTTGATCGTATTTTTTTGTAAGAACAATTACTTTTCAAATGACCTTAGACTGTGGCTGCGAGGTACGGTTTTTGTTGCGCACATTATGCATATTGAAATCCTCAATAATCTTATAGCAAACATTTTTCTTTGCTGAAAACCCAGCTGGTTGTGACTGTTAAAGGGGAATTCTGGCACCGAAAATTAAAAATAAAAACTATACTTAGTCATAAAATTGAACCTAGCAAAATAAATATAAGCGAGTCTGAATCCGCTTTTGAGCACCGCACACATGTCCCAAAAATGTTAATCGAGCGATATCAACCCTGTATGTTCCTACTGCTGGGGCACGGGTCTCTTCCTGCATCGCTGGAAAGTTAGGCCATACTCCACCACGAGGAGCAGGTCCGTTTTTAATATTTGTAAAACGATTTGTACATTTTTCACAAAAAACTTGGTCTGAGGTTTTTTTTTGTGCATTTTTCTTCTTTCATTGTTTGTTTTTGTGCCTACTTAAAACTACCCACATTATGGGCCGAGGAGTTGTGTGAAAATGGTTTGATTAACTTTTCGATTTTAAGAGTTTTTGCCATTTCAAAAGTTTATAAATATTTTTTTTTGCAATCCAGGCAAAAGCCTTAAATGAAATGTAAAAAAGCAACCTAAGTCCAGTCTTTTTATCAAAGTACGTAGGTACCTATCTACAAATAAATCTAAGTACAATAGTACTGAAAACGTTTGTCATTATCAAACCATTCCTCTCCTTCGTGAGATTATTAAAACGTATCATAAACTTCAAAGCTACCCAATTGCTACGAAGTCCCGCACATGCGGGTTAAACCATAAATAAATCTATAAATATCGGGAAAGAATCGGTGCGTACCAATTTGAACCGGCCGACTGAGCGTCACAAACGATACCAATTGAATACGACTCAAAACAATTGTGAATTGACAACCACGGCCGACGAATCAATGCGAGAAATATTCACAATAATACGTGCCCACTGGTGCATTTAAAAATGGTTATAAGTATAATTCAACCTCTTACCAAAATGAAATTGTCGAATCTAGTCTCTATTAAGAGCCACATGATATCGCTTTTCAATTGAAGAAATTGACTTATTGAAATAAATAAAAAATACTATCTGAACCGTATATGTTCCCTTCCAAAGAAAATAATTTTTTAGCAGTTACTATTTTTAGAAACCTATTTAGAGGCTAAAAATTCCACCCATGCCGGGATTCGAACCCGCGACCTCAGGCTATCTGTACCAGCGCTCTTTCCAACTGAGCTAATGGCGACTCACCGGCATCAGTGAAATTTCGAACCTCTTTACACTATTCTCTGTATTACGTACAGGCAGCGACATCTGGCTGAAGTAGTTACTATTTTTGTGAAGAGGTACAATGTACTCGTGTTAATATAAAGTGAATGATAACTTACTAAATGATTAATAACCTTTCACAAAATTAGTAACTGTTTCGCAAATTCGATAGGGACACAATCTATCAATTTATCACAAATTTCTTGGTGAACGTAATTTTATTGTAGAATTTTAATTTTCTTGTTGTTGATGATGACAAGTAGATGAGAAGATTTTTTGGTATGCAATTTGAAGAGCGTGACAGGCATTCCGGGATGTTAAAATCTACGACGTCCATGAGTGTCTGGGGCCCGTTTTATAAAACTTGCGAAAGCATAAATTCAATAGCTTATTACGACAATTTGATGTACAGCCGATTAGTACAGTCGACAGCATAATAACCTTTACAGCTTATTTGGAAGCTCACTAGCAATGCAACTGAGTACAAGATTGTAAATCAAAATGTGCTGTGGACTGTACTGCTATCGACTAAGTAACTATATAGTAAAACATGAATGAAGCCCTGGAGATGAGCGCGGAGTAAAGCTTCCAAGCGGGTGCTTGGAATATGATCAAGTAATTTTTTTTTATTACATACTACTACGGAGTAAGCTCTAATACATTTATATCGTGTCATATAATGCGCAGCCGCAAGTACAGCCGGATGCAACTCATTCTAGAAGGTAGAATCTAGGGACAAAGATAGCACTTATGTTTTCTCTACTTATGTAAAAAAATTAAGAAATGTTTTGGCATCTAAAGTCAAGATGCCAAGCATGGAATCTAATCATACGTACACTCGCGGTCTGAAAATGTTTACCACCTTACGGTTGGTAATTGCATGCACAAATCTATGCCACATGGTCGATGATATTATGTGATTTGATTAGGCATAGAGCATAGAAGAAGCAATAGAGATTCACCCAAGCGAGGTTGCCATGGTTTTACAATCAATTTCTCGTAGATAGAGTAGAAATATAGATCAAGGCACAGTGTAACCGTTTTCACGTCGGTGAATATTATTTGTTTGTGTGCGTGAATGTTGCCACAGTAAAAGTGAATTGCCATAATGAGGGATAAAATATTTCAGTCGTTCATAGGCCATGAATAAAATGCAGATTTAGTTTTGAATTTTATTAATCATACATGTCTGACAATTGTTTGCAGAACGTAGCAAACGTTTTATAAACAATTGTCATTTTGTATAATTAAAAATACGTTTTATTTTACACGTTTAAATTTTACAAGTTAAGGCTCTTAGGGACGCTATCTAGGACCACCAATGGAATACAATCATAAACTGTTTTATTAATAAGTTTTTTCCATATAAAAATTCACCATATAAAAAATCTTTCGAAGGGTACCTCAGACCACCAAAATGTACATTTTGTCGAAATGTAGAGAGCATATTCGAGCATTTGATGTAGGTGACCAGTTCTCTCTTCTAAATGCTAGCACCCATTTTTCCAGAACAGAACTATTTTGAAGAAATCTGGAAAAGAAACATTGCTAATATTAATAAATATTGTAATACATTAAAATATAATAAGTAATAACTTTAGTATTATTACTCGCGATACTCATACAAAGCTGTTGTATATTGAACGGGTCGATTATTTATTAGGGAAATAAGGTAATTACGTTTTACCTAATAAACGATCGCGGCTAGACGGTATTGTACGAGATTCATTGATAAAAATTCAAATTTGAATTCTATACTGAATTCAAGGGCACATTGCTTGCGGCAGAATGCACAAAAACACCGAAAGGGTTCTTGCGATAAATTCGAGTTGACACATTTTCTGCTGAGTGGAATGAATGCTGAAAAATTATATGGGCAACAAGTCACATAGGAAGGCGATGCAGCTATCTAACAAAGCATCAGGATATTATATTTGATAATTCAGTGCTGTAGCCGTAATGTTTCTGTCTCTATTGTTTTTATTATAGATTTCGATATCAACCCTTGTATGTCCATAACTCTGGAGCACGGGTCCTGCATCGCAGAACGGTTAGGCCATACTCCACCGCAGGGGCCAAGCCCGGGTTATAGTTTTAGGTACATTTTATTTTTAATAACGATACATTAAGTATTAAAGATTCATAATATATTTTGATTACGTTTGTAACTTAATATCTGTACAAGGACAAGCCGTCGAAGTCTGGGACTTCGAGTGTAATGATCACGCAGCGTTGCCGGATATACGATTTAAATCGTATTCATACGATGTTTTACATTTATGTTGCATATACTCGTACGATCAAGGGGCAGAAATCGTACGTAAACATACGACTTTTTTTAGATTTTATTCAACCAAAGTACTAATACCAACATAGCACGTCACTATTTATTCTTTTACTTACTAAGTAGCAACCCTTAAGGTAAATCTAACTAATGTGCGACGTTACCGGTTACTCGTTTTTGTAGCAGATTATGAACGCTGCTTCAGTTCAGTCAATCTTATTAAAACAAAGATCCGAAATAGGCTGAGCAATGAAACTCTAAACGGCACACTTTTGGCAAAACAACATATTAAGCGCTATGGGTGTTGTGTGGATTTTTCCCAAACAAGAGCAATAATATTAACATTACAGTAAACCCCTTTACGGGGATAAATAAAAACCTAAAAATAGTGTGTTTATGTTTAATCGATTGTTTACTTTAAAGTAATAAAACAAAGGTTTTGAAAACGTTCTGTTTTTTAGCAGCCTTCTTAGGGAATACTACTTTTTATTTTCCTATCGTACGGTCCCTTATAACGTCTGCCAACACGGTCAAGTAATGATCGGGATTTTCGACATAAACGGATGGCAACATTTTTTTACTCTTCGTTTTTTTAGGTTAGGAAAGAAAATTCTATTAAATTGCTTTTCTTACGGACTAGTTGCAAAGCTACTAGTTGAAACTTAACTAAAATACTCAACATAAGGCAACTTTGGGCTTAACAATAATTGAAACACAATAATTACTTACCTATCAAAGGAAACTTCCCCCAAAGCTCTTTCTTAACGATTTCTGCATACGAGTACACTACAATTCACCATACTTTCTCTATTTAGGTCACTTTTAATATATAATTTCACAAATACACGGTTGCTCTTCGAAACGGCTAGCGTAGCGTTAAATATGATAAAATTTTCAAAATCTTGTCGTTTGTTTGCCCCCAAAAACGTCAACTTGACACTGGGGGCAAACAAAAAATGCAGTTACACTTTTGCTGTTTACTC
This sequence comes from Yponomeuta sedellus, assembly GCA_934045075.1. Lineage (NCBI taxonomy): Eukaryota > Metazoa > Arthropoda > Insecta > Lepidoptera > Yponomeutidae > Yponomeuta > Yponomeuta sedellus. The sequence continues at coordinate 6,753,035 of OW203723.1, read as the reverse complement.
TATCTCTTTCTCACCCATGGTCGCTACGAAGTTTGTTTCATTTAAAACTTGTATGTGTGCTCTGTGGCTTGCTCTATAGTTTTACTCCCTCTACGCAATTTCTATTATTTCAATCCTAGTATTTTTGATAAATGTCATTGTAAAAAATTCAATTATGTCAACTTTTAAATAAAGAAAAGAGTTTCATCATCAAAACGTCATGAATACTCTTTTTGTTAGAATCGATGCTACAACTATTAAAAAGTAATACGTACCTAGATATAGCATTTTAGACCTTACTGCACACAGTGTGCAAAAGAATCTAATTTGAAAACTGATAAACATTTTTAGACAGCGACCGTATAGGTGGCAACTGATGTATTAGGTTTAAGATGACTTAAGAAATGATGATCAGAGTAGAGTATTTAAGATGACGAAATGATGATCAGAGTAGAGTTTTTTCTCCACTGCACTGCGGGCTGAAGCCGCAATGATAGCCGATCTCCGGTAGGAGATGGCACCGAAGGCGAAGAATTTAATAAAAATCAAAAATAAATCATAAATATATATAAACCGGGTCAAATCGCGATTATGTATAATGTAAAAGGTAATTACATTATTTCCAGAAGTTATTGTGTACTACCCAATAAGTAATCGCAATTAGACACGTTTAATATAATATATTAAAAATATGCATGAGTATGGCGACTCATTAAGAAATACTATAAATCAAAATGTTTTATTTCAACGTAAAAACATTCACATTCTGTTCGCTGATGACATGAATTACCTGTAAAATGTAAGCCGCTGTCTTCTGGCAGCGGTGTAGTTCAGGAAAAGGCACCGAAAAAAAAACTACTCTGCCAATATACTATTTTTATTTTTAATGCACTAACCTGTGCTAAGGACAATTTTAAAAACCTATTTAGAGGCTAAACAAATCCACCCATGCCGGGATTCGAACCCGCGGCCTCTGGCTATCCGTGCCAGCGCTCTTTCCAACTGAGCTAATGGGCGACTCAGCGGCATCAGTGAAATTTCGAACCTCTTTACACTATTCTCTGTATTACGTATTAAATATCATTACGTATTATTATCAATATTTTCTCAAATAATATAAATATAATCAGTACTCTGACCGTATTTTCCAAATCATAAAAACCTAATCAGTTGCTTCGTATAGATCAATTGCTACGCATACGTATGATAAGATTCCATGATTACCATCAATAACTTAAAATGCTGAAACATTAGTGAAACAACATAGTGTTCTTACAAAAGTAGCGAAAACACTAGTACTTCGGCCAGACGCACGAACAGAATAGTCCTATAACTACAAAAAATCCAAAAGCGATAGTATTAACACCGTTTCCCTTCTCAGTATGATCTAACTTATATGGGATTCGTTTAGGAACGCGTTTAAAATGTGATACACATCGCATGTAAGTTCAAGGATCCGTTTCTAATAATATCACTACCTACAGGAAGATAAACAATCAGCGGGCGTCGGCGCAAACCATGAGTAACAAACTAGAATTTATACCTACCAAACAAAATAAACACAATTCAGTCCGTTTGTTTATTTTTCTCTTGGCAATACAGTGTACTGACTCGTGACGAAGTACATCAAACAAGTTTATTCCATATGTTTTTTTTATTTATTTCTTTTTAAATACATTATTAACGGTGAAGCGTGGCCTAGTCGGACCGAGTAATTGGAATCAATCACTTGAATTAACGCGGCCCCAAGCAAAGCATTTTCGGCGTGGCCTGCGACTTAGAATTCTTGAACATCGTTTTTTATACATTTTAATGAAAAACTTAATGAAACACGATGATTTTTTAAATTATTTTATGTTTTGACAAGAACAATCACAAGTTATAGGATAAATATTATATTTAGATCAATGATTAATAACAAAAATTATCTATGTTCAAAATTAAAACATTCTATGCAAAAATTAGGTTGGTTTGTGTTGGTTGGGGTGCCCGCACCTGCACAACACAACACTCGGTCGAAAGGACACTATGACAGTTTGCCAACGGCGGCAGCCGAGAGCTACGAACGCATTGCGTGTGGAAGCGATGGCCAGTTCCCGCCAGAATGCGAGAGTAATTTGTATCATGCGTGCCTGACAAAATGCCTGATATGGCGCTGTGAAATAATATTTATGCTTTTTATACCATTTGGGCCGAGTCAGGCACTAGTGACTGACCTATGTGTTTTTTTAGTAATTTATCAAAATAAATGTGTGAAAAATACTGTATATAAATACAATAATTACGCATTATAAACCATTTTCTACCATAATGCGAAATTTTGTATTTGGACAACTTACTAAATCTCCTTTGGCAGTGTACGTGTTAAAAAAAATAAAAAAATAGTATAATGAAATATCAATTTTGAGGTTAGAATATTGTTTACTAAATTGGACAAGTAAAGATATATAGACTGTAATTCAGGAGTTGAGCATTTTGAAACAAACGATGTACAGTTCTGCAGTTATAAAGTATACCAGCCCAAAGTTTTATTCCTAAGAAATACGAATTGGAAAATAAGGAGACGATATAACTTTCAAAGAAATGCTAATAAGGGCGGAAGGAAGAAGCCTGAAAAGTTCACATTGTGATGAAAATAAATGAACCTATCCTTGTCCTACTTCCGGTTTCTATACAAATTATTATAAATGGGTACGATTCGGATTTATCTTACACAACAGTCTTATTGCAGGGCTTAGGTCTTCTCTCAGACGGTGAGTATGGAGACAGATATGGACTATATAATCACGCAAGCCCACCTCGATTTGAATATATTAAGCGTTGTGGCAAAGGTTGTGAACACAGGTTTCCTCACAAATATTATTATTGCTAACAATAATAATTCGCAAATGTACGTGTCTTGCACAAAAAAGTCCAAAGAAAACAAAGTACATGCTGGAATCGAAGTCAGGACCCCCCAGATGTAAAGTAGCCTTTGACCGATACGCTACAACCGCCTAAGTACCTAAATATAACAGAACCGGGACCGGCTTCTTAAAAGTACACAGACACTTTGTTGACCGCTTTCTATGCCTAATAAAATTTAAAATAATTTCTACAAGGAAAATTAATCGATAAAATTACTTCATTATTCTTCACATTGAATACCCAACTAAAGTGCCTACACGTTTCGTTCACGACAATATTTGCAAAACCAGTAACAACCTAATCGGACGTAACCAAGAAACTTGTACTCGAAATGCCATACAGACCAGTAGGTCGAATGTCACAAGCCTTGAATGAGATCCGCCGTGAATGGACAATCGGCCATTTGTTTGCATACATCGTCCTCCAAGGCGGACTCGCACTTACCTATTTACCGAGCTGGCATAACGTATCTAATCTAGTTAGCGGCTGCACAGTAATGACGTCACGGCGAAGCCGACGCGAAAAAAACCATCCAAGTTCAACAAACTTAACCCCGAAACTATTGATAAGACACGGTACTCGAAGCGCGGGTTACAGGTTGTTGTTTGTTTCCGAACGCACTCAGCGTCAGCAGACGTATAGGTAACGCAATAAAGTTTTCAGTCTCTCGTCAGCACGCACTTAGGCGCTGCATAACTAACTTTTCTGTTCCTTTTTTTTGGGGCTCTACATTTTCCTTGTCAACACAAATATCCGCCTTATTCACAGGTGCTTTGGTTTTATATTCCAGTGTGCTTAGTTTTGTTTGCGATCACAGACCGTCGTCGTCGGTGGAAGCGCGTGCAGGCGTGCGTCCCCGCCGCGGATTGAACTCGTCTGGCGAGCGTCGTCGGTCGCCGCGCACGCCTCCAGCGCAATCCACGCAATCCACTGCAACCGACTGTATAGTATACGTGCTGTAGTGTCACCGGCTCGACTGTAAGACCTAGCCGCCGTACTACACGCTAACTCTAATTGCACTAGAGCGCCTGTTTCCACTGAAACGGTCGAGCCTTCCTCGGAAAACGCAAACATAAGTCTAGGCGGCACTGACGCGGCCTATAGGTAACCGCATTATTGGACGGTGCATTTTGTTGTGTTGAATGTTAATTTCTACCTGCATTGAATTAGGTTGCTTTGTTGCGCTAAATTGACTCTCGATTTTTCCTTAAAGGACTGTTATTGCAGAACGAGGGCTGACAAGTTAAGTTACTTTGCAAAATTATTATGCGGAGAACAATAGATGCTTTGGCGCTTGCAAATGCGATTTACAAGTGACATTTAGGGCTCTTCCATCTGTGACAAAAGAAAATGGTTTCCATACTTTTCTATAGTGATAAAGAACAATACTTACATGCTGTGCCATATTAACTGTTTCATATAGTACTAAAACCAATGCCCTTATGATTCATACAAAGGCGAGGTAGCAAAACGTTCAATGTTTGCACGTTTCGTCACATGATTTAAATTACACGCTAAAAATCCACCTTGCACATATTTATAGAGCTCAGATACACTGTTTTAAAATTCACGTGATAAGCACCTGAAAAAACAAACCTGTTTGCTCAACTTTGCCGCACTAAAACCTAATGACATCATAATGGCCACTTTGCGATCTGAAAAAAAAATACACTCTAATTTTAAAAATCGAACGATGTCAATCCAAATTTTAGTGTCAGTCAATGTGTCAAGTCAACAGCTTCGCGGTTTTGATGTGTTATATTTTTTTTATAAGCAAGCGCTAAGCCCAAAGCGAAATGGCGGCGGACCTGGATCCGGACGACTTTCCGGACATGGGCATCACCTTGATGACCCTCCGGAAGCCAACGGAACTGAAGAAAGTGATCGACTCCATTCCGAAGCCCGCCAAAGCTGTGCCCAAGAATGGCCTGCCTCTGTGGTACAAGCTCGGCTTGGAATGCAAGCTACCAGTGCCTGTTATCCCTAACAAGAGGGTCATCTTTTCGAGGGGGAAAATTGGCGAAGATGTAAGTAGAATAATTTACGGATTTATAGGTAGGTAGGTACTTAGTAACGCATAATAGCGGTAGCCATATTTTCCCATGTTTGACTATGGAATTGTTTAGGTAAGTATTTGAAATAAAATACACAAAGACACCCTCACTTTTACGTTTAAACTTGTTTGTCATAATTATATATCGATTAATTTGCAAAAGATAACAAAAGGATTGCTCGAGTAATTAACTTTTTTTAAAGTTGTCTTTATCTTACGGTTATATACAACGTCTAAATCTAATACTATGGAGACACTACCGGTGGATATTCATCATGGAGATCGATGATTTTTTTTAGCCGTAATGGATCACTTGCGTCTAACTTATTAAAAAAAAATACAATTATTTTTTCGGATTTTTCGGGGTTCCAAGAAATAGTATAAATCAAGTTACTCTAATAACATAACCTCACGCCCGTATCCCAGAGTTGGAGGCAGAGAGCAGGGACTGCCACTTGACGATCCTGGCAGATAAACTTCGCTTCATCAGCGTTCATTAGTCGTTGCACGCACGCCGGTTCCGAGTGCTTTTTATCTTTTTTTTACTCTAATAATTAAAAAAATATATTGAGTTTCGTCATAGCTTTGATTTCTAAACGTATTCTAAAAGTGGTACATTAAAAAAAAGAAATTAAGTGAATTAACTCAAATATTAATAAACGCTTCATACCTTATGTCCCAGCCCGCATGCCCAGCGAGGGGATTATGGGCATTACCCCCTATGATAGCACAACGTGGCGCTCTTTCGGGGAGGGCTATGTCCAGCAGTGGACTTGTATAGCCTGACGACGACCTTATGTCCTCAGCAGTTTGTTTATTTCTAGCACACAGTATACTTGGTCTCGATAACATACTATAGGAGGCTGTTGGGTAATTATTTCTAAGCTTAAATATTTGTCACACATCTTTATTTATAGAAAAAAGACACACTGCTTCACTGCACTTCTTCTTCAGGCTATATCAGTCCACTGCTGGACATAGCCCTCCCCTAAGGAGCGCCACAGCGCAAGGTTGTGCCATCATTGGGGGGTAATGCCCATAATCTCCACGCTGGGCATGCGGGTTGAGATCGCAGTTTGGTGGAATTGTACTAAAATAGAAATAGAAATAGACACGTTTATTTGGTACCATTATAAAAAATAAAACATATAATCTAGATATTTAAGAACTAGGAATTGGTACCAAATGGCCCCCGCTCAGCTTTATGCCGTGGCCGATAGCGACCACGACGCTGGTTTTCAGCGTATACCAGAACAAAACAACACAGAACAAACAAAACAAAACTTAGACACAGAACGGCATCTACCGCGAGGCCGCAATACAATTTTTTTTTTTTAATTAATTCTTTTTTTTTTTGCCCATCATAAAAACGTTTAAATGCGTGAGCGTGTCGCGTATTTGGAATGAGTGAGTGCTGTGGGGATAACTACAGAAACATAACAAACGATACATACTTCCATAAAATAAAATAAAATATACACTACATATACCACATATACATATACCTAGGAATTTTGTAAATGTAGAAGATACTTTTTGTACTTAGATTTAAAAGCTTGTACAGTTCGGCTATTCCTAATTGGAATAGCCGAACTGCAGGGGGCGCTGCTGCCCACCCCCCGGTTTGTGTCCCTTAGTCGCCTTCACCCGCGGGAAGAATTTAGGTTGGTGCTATTCTCTAGGCCGACACCACACAGCAGTGCAGTTTCACTACACTAAAGTATATATACCGAATACACTATTGAAGATTTCCATACATTTATAGGTAAATAAGTCTTTACATTAACATATTAAGTTCCTTTTTCGGTGAAGGAAAACCGCTTAAGTATACACCGCGTAGATTTATTCAAGACTTAACACTGGGATTTGGCATTTGCATATTTTAATTATCATAACAACACATTATTCGGGTTAGGTGAGCTATTCTGGATAGGTTGAAAGTCATAATGTAGGGAAGAAACTCTACAAAATGTTTTGGGGTTCCATATTTATATTTTAGACTAGCTGACCCAGCGAACTTCGTACCGCCTAACAGTTGATTCTTTATTTTTTTTCTCCGTAAGAACCATCCTCGTCCTTCAAGGAATATTCTAAAAAAAGAATTAGCGAAATTGGTGTAGCTGCTCTCGAGACTTGCGCTTACCAACACATTCAGCGATTCGTTTTTATATTATAGAGAAGATGTTACAACTTACAAAATTAATATGTAAAATTTCAGTACTTAACCTAGACTGGCTAAGAAAAATGTTTTTAAGGCCGAGATAAATAGTCGCTTCTAAGAACGAGTCTTAGCGAAAGCACTTGCTTAAGAATCGATTTGTCTATCATACACAGTCCTTTGGCTTTCAATAAGTCGCGAAACCCGGACTAATTCTTAGCATGGGCCTAAGAACATGCTTAGCTAAGCAAACGTATATTTTAGTAACGCATTGATACTTAGCTAAGTTAGCCTGAAGTAATGCTTAGGGAAGCTTGAGTACGGACTTGGGCTAAGCAACGACTATTTATCTCGCCCTAAGTAAATTTGACGCTTAGATTTTTTTTATGAAACCTAATATACGTCCCACTGCAGAGCAGTAGAACGTATATAGGCTACATAAAAACTCTCTTTCTCTCTCTCTCTCTGTGTCACTCTCTCTCTCTCGGAGAGAGAGCGTATGACCTTAATTACCATACGTAGGTACCCTCCTCGGATCGGCAATTTCAAGCTCGTAGGTATATGAACGCAGAGCGGCGGTAGCTCAGTGGGTAAAACAATGGACTCGGAAGCGGGAGACCCAGGTTCGATTCCCAGTGCAGGCATTTACGTACCAATAACTTTTTTTTTCAAGTTATGTACATTTGTGATGTTATAGTAGCAATACCACTCGTTAACCGTGAAAGAAATCATCGTAAGGAAACCTGAGAAACGAGGTGTTCAAATACCTCGGCGCTTGAAATTGCCAATCTGCGGTGGGCTCGCGTGGTAATTAAGTCCCTACTCTCTCTCTCTGATAGAAGGTCGGTGCCCTGCACTGAGCCGTTTATAGGATACATAAAACAAATAAAGGTATGTTAACCCTGAAGACACGATGTTTATTTCAGAGTGCTTAGTGCGAGTTTGACAGATCCAATCGAATAACTTTACTACCGCGTTAATCGAGTATTGAGTAGTGAGTAGTTAGGCAAAACGCTGTCACAGTACAACTCGCACTCGCGTTTATTTGTGTTTTGGCTGGTAAACGTGTTCGTTCACTTCTCAACGTAAACCATTACAACTCGCACTCAGCAATTTTAATTTCTATACTTGTCGCTAGGTGGCGCTTCCTCGATGCCATAGAAATATTATGAGTTTACGTTAACGCGATCGAGTAGTTAAAAAACTCGCTCTAAGCACTCAGTTCCAAGTTTTCCGTTCCGTTTGTAAATTATCGCCCTTCGCTTTTTGTAGCCGTCTTTTTCGTGAATAACTCACTAATCTAGTTAAACTAAGCGTGCCCTCAAAAGAGCTAGGTCAACACTGTTAATTAAGTCAACAGTATACGACAGAAGTGTAGATTCGCCTTTGTTTTGTGTATTATATTTACGACGTGTACGCTGCGTGCGAGAAGAATTTTAGGAAGCTGCTCGAGTAAAAAAAAAGTTTGATTTAGTGCTGTTGTTAGGTGGATGATGTCGTCTCGCTCATACAAAAAAATGTGATTATTTTAAAATGAGTAATTTTTTTATAAACGTAGTTTAAGGGTTATCAAACCCTATAAATTACCTATGAATGCTTTTGTTTTTCGATACTAAAACTACGTACTTACGGTAAAGAAGTTACCAATTTTTTTTTAGTTTGGAATCATATTTTCTCAGTCAAAAACTAGGTGCACGATAAGGAAATTATAAATTGAATGTCCGCAATGCAACCATCTATCAAACCCTCAGAACACTTTTATCAAAGTACACATCTCATTGAATCACTTAAAATGTTAAATTGTACGACCGAGACAGCTTGGGAACGTTAATTCCATGTATTTTTCAACTCAACTCGTAGAAATTTTATAGATTTCGTAAGAACAGCTTTAACGAGAAAGACTGATTGGAAACCTTCTCTTTTTGTCCATACATACATTGTGCACATACATACCTATTATTATTACTATTTCACATGGCATCCGTATAGTAAAAAGTATATTTTAGTGTTAGTAAAGTATACATACTCGTACTGCAATATAACAATTGGTTATCACTGCTGCCTAATCCCATCGGAGACAATCAGCAGTGGTAGATTATATAGGCATAGACTAACCTACCCGATATCATGCTGAGAACACTGTTGACGCTGAACGCGGGGACCCATGCGTATTCCAGCAAAACATAAATGTAAAAAAAATTACCAACTTCTCGTCTTAAATACCAGGCCACTCATTCTGTTTTTCGAAAAAACGTTTTTATGTATAAGACACTGGCCACTTGTAATTGTTTTGTAAACGTCGATTATTTAAAAATAAAAATACTACTATTCGATTATGAAATTTCCCTCTGCATTTTTTGAGAGCCAATTCAAATTTTCTTGTCTCATTAAAAAATGGATCTGCATCGAGAACATTTTCATGCTACGATTTCAAATGTGGCTTAAAACCTGATGAGTCATTTGATCGACTTCGAATTGCTTTTATGGATGAAGGACCTTCAAAAGCAACCATCTATCGCTGGTATAGCGAGTTCGGCATAATGCGTAGATGATGCTTAAGTCTGCCGCATTGTACATTTCTTCTTCTTCAGGCTATATTAGTCCAATGCTGGACATAGCCCTACCCTAATCAATAGCGCCCTGTCTTCAGCATTTATTTAAGTGCAATAAAAGTATCTATAAATAAATAAATATTACTTTTAAAATTACAGTTTATACATGACCATTTCCTACCTACGCTTGTACTTCTACAGGTACCTACCTATTACCTTCTCTCGCTAAGTCGTCGGGGTTCTCTCCAAGCACGCCTGAGAGTGGTCATTAAACTTGCTCGTATTCTCATATTGTACCCATATTTACATTTTCACATGCAAATTATGCTTGCTGTATAGGATGTTGAATAAAAATCCTGCCATATCTTTTTACTTTTGAGATTAACTTATTTAGATTACTTAGACATACTTGCTGTTCTGGTGAACTTCATGCCGCCTTAGAATTCGTTTGTTACCCTTCTTTTGGGCTTCGACATAGTTTGCTAAATATAACAGAGCACTGTCATAAGATAAGATAAGAATATTCTTTACTGTATACCGGAAAAATAGTCACAAAAACAGAAAATATTTTAGTAAATATATTAGTCATATTTAAAAACCTATTTAGAGGCTAAAAATTTCACCCATGCCCGCAACCTCTGGCTATCCGTGCCAGCGCTCTACCAATTGAGCCAATTTGCGACTCACGGCATCAGTGAAATTTCGAACCTCTTTACACTATTCTCTGTATTACGTACAGGCAGCGACATCTGACTTAAGCAAATTGCATTATTAGTCATAATGAAATATATAAAAAAATATCACAATGACTCTACATTTCTTAAAAAACACTACTAGTACTTCTTAAATACCTTTGTGAATAGCTTATATTTTTAAGGTTTCAGGGTCGGCTCCAATATAAAAGTTGTTTGTTACAGCCATTACAATGACCCTTTACTTAAAGCCTTTTTGTAACACCCTGTGATATAATATAAGACGCGTCATTAAAGTCAGCAGCTGGCTCGTTCGTTTCGTTCAGACATACCTAACAAAGAGATATCTGTGTGATTTATTTTTTGTGTTCAATAAAGTAAACACTCCACTCTTCTTTACATGGTTATATATTTGACAGGGTAAATTAATAAAAAGGTATAGGTTAAAAAAGTAAAGGTTTCCGGTATACAATAAAGAATATTCTTATCTTATCTTATCCTATAGCTGTGGCGCATCGCGAGTTATTTAATAAAATATTTTTACATTATTTTATACATCGGATTTTATACATTTAATGTCATTTTGATTGATTACATTAGATTAATACTCTTTATTGAACACAATACATTTTGAGAGTACATGAAAAATTAAATATTTAAGTTTAAGGCGGTGTTATCACTAAAAGCGATCTCTTCCAGACAACCTTAGGATGGATAGCACTGAAAGATGAACAGAGTAGGTAGGTGTACATTAATGGTTGCATTGATTGAATTAACATTTTTGTCAATCAGTATTAAAGACTGCGAGACCAATTCCAAATTTTTTATAATATGTACTCGTAAGTACCTGCCTACAAAATTGTACGGAACCCTCGGTGTGAGAGTCCGACTCGCACTTGACCAGCCTTTTTATGAGTTTTTTTGCATCTTTTGAAAGTAATCCTGCGCACGCGTCAAAGGATTGTCAGCAAAAACCACTTAACTACCGGGAAACAAGTAATTTATGGAGGAGCGGACGCGGCGCGTCGAATTATCGTCTGTGTCTGAACGCTACATTTGGGCAATAAATCAAAAGTGAGTCTGCTTTATTATTGCCTGCCTACTTGTTTACGCAGTTTTTGCTTAGAATTATTCACGGCTGCTGCTAAACGGTGACTAATTAGTTTGAGTCCTTGTTAGATTTTGTTAGGTATTGCGTGAGTATAATCGTTCCAACAGTTCATTTAACTTTTGACAGATGCACACCCATGACGGCTCTTATTTATTTGACGTGAAGCCATAGGCAATAAATGCAACACTTCATGGACATCCTTGTTTTTCACAATAGTGATACGACGTGCTTTTCCAATTATAACGAGAAAATTATGTAGAGAAGACTATACATGCTGTTTATCTATAAAAAATATAAACCTATCTTATTACAAAATAAATGTCTATAATATAACAAACTAGCTAACTCTGCAAACATTGTTTTATTAGCCTACGACTTATTCCCGGACCTACCTACCAAATAAACATAAAAAAAACTGGCGAAGACGTTTCGGAGAAATTCTTTATTGTCACTGACATGACATTTAATATTGTAAATATATAAAAATTGATCGCTGAATGTGTTGGTAAGCACAAATCTCGAGTAATGGAATCTGTAAGTAATGCAATTTGCTTAAGTCAGATGTCGCTGCCTGTACGTAATACAGAGAATAGTGTAAAGAGGTTCGAAATTTCACTGATGCCGTGAGTCGCTCATTGGCTCAATTGGTAGAGCGCTGGCACGGGTAGCCAGAGGTTGCGGGTTCGAATCCCGGCGTGGGTGGATTTTTTAGCCTCTAAATAGGTTTTTAAATTTGTTCCTTAGCACGGGTTAGTGCATTAGAAATAAAAATAGTGTAATCATGTGGGTACAGTGATATCGTTCCGATGTTAAACCTAACTGCAAAGTAGGTGGTCGGGGCTGTAAGTAATGCAATTTGCTTAAGTCAGATGTCGCTGCCTGTACGTAATACAGAGAATAGTGTAAAGAGGTTCGAAATTTCACTGATGCCGTGAGTCGCCCATTGGCTCAATTGGTAGAGCGCTGGCACGGATAGCCAGAGGTTGCGGGTTCGAATCCCGGCGTGGGTGGAATTTTTAGCCTCTAAATAGGTTTTTAAATTTGTTCCTTAGCACGGGTTAGTGCATTAGAAATAAAAATAGTGTAATCATGTGGGTACAGTGATATCGTTCCGATGTTAAACCTAACTGCAAAGTAGGTGGTCGGGGCTGTAAGTAATGCAATTTGCTTAAGTCAGATGTCGCTGCCTGTACGTAATACAGAGAATAGTATAAAGAGGTTCGAAATTTCACTGATGCCGTGAGTTGCCCATTGGCTCAATTGGTAGAGCGCTGGCACGGATAGCCAGAGGTTGCGGGTTCGAATCCCGGCGTGGGTGGAATTTTTAGCCTCTAAATAGGTTTTTAAATTTGTTCCTTAGCACGGGTTAGTGCATTAGAAATAAAAATAGTGTAATCATGTGGGTACAGTGATATCGTTCCGATGTTAAACCTAACTGCAAAGTAGGTGGTCGGGGCTGTAAGTAATGCAATTTGCTTAAGTCAGATGTCGCTGCCTGTACGTAATACAGAGAATAGTATAAAGAGGTTCGAAATTTCACTGATGCCGTGAGTTGCCCATTGGCTCAATTGGTAGAGCGCTGGCACGGATAGCCAGAGGTTGCGGGTTCTAATCCCGGCGTGGGTGGAATTTTTAGCCTTTAAATAGGTTTTTAAATTTGTTCCTTAGCACGGGTTAGTGCATTAGAAATAAAAATAGTGTAACTGTATAAATAGCCTGCAAAAATAGCCTTTCCCTTTTGTCCCTAACATTTACGCGGCGTCTATGGAGTATTTAAAGGAAACGTGGTGTTATGAATAACACGGTTAGAACTAAAACTTTTGTAAGCACAACACATTGTAGACTTTTAGTTCGGATCTACTTTTCCGATATAACAACACCCATAAGTAGATCCGGACTAAAAGTCTACAACACGGTTAGAGTTCATTTCAGATTGTCAGGATAAGAATAGACGTGGTGACGTGCTTAGTATACGTTAGGCATTTTACTTAACATTCGTGTGACTTATTAACTACGTAAATCAACGAATTACGTTACGACGTCGCCCTAATAGAATTTAGATTTGCCCAAGCTCTATCGGACTATTAGCCATAGATAAAAATCGACTCGAATCGATGTAGCTTGTGGGTAACGTTTCCTTTATATGGTTTCAATCAATAAAGGCCTTGTAGTTTTGCCATGGTGTTTGGTACGTCTGGTGTCTGTTTGTCCGCGGCTTAAAACAGAACAAGTGCTGAAATTTAAATTTTGCATAGATGTTAATATTAATCGCGCCTCGACAGATGATGGATAAAATTTAAAAATTATATGTAGTTCCGTAGAGTGGAGTATCGTTAAATTGGTCGTTTATTACTATTTAAAACCATTTTTCGATTTAGGGATCGGTTTGTAGGATCGGATATGCTTTAAAGCGCAAATTTTCTTTAGAATAGGGCGTCGTTCTGTAAAGCAGGTAAAAAACCCTCATACGGAACCCTACAATGCGCGTTGTCTGCTACGCACTTGGCTTTTCACACACAACAATTTTCTGTATTACGGTCTCCTATATTAATAAAATCATGAATGCATTTGATACTTACGTATTTTTTCTCTCCACTCGCGATTATCGTACAATGATTATACAATAATCCCGATTAGACCCGTTTAATGTAACTTGCGTTTGATACGTGTTTGCACATTATTATCGGTGGGAAAGTCGGTGATAAGATAACCTACTTTGTGAATGTCAGTGACATTCAGTAAGTATAAGGTATAAATAACTTTACTTAGCTTCGTGTTCAGTACCCGTTATCCTAATTATTATAAACTAGCTGCTCTCGAGATTTGCGCTTACCAACACATTCAGCGATTCATTTTTAAATTATTTTGAAGATGTTTGGAACTTTGTTACTCCGTCACGCAACAACGACTGAACGGTGTTATACATGAAACTTGCCATACAAATAGACAGACCTGTATTGCGACTTAGGATACTTCATATGTCTGTAATGCGTTCTCGTGGAATAATATTTTACTGTTATCGTTATCTTTTTTCAAAGCAAACTATGAGATACTTATTTATTGCGTTGCCATGGTTACATCAATCACTCGGGCAACAACAGGCGCGGTCCCGTGACAACCGCTAGTGGCATTTTTTCCGAGCGCTTGCGTGTTTCTCAAGGCACGTTAGGCCGTTGGTGCCGGCTGTCATATAATGGCAGTCGTTAAGCCATGTCTGTAATAGGCGGCTTGATAACTTCTGACAGTAAGGCCCGGCATTGTCTTATAGTCCTCCACCAACCCGGACTCGGCCCCCGTGGCGGAGTAAGGCCTAACCTTCTTGCGATGCAGGAAGACAACCGTGCCCTAGCAGTGGGGACCTACGAAGGGTTGATATCGACATGGTAACAAAAATCGTATAAACGGAATCTGTGGTGGTACGAACGTCGCCGGGACAGCTAGAACTAGATTAAACCGGTGCTAACCCACTACTTTCAACATGAATATAACAGTAACACACCTTTCTACCACAGTTTATTCGAGTCTCAGTGCCTTTGGGTGGTATTAAGCACACGCAAAACCCCAAATTGAAAGGGATGCCTAAATCCTTTCAGGGAATTCATTATGGTAATGCGCCACGTTATTCAGCCATTGAGTGCGTTGTGCGAATAGGCTTACGTTTGATAAAGCAGCCTGGATTCTATCTAATGCTCGGCTATTACGGTTGCTGGTTACACTTCTTACATACCAAATGGAGCTCGTTTTTACCTGTAAGTGAGGGAAGATCTGGAATAAAAATATACTAGTGTAAAAAACTGTTATAAAAAATAACCAAACTGCTGGGCATTAATTACTAAGCAGGTGGGACCAACCCAGATACTTTGCAATGAGTTTTCATTGTCGAATATGGGTGCTGTGGAGCTATGGAGAGAGCTATGCTCGGAGTTTCTCTGAAGGATAGGATTCGTAACAGAGAACCAAACTTATCGACTTAGCTCAGAGAATTAGCGAGCTGAAGTGGCAGTGGGCTGGCCATATCTTGCGAAGAACAGACAACCGTTGGAGTAAGCGTGTTCTTGAGTAGAGACCGCGACTCGGTAAACGTAGTGTATGACGCCATCCGACCAGGTGGGACGGCGATCTGCGAAAAACTGCAGACAGATGCTGGGAGCGGCAAGCTGAAGACAGGGCGCTTTAGCGCTCATTAGGCGAGGGATATGTCCAGCAGTGGACTAATATAGCCTGAAGAAGAAGGAGAAGAGAAGAATATGGGTCCCGCCCGCTTGTTCATTAGTTAATTCTCAGCGCTTGGGTTGTTGGCTATTTTTTATTTCAATAGTTTTCGCTAGTACCTATATTTTTTGCGCTCGCTTGAAGCGCTCGTGGCCTAGTTGAACCGAGTGATTGGAATCAATCAATTGAGTTAAGCAACAAAAGCCGCGGTCAGGTGCAGTATGGATGACCGGCCCGTGACCACCGCTAGTGGCATTTTCTTATTGAAATAAAAAATAAAAATCAACCCAACTGAGCGAGCATTAACTACTAAGCTGGTGGGACCATCCCAGATACTTTGCAATGAGTTATCATTGTCGAATATGGGTCCAGCCTGCTCAGAAGTTAATGCTCAGCAGTGGGATTTTTTTTAAATTGTTGGTGCTATGCTGATTTCATGTAGCCTACGACTCTTGCTAAAACACGACGCATCGATTGAGATATTATTTGTCAAAATCTGACCAGTGGTAAAGGAGTTATGAAGGAGCATAGAATTGGACATACTCCCATACATACTTACGAGTCAAACACTTACTCTCACAATATTGTAATGCAGGGGGATTGTAGGACATGTGCCCAACATTCTCACTGTGCGGCACGGGTCTTCTCTCAGAGAGACAGAGACAATGGGCTTAATCACCACGCATGCCCACAGCGAATTGACAATTTCAACCGTTGAGGTATTTGACCACAATTAGAAGACACAAGACATTCAGGTTTTCTCACGAAGTTTTCCTTCACAGTTAGCAAGGATACCGTTATAATTACGTATGTTTATTAAGATTTGTATTTGCATCGACTATACGTACCTATTTCTCCATTGCCGAATTCTCCAATGTGAGGTTGCCTGAAAGACATTGCTATAAGCAATAAGGCCGACAATTGTGTTTTAGCTGCTGCTGCTGTTTCTGTAATTATTTTTCGATGTACAAGTTATTTTATCTTATCTATATCACCTACACCTAATTTAGGGCACAGGCCTTCTCCCAGAGAGAGATAGAATGGGCCACCACGCGACAATTTCAAGCGCTGATGTATGCAAACAGCTTACACACTCCGGTTTGCTCACAATATTTTCCTTCACCATTAGCAAGTGGTATTACTACAATACTTAACTTACAAAACGAATTCATTGGTACGTATCAGGATTCGAACCCGCGACCAGAAGCAACAAACTTCGCTACCACCATCACTAACGCCACCCACAATTCATGGCTAATTTAAATACAGTTTGGCTGCTTGTGCTATGAAAAATACCTTTATTACTACTGAGTTTCCTTTAAAAGTTTGGTACAGTCGCAGTCTTGGTAAACACCTTAGAACCTTGTCACATTATGCTCTTTAAGCGCGATGTATTAAAGCGTAATTGTAATTGACTATTTTTACTTTGTCAAGGTACTGAAGTGCATACATATTAGTGCTCGTGACTGTACTCGATATTCGGTCTCGGGTAGAGTCTACAATAAAGCAAAACTTCAACTAAAACTAAAGTTGAGATGGATAGGATAGTTTGCTTGTTATGTTTTTGAGTTTATAAGCACGCTGCGGAAAATTCCAATACGTGGGATAAGTAATATAAGCGGTATGAAGTAAAAGTTTATTTTATACGTTAATATCCTTTTTAAGCATACCTCTATAATCATCAACCCATTTGTCCCCCCCCCCCGAGGGGCACGGGTATCTTCCATTAGTTATTTTTATAAATCTGCTCTGCTAAGTAAGTATCCTAAGTAACTTCCCTATTTTGAGTTTTGTGTAAGCATATAGGGAATAGCTCGTAGCCCGGGCTGCCTGAGTGATCTTAAAACGATCACGAAGGTTGAGCAACATAGGGCGCGTTCAGTGCATGGATGGGTGAACCGTCTATGACTAACGCTAGTGGCATTTTCCCAGGGGGTTACGCTGTTGGTGCCGGCTGTCATGTAATGACAGTCGTTAAATCATGTCACAGGCCTCATAGGCGGCTTGTTAACTTCTGACAGTAAGGCCCGCCACTGTCTTACAATCCTCCACCAACCCGGACTTGGCCTCTGTGGGGGAGTATGACCTAACCTTTCTGCGATTCAGGAAGAGATCCGTAGCCCAGCCTTGGGGACATACAAAAGGTTGATATCGAAGTATTTTGATTTTTTTAAACAATTGGTCGCTATAGCAATCGTTTTGTATTGGTAAACTCGAAAACTAATAAATCAGTGTTTTAGTAACGTTAGATGATTTTTTTTGCCTTCTTAGAACAAGTAATGGATGGATTTTTGCTCTTCGCAAGCAAAGTCACTTTGATGTATACAACCACAATTTTCCTACTATACCCAGGGGTGAATTCTCTGAACTATTTAAGGGTGAGCGCATATAGGAGTTAACGGCAAGTAAAAAAGATTTATTGCCTACAACAATAAATTCACTTGAAGAATTAGGTTAAATAAGTTAACATACACAACAAGCTAATCTGATTCTGATCTGAAGCTAATTTAATTTATTCACGCTTTTATTTAGGCATGTATTTATTACCTCTGAAATTATCATTGAGTATGTTTTGTTCGTTCATCTACATACTTCTCTAATGTATTTTTTTTTGTAACGCGGGGAATGCATATAATGCATTTACGCTCTTCACCGCTCTGCTGTCGGGGGAGCAACAGAACGGCTTCGTGTGGGATTCCCAGCCACACGGAGCTGTCTTCTCCGGGCTGGACTACCCACTAAACCCCGCGATGTTCCTCCTCTCCAGTACCGGGTCACGGGATAGGCCAGAGGCTAATTCACCGCGACGCGGCATGAGCGCGCTCCGAAGGGCTCGACTGGTGGGAAGCCAGATTGGCTCCCCACCAGTCAGACCACGTCAGACAAAGAACCAAAGTACATGTAGGTACTTGGTTCTTTGACGTTATAATTCTACTTTTTTTATGTAGTCTTGGAACGTTTTATAACTTTAATAATTAATAAATAAACTCTGGAACGACTTCAGGTGTGATTTTATTTGTAGATTTATAGTTACTTTAAAACAGAAAACTGGATAAAAACGGAGAAGCAGGTAAAAAAGTCAGATCTGGTCAAAGGGTAAAGTAGTAGTGGATGAAAAATGAGGGAAATCGAAGAATGAGTGACAAAATTTAAATATTTGAAAATGATAGATGGAAAAAGAAATAAAAATGGTGTAAAGAGGTTACCACCGTCACATTCTATTCACCCGCAAATAAACTGAGTAGCCTGCATGCATGTAAAGGTTGATGTCCTGTCGACTGTACGGGTCTAATCGGCTTGTTCGATCGTCCCATCCCAGCAATCAAGTGCCTTCGATAATAGGCTCGTCTGCGAACAATTCCCTCCCTCCTGTTTAAACTTGAGCTTCCTTTTAACATTACTTAGCTAGTTTCCGCTTGACTCTGCAACTTGATGTAAATTCATAATGGACTATCGATGTTGCTAGCTTATGTCTTCGGGTTCTCTCCTAGGGATATTGGAAATTGCACTGCGTCTCCTTTAGTCGGAAATGTTGAATTTCACAATTCTTTGTCGGTGTAGTATCATGTTTGTGATGGCCTTGCCTGGTTACCGCACAGGGTGTCCTAGTTTGGGACCAGGTCATGCGATTGTTATGTAGAAGTTATTATTCTCACTTGGATTCTGGAATCATTTACTTGAATTAGGTACTTAAGAGCAACCGACGACGCGAGCTAAGTCTCTATTCGTCACGGGTTCTTTCCACATAAATTAGTGATTCCAGAATTAAGTTAATTAAGTAATCACGTTTAATTGTCATTGCACTACTGTTTGTTTCCCTTAATACACAAAAATAAAAAAATAAGTTTTTTTCTACTGACGCTCGATGCTCAAACATATTTAGGGTTCAATCGCGATTGTTTATAAGGTGAAACCATAATTCCTGACGTTAGATAATCGCGATTTAACACCTTTAATACATAACTAAGTTAATAATGCTTACTGCATGAAATTTTTAGTTTTTAAAGGTTTTTGTTATTATTAGGTATTACTGCCTGGCATATTTACTAATCAACTAAGTATTTATTTTACTATTGGTCACTTATCAACGTTCTTACTTTGCGTGCTTTATTCAGTTTAGTTTTGTCTATGCAACCAAAACGTAGCGGTCGCCTACCAGAAAACTGCCAAAACAACGAAATTAGAAGACCTAGAATATTATTAGCTTAATTTCACTTATTGTCTGAAGAGTCCGACAATATTTCGCTCTGATTTCCAGAGCTTAACTCACTTATAATGACTTTGTTTTCTAAGTTATCAATATCACCCGCTGACTGTGAAGGAAAACATCGTGAGGAAACTTGGGTGTCCGAGGTGATCAAATATCGACCTAAGCGCTTGAAATCACAAATCCGCGGTGGGCACGCGTGACAATTAATCCCATACTTTCTCTCTCTGAAAGAGAAGGCCTGTACCCTGCAGTCGGTTGTTTATAGGCTACATAAAACTTACCTATAATGTAACTAAAATCTTATGAGAATCTTAGTTTTAAACACCAACCTGTAACATTACTAAGCCCCTACAAGCAGGCTTATACCTAATCTGAGCAAAGTCTTATTATAAATCACAATCGATGCTATTATAGTTTTCAGAAATAACAAGACCTCGGGTAAAATTAATGCCACAATTTGGCCAATAAATCCGTTCGAGGCAAGTTTCCGATGAAAATGCGATCACGTTCTGTATTAAACCAGCAGGAAACAGCGGGCGGGCGCTAAATAATTAGATGTGTTGCTAGAACTAGTATTAGGGCACAACATAAATAACAGCGTTCTATGCCGGTTTTGAACCGGCTAAAAGGTTGATTGTAGAAACATGGAAAAATTTGGGCCAGTAGCACAATAAAATGTAGCGATTAGCTAGCTAAAGAGGTTTAGTAATGAATCTATCTATCTATCTATCTGAATCATTGGGCGAACTAACAAAGCTAGTGTAGTCGTTATTGTTCGATTGCACATGATTCGATCAATAGATCCAACAGGAAAAAGATCCGACCTCATGGCCCGATCGATCGAATAACAAGAAAATGTAAAAGTGCTAGTAGTTAGACGCTCGGACTACAAGAACTTGGAAGTTCGATCAATCGAACCATCAGTAAAAAAATATATTGGTCCGACCGATCGAACAAGCTGAAGGATGTACCACTTGGCCGAAGCCGAAACCTTTTACAAGGGTTGATATCGATGACCGATGATTTAAGAATACCTTATCAGTTTGCCACGCATCTCTGGACTGAGTAATGTACTTAGATTCATGTTCCACGTAGAGCTGCTCAACTTAGTACACGAGTCCAACTCGCGTTTGGCCAGTTTTTCTGACGATAGGAGAAAACTTGTGAAACATTCTTTTCATTTCAGCCTCCAAAACACTGCAAATTCTATCAAACACAAGTGATATCACATCAACCTTTGCAACAACAGTTGCTTTACAAATGAATTGCAATTAAAATATAAAGGATACGACGTAGAGATTATAAAATACAGACGTCATGATAGCATAAGAAATATAACACACAAACTCATACAAACACACACAAACACACACACACACACACAAACTCACACACAAACAGACGCCCAAACACTCACACTCAGACGCGTGTGAGTAGACGCGCATAGACACCTTGTTAGAATATTGTTAAATTTGTAAATACTGAATTACGTAACTTCATTTATTTGAAAACTTACTAAAGCTGGATCTTGTTATTTCAAGAAATTAATTTTGTAACCACTCTCCGAAGGGGCAGGCCTTACTGTAATACTGATATCAACTTAGAACGGACCTTCTTGACCCTTTTACTAGTCATAAAATTTCGTTTATTTTATTTTAATGTGCTGTCGACTACACTCACTTCGAATTTTCTGCGGAACAACCTTTTACTATTTCAGTCAGACACATCTGCCAGTTTGCGGTGTGCTGTAATGAAAATATGGAATTACCTGATGCTGACGTTGATCCAATTACGAAATGTTATTTCAACTAACGAGAATTGAATAGGGTTTCGGGATCTATCTGGAAAGCTTAGACCGTTTTTCAGGATTAAGTTGAAGTTTTTTAAACATTGGTTTTATGTCCCACTCATATTCACCGCTCCCCAGTGTGTGTGTGTGTGTACACAACGTGTTAAAAAAATATCTCCTAAATTTAACAAATGAAAAAGACGAGCCACTACGGTATCTCTTTTATCTAAGTTATTAATTTTAACAGTGTCTTATTTATATTTTGCCTGCTATAGAACCAAGTTAGTAGCTGGATAACACATATTTTTCTACGACAAAATTTACATCATCATGACCATCATCATTTTTCCGTGCGCTTCCGTGCTTTGCAAGGCACGTTAATTCGTGGGTGCCGGCTATCTTTCAAAGGCAGTCGCTAAGCCATGTCAGAGGCCTTATGGGAGGCTTGATAATTTCTGACATTAAGGGACACCACTGTATTACAAACCTCCACCAACCCGGACTTGGCCCCCGTGGTGGAGTATGGCCTAACCTTCCTGCAATGCAGGAAGAGACCCGTGTCCCAGCAGTGGGGACACACAGGGATCGATCGATGAACATCATAATCAGCCAGTGTCAGTCCACTACTGGCCGTAGGCCTCTCCTAAGACAGCTCGATCTTCGGATCTCCTCTTCCAGTCACTGGACACAGTCACGCTTTGCGAAAGAAAGCGGTGGGCAAAATTTTAGCAAACTAGTATATTGTAATAACACAGTTTTGCAGTATCAGTGTGTCGTATTCTCCAATACGTGATTTTTGCGAAGGGTGTTAGTTTTCTCAAATGCATCATTTTACGGTTTTTTTTTCTAAATGAACCAAGCATGGTGGTTCCAAGAGCGGTGGTAGCGCTGTGGTAAAACTGCGGATATCACATTCAGCAGGTCATTGGTTCAAATCCCGGCATGTACTGACTTTGTTTTCTAAGCTAAGTACCTACATTTGTGAAGCTAGTAAAACCATTACCTAAACCTTGAAGGAAAACATCGTTGGTACATACTTCAGCGCTTGACATTGCCAATCTGCGGTGGGCATACTCTCTCTCAGAGAAGGCGATTTTATGTCTATTATAAATATTAAATTTTTTGTAGCACTGTGCTAGAATAATCAATACTACAGAAACGTTGAATCAATAAGGTAAAGTATCTACTGTACAATTAGCAGCTTTATTGCTCAAAGTAGTAATCTTTTTGCTCAGCAGCACAGATTTTCTTAATTTTGCTCCATATAAATGTAAATTGCTTAATTTTTCAGTCTTAAGTTAATCGCGAATAATTTCACATCGCTTCACCAAATTTTGTAGTCCCGAAAAAACAACGTTATTTACATAAAATTAGCCAAATCTCTTTAGAGGGGTTGCCAGATCTCCACAGCGTCTAAGCCCAAGGACCTTTTCAAATACCACGTCCAGGCTTACCACCGGATTAAGTACCGGGGAAAAATATTGTCAGAGCTCAAACTGACTGATAAATTCTTAAGTCAACTGATTTTCCTTCTGCCTCTCTGCTTTTGGTAGAGCCGAACGAAAGCGTTATGATTTTATTAGTCTATGTAGTATGTGTGTATGTATGTATGTATGTATGTATGTATGTATGTATGTATGTATGTATGTATGTATGTATGTATGTATGTATGTATGTATGTATGTATGTATGTATGTATGTATGTATGTATGTATGTATGTATGTATGTATGTATGTATGTATGTATGTATGTATGTATGTATGTATGTATGTATGTATGTATGTATGTATGTATGTATGTAAGTATGTATGTATGTATGTATCTACGTACGTACGTATGTACCTAGCGATATCAACCCCACTGCCGGGGCACGGGTCTCTTCCTGCACAGCAGGAAGGTTAGGCCATACTCCACCACGGGGGCCAAGTCCGGGTCGGTGGAGGATTGTAAGAGAGTGGCGGGCCTTACTGTCAGAAGTCATCAAGCCACCTATAAGGCCTCTGACTTGACAACTTACACTACCTGCTTCTAATTTTCTTCATAAAATTTAAAACTCGCTTGCCTTTTGGTATCAAGCGCTTTTATTAATCGAAAAGATGTAATAAAAAAAAATCATTTGGCTTTATCATTTATAAAAAAAAAATTGTTTTGAGTTAAACTGGAAGACCATTTTATAGGATTTTGAGAATCTAATAATTTAGGTTCTAATAATTCGTGAACATAGATGCTTTTTTCACGAATGAAATACCCCTGCCACCGACTGATTGTAACTATGTTGATTATACCAAAACAATCTCTTACAGAGATAAACTCGCCTTTGTACATGTATTCTCTTCCATTCAGTTTCTTTTATGTGTTTTTCGTGTGCAATAAACAAATATTCATGGACATACTACACAGAAATCGTTAGCCCTATACTAAGTACAACTAAATGACTTGTGTTTTAGGTGCTAACTCGACGATAGATTTAATACAATAAATACATGCATAACATCCAAGACCCGAGACAAACTAGAAAAGTTCGATTCCTAGTTTGACCCGGCCGGGGATCGAAACCGAGACCTTTGGTTTTACAGTCAGCGTGCCAAACCGCTCCGCCACCGAGGCCGTCTAAATAACATAACATTACATAACATTTACATACAGGCACATAAATTGCACCTGGCCCCACACTAGGATACCCTGTGTCGTGAGAACCAGACACAACGACATCACAAACATGTAAACATCCAAGACCTGGGTTTTTTTTTGTTCCCAGCCGGGATTCGAACCCGGGACCTCTTGCATGGTAGAATAAAGTCTAAAGTAAAGTAATTTCTTTGAGGGCACCTCCAAGGGCCCCCAGCCCCTTCCCAATAGTTATAAGAACAGCAGATGGAGTTGAAATGCTCACCTATGTGGACAAAGCTTCTATAAAGTAAAATAAAGACGGAAGTAAAATGCTGGCCTTTGTACTTATTATTTTTTTATATCCATAACATAACATAACATTTACATACAGGCACATACCTACATTGCTTCTGACCCCACACTAGGATACCCTGTGTCGTGGGAACCAGAAACAACGACATCACAAACATGTAAACATCCAAGACCTGGAGTTTACTTTTGTCCCCAGCCGGGGTTCGAACCCGGGACCTCTTGCATGGTAGGGAAATGCGCTACCGCTGCGCCTCAGAGGTCGTCAATGCTGTTCAATGTTTCGTGTGCAATTAAGTATATTTCATTTTTATTTTATTTATTGTTAGAGATATCAACTGCGAAACTAATTAAAACAATAACATATAAACGTCGAGGTAAAATAGCAATAAATTACTACGCGATTAAGCCCCGAAAATATTCTATGTGTACAAGTCGCGAAAGTTTAAAATATGTTACATATAAAAGCACAGCAAGGCCAATAATTTAAGGTAATTGCTACAAAATAAGAGATAAGAAATGTACCATGTATCTTATTAGCACAAGCAACAAGTAGAAGAATTTAGTAGTATAATTATGATTTCTCTACGCATTTTCTTCAAATGCATTATCTAAACAGGCCCTTACTTTGCTAAGCCAAATGGTGGGGCAAAGGCGAAAACAACATTTGCTTTCCGACAATTTCTCTCGACAAATTAACAAGTTTACTGAAGATCCGTGAATTGGCAGCTTAATTTACTTTGCCCTAATGGCACCCTACTTGTACTTTCTGCGGTTGTTGTCACACCTAACATTCTGTCTCGCTCGCCCATTCCATTATTATTATTATTACTATGCTTTATTGTATACAAAGAAAGAAATATTTTTCACAAAACATAAGAGTAATATAAATGAGTACAAAGGAGAGCTTATTTCTTTAGGAATTTCTCCCAGCCAACCAGATCAGTCGTGAAATGATTGTTTAATACTTATTGTGGATGTAATAAATCGAGAGTCATCATCATCGCCAGGCTATACCAGACCACTGCTGGACACAGCCCTCCCCCAAAGAGCGCCACGTTGTGCTATCAAAGGGGGTAATGCCCATAATCGAGAGTATCTACTTTTAATAAATGTGTTCCAAGTGTTTGAAAGATCCTGTTTATCTTGTGTACATCCTGACCTAGTTTTTTATTTATTGAGAAAAATTGGCACTAAAATTTGTAAACGTAGAAACAGGTTTTCTGTATTAAAACTTAAGTAGAGGGAACCAAAAATGTACTTATCTAAAATTTTCGTACTTTTATATTATCAAACCCGCAGACCATATTTAACAAAAGTATACAAATATTTTATAGTCACTATAAATGTTAAATTGTGCAAGCGAGATAGCATTTACAGTAGCCTTAAAGATAATCATTCATTATTGCGGGTCGATACAGTAGACATGATCAAGGTTTCTTTTTCGGTTTTTTTAGCATGAAGGGAGAAAGATTAACGAAAGAAATATATCGAGCAAACGTAGATGGAAAGGTCAGTAAAGGATATCCCAAGCTGACATTTTTAACAAAATAGGAAGTGAAGCTTAGGGCCAGTAAAAAGTACCCAAAACCGTTGTGCGTGCATGCAACGGCGGCTTAGTCGATAAATGGCTAATTCGCAATAAGGTTAATGAAAGGAGAGTTTACCATTTTGAGAATAAGCCATTTTAAGAATTAACCATCTAGCAAATTGGCCCTTCTGCCAATAAGCCATTCTGCAAATCAGGCATTTAAAGAATAAGCGATTCTGCGAATTAGCCTTTTTTTTACTGTTAGCATTTTTGCGAATTGGCCATTTATCGACTAAGTCGCAACGACTAATGAAGCGAAAGGGGTCTATTAGCATCGTGGCAAGCGGCAAACCTTGGCCTATGCCTACCTTTCCAGTATAGAGACGTGAGCTTTTACAATTTTCTTATGTAATATAAGTTCCCGAGATAACTATCATACAACTGCAAAGTTTGACTGGAAGTAAGTCATTCTGCGAATTAGCCTTTTTTGTACTGTTAGACTTTTTGCGAATTGGCCATTTATCGACTAAGTCGCAACGACTAATGAAGCGGAAGGGGTCTATTAGCATCGTGGCAAGCGGCAAACCTTGGTCTATGCCTACCTTTCCAGTGTAGAGACGTGAGCTTTTACAATTTTCTTATGTAATATAAGTTCCCGAGATAACTATCATACAACTGCAAAGTTTGACTGGAAGCAAGTCATTCTGCGAATTAGCCTTTTTTGTACTGTTAGCCTTTTTGCGAATTGGCCATTTATCGACTAAGTCGCAACGACTAATGAAGCGAAAGGGGTCTATTAGCATCGTGGCAAGCGGCAA
Organism: Yponomeuta sedellus; assembly: GCA_934045075.1. Lineage (NCBI taxonomy): Eukaryota > Metazoa > Arthropoda > Insecta > Lepidoptera > Yponomeutidae > Yponomeuta > Yponomeuta sedellus. The sequence continues at coordinate 6,726,103 of OW203723.1, read as the reverse complement.
ACCTTGGTCTATGCCTACCTTTCCAGTATAGAGACGTGAGCTTTTACAATTTTCTTATGTAATATAAGTTCCCGAGACAACTATCATACAACTGTAAAGTTTGACCATGAAGGCGAAACTAGTCTACTGACTCTAACTCTGATATTTTTCCAACAGTTGTCAGTTAGAACGAAATAAAAATAGTAACGGTTTCTTTTGCGTAACACTTTGCGTTTTTGGTGACTACAATGGCTGTTACACATGACACAATAAGTCCAATACCCAAGTTATTGCCTCAACTTCAAGGTCTCAATCCAAAAATAACTCTAAACTCATTCCCAAAGCTTTGGACGGATTCACTGGTTGCCGAATAGTTTCGCTGCTATTTTCCTTTAAGGCGGCTCCTCAAAGAGCATTATCCATACAAACATAGTTGAGACCGACATAGAATGAAAAAAAAACTACGTTTAGAAGACACAAATCGAGGTTTGATATGGATTAAAAACTGCCTGCTCAACCTAAATATGCCTATTAAAATTGCCGTTACAGTTTGTCAAAATGTCATTTAAATTTTGTTGCTTTTTCAACGCTTGCTTCGAAAGGAAGTTTTATCTCGAAAAATCAATATAAAATGTCTCTTCGCCAGCGGGCGCACCCCAGAAATTACGCCTTGAACTTTTTAACCCAATTCTTCCCGCGGGTGTCGTAAAAGGCGACTAAGCGACACAAACCGGGGGGTGGGCAGCAGCGTCCCTGCAGTACAATTCCACCGAACTGCGATCCCCAACCCGCATGCCCAGCGTGGGAATTATGGGCATTACCACCTTGGTATAGCACAACGTGGCGCTCTTTAGGGGAAGGCTGTGTCCAGCATGGACTAGTATAGCCTGACGACATAAGAAAAAAACGGTTTTTGCCGGTATTGTATTTTATGCGACCGGTTCAAATCACTAGTACTTACCAAACGAATACGGCTTGGCTCGAAAATCAGGCTCAGTTATTTTGTTAGTGTATACAATATTTATCAACCGACATCGTATGAAATCGCTCATCCGATATTGCTTTTGTTAACTGCCAATACAACCAAGTTCTCTTAGCCTAGTCAAAGTATTTCCCCATATTACTAAAGTTTGAAGTATCCAAAGTACGCATAATTAAGTTGTGTGGTAATTTTAACCACTCTTGGGTCCCAGCGCTCACAATCACTAACCCGCTAACCGTGTAGAGGGCTGCTCACCCTAAACCACGACATTTTCCAGGTGTTCTGCATAGCTGGGTGTTTGCTCATATTACCAAAGTTCGAAATATCCAAAGAACAAGTAACTAAGTTGTGTGGTAATGTTAAGCACTTTTGGATCCCAGCGCTCGCAATCGCTGACCCGCTAATACTGTAGAGGGCTGCTTATATTTAACGATGACATTTTCCAGGCGCGGAAGTCAGACCGCGGCTGCACGTCGACGTTCGACTTTATCTACCTTAAAAAAATCCAAAGTATCTAAAGTACAAGTAATTAAGTTGCGTTGTAATCTTAATCACTTTAGGATCCCAATGCTCGCAATAGCTAATTCGCTAACACTCTAGAGGGTTGCTATTAAACTACGACATTCTCGTACGGAAGTCAGACCATCTACCTTAAAAAAATCCAAAGTATCTAAAGTACGAGTAATTAATTTGTGTGGTGATAATCACTTTAGGATCCCAGAGCTAGCAATCGCCGACCCGCTAATACTGTAGAGGGCTGCTCATACTAAACCACGACTTTCTCCAGGTGTGGAAATCAGACCATGGCTGATTTTGAACTTCGAACCATGCATGACCACGCTGACGTTCGAACTTAGCAAGCTTGAATATTGATTGAAGCTAGATTTTGAAATGGACACCTAGTTTGGATTCTAACGTTCATTAAGCTGCAGTTTCTGCGCTACTTTGAATAAGACCTTTTAATTTCATTTCAAAAAATCCAAAGTGTTCAAAGTACAAGTAATTGTGTAGTAATGTTACACACTTTGCGCTCGTCTAACTACTACTCTCGGATGCTAGCGCTCGCAAACCCTGTAGAGAGTTGCTCAGACTAAACAACGACATTTTCCAGGTGCGGAAGTCAGACCACGGCTGCACGCCGGTGTTCGACCTCAGCTACCCTAAAAAAATATTCCAAAGTATCTAAATTACGAGTAATTAATTTGTGTGGTAATCTTAATCACTTCAGGATCCTAGCGCTCGCAATCGCTAACCCGCTAATACTTTTTACACGCATGACGAATTCCTCGCTTATAAAACTGACAACATAGCGTTAGTTATATAATTTATATAATATAATAAATATAATATAATAAATTTGATTGATTGATTCCTATACTATATTAGAACATTTTACATAGATTAATAAAATATCGGTTCTCGGTAGTAACTAAGATTTATTATGTTTGTGATGTTAATATGTTTATTTTGACATTTGTAAATTATATTCTTGTTTTTCGTGTTTATTCCTATTAAATTTTAAGCTTCCTCTTTTAAGAAGCAGAGGCTCCACATCTTAGGATATTCATACATATTACCTACTTTTGTATTAAATTAAAGTGTAACTTGATGCTTAGTGTAATATATCATATTTATGAATAAAAATACTTATTATTATTATTATTAAATAATTTATTTTCCCTTGATATGTAATGAATACTACCAATAAATTATGTCTATGTCTACTGTAGAAAGCAACTCACACTAAACCATGACATTTTCCAGGTGCGTAAGTCAGACCGCGGCTACACGCCGACGTTTGACCTCAGCGATCCGAACTGCAACTACGTCTCCTACGAGTACGACCCCATGCACGACCCTCATTTGGGCCAGTACTTCGCCCAGAAGCCAGCGCGGAACCGGATGATACAGCTGGGCTTCGTGACCAAGGATGGGCGCGCCGTCTGCAGTCTCAAACAGTTCAACCAGTACAGGAAGTTTCTCTACAACATCTTCATGGACCGTATACACATGGAGATGCAGAAACTTGTGAGTTTTCGTGTGAAATTCTTCCCGACGCTGCGCTATCTCACAGCACTATACCGGGTGGAAACTTTTAAGGAGGCAAAAAGGGGAAGTACCTCATTCGTTGCAAAGTGGTCAACGCCCATTGACCACTTTTGTGTAGCTGCATCATTATTAGAAACAAGATCAACTGACATCAAAACTAATTTTGTGTGAATTTTCATACAAAATACTTTGGAACTCTTTTGCCATTTCTAACTTTGCTAGTACTCCAACGATGGTAGATACCACAAAAGTTTTTCATCAGCATTGGAATGAGGATGGGTTGGCATAAACCAATCCGTAAAAAGGTTATTAGATTAGAATTAGATTAGAAAATTATTTATTGCACAATAAGCATATTTGTACAAAGGCGAGCTTTATACTAATGATTATTTTCTTCCAGCTAACCGTGGGTTATGTGGATAGTAGTGCGGGTAGTTATTTTTTTGTTTAATGTACATTTTTTTCAAATCTGTGTTTATGGTTCAAAATTTCACGAAAACTTATGGATAGTCTCTTGAGACCAATGTCGTATAGCACTGATGCCGGTGAGTCACCCATTAGCTCAGTTGGAAAGAGCGCTGGCACGGATAGCCAGAGGTCGCGGGTTCGAATCCAGGCATGGGTGGAATTTTTAGCCTCTAAATAGGTTTTCAAAATTTTCCTTAGCACGGGTTAGTGCATTAAAAATAGTATAATCATGTGGGTACAGCGATATCATTCCGATGTAAAAACCTAACTGCAAAGTAGGTGCTCGGGGCTGTAAGTGATGCAATTTACTTCAGCCAGATGTCGCTGCCTGTACGTAATACAGAGAATAGTGTAAAGAGGTTCGAAATTTCACCGATGCCGGTGAGTCGCCCATTAGCTCAGTTGGAATCCCTTTTTTTAAGCCTCTAAATAGGTTTTTAAAATTGTCCTTAGCACGGGTTAGTGCATTAAAAATAAAAATAGTATAGACAAATAATTGTACGACAATTTCCATTAGATATTTCGTTTTTGCATACAGTTCTATATTTTACAAGTCACGTAATCAAGACGCACGAATGCTACTAAAGTTTTTATAAACCTTGTTGTAATCAAACTGTTTGTTGTTTTTCAAGGATGAACGCGCTCGTGATGACTTGACTCTACATAGAGTGGCCTTGGACGTCTCCCGCCGTCTTCTAGCCTTCCAGAAAGCCGAGAGAGCCAGAGCACAGCTGGCAAAAGTCGCAACTGAGTTTGGCAACGTGTGGGAGGAGAAAAAACGAATGTAAGTCCAAGAGATACAGTCTAAATTCAAATGAAGATAACTAAAGGCGAGGGCCACATAGACGGGACGAGGGGCGAGTACGGGGCGAAGAGAAAGAGTAAAAAAAATATTTAGATGAGACATAGGTAGAGAACACTTGGCCCACCGGATGGGCGAGGCAAAACCTGATCTCTAACTACCTGCCCGAAATACAGGCGTGATTTTTTATACAATGTGATGTACCTCAGATGGCGCTGCATGCAGAAAAACGTCTGTTGGGTCCGCTAGTATAATATATATTAAAACATATTTTAAACTTTCCCGACTTAAACACATAGTTAGAATTGAGCACATTGTCAGTGTTGTTTATCGCAACCCTAATAGTGTTTTGTGATGACTGATTGAAGGTAGTCTGAAACCTTATCAGCCGAAGATGCGAACGGGTGCCAGCCATCAGTCTTCTCGTGACCACGATGACTGTAATGTCGTCGAAACGTCGAGGTAAAATAGCAATAAATTACTACGCGATTAAGCCCCGAAAATATTCTAACAATATATATTATGTCCCATCGCTTCCGTACAATTTTTATGAAAGTGACTTCAAAAGACGCCACGTCTCCGCTCCGTCCCCGTACCGACTGCCCCTGAGGGTCTGCCCCCTGTCTGTGTGCCCCGCGCCTAGCGGCGGGTAAAACTTTTGATTGCCTTGCCTCAACGTGTACATATTTGCCAGTTGGCATTGCTTTGCAAAGTGGTTTTAATATTGTTTTTCCAAGTTGAATGTGTTAGGGTGATTACAGGTTGGCCCTCTACTGTCGACTTTATTGTGTTTCTAATTGCGCTATAATTAAGCATAACGGTAGATAAAATAAAAAAATAATGTTTTATCATACCGATTAAACAAACAAGGACTTGCTATTTCAAATCAAATTAAAAATTATATTTTATTGTAAACAATACACATTCTGTTTGCCTTCGGGCCATAGTGTAGTGAAGAAAAAGCAGCGGAACAAAAGGAAACTCCACTCTGACCATCTTTTCTAGCCAAATCATCCATTGCCACCTTTTGATAAGATTCTATGAAATATATATTTTTTAATAATAACTTTGACACAACACTTTGGTAACCAGACGAGGAAGTCACAAACATAAAATACACCCAGACTGAGGCCACGGTACAAGTTTAAGGCGGCCCCCAGTGCGACTCGAACCCACGACCTCTGTCTTGGTACCCAAGCACCTTCACGGCTAGACCAACGAGGCAGTTAAATATGCGGTACAGGGAATACGATATCTCAGGAATCATGACTTAGTAAATCCTTTTAGTGGTAACTTTCAGAGTCAGTAGTTCAGTGGAGTAAAGTTAAAAACCCGCCAAAACTACGCTTATGACAAAAAGCATTTTTTGCATGGCGCCAAAAATTTATAATCATATGTATCTAAAATCACTAAACTTAACTGAATTCAAACGACGTCTGTACAACGTTTTATGCGATAAATGCTACTATGAGATAGAAGATTTTTTCTCGATTTTTTTTTTCATTAGTGTGACAATGTCACTTATCCATTTATACATTACCTATTTAGGTACTTTGAATGGTAAATGATATTGTAATACCTACTTTCCATTATTTTGACATTTTATATATAGAATTAGGAAAACTAATATTTCTACGCCGCGAGGCAAAATATGGCGGACATTTTTTCTTATCTTCACCACCTGCATGTATGTTAACAACCATATTTGACTAATAAAGGCATTGTATTGTATTGGAGAGTATAGTTTGATTATGCAATACATAAGCCTGAGCCCGAAAATTCGCCACATTCGGTTTTGTAGTTCGACCGCGCTAGCAGGCTCGGTAGTCCGGTTGGGTAGAGTCAACGAAATACTCAGACAGAAAAGTCTCACCTGCTAGTTCGGTATCTACAGGAAGACTTCGTTTTCGTGTGATGTTAGGCGATATTCTAACCGTGCTTTAGAAACATAGAGCTAGTTTTAAAATAGATGCGCGTCAAAAATATTTCTTTTGGTTTTCCAATATTTCTTCACTTAAGCATAAGCAAACAATATCACGACGTAAATGTAAATAGAACTGAAAAACTTATGGGTCGAGCGTCTTATGGTCGGCGCCGGCCAACTCGATTGTTCGTTTGCTTTCGCGACTGAAGTTAAAAATTAACATAACAGAAAACCTTTTTCAACGTAACCTCCTATCTCTTTATTTGTATTCATATTATTGAACGAGGGACGCGAATCATGAACATTTACAAATATATTTTTAAATAGGACTCGTTATAATAACATTCACTCAAAACATTGCTAACTATTTTATAGTCACCTATAGTGCGGCCACGGGACTAATAAGACTTCGTAGTAGATCAGAAAATACACTACTGTACTGTGTCTGAAAGTTCGATACTTTAAGTTACTTCTATTAATATCTATTCAAAACTAGCTGACCCAGCGAACTTGTACCGCCTAACAGTCGATCCTTTAATTTTTTTTAATTTTTCTCTCCGTAAGAACCATCCTCGTACTTCAAGGAATATTCTAAAAAAAATATTAGCGAAATCGGTTCAGCTGCTCTCGAGATTTGCGCTTACCAACACATTCAGCGATTCATTTTTATATTATACTCATAGAGAAGAGCTACTTTAGTCCTCCAACGGAGGAAAAATTATTTTAATTTGAACTTTGGATATTTGTAGTAAAAGTTTCACTTACCAAAGATATTGTATCACAAACCTTGTATGAACAAGTAACTGGCTATATAATAAAAAAGCGAGTCAAATAAAAAAAAGTTCGTGAAAAAATAAAAGACGCGCGAAATTAATTATATCGCTTTCGTTCGTTATTGATTTCTGTATGCTCAAAGTTGGATTTTACTAAGTTTTCATAAACTAAATGTGTGTCTAGTGTGTGAAACTGAAAGTATTATATTAACGCCAGAGAGTAATATTGGACGCTAAAAAAATGGTAAATAAAAGCTTAATTAAAACTGTTTTTATACGGATTTATGCTCGTTTATTACATTTTTACAATTTTCCAACGTTTCGGCACTTTTTCAGGTGCCGTGGTCCCGGATGACACCTGAAAAAGTGCCGAAACGTTGGAAAATTGTAAAAATGTAATAAACGAGCATAAATCCGTATAAAAACAGTTTTAATTATGTCTACAGCTCGTGTTAACCTTAGAAAATACTAAATAAAAGCTTTTCTATATATATTCGTAAGTTGTACTTGCTTATTTTTTGCTGAGTGCTAGACTATTAAGCTGGAGTGGTATACTTTGAATTCCTTCCTCGATGTGCTCAGGATTCCACTTTAGAATTATTCGCTCCGCACTGAATTTTATGAAACACCGCCTCGCCCTATTAAAATATTTGTTTGCTCGCTTGGTAAAAAATCTACTATTTTTCTTTGTCATAATGGCCTTTGAATCTTCGTGATGAGATGATTTACACAGCGTCCAGTGACATCTTCACTCACACTAGATGAGTGAAGGGACCACTCGGATGCTGTGGTGTCTAGGACATGGTTTTAGATGGTGTAGGCTTGCCCAGCACCTATACCATCCTGACAGCATAGTCTGTCTAGCTCACAGGAAAGACTAGTCAATACGTGCGGAGCCAACCAAACCGCGACTTTCCTCACGATGTTTTCCTTCAACGTTAGCGTGTGGTAATGCGTCAACAAATTCGCAAATGACTTAATGACAATTGCAATTTTGTAATGTTTGATCGTACTTAACGATCGATCGTACGTAACATAACATAACATTTACACACAAGCACATACCTACATTGCACAGAACCAGAAACAACGACATCACAAACATGTAAACATCCAAGACCTGGGGTTTTTTTTCTAACAAAACAAACAAAAAACTTATAACTTTCTCTTTGAAGAAACAGTTTTGGGCGTCCGCGATATGTTTTACCCGATGTGTGGCTCATCGTTCATGTTAAAAAGTTTTTTTGTTGCAGTAAATATTTTGTATTTTATGATCGCCCTTTAATCACATACGTTACCAACCCTTGTATGTCCCCACTGCTGGGGCATGGGTCTCTTCCTGCATCGCAGGAAGGTTAGGCCATACTCCACCACGGGGGCCAAGTCCGGGTTGGTGGAGACATAACCGCTTTAATCACATGAGACTCGAAAATGGAAGGGGCACCGATTTTGACACAAGAAAAACATTCGAACTCTCTCATAATCAACGTCGTTGATTTTGATGCGTACAATTTCGCATTTAAGATACGTCGAATCTTTCTGAAACACCATTGTGTTGATGATGATATAGTGATGAGATATTTATTGTGCTAGGGCGTTCTGATATAGATATTTCAAATATTCAATCGAATACCTCCGATCCTTATTCTATGAGGGACTGCCGGAAATTCCTGTACATTTTTAGGGTTTTCCGAGGGTAAAATGGGAAAATATTTAGGCGTAGGCAAGCGCCCTTAACAAGGTGCGGGCCTGGACGTGGGGTGAGGACGGACTGATTAATGGAGTACGCTTGTTGGAAACTAAGGGTGTTATGTTTAGTCTGAAACAATGGGGAACTTGCATAGACCTAGAGTCTTGAGTTCTTGACCAGCATTTATCTCCAAAATGATCTAGATAAATGGAAACCTAGATTAACTTGTAACACAGTGTTTGTTATGGAACTCCTTCGCAACGGGCTAACCCATTTTTATGATTTTTTTTAATATCCTTAATATGGCATAATATCATTTGCCGCGTATTCGAAAAATGCAAAATATGAAGTAACTCTAATAATAAAAGTTAATGAGAATTAGTTTTAAAGGCGTAGACGTATAAAACATTATTTATTAGATATAGATAAACGATTCCTAAATTGTAAATCGTTATCTTTAAGTAGTGACGCTATAGTTAGAGCCCGATTTGTATGGCGCCGTTTTGTACCTAACCTGTAACCTAACCTAACTAGAATGCATTTTTGACCTTTATAACCTATAAATGAAAGAAAAAAAAAACCAGAGAAAGGTCATGAAAAGTAATTAGTCGTGGAGACCAAATTAAGCACCGTTATCCATCTTTTAACATGTCCTCTCCAACGAGACTAAAATATTTAATTCTGCAAGTTCTCAATTAGCATTCGCGTTGCGATACCAAAAGGTCAGTTAGTAGTTTGCGGGTAAAAATAAATTATCCCTTCTCTTACACTAAGAATCTGTTAATTTACTGTTGAGGCGGTCCTACATCGAGCAATTCCCGTAAAAACGTAGTTTGGTATTTATTTTAACCTATTTAGAGGCTAAAAATTCCACCCATGCCGGGACTCGAACCCGCGACCTCTGGCTAATCGTGTCAGCGCTCTCTCAACTGAGCTAATGGTCGACCACCGGCATCAGTGAAATTTCGAACCTCTTTACAATACTCTGTATTATGTACAGGCAGTGACATCTGGCTGAAGTAATTTGCATCACTTGCAGACCCGAGTACCTACTTTGCAGTTAGATTTTACATCGGAATGATATCGCGGTACCCACATGATTATATTCTCTTTTTTAATGTACTAACCCGTGCTAAGGACAATTTTTAAAACCTATTTAGAGGCTAAAAATTCCAAGTTTTAGTTTTTATTTACAAACGATATGTCTGATCTTAATGACACTTTGCCCAACTACAAATTATGAACTTCAAAATAAATGTTTAGGTTAGGTTGGGTGAGCACTGTAATTTTACTTACGATAGCTAATAAGTTAACCGGAGCGGTGGCAATGGATTGGTAGAACGCCGGCTTCTGAATCGTTCCCCTCTTAACCGTGGCCGATGGCCCCATCGCCATGCTCCAGAGTACAGTACAGAGTATGATATTGTATAAGATGACGTCGCAAAAACAAATGAACGTTGATAAAATGGTCATATCTCGGAAACTATTGACCCTAGACTAGTTGTCTATCCGGCATCAGTGAAATTTCGAACCTCTTTACAATATTCTTTAAAGGTTGTCTGGAAGAGATCACTTTTAGTGATAAGGCCGCCGTTTGTACTCTTAGGTTAAGAAACATCTGTGTAATTTTTATGTACAATAAAGTGTTCTCTATCTATCTATCTATCTATCTATCTATCTATCTATCTATCTATCTATCTATCTATCTATCTATCTATCTATCTATCTATCTATCTATCTATCTATCTATCTATCTATCTATCTATCTATCTATCTATCTATCTATCTATCTATCTATCTATCTATCTATCTATCTATCTATCTATCTATCTATCTATCTATCTATCTATCTATCTATCTATCTATCTATCTATCTATCTATCTATCTATCTATCTATCTATCTATCTATCTATCTATCTATCTATCTATCTATCTATCTATCTATCTATCTATCTATCTATCTATCTATCTATCTATCTATCTATCTATCTATCTATCTATCTATCTATCTATCTATCTATCTATCTATCTATCTATCTATCTATCTATCTATCTATCTATCTATCTATCTATCTATCTATCTATCTATCTATCTATCTATCTATCTATCTATCTATCTATCTATCTATCTATCTATCTATCTATCTATCTATCTATCTATCTATCTATCTATCTATCTATCTATCTATCTATCTATCTATCTATCTATCTATCTATCTATCTATCTATCTATCTATCTATCTATCTATCTATCTATCTATCTATCTATCTATCTATCTATCTATCTATCTATCTATCTATCTATCTATCTATCTATCTATCTATCTATCTATCTATCTATCTATCTATCTATCTATCTATCTATCTATCTATCTATCTATCTATCTATCTATCTATCTATCTATCTATCTATCTATTCTCTGTATTACCTAACCTAACTGCAAAGTAGGTATTCGGGGCTGCAAGTGATGCAAATTACTTCAGCCAGATGTCGTTGCCTGTAGGTAATACAGAGAATATTGTAAAGAGGTTCGAAATTTCACTGATGCCGGTGAGTCGCCCATTAGCTCAGTTGGGAGAACGCTGGCACGGATAGCCAGAGGTCGCGGGTTAGAATCCCAGCATGGGTGGAATTTTTAGCCTCTAAATAGGTTTTTAAGATTATGTTGTTCTAACCCTCATACTTTTTAAACACGACAGCGGTGGTGGGACCACCGTCAAAAGACGGTTTAGTTTCAAAAACTCGTAGATCCAGTCTATTGCAGTGGGTCTACAGAGAAAAAAAAATACCTGTGGACCCACCAGTGAGTCACAGTGCTGCGACCACGGTTAAAAGTGGCAATCGATTTCAATCGGGAGGTCGTGGGTTCGAATCCTGTCATGTAGCAATGACTTTGCTTTCTAAGTTATGTACATTTATGTAGTTATAGTAGCAATATCACTTGCTAAGCGTGAAGGAAAATATCGTGAAGAAACCTGAGTGTTTGAGGTGGCTCCTTGAAATTGCCAATTGGCGGTGAGCTCGCGTGGTAGTTAAGCCCTCTCTATCTGAGAGAAGGCCTGTGCCCCCGAGTGGGATGTTTATAAAGGGGCTTCTAAACGGGCCATATTTTCACTGCAATATGTAGCCGGCATCTATTGGTGTCCCTCTCCTACTCACATATTAGAGAAAGACACCAATAGTTGTCGGCCACGTATTGCAGTAAAAATATGGCCGTTTAGAAGCCCCTTTAAGGGGCTTGCATACGCTACATAAAAAAGTAGATATTATATCGTCTGTTAGCATTCAGAATATACCTCGGGTTCTAGAGTAGGCTTCGGTTTTCGCCGGAAGCACACGAGTGTTTAAAGTTTTATACAAAGCAGGAAGTATAAAACACAAGTTTTATACTTCCTGCTTTGTATAAAACTTTACTTCGCTATCTTTATTGCACAACCAGAAGAAATAATCCTACCATGTTTTTTTAAATCTGAGTAATGTAATACAATTGGCGGGCTTATTGCTAAGAACGATCTCTTCCAGACCACCTTTGTAAACCTTTGCTCGAAAAGATTTGCAGTATTTATGAAGTACATAAATACTGCGTCAGCTACTGTAAACAACACGAGCGGCGTGGCTCACAATGTGCTCAATAGTGCTTAACAGAACACCACATTTTCAATTATATTCCGTCATGCCTGTGTACATGATAGCCACATAAGCAGTTTATAAACCGACCGTTATTAGCTTTGAGCTCAGGAGATAAGCGGGGTAGCCGGCTAAGTACTCATCAGCGTTCCATGAAAGCATGTCAGGGATAGAAATTGCATCATTCTCGTTTTAGTGAGTCATAGATAAGATTTATGAACCACGCACTTTTCCACTTCAGATAGGTGCAGGGTTTGCTCAAACAAGATGTACAAAAATAATTAAATGCCGATAAACTGCATTAGCAGTTTGGCAAATTTTGTAAACGTGAGGTCTCTTTTAAATAAAATGTGAAACCGACTTTAATAAAGTCGAACCTTTGCGAGTATTATAAGTTTGTATTCATATCTATGATTACGAGGGGCTCCGACTTTATTGAAGTCAGATTCCTATTTTACTTAAATATTTTTATTTTATTAGGGACAAATATTATGTTAATGTATTTAAGTTCACCCTGAGTAGAGCACTGTACCCCAAGATGCCTATAATTAAATTTAGTTTGGGGTTAGGAACTTTATAAGTTATGTTCTGCTCAATAAGAGTTTGTATTTTACACTAACTCTTTCTCTATACTTTTTGCGGCTCCGTATTTCCTTATTAACCTTATTCGAGATTCTCTTAGTTGATTTTTTAAAGGACTGACCAGGTTTCGCTCTAATTCGCAAAACTTAAGCATGGTAAGTAAAACCGGAGCTTGCGCAGTCGATTAAGCTCGAGCAAGTTCTTGCTTCGCTTGCGAAATTTTTAGTTAAAAATCCGGGTTTCCACAACTTTATTAAATCCGCGCTTAAGACTCTCTAACGCGTCGCATACTCTGATAAATCGTTGGTAATCATAGAAAGTTATAAATTTCGGAAACAACTTTTCTTTATTAAAAACACAGTTAGATTTGAAACGTCCACAATTTTATTGTTCAGCAAAGCCGAAGACCTCGATCGTTTATCAAAAGTATACCTATTATTATTTTGGAGTTATAACGTTTTATGAGAGTTATTGCAATTAAATAATAAAATGTTTACGACTTCTAAAAACTGTTTTTTAAACTGGTTTAGTAGGTTAAGTACCAACAGAATTGTTTAAGGTTCGATTGATTATGTACTCCATGCATAACTTTTACGTATTATTTTAAGCTTTTGTTTTGTTATTTGTTTGTTTGAAAAGTGTGTGTGTTTCAAAAAGTGCAAATAAATAATTATCTTATCTTATTACAGTAAATCCCAAGCAAGGGCTACCGATTGACATTTCAGATAAGTTTTTATAAGAATTTAAAAACACTATTTTAAAACTGTAGATTGAAACTAATGACAACTGTATTGTTTCAAGGGTAGAGTGGAAGTGTGTCAAATTCACAAGAAATCTAGAGTGGATGACGCGATGTAATTAAAAATTTTAGTTTAAAAATGATACAGAAGAGAATAAAGATAATGACAAAACTAGTGTAAAAACGTTACACCGTTACAGCTTAACATTTTACCTTGACATTTATACCAGTAGGTACTAGCTGTGAACATCGTACCACCACAGCGTCCGTTTATACGATTCTTCTTACCATGCGAGAGGTCCCGGGTTCGATCCCCGGCTGGGGACAAAAAAAATCCTAGGTCTTGGATGTTTACATGTTTATGATGTCGCTGTTTCTGGTTCCCACGACAGGGTATCCTAGTGTGGGGCCAGAAGCAATCTTCTCGCACGCACGTCACACGTATGTGCCAGTATGTAAATGTTATGTTACGGCAACGCAATAAATCTTAGATTTCGCCATGGAAAAAGATTACGATAACATGAAAATATTATCCCACGGGAACGCATTACCTTGATATCAAGTTTCCTATGTCTTAATTCAGATCTTTGTCTATCCAAACTATCCTACTCCAAGTTTCATTTGACTCCGTTCAGCCGTTATTGCGTACCTAGTTGAGTAAAAAAATCCAAACATCGTCACAAACTTTCACGTTTTATATGAATAGTAGGATGCTAAGTATTTCACTAGTACATATAGCCTAATAGCATCACTCACTTTAATATCTCAAAGAGACTAACAGAAAATGAACTGGCACAGTCGACAGAGATCAACCTTGATAATTTCATTGCAAACTCGCCCGTAACCCGATCATGTAGAGTGCATTAGTGTATAGATGGATATGCCTTAACCAGTACGTTGTTAAGCCATCGGTGAAGACGTCTCTCCAAATGTGATTACCATTGAGTTATGTTAGCGCAAACAGGCACCCAGCTGTGTATGCAAATGTGGAGATGTCCCACAAGGAGCTACACTCGGGTAGCACGTGTTGGTAACGGAATAAGGGCGATAGTTCAACACAAACTACATTATTATGATGTTGCTAATGCAGACTAATTCGAGCTACCTACATGCATTGAACGGGCGACATGAACTGTACGTTTTGAACGTCAATAGGGGCGTTATATCGACAATCATTGACTCGCCAATCAATTTTATCGTTTGGTTCAGTAAACTATGAAAGATATCGTATGCACTCGCAATGACTTTCAGATTCGATATGGGCAAATTTACTGATTTCATACTTACATTCTTTTTTTATGTAGCCTACTGCACTGGGCACAGGGCGAGAGAGTATGGGTTTAATTACCACGCGTGCCCACCGCGGATTGGCAATTGAAGCTTTGTTGTATGTGAACACCTCAGGCACTCAGGTTTCCTCACGATGTTTTCCTTCACAGTTAGCGAGTTATATGGTACTAAAACTTCTCAAATGTACATAACTTAGGGCCTGTTTCTGAATTGAGAATTTCACTAAGTAAATAGTTAATTACTGTCGTGCTGTCTCTTCCCATTTCCCAGTTACATAAGTAAAGTTGACGACAGGTCGACATGGCAATTGGGGCATGAGGTGAGCCGCGGAGGCGGTGTCGCCCCGCACACCCGCACAGTCCCCGCGTCGTCTTAGTCTTAGTGTCGCACGAGTCCGTATCGACCGCGTTTATCGATTATAATCTCGCTCACATAATTTATTACTATTGTGTTTTAAAAATGGCTACGGTTGCATCTTCGTCCCGTGTTCAAGCAAAAAACCAATAATTCACTCTCAAGCTCGAGAACTAGCTAGAAAAGTTTTAGAAAATTGTGACATTGAACGGAAAAATAATTGTTAAGTACAAATTTTCTGTCAATCAGACATTAGACAGGGCTGTGTTTTATACAGGTCTATCGAAAAGAACTATGTCTAGGATAAAATTAGAATTAAAATCAGTGGGAGCAGAGGAAAAGTTGAAATCACCCAAAAAACTGAAGAAGACAGGTCTAAAATTTTGTGTTGATGATTTTGATCGTACAGTGATTCACAACACCATAACAGAATTTTATTTACAAAAGAAGATCGTTCCGACATGTCCTAAGTTACTCGTTGCTTTACGTGAAAAAATACCTTTTCCTTGGGGTATTCGTACATTACAACGGCTGTTAAAGAAAATGGGATACAGATGGCGTCAATGTCAAAATAAACGATCTATTTTAATTGAAAAGCCAGATATAGTTTTCAAACGGTATCAATACTTAAAAAAAATGAGAAAATTCCGACAACAAAATAGAAATAGTTTTTATTTAGATGAAACATGGGTGGATAATAATTTAACTTTCAAAAAGTGTTGGCAAATGATTGGAACAAACGGAATTCTCACAGATACTAGTTCTGGAAATAGACTTATAGTAATTGTTAACGCAGGAGGGAAAAACGGATTTATACCTGGAGCTTCTTTAATTTTTAAGGCCGGTACTACGACTGGCGACTATCATGGTCAAATGAATGGCGAGAATTTTGAAAAATGGGTAACGGAAAAACTTTTGCCCTCTCTTCCTGAACGCAGTGTCGTGGTAATGGATAACGCACCTTACCATAGTGTCCAGCTCAACAAACCCCCAACAAAAAGTTCTCTAAAATCAGTTATGATAAATTGGCTGGAAGACAATAATATATCGTGCGATAGATCAATGAGAAAGCCAGATTTATTTAAAATTATAGAACAACATAAACCCGTTCATATCAATTATAAAATTGACCATATAATTAAAGGACATGGTCATGATATTATTAGATTACCTCCATATGTGCGATTTAAATCCTATTGAATTAGCCTGGGCCGCCGTTAAACGCTTTTGTCAGGGAACACAACATAAAGAGCGATTTGTGTTTGACAAAGCTTAAAGAGATAAAAACGAATGCAATTTTGTCAGTCACCGCAGAAAACTGGAGCAATTTCGAAAAACATGTCCAGAACCTTGAAAATGAATATTGGGAAAAAGACATGGGAATGGAAAATGAAATAGAAGATTTTATTATAAAAGTCGGAGATACCAGTGATGAAGATTCTTTAAGTTTTTGTAGCGATACGTTAGATGATTCAGATGAATAAATATTAACTTAAATGAAAACGTGGTATTATTTTATTCACATTTTGTTACATACATAATAAAAATATATCGATGTTGAAAACTTCACGTCACTAGAGAATTGCCATGTCGACCTGTCGTCAACTGTATTTACTTAGTGAAATTCTCCATTCAAAAACCGACCCAATATAACAAAGTCATTGCTACATGCCGGAATTTGAACCCACCTTCAGGAGGTAGTGGGTGAAGTTATGGTTGGAATAGATACCACACGCTAACGATGAGAAGCGATGGTAGCGGAACGGCAGAACTTCTCATTCGAGAGCAGCCTTAAGCCGGACATCTCATCACATTACATCAAACTTCACAATATCACACTAATATTATAAAGACGCAAGTTTGTGAGTGTGTACGTTTGTTACTTCTTCACGTCTAAACGGCTAGAGTATTTTTAATAAAATTTGGTATAGAGTTAGCTGATACACAGGATTAACACAAAGGCTACGTTTTACAGCGGGAACAATCCATAATCGATTATGTTAGTAATCGTGATTAGTTATTTTCTTCAATATGTATGTTCTTATTATTAGTTACCCCACTGAAATAATACTCCTCAGCTGTGATCAAATACAAACCATTTACTTTCTTCAGCACTAATCAAAATTAACAATTTTTTGTGCAACAGAGCCAACCTTCAGCGGTGACGTTTCTACCGGGAATGGCCGCCAAAGCGCTCTTTTTTAAAAATCAAACCAGTATTGAGTACTTATCACAACAAAGTAAAAACATTCAGCCATTATTATTATTATTTTAGGAATCGTTCATAAGTGATTTTTAATAGAAATAAAAACTATTCACGTAAATCCCTAACAGACGGCCATTCTGCAATAGGAATGTCCCCATTCCGAATTACAACTCGGCCATTCTATGAGAGGTATGGACCCCATGCCATAAATGTAAGTGAAACATTACTGATAAAATTACCTAAACCTTAACTCCATCGATACAAACCAAAACAAAAATTACATCATTTCATGGAGGTTTATGTATGAGAGTAAAATAAAACTGCCAAGATAAAACAAAATACCATTACACAAAATTGCTTAAGGTTACCTTTTTTTTAATACAATTATTGACTGATAAATTAATTTTAATCGACTGTAGGTATTTAACCTATTTAATTTCATAAATTTGTGCAAATCATGAACCTTTGCAAACTATAAGATAAATCCGATTCATCATAATTCACCCAAACAAAATGTTCACACTTTTATCTTCTTTTTTTTTATTATTTGACAGCACATTTACAAGATCATTCATCGGTAATAGCCACCCATCCCATCCGATGCGGCATCATAGACCTTTTAGCCATCCGAAAGCTATCTTTATATACATTTACACATCTTATTACTACCAGTTTCCGTCTAGCCACCCGAGAGCCACGGCTTACTGGTCCGGTCCCGTCTAGCCACCCGAGAGCCACGGTTTTCTGATTAACACCTGCTGCAAGCTTCCGTTTGACTATCCGTAAGTCACGGCCTGCTCCAGCTGTTAAAGATCGCCTGAGGCTTCCCGATTACCTAGGCTAATCTCAACCTAGTCTGAAAAGGTTATGGAGGGAGTTAAAATCACGTAAAATGCTGTCCCCATCTGTACCACTTTCTCCACTTACTACGGGCGATACATTTAAGGAAATCCAAGACTTCAGTTGATCAGCAGGGAAAATATTTATATAACGTCGTTGAGCATGCCCCTGAATACTGGATACTTCATATCTGTCCTTGTCTAATACTGCACTGATTTTAAATGGACCTCTAAATTTAGGAGCTAGCTTTTTACTTTTGCCTTTTTCAGGATTATGATTGGGTATCATTACAAGATCACCTTCTTTAAATATTTTTGTTGGTGCTCTAGTTTTGTCGAAATTATATTTCATTTTCTTTTGACAATTTTCAATTCTTTCTTGCACAGAATTTCTAGTCTCTTCTCTTTCAACATTTGACATCTGCTCTTCTGTTTCAAGGGCTGCTTTTATTACACCCTCTTCTTGACTTGACATTCTTTGTCCAAATACAATCTCTGCAGGTGATTTTCCGGTGCTTTTATTAACCGTATTATTTAAACTCCATTGTAGCTTAGCGACTTTTAGATCCCAGTCTTTTTCATCCAGACCATGGTTCATAGCGGATAATGAGTTAAGTATCGTCCGATTGTAGCGCTCAATTTGCCCATTCGCTCGAGGTGTGGCTACAGCATTAAGCACCTGCTTGGCTCCTATTGAAGTAACAAACGCCTTAAACTCATTTGAGGTAAAGCTTGTACCCTGGTCTGAGATAATGACAGTTGGACTACCAAAGGTCGCAAAAATGTCTTCGAGTACTTTAATGGTTGTTTTTGTGCGTGTGTTTTTAACTGCTCTAACAAATATAAACTTACTAAATCCATCTATGATTCCAAGGATATACGAATTTCCCTTTTTACTTTTTATAAATGGGCCAAGATGGTCCATGTGAATTGTGTGGAATATCGCATTCACCTTAGGAATCGGGTGTAAGAAACCTGATTTCTTTCCGGAAATCTCCTTATTATATGCACAATTAGTGCAAGCATCGACGTACTTTTTAACGAAACGGTTCATCTTCGGGAACCAATAGTCCGCTCTTATTTTCTCTAAAGTTTTTTCAGTCGAAAAATGACCCATTTCGTCGTGATTTAATTGGCATATTCTCCAACGAGCCGAATTGGGTACAACCCATTTTAATTTAGAACCCACGCGTCGGTAAACCTTGCTGTCTCGAAGTACGTAATTGTCTGTTATGTCTTTAATGTCGGCTTCATTGGTTTCTAGAACAGTTTTAACATGTTTTATACGGGGATCCGTCATCTGAACCGTGTGAAGCCAGTCATTAGTAGTAATACTGAGAACTTCTAATTCCTCAGAACAGTCAGGTGGTGAGACCGGATTACGGCTTAAAGCATCTACATGCTGCATCTTGTGTCCAGGCCTATACTCTATTGTAAAGTTAAACTCCTGGAGCATTAGCCACCATCTTGCAATCTTCGGTATTAAGTCTCGTTTTGTTAGTGTCGAGCGCAATGCATTGCAGTCTGTAAGAACCTTAAACTCCAGGCCAATTAAATAAACCCTGAATTTCTTTAGGGTAAGTACGACCGCGACAGTTTCCAGTTCATATGAATGCCAGTATGCCTCTTCCGGAGTTGTCTGGTGACTAAAGTAAGCGACTGGTCGAAAACTATCATCGTCTGAGGCTTTCTGCAATAAAATGCCGCCCAAACCATGCTTACTGGCGTCACAGTGAACTTCAGTTATATAATCAGGATTATACAACGCCAAAATGGGACGTGAGACTAATTTTGCTTTTATGTTTTGGAAGCCATTTTCTTGTTCGGCGCCCCATTGCCACGGTACTCCAACTTTAGTTAAATGAGTCAGTGGCCTAATAATTGATGCAAAATTATATACAAAGCGCCGGAAGTAGCTAGCCAGGCCAACAAACTGGCGAATTTGATGAACGTTCGTTGGTTTTGGAAATTCTGAGACCGCTTGTATTTTAGCACTACCAGGTTTAAGCCCAGACTCCGATATCTCGTATCCCAAATAGTTAATCTCGGATTGAAAGAAAAAACACTTCTTAAGATTAAGCGTGAGGTTAGCATTACGTAAAAGCTCTAAGATAGACTCGAGTTTACCAAATCCTTCCTCAAACGTTCTGCCTGTCGATAGCAAGTCATCTAGATACGGTATAGCTAAATCGAAGCGTTTGGCGCCTAGTGCCTTGTTGATCATGCTCTGAAAGACGGCCGGAGAATTCACCAGACCAAAAGGCATTCTTGTGTATTCGTAATGGCCGTCCGGAGTCACGAATGCCGTTAAATGACGTGACCCCTCGGCTACGGGTATCTGGTGGTAACCAGATGCCAGGTCAAGGCTAGTAAAATATGAGTTGCCACTGAGTCGATCAAGTTGGTCATCTATGACCGGCATCGGATAGCTATCCTTGATGGTCTTTTTGTTAAGGGCTCGGTAATCCACACAAAGACGTAACTCATTGTTTTTTTTCCGCACCATGACTATAGGACTGGCGTAAGCTGACTGAGATTCACGTACGATGCCATTAGCTAGTAAATCACAAACCATCTCTCTAACTTTAGCACGTTCACTAAATGGAAGACGATAGGGCCGATAAATTACGGGAGTGTCGTCATTAAGGCGAAGTGTCATTTCTGCAATATTTGTGAGTCCCAGCTCTTGTGTATTGAAAGCAAAACAGTCTCTAAACTTTGTCAAAAGCTCAAGTATTCGCGTTTTTTGTTCGTCCGTAACTTTAGAACCGATGTTAAGCATTTCCAGTGTGATGCGCTCTTTGCTAGCGACCTGAGGTATTTGTTCAGTGATATCGATAGCCTTAACATCCACGGTGTTCTGCTCAGTACAATTACCAATCAGTTCTGGTTTGTTTATCGTAACAGCTCGCCCTAATAACCTTGATTTCGTTAATGTGGCCCCTTTTTTTGATAAACCTAATATAAGACAACGCCCTTTGCCTTTTTCGAATTGATATAAACCTTGTAGCATAATGTATTCATTACCAGATTGCATACAGGCATAGCCAGGAATGAACAGCATTCCCGTATGCTCGTTGTCGGTATGCACTGCCAGGTCCCTTAATCCTACAACCGTTACCTGTTCGGTATTCATAATGTCTATACGATTCACGTCAGAGCCATCACAATAGAACGTTAATTGTTCACAGGTCTTAAATGCAACTACAGTGGGTAATTCCGTTAAAGATTGCCCAATAAGAACGTCGGTACTAAGCAGATGGTCGGGCACGACATACGCAAGTATGTCTGCTTCAACTGCATCTACAACAATGCTAATCGATACCTTTCCTAACGGTGAAACGCTGCCTTGCCCAAAACCTTTAATAACTGGTAGCCCTAAATTGTCTGTGATCAGATTAAGGTTTTTAGAGATTGACTCGCGCACTAAAGTACATCGACTTCCAAAGTCGATGTAACCAGAACAAAGTCTACCAT
Source organism: Yponomeuta sedellus (assembly GCA_934045075.1). Classification (NCBI taxonomy): domain Eukaryota; kingdom Metazoa; phylum Arthropoda; class Insecta; order Lepidoptera; family Yponomeutidae; genus Yponomeuta; species Yponomeuta sedellus. The sequence continues at coordinate 6,704,320 of OW203723.1, read as the reverse complement.
TCAGTGTTATGGACTTGAAATACTTACTGTTAGGTTTGTCGGTGGAAGTTATCTGTAGTACATTCTGAGGAGGATTAGACTTGGCACCAGATTTCTCTTGAGACTGCGGTGCTTTCGAGTAAGCCTTTTCGACAATGTCGCAAACATCGGATTTATGTCCTAGGCGCGAACATTTGTCACATCTATTCAATGGTTTCGTGCATCGCCGGGCTGTATGACCTACTTCAGAGCAATTAAAACACCGCAAAACAAATTGCGTTTTGTCGCGAGTGTTTGTAGAGAATCTATTAATATTGTTGCGGTTGGGCTCAATATTGCGGGTACTTTGCGATTCATTCTTTGCAAACAATGTTTCCTTCCGAAACATCACATGAGTATTTCGTTTTGATATGCGACGTAAATATTTGAGTAATTGGGATGGTCTTTTAAAGCTGCCACCTTGAGCGTTTAGTCGTAAGCCATTATCGAATATACCGCTAATTATACAATCGACAGCATTTCTCCCAGTTATGCCACACATTTTAACCAATCGAGATTTTTCGTGGAAATATTCCTCAAGGGGTTCTTCTCGTCTACTTCTTCTGCTTAGCATTTCTTCTAGACGATCAGCGTAGTTGCGATCATCTGGGAAAGTTTTGATAATCTTTCTTTGCCATTGCCGCCAACTTAAATCTACAGTACTTCTACCTTGATACCATTTTTTTGCGTGCCCAGCTAATTTTGGTATTGCATAATAGATAATTTGTCTTTCACTCCATCTATATATCCGTGCCGTCTCGTTCACTTTACGAACCCAATCTACAGCTGTTTGCGAATGGGCATCGGGGTCAAACTCCGGGATCACATTGTGCGCTCCCTCGAAGTGGTTTCCTTTATGCTTGAGTAACTTCGCAAATTTTTCCATAAGATTGTTCTCAGAGGAGCTTGTCGGCTCTGTTCGCAATCGTTTCCGTTTTTGTCTAGAGGAAAACCGAAATCGAGGCCGGGACCGCTCATCAGTGGTTGACGCACTTGTATTGGATGAGCTAGACCGAGACCGAGCGCGTTTCCTTTTACGTGTGCGGTCTCGTCGACTTGTACTGATGTCATTATCATCCGTACTTGGCCTACGTCTTGCGTAACGCGCCTTTTGTTTAATCCGATACTGTGCCAACGCACTGCTCTCAGATGTTATACTTTGATCTAAACTAGACGATGAGGCCCTTCGCCGCCGTGACCTGCTGCGGTAAGTGTCACGCTTCTTCTGTCTCCTGTTCAGTCTACTTATCGATCTTCCCCTATGTTTAGGTGTTTTGTTGCGATCCGGACTTCGTGACGATCGAGTTTCAATCGGGGGTGTATAGTTAGACCTTTCACTGGACATCATTGTAACGGTCGAGTAGTCTGTGAGTGAAGTCTAATAAATATTTGACAGTGAAAAATTCAAGAAGTCAATAGTTTGTCAAAGGACGGGGTTAGAGATTTAGAATTTTAGTAGGAAGAGAAGAAACAAAAAAATATGATCAGAATACTGGCACTGCAAAATAAGCTGTTTAATCGGCAGGTACTTAAGGAATATAGGAAACATTGCTTGCGTGTCCGGTTTGTAAAGAGAGATTAGAAAAACAAAATAACATATCGCAGTAGTTTGTAAAACCAATTTTATTAATTCGCATACCACTCGTATTACCAGACTTGTACGTTCCTAATTATTCAGATCATGGAATTGTTTATATCGATGAATTAATTCATTTTAATACGAAGTTAGACCACCTACAACCATGTTGAGCATTAAAGTTGTAAGATGTACCGAATTAGATCAGTACGTAATTAGATTACGCATTATTCTAAACACCCTAGTAGATTAGTATCTAATTTTCCTTTACTCATCTTGATGAAGTTTTACCAGTCGTGCATCGTTCCCTCGATCTTTTTACTAGTAAGTTATGGACTAAATGTAGTAGTCAATAATGAGTTTTGTTGCATATACATCGAGAGTTATCCACTTTGTTCGATACTTGTTAAATAATGCTGACTGTAGGGTAGGAAATCGCGACTGCCGTTCGTGATGCAGCGTTGCTACTTGCGCTCCGCATACACAAACAATCTTACATTGTACACAAGAGTTCTAACCCGTTAAGATATAGGTATTCGTGTAAAATTTTTTAATGTGATGTGAATGTTGATTATCCGATACCAACATTTAACTTCTCTTTTATTTTGTATTATTCTGGAAGTGGCTAAGTGTATTATGCCACACTAATGTCCAACTAAACTTTACATCATATTATAGCCATTTAAACATGTAAAAAAACAATAATCTAGGATGTATACTTACATGAATGTTTTACTTGTTTACTTTTGATTTACGGCCGACAAAATACTGTGAAATTACATACCTCAAGATATCTCCAAATTTTGTTCAGACCACTTCTGACTATTAGTTACCCCACTGAAATAATACTCCTCAGCTGTGATCAAATACAAACCATTTACTTTCTTCAGCACTAATCAAAATTAACAATTTTTTGTGCAACAGAGCCAACCTTCAGCGGTGACGTTTCTACCGGGAATGGCCGCCAAAGCGCTCTTTTTTAAAAATCAAACCAGTATTGAGTACTTATCACAACAAAGTAAAAACATTCAGCCATTATTATTATTATTTTAGGAATCGTTCATAAGTGATTTTTAATAGAAATAAAAACTATTCACGTAAATCCCTAACATTATAATTATTATATCTATTTATTTATTTATATATATGTATTATTGGTTGTGTAGGTTTATCATATTTTTTATTATTCAGACCCCCCCCCCTTTGCCCGTTTAAGTTAATATATCTCCCTATGTTTATGTAAGTTTATTATTGTATTCCACCTTCTTTTCCTGCACTACCCTTTGCCAGTCTCTTCAACACCAAAGGTTTGCTGGAAGAGAATGCTTCTTGCATTAAGCACGCCCTTGTACATTTACTCATGTAATTAGTGCAATAAAGAATTAAAAAATAATAATAATAAGCCGCAGGTAACACCGCGGGGCATACCTAGTTAATTTTGACCCTACAACAAACGCAGTATGCACTCCTAGTACCTTACCGTTATACATATTGAATTTCTCAGTAACAATTGATGTGTTTGCCAAAATATACCGACACAATACCTCTACGTGCATTGAAAGCCTAGAAGCCGAATGTCAGTCGGGACGCGCTGAATTCTAAACGACCGTTTAACTGTGTTAATATTTGTATTCAGCTTCGGTTTGTGTTTGCAAACGATTTAGCACCCAATGCAGCTAAAGCCTACAGATGCAGTGCATGCAGTACACTAATGACCTCACGCACATGTAGCGTGCGTAACTGGACATTAACTAAGTGATGACAAATAGATGTGTATTGGAGGACGGAAAACCACTTAAGAAATAACAAGAAATAACACTAGGCCAAAAGAGAATAATCATGTTTACAAATTGTGTGAAATCAATCTCTCAGTTAATAATTATATTAAAAAGTGCCGAAACGTCGGAAAATTGGAAAAATGTAATAAACGAGGACAAATCCGTATAAAAACAGTTTTAATTATGTCTAGTGCTCGTTTTAACCTTAGAAAATACTATATTAAACGGGTTTAGTAAGTAAAAAGTACGTAATTACCTAACATTAGCATTATAATTACCATAATTACGTAATTTTTAGCAGCGCTCACTGCAGTACAATTCCACCGAACTGCGATCCCCCCGCAAGCCCAGCGTGGGGATTATGGGCATTACCCCCTATGATAGCACAACGTGGCGCTCTTTAGGGGAGGCTATGTCCAGCAGTCGACTAGTATAGCCTGACGACGACGACGACGACATTATCTTTATTACCCATTACCTAAATTATCTTGATTAAATTAAATACGTTTCGGCAGCGTTGCAATTGTAAGTAGTCTTTTTTAGTTTTTCGCAGCGGGCCGACACACAACACTCACTACGTCCGCGAACAGGGCCGGTGATAAGGCGCGTATGAGTAACGCGAATCATTAATAAATACAATCTCTCGGTAGATAGGACAGAATAAAGGAAATAACACAATCACAAAATGATCCAATCTAATATATGTAATCATCAACCCATTATGTGCCCACCCAGGGGCACGGGTCTCTTCCCTGTAGAAGTTATAGGCCATACTCTACCACGGAGGCCAAGCCCGGATTGGTGGACGCTTGCAAGACTAGTGACTAGTCTTGCCTACTGTCAGAAGTGTTCAAGCCGCCCTAACGTCTAACGACTGCCATCTATCGACGGCAGCCGGCACCAACTGCTTAAGATGCCTTGCGAAGCACGGAACTGCTCGGAAAAATGCCACTAGCGTTAGTCATAGACGGTCACCCATCCATGCACTGAACGCTCCCAATGTGATCGCTCAACCTTCGTGATTGTTTAAGGTCACTCAAGCAGGCAGCCGGGGCTATGAGCGACTTCCGCTTAATTTACTTAATATTTTATAATATTAGGAACCACGTCAACATAACATGTCATAATTACTGACGGTTTACCTATCCATGCACTGAACGCGCCCAGTGTTGCTTAACCTTCGTGATCGTTTAAGATCACTCAGGCAGGCTACGAGTGACTCATCTAATATATAATTCAATCTAATATACAGTTTAAGGTAAAGCACGATAGATATCAGACTTAGAACTTTTTGCAACACGAGGCCAATACGGAAAAATTACAATTCTGTTTGAAGACGTACAACTGTTCAACAAGCTACCTAAAGACATACAAGATTCAGATTCACTAACAAAATTCCGATTAAGAGGTCAGATTATACAATTTAAGCATTTGTCATAATTTAATAAGTGAAATTGATATGAAATGTTGCATGTTTATTTTATATGATACTTAGATTAAAGTCCTGTTTTATACTCATTTTTAAATTGATTATATTATTATGTGAATTCGTTCTCAAGATACTTAAAACCTAAATTGGTGTAAAAAGGATAAGACAGCCACAAGATGACGACTGAACGTTGAAGTTTCTGTTAGCATAACCCATTTAGCATTTCATCATGCAGACATTAGTTTTCGAAGCAATCTGACGGCAGCCTGCATTCAAACTCCGTCAATTAGTGGCGATATTGAAACATTTGTTTGTGCTACTTGCACTGGTACGAAACGAGCCCGCGAACAAAAAATAAAGCCAAATATTCCTTTACTGCTGGCGCTGAGAAATTAGCATAAAGAAAGAAGCCATAGGTAAGACCCCGTAAGTCGTATGGGCCCAGACAGATTGGCACAAGTTGACACTGCAAATTATTTCAACCAGATGTCGCTGCCTGTACGTAATACAGAAAGTATTGTAAAGAGGTTCGAAATTTCACTGATGCCGGTAAGTCGCCCATTAGCTAAGTTGGAAGAGCGCTGGCACGGATAGCCAGCGGTCGCGGGTTCGAATCCTGGCATGGGTGGAATTTTTAGCATCTAAATAGGGTTTTAAAAAAGTTGACACTGACGTCCCACGCGACGGATACCGTAAACGTGGCCGACTAAGACGGAGATGGTGGGACGCCAAGGCGGAGATGGCGGGATATCCTAGGGAACTTTCTGCCAAGGTGGCAGGGAATGGCCGATAACAGGGAGGAGTGGAGAGCGCCAAAGGTGAGGCCTTTGTCCAGCAGTGGCACACTAAATCGGCTAGCTAAAAAAGAAATCGGTCTCCGGCCCACTGATCTCAAGTTTTTTGCTTAAACATTGTTTTTGATTCAATATCACGAATGTACCTTTTCTGTCACATTTCCGGTGTTATAAAACAAATACATTTAGAAAATCAGGCGCTTTAGGAAAAGGCGATTTTGATATTTTGTTCAATATGAGATCAGTAAAATATAGGAAATATAGGAATGACCGTAGGCCAAATACGTGCCCTAGACCTAATTGTGTGCTCAAACTCTCGTCACAGCTTGCTCGTAACGCCTTATATAATATATGAATAATATTTGAGTTAAATAATGTTTTTATACCATTTACACGTTCATAAGAAAGTTATGTTGTTTGGGTGAAAAAAGTAGATCTAGTTTTAACTTGAATTTTCTCTAATTTTGTGACGAACTTGAATTTTCTCTTAATGGCTTAAAAATCTTTTTTGTGAATTTGTTCCATGTCTTCTTCCATACTATAAAAACAATTTCACTCCAATCTAAGTTCAAGGCAAGTCCTCCATTTACAACGCCTGTGTGTTTACGTCACTTGAAAAATCGTACCTAAATCAAAAAGGTACGTTTTTAATTAAAAGAGTGCAGAGTGGAGGGGCGCTCGGAAAGTCTCGAAAGCCGAGCCAGAAATCTAGGTACCACTCGCTTGGCAGGGCCTGAGGTTAACTTACCAGCTTTTCCATTGAAAATGAAAGCGCCTTGCGAAGTTGGTATTTTTACACAACTTACTGAAATGAATAGCTCTAGATTTTAAAGTTAAAAGCTTTCTTTGATTCTTTAGATTTTGTACTAGCTGACTCGGTAAACGTTTTTAGCAGTATTAGGGTTTTATTAAACGAGTCCAATCGCGATTATTTCTTATACTATTTTTATTTTTAATGCACTAACCCGTGCTAAGGACAAATTTAAAAACCTATTTAGAGGCTAAAAATGTTACCCATGCCGGGATTCGAACCCGCAACCTCTGGCTATCCGTGCCTATCTGGCACGGATAGCCAGTGGTTAATTAGAGGTCAATCTAAAAACCTATTAAGTAAATAGGTTTTTAGATTATTTCTTAGTTAAAACGTTACTTTAATTCCCGCCGTATCGGCAGCTTTGCAGTTGCAGTGGTCAAGGGTAGACTGAAGTGGCGAGCACAGTCAATTATTGTAGAGACTTTAATATAAAACTATGTATAAGCCTAGCAAATCATTAAGAAATACAGTATTATGCCTACGAGCTATTCTCAGACCTGAGAAATAAATACAAAAATTTTCATAAACATCGGTGAGGCCGTTTCGAAAGAGTGCGATAACTCATAATTATCATATCAACCCTTTGTATATCCCCACTGCTGGGGCACATGTCTCTTCCTGCATAGTAGAAAGGTCTGCTGGGGCACATGTCTCTTCCTGCATAGTAGAAAGGTAAGGCCACGCTCCACCACGGGGGCCAAGTTCGGATTGGTGGAGGATTGTAAGATAGACGGGTCTGTCATGTGACAGCCAGCACCAACGGCCTTACTAATAAAGGGTATGAGCTGTGTATACAGCCGTTATGCGAGGTCTGACAAACTGGTTATTTGTACGCTAAATGCGATTAAACCAGTTTAAATTGATATACCTACGTCAAATAGTTATTCAGAGTGTATAACTTATTTATTAGTAAGGCCGCAAGAGTTTAACGTGCCTTGCGAAGCACGGAACCGATTTTTTATTATTTTTGTGTAAATCTGAGAATAGGTCGGCTAATATGGCAAAATGACGTTTACGGGGTCGGGTAGTTTTATATAAAAACTAAAATAAAGTTTTTTCACTTAAATTCGTTTTTATCCAATAAACTAAGTTTGTACATTATTTTACTGTCCACTCTTGTGCTTGCAAATGTGGCAAAAAATAGTGTGTGAGCGGGAAAAGCACTGCCATATTTATTCCCAAATCAATCTGATAGGAATGGACTATATAAAAAAGTATATATATACCTTATACATTGACATTAACATTATACATTGACATTTAACGAAACTGAAAAACATATTATATTCTTTTTAATGCACTAAGCCGTCCTAAGGACAATTTTAAAAACCTATTTAGAGACTGAAAATTCCACCCATGCCGAGATTCGACCCCGCGACCTCTGGCTATCCGTGCCAGCGCTCTTCCAACTGAGCTAATGGGCGTCTCAAACCGAACTGCAAAGTAGGTACTCGGGGCTGCATGTGATGCAAATTACTTCAGCCAGATGTCGCTGCCTGTACGTTATACAGAGAGTATTGTGAGGATATTCAAAATTTCACTGATGCCAGTTAGTCGCCGATTAGCTCAGTTGGAAGAGCGCTGGCACGGATAGCCAGAGGTCGCGGGTACTAATCTCGGCCGGTGCAATTTTTAGCCTCTAAATAGGTTTTTGAAGAAAAATTCTTTACAAACGATTGTTTCTTCATGAAAATAACTGTTTCAAAGTCTGTCTGGGCACTTACAGGGCAGCGGAACGTGAGAAGAAGGTCCAGGAGCGCATGCGACGGCTGGCCGAGTATAATGAGAAGCAGCGCGCGGAGCGGGCGGCGCGTGCCTTCGAGAAAGGTCTGATTTGTATTAGATTTTGTTATTCGATATCATCGATATCAACCCATGCAGGCCCACTGCTGGGGAACGGGTGTCTTCCTGCATCGTAAGAAGGTTAGGACATACTCCACCATGGGGGCTAAGTCCGGGTTGGTGGAGGATTCTAAGACAGCGGCGGGCCTTACTGTTAGAAGTTGTCAATCCGCCCGTAAGGCCTCTGACATGGTTTAACGACTGTGATTTCATGACAGTCGGCACCAACGGCTTAACGTTCCTTACAAAGCACGGAAGCGCTCGGAAAAATACCACTAGCGATATTCACAGGACGGTCACCCATCCTGCACCTGACCGCGCCTGTTGCTGCTTAACTCAAGTGATTGATTACACTATTTTTATTTTTAATGCACTAACCCGTGCTAAGGAACAAATTTAAAAACCTATTTAGAGGCTAAAAATTTCACCCATGCCGGGATTCGAACCCGCAACCTCTCCTTTTTAGCCTCTAAATAGGTTTTTAAATCAAGTGATTGATTCCATTATAATCTTTTTAATACACTTACCCGTGCTGAGGACAATTTAAAAAAAATATTGATTATTTGATTCCAATCACTCGGTTCGACTAGGCCACGAGCGCTTCCACGAGCCACGATTTTATTCCTTTTTTTCTTAATATAGGTATTGTATAGAATCAGGCGTTAAATTGCGGAAATCCATAATAGCATTAAAAAGTTAAAATTACTTAGCTAAATTCCGCCAAAAATCCCACAAGCACCATGCAGTTACTTAATGCACCGCACTCCCTCCCACTTTTTCAAGCAGAAGCAAGACATGAATACACCACCACCGACACAAATTATACTAATGCAAGCATACGGGAGCCTGAGGATGCCTCGTGTTAGAGGCGAAACGCGTCGCGTGTTTTCTCACACAAGTATTGGTGTTGGTGGTGGTGTGTTCGTGTATTGCTTCTGCTTGAAAAAGTTTGCATTAACTAACCGCATGGTGCTAGTGGGATTTTTGGCGGAATTTTGCTAAGTAATTTTAACTTTTTAATGCTACTAGTATAGGTATGTCTTTCTTTTTATCCTGTTGTAGAACTTAATTGTTACTAATTTAACTTTATGTATGTTTATTATAATTGCTATGTGTATAATATGTTATGGTTTATGTAAGTATATTATTTTTAAATATAAGTATGCATATCAACGTGTCGATTTGCACCAACTACCCGTCGCACTTTTCCTTCAGCAACTCTATATCGTAGTTTGTCTGGAAAAAAATGCTCTGTCTTTGTAATGGTTATGTTTGTTTTTTTCTGGTGCACATATTCTTGTCTTATGTAATTTACCTTAGAATCACGTCATCTTTGTTTTTAAACATAATTTCCTGATATCATTCGAGGAATTTGAATCAATCTCCCAGGCACAGTAGCGTCCAACGAGCTCTTTCACCCATCTAGTGTGGGTGAAGGTGCCACTGGACGATGTATAAATCATCTCATTAAAAACAAAGCTTAGAGAAACTTGTTTCACATTTGCCGGGGTTTTGCGAATACGACTTGATTTGCTTGTTGAGCATTGGAATATTAATTTTTTATCAATCTTAGCCTCGCAAAATGTTTTCCTACAAAGTATTATTGCTAGTTAGTAAAAACGAAAATTACTCATATTATACCTTAAAGAGATAGTGCCCCGCACTATGTTTAAACCTTTACAATTCTTTCCTGATTCGTTAACTTTGGTAATGAATTGTAAAGGCATGGTATGTCAAGCATGATAAGCAGCTTAAAATTAGATAGCTCAGAGGAAAACATTTCGACTGTTAGTCTTTCTATTTATGCTAACTTTACAAGAATCTTTGCTGGCGCCATGCACGAATTGTAGCTTGAACGGAATTTGGTTCTGTTTCAAAGAGTCGCGCATCAAGCAGCGCGTCCAGGCGGCTGCGGAACTCGAGCTGCGACGCAAGATTATGATGGTACGTCAGTGGCGCGTCAACGAGCGCAAGCGACAGAACAGACTCCGTGCAGAGAGGGAGAGGAAGGCGCAAGAGAAAGAAGAGGAGGTAGGTGACCTTGGCTTCTTCTTATTCTAAAATACTTTAAGTTATTGATGAGCACAGGTTTCATCTTCGACGGTAGTTCGCGGCAGTTGTCAATGCCGATCGACTTAGCCTCTTGCAACATTTTTTTTTCCATTAATATCGCTCCGATACCGTTAGAGCGCCGGCTTCTCATTTGGGAGTTCGTGGGTTCGAATCGCGGCATTTACCAATGGCTTCATTTGGGTAGTTACGAGTATAATACCAATACCACTCGCTAACCGTACAGGAAAACACCGTGAGGAAACGTGAGAATCTGAGGTGTTTATATCACGTACCTCTTCGTTTGCAAAAGCCAATCCGCGGTGGGCACGCCTGATGACCTAGCCCATACTCTCTCTTCGGGAGAAGGCCTGTGCGAGGATGCAATAATTATTTCTATAACACGTTACACAGCCCACCGATGTTTTCATGCAAAATTATTGAATTGTATGTGATATTTCGCTTGTAACTAGGTAAACTCGAACGGGCCCCGTAGTTAAATACTCAAAACTCGTTAAATAAAAACTAGGTAGGTCTTTAAACGCAACTTAATATGTGTTTAAAAAATCACCAACTATCTTAAAATGAAATTAGTAAAGAAGATGGAGCCAGCTAAACATTCCTATCGACCTAATGGTCCTAAGCCTGGTGGGCCCGCTGGTTAAAACACTTTAAATCATCAAAATCATTGTACTGAAACTGTGAAATTATTTATAAACTATACCAAATATAAGATTTATGTCTCATAGGAAAACCGCAAATGGGCTGAGCGTATAGAATCCCAGAACGCCAAGATCCAGGAAGAAGCCTTTTTGCTGAAGATATACTCCGACGACATGAAGGCTGGTACCAATAGGAGAATTAGGTATGTGCAGGATCTTATCAATCATAGAATCTTTTGAAACTATCGATCTTCTAAGCGTACGCTGAGTAGCAGTAGCACAGGGTGATCAAGCTATAAATAAAGTTCCTAAGATATAATACTTCTAAAACTTTCGTAGTTGAACATACGAGCATGTACATAGATATGATTGTAAAAGAATCTTGGCGATAAAGGCACCGTAATTTCGGGAACGTAAATAAATTTATAATCTTTGTAAAGATGACGTTAATTTCACAATTATGTTTAGTTCATAACATGCCTTAAGACTTAATATCTATGTACTTTTATTTAATAGTCTACTTTTTTGTAAACCGCAAGATGATAATGAAAACAGTCGTCAATGATAATAGTACATTACACAACTAGGGTGGTAATACAAAGAAAGGCCAAGATCGCAGAAGTTTGCGGCCCGAGCTGCAAGCGAGGGACGTAAATATGCGATCGAGAGCTTTCTTTATTACCTCCCGTGTTGTGTACATCTTTTTATGTCTACACTTGGCCAGAAAGCGGCTTTTTCCGTACGCGCAGCGTGCGGAAAAAGCCACTTTATTGCCAGGTGTGGCATAAATTTACATAATACCTATCACTGGTACACTTTCATTCTTTTGTGTGGTGCCCCCGTCAGATCACAACGGCAAAAAAATAAGTACTCGTATAGTCTGTTAGCTTTTAGAATATACCTCGGGCTTTAGAGTAGGCTACAGTTTTCACCGAAAGCACACGAGTGTAATACTACTTGCTGCTCTGTATAAAACTTTTCTTCACTATTTTGAAAAGTTAAAGTTTAGTGTCAAATTAGTTCCGATATATCCGATTCTATCCGATAGTAGCCGAGGTATATTCTAAAAGCGAACAGACTATACATACGTAAGATGTCAAAGTTTTTCTCGTATGACAGGATGGCCAAGATACGGGCATACGAGGCTGATCTCCAGCTGCAGCGCATCAGGATGGCAAACCTGAAAATGATGCGCGGTGAAATAGACAAGGAGAAGACCATCGTAAAAAAAATGGGCCGTGAACTTGAGAAGGTAGGGAACAGAGTCCAGGAGAAGGGAGCTTGAGACATGAATTATTGTACTACCTACTTTACTGTAGTTTTAATAACCCGGGGCATGTCGGGAGACTGTGGTGCGAGATTTTTTGAAAATTATACACTGCACTGTTCGATGGGTTTGGACAATCGTTGATTATTCTTAAGGAAATGTTAATACTTATTTATTTGTAATGCAATTTTAGTTTCTAATTTGATTTAAATTTTTCTTAAGTTTTTCTATAGGTTATAGATTCAGGAGCTTTAGAGCGTAATTTACTGATGTTGTCTGAGTTTCTGCATGTGTTCAGAACAGTTTGTACGGCTTTGAATAACTTTTATTAATAATGCTCCTGACAGTGATCGACATACGATTTATCTATCAAATTTACATGGGTTTTAGAGTCACATTTATTTATCAAGAAAATCTTACTCAAGGTCTGTGCCCACTACGTTATTTAAACTTGCGCGACTCAAATGCAGCCCACATACCTGTATACATTCAAAGCTAAAGCAAAATCACGCCTTTGAATCGAGACGCGCGTGTGGATAAAAGCGCGTCGTCGACGCACGTAAAATGCGCGTTTTATAAACGCTGTATGCATGGGTGCAGGCTCTTAGATATCATATTATGTGCGATAATTTCTGTATTATTTTGTTGGAATGAATTATTATTTTTATTTGCTACTGACATACCTAGTTTGTCTTTGTTTTAATAAAGGTTAATTTATTTTATGGTTTTCTTTTTTTTAATCCACCATCCAAATGAAACCTGCTTACAAAACTATATCGCCTGTCCACCACAGTTTCGGCAACTGGGAGAAGCAAACCAGAAACTTTTCCCCGCATCCAAAGTAGTTAGTTGAGTTTGCACTTCATCATTTACTTGTATCAAAATGCACACAGTGTGTTCAACAGAACATAAGTATTAGTATTTCTAGAATTTCCGTGATACGCATACATAGTTATAATATTAAACGGGTCTAATCGCGATTGTTTATTACCGTGACCACGGGAACTGTAACGCTGCCAAAGTGCCGGAAAATAACGTAATTAGGTTTTACCTTATAAATGATCGCGATTAGACCCGTATAACTAATAAACAACTTTAATTTATAAAAACATATAAAATTTTGAGCCACAGCTGCTTTAAATGTCTTATTATTATTATAGCATCATATACATTATTAAAGCGTCATAACTAAGAACAGAAGTAAATCCCCTTCCTATACTCCGTTCCCCTTCAGCCACGTTCGTAACCAAATTTTCGTAACCAGTTACGAATGTGAACTTTTTATTGCTGTTTCGTAACCAGTAACCAGTTTCGTAAAACGAATGTGGATTAATTTTCCATTTTCGTAACTGAAACCTCTTAGCCATGCATGGTCTCCTGGTACTCCCACATCCTCCGGCTCATGAGGCTTTTTCCAAAGTTCAAGTTCGTTTATTGCTCCATGTAGCACAGTATAGGTTTTAACAAATGCCGCTTCTTCATTATACCTTAAAGTCCAAATGTGTAACTGAAACCACTTAGGGCTGATTTTTTTAATAGTCAGATAACTTTTATCTGAGGAATAAAAAAGGGCGGTTTGACAGCTTATGTATGAAAATTATGTCAAACCGCTATTTTTATTCCTCAGATAAAAGTTATCTGACTATTGAAAAATCACCCCTTAGCCATGTATGGTCTCCCGGTACTTCTACATGACATAATGCCGACACTAATAACAAAAATATGAATAAATGAGTAGATTTATTTGTCAGTTTGTAAGAAAACTTATCGGTTACTTGTCCATCAACTTAAAACATAAATTTATATCGCCATCAACTTAAATCTTAGATCCTGTAATTCCACTGTCGGTTGCTTCTCACAGTCCCGCCTTGGTGGGCAGGCAACCTGAAGCCCATAAAAATGTCCGCGACAGGTCTCCCGTGGTGCCAAGCGATTGGAAGACTACAGGGCGCTCACCATCGCGGAGGAAGCGATGGTCAAGGCCGCGGCCGTGAAAGGCGACCGCTTCATGACGCTGGCGCAGGCGAGAATCATGATGGACACGGAAACCACCAAGCCGAGCCCGCCGCTCAAACTTCTGGACGAGGTCAGTATTTTGAATGGAGCATTACATTTTAAAAAACCTATTTAGAGGCTAAAAATTCCACCCATGCCGGGACTCGAACCCACGACCTCTGGTAAACCGTGCCAGCGCTCTCCCAACTAAGCTAATGGGCGACTTAACGGCATCAGTGAAATTAAGAATCTCTTTAGAATACTCTCTGTATTACGTACAGGCAGCAACATCTGGCTGAAGTAATTTGCATCACTTGCAACCTCGAGTAGGTACTTTACTTTGCAGTTAGGTTTTACATCACAATTATATCGCTGTTCCCACATGATAATATTATTTTTTAATGCACTAACCCGTGCTAAGGACAATTTAAAAATTATTACTTATTCGTACAGTTGTACAAGTGGCCTCATTCTGGGAGTATTTTCATGGTTGTGGCGTTCATTGTCTAGTTACTAAGTATACTAAAGGGTATCCCAGTTTGGGACCAGTTCAACTGATTGCGTTTTGTGTAAGTTATTATTGTTGTTAGTTATTCATGTGAATGGTACCTACCAAAGAGGCTAGGTATAAAGCCCGCCACTGTCTCAAATCCTTCACCAACCCGGACTTGGCCCCCGTGGTAGAGTATGGCCTAACCTTCCTGCGATGCAGGAAGAGACCCGTGCCCCAGCAGTGGGGACATACAAGGCTTTATATTGTTTGTCTTATCGATTTGTTTTTTTTCTTCTGATTCAGATCCTGGAGGCTTGCGTGATGGAGTCTGCCCGCCGCCACGTCAACAAACTTCTGCGGGAGATAGCGACTTCGGTCAGACAAAACGCGGCGAATAAGTTTTTCAATCAGCACGAGCATAAGAGAAAAAAGTCAGTAAATTCCTCCTTACTGACAATTTTAAGCCAGTTAAAAATACAGTGGTGTAATCTTGTAAGCGTTTTATATAAAACGAACTGCTCATCTACATTGTTAGTGGCCTCTGCTTTATTGCTATACGGATCGCTTATCGCGACATCTGTTAGGTCTTTGAATTTTGTTCATTGTTTTTGTTACCTAACTTTATTATAATCTCGCTCCCAATCGGATACAATTCTGTCGCAATAATCTAATATTATTAAGTTATGCCGAACGAGTTTACGAAATTTTGCCGTAATGTAATTAATCTAGCGATAGGTTATAATATAACCTAATTTTCGTAACATTACTTAGATTTAATGTATACGCTATAATGCGTTATATGTACACGCTCGAACATATGACGTGCCCGGCTTGAAGATTATTTAGCCTCTTTGCTGATCTACTACACCTGCGCGCCCCCGCGCGGCGCGCCGGCGAGTTACTCTGCAAATGTCACTCGCAAACAACGCACGCTCGAATATTTCCTATAAACAATTTTGTAAATTATTAATATTATATCTATTTAACGCAAAAGAAGAACTCTTCATTTATGTCAGCGTAAACAGAAATCATAGTCGTATTCTTTTTCTGGATCTGCAATAAAGTGTTGTCTATCTATGTCTATCTTAACCTCGTTCTGTACCTTGTTTTCAAACGAACAGTGCTGGTATTACGATGACTAGACTGCAGCAAGTGTAATAGGATCGTACGAATCACTCCTTTTTATCGCTAAGTTGTCAGAATTTGACAATAATTAATGTTAATTATATTGTTTTTAATGGACTAACCCGTGCTAAGGTCAATTTTAAAAACCTATTTAGAGGAAAAAATTCCACCCATGCTAGGAGTCGAATCCGCGACCTCTGGCGCGGATAGCCAAAACCTATTTAGAGGCTAAAAATTCCACCCATGCTGGGATTCGAACCCGCGACCTCTGGCGCGGATAGCCAGAGGTCGCGGGTATGGCGCCATCATTAGGAGATGGCTATGTCTAGCAGTGGACTACATAATATAGCCTGAAGAAGAAGAATTAGGTTTTTTAAAATAATTAATGTATTGTCAGCGAGTCCCTTACGTTGATTAGCAAAACCACGATGAATTGCCATCGAGACGTTAAGAACAAAATGGTACTGTACGCGCGACTAGCCTCGTACCACCCATGGAGTTCAGGGAACAACAGTTTGGAATAAAAAAATCACGGCCCATACAGTGAACGATAGGTCCAAATGGAGAGCGCTCTCCACAGATCCCCTCATAGTGGCCATGATTCTCAATATTGGACCGACTGATTGGTTTGGTCTCCATTTGACAGAGTTCTACTCTGCATCTTGGATATGAAGCGATCACATTGTTAGAATATTTTCTGGGCTTAATCGCGTAGTAATTTATTGCTATTTTACCTCGACTTTTCGACGACGTTACAGTCATCGTGGTCACGAGAAGACTGATGGCTGGTACCGGTTCGCATCTTCGGCTGATAAGGTTTCAGGCTACCCTCAATCAGCCATCACAAAGCACTATTAGGGTTACTACGCGATTAAGCCCCGAAAATATTCTAAGAATGTGTTCAAGTCGTGAAAGTTTAAAATATGTTATGAAACGATCAGTCCACGATATGACCGTTTTATTTCAAGATCGAAGCCTCGCTGGTCGCAGTACATCGAGAACGAGTTTGCAAGCAAGTCACTGACGGAAAAGCGTTCGTCCATAAATTTCGGTGACGTCATTCTGTACGCCCCCAAAGAGTACGTGGACGCTGACCTTCGCAGCGTCAGGGGCCGAATACCGACGCCTGTGGTAGGAGACAATACTAATTTTCATAATCAGCCCAGTTCTTCTAATTTACCGTGACCGTAAAATCCATTATTTCCTCTCTGCACAGATCTAAACACCTTTACCACAACAATAGGGTGGAGCATGTTTTGATTTTTTTTAATGTTTATTTACTTTAATACTGACTATATTTAATTTAATTAGTTTATTCTAGCATTATCCGCGTAGTGATTAAGTTCATACTTTCTCCCTCTGTCTCTAAGAGTGCCTTGCAATGGGACCTAAATGGCTGCTTATGTTAAGGTAAAATTACTTTAAAAAAATATTACTACACATGCATTTACATACTTAATTTAACATTGAGTTGGTAAAGTATAAAGATTTTGATTTAAAAAGTGTGTGTGTGTGTTTCGAAAAAAAAACGTATCAACACTGTTTACGTTTTTTTTAAGTACTTACCTCAACAAATTGGCTATAGCATTTAATGTGCCGTTTTTGGGTCTTTGTAATTAAAATAAAACATGATTGGCATTAGAAATTAGTATTTCTTATTGATTCGCGGTACTCTTACCTACATAGTTATATATTAAACGGGTCTAATCGCGATTATTTATTATAGGTATAACGTTTTAAACCAAACCTAATAAATAATCGCCATTAGACCCGTTTAATATTCATATAACTATGTATGAGTATCGCGAATCATTAAGAAATACTAATACCGATCGTCGCGATTATTTATTAGGTAAAACGTAATAAAACTTACCTAATAAATAATCGCGATTACACCCGTTTAATATAACTATGTATGATTGACATTTTTGTGACTGAACTATCTCAATCCAATACCGATTCCTTTTGTTCATTTTCAGCCATCGAAGACAAAACTAGTGGAGGTAACTTTCGCAGAGCGCCTTCCGGACCTGCCCGATGTTGTAACCAATCCCTACTTCCCGGAACGCGAGAAACTACTTGATGTGATTATCTATCGTCTGTAATTGAAGTTGTAAACTGTTGATACCTACGATTCGAAATCGATCATTATTGATAACTAGCTGACCCAGCGAACTTCGTGACGCCTAACAGTCTATTCTTTCGATATCGATATCAACCTTTGTATGTCCCCACTGCTGGGGCACGGGTCTCTTCCTGCATCGCAGGAAGGTTAGGCCATACTACACCACGGGGGCCAAGTTCGGGTTGCTGGAGGAATGTACGACAGTGGCGTAATGTCTATTCTTTAATTTATTTTTATTTTTCTCTCCGTAAAAACCATCCTCGTACTTCACGATATATTCTAAAAAGAGAATTAGCGAAATCGGTTCAGTTGATCTCGAGATTGGCGCTTACCAACACAATCAGCGATTCATTTTTATATAATAGAAGATTGTCGGCGTGACGACGGTATCAAATAATCAAAGATTTAACTACTAAGTACCTATGTTAGGGTGAGGTACATATTAAAATGCTTTAAACACTGATTTACAGTTAGCTTGTGGTATTGCTACTAAACTCGCACATATCTCGCTATACATTACGTGAAAGACTAAATAATTGTTTTAGTTTTATGACAAGCATCTTAGAGAAGAATTTTTTGCGACTGTTTCACTGTTACCTACGTTCGCGAAGAAATTTTGATACGACTTTTCCGAGGTAAAACGTAGCCTGAGTGCCGTTTTCATCAGCCCTTTGTATGTCCCCACTGCTGGGGTACGGGTCTCTTCCTGCATCGCAGGAAGGCTAGGCCATACTCCACCACGGGGGCCAAGTCCGGGTTGCTGGAGTAATGTAAGACAGTGGCGGGTCTTACATATCACGCCGCCCATAAGGCCTCTGACATGGCTTAACGAATGCCATTATACGACAGCCGACATCAACGGCGCAGCGAGCCTTGCCAAGCACGGAAGCGCTCGGAAAAAATGCCACTACGGGATGTTCACCGATCCAGCATCTGACCACGCCTGTTGTTGCTTAACCCAAGTGATCCAATCACTCGGTTCCACTAGGCCACGAGCGCTTCGTTTCGCTTCCAGACTATAATTCCATATCTCTTTACCGAACTTTGATTGACATCATTGATTGAGTAACAAACAACCATACATACAAACTTTCACATTTTCGATATTAGTAATATTCCTCTTAAAGTTTTTGTTGAACTAACATTTGTCCGGATAACGTAGCCGCATTACAAGACCGAAAACCCAATTTTTGTTTATCCTGACGTAGCAAGGTATTTTTGATGCTGAAAAAAGGTTCACTCGGCAGATGGTGGATGTCGCTGGTAAACTGCTGGCGCGATCCGTGAACAAGCGCGTCGACAACGGGATGGACTTGATTACGGGAAAAATTACGCTACCAATCATACGTCATTCCAGTTAGTAATCCCTATGTGGTTATGTATTTTAAGACCCGATGAAAGAGAGGACATGTGTCATGGACCCACATGACACAGGTTTAATACTAACTTAGTGAGTTTATATCCTTATTAATGCACTAACCCGTGCTAAGGACAATTTTAAAAACCTATTTAGAGGCTAAAAATTCCACCCATGCCTCTTTACAATACTCTCTATATTACGTAGGCCCATAGTAACCTCATACCATTGTGCGTAGCAAGCGCTGAGGTTTTGGGAGATGTCTGAGCCTTATTAGTGGACGCTTACGACTCGAAAGAAGGAGAGCGCTGAGATAAGTTAGCACTTCATGCACTAGGATTTCCTGACGATGCTACTAAAACTTCTCAAATGTACGTAACTTAGGGCCAGTTTCTGAATTGAGAATTTCACTATCTCTTCGAATTAATTAGCAAAGAGCGTGACAATTTTTTACGTGAGTATTTCGTTATCAACCCTCGAATGTCCCCACTGCTGGGGCACGGGTCTCTTCCTGCATCGCAGGAAGGTTAGGCCA
Source organism: Yponomeuta sedellus (assembly GCA_934045075.1). NCBI lineage: Eukaryota > Metazoa > Arthropoda > Insecta > Lepidoptera > Yponomeutidae > Yponomeuta > Yponomeuta sedellus. The sequence continues at coordinate 6,684,461 of OW203723.1, read as the reverse complement.
TACTCCACCACGGGGGCCAAGTCCGGGTTGGTATTTGAGTATTTACTTGGTATTTGAGTAGTATTTAGTCCGTGAGTATTTACTTAGGGAAATTCTCAGTTCAGAAACTGGCCCTTAGGCTGGTTCTGAATTTAGTCTGAAACTTTGGTGTTTTTTTGTCTATTTTTTTCCAAAATGATCCAAGTTTTAAAATTGACACAGTTTTTTGTCACAATTTAATCTAGACGCTATTTCCATCCGTCTGGAAGACCAAAGAAGGGCAATAGTTACAGAGAGATTTGCAATTTCAGTGGAGTGGGGCGAGGCGGTCGAAAGCTTAGCCACGGCGCTGGTAGAGAACCGCATCAACGCCGACTGTCCCGAGGTGCGGCAGGTGGCGGATTTCCTCGCGCACCGAATCCTCAGCAGCGTGAACGCCGAGATGAAGAAGGTCAAGGCGAGAGCGGTGAGTTATCCACAAATTATTAATATGTGTTCTTTATGCCTTTAAGCATACATATTAATAAAACGTACGTATAGGCTAAACATCAGTTTTTTTTGTGTTTTTCGTTTATTTCTATTGTAACAAAATAAACGGATAAGTTGACATAATATGAGCATATTATGTCTATTTATCTATTTATTTTGTTTCTGTGAAATGAAATTAAATGAAAAGGTTTTATTCGAAGTAGCGCAGAAACTGCGGCTTAATGAACGTTACAATTCAAACTAGGTGTCCATTTCAAAATCTAGATCATTTTGGAGAAAATATGGACAAAAACCTCCTATGTGATGTGTCTTGTTGTTTTAATAAATGTCTTTCTTTCTTTCGACGCATACAAAGCATACTTATTAAATTTTGTAAGGCAGTCAGATCCCAGTCGCTGTGGCTGAATAAGGTTGGGATTCACATATGAAAGTTTAAGGCACCTGATAGCCCATGAATGCCACTTAAGGTAGTCAGATTTAGCGCTACTCTATTTCTGCTACTACTGTGTGTGATACTAATTTTCATATTGCGATAATTTTAGAAAAGAAGAAGCCTGTCGCTTGAGAAAGAGTTGCACCAGGACTTCTACAACCCCAGCAGAGTGATGTGACCTCAGCTCAAAGTTCCGGCCTTAGTCTTGGCAAATTGTTGCTAGAATTTACAAGCTGAAGATTTTACATTCGCGTATTTTTTTCCGAGCTCAATTTCGATTATCTGAATTTTCTTCTTTGATAATTATTGTTTTGTTATAGTCGTTTACTTATTTTCTTTGCGAGTCTGTTTTTTTTCTAGAGCAACTTTGCTTACTTTTTTTTGAGTTTTATTTTTTCTTTTGGAAATTATACTTTATTGATTTCTAATTTGGTGTCTGTTATTGTTCTCGTATTATATTTATTGTTATTTATTTCATATTTACCCCGTACAATATTAGGTTCACTTATCATGAACATGCTGCAGTAGACTTTTCACGGACTTGCGCTCAGACCGAGTGCACCATCCGAATAAAGTAGTTGACCATTTTAGTGTCGTAATAAAAACAAAAAAACCGTCCAATCAGAAACATTGATTTCCTGAGATGGCAGACTCGGACCGAGCAGACCGTTAAAACTTGCCATAAATGCCCCAGTAAAGATAGAATACTGAAGGGGTTTCACGTCTGTTCTGTAGCGCGAAGAGCGCAGACGTGACCGACTCATCCCTATTCTAGTGAGAACTTACGTAAGTATAATGAAAGCTCCAACGTGGCCCTAACATTTACGAAATCTTGGTCAACTGTTCTTTTTTCGTACTCATCACGTCCACGAATGAAGGGGGAAATCGGTTTTTTTGTATTTGCAGTAGTTCCATCACTTGGATTTGTGGAAAAAATGGAACCGCTTCTTCTACTTTGGTCTAGTGCGAAAATAAATTCGCAGTAGTTCTTTCACGGAGCTAAGTAATGGTAGTACTATGAATGAAGGGGTGTATTTATTTGTCGTTTAACACTTGTAACCGTAGATAGAGTAGAACTACCCTCTACGCTTGTAACGACTGTTAGTAGAAATATCACAGAACATGAGAAATATCGTGTATTCTTGTTCCTAAATGTAGTGTTGTTGTTACAAAAGTTTACAAACTACAGCACAGAATCAAAAAATGGATTGTCACTTGACGTGCACTTGACAAATAACAGCCAAAGGAAATGGTAAAGCAATATTCAAAATTTTATGAATTCTGCGAATGATTTAGCAGTGGAAGTGAATTACTTCACATCAAGATGGCCAAAACAAGGAAAGGCGTCTTAAGAGAGGTAAGTACAAAGATTAACCTACCCATACATAAACTGTCTTTCTTTCAATCTGAACGTAGCGAAGCTCCGGTACCGGTGAGCAGAATGGATTGCTTGATATTTCCAAATGATTTTTCCAGTTCAGGAAATCGCTGCCCATGACAAAAGAAGTCATAACTAAGGCAAGGGCTATAAAAGGCGATCCGTTAACCACCCTTGGAATGGCCCGGGTGATGATGGACAAAAGTCGCAAACTGCCAAGAGCACCCTTGAAAATTATCGATGAGGTTTGTTGGATCTATATACTCGTATATAAACTCACCGTGCGATTCAACAAAGTGGAAACAAGGTCTACTGTTAGGTACTTAATTTTCGTCATGCGTAAACATACCTATTGGGCCTGTAAATGCGATATGATAGACGCATTGAATTTTAAGTTAAGATTCAATGATATAGGTATGTATCGATACTCAAGAAACCTCATGATACACTATAGTCCATGCATAATTTTTTGTAGTAACACTAGGTACGATTGAACAGGGGAGAGTGTGTATGTTATACATCGCCCACTGTATCGGACGTATTTTTACCGGTCAAGCTGAAGTAACGAAGCAAAACACTGGTCCTTATGCAGTGCTACCCTTTGTCGAAGCGCCTTGGTGGATATTTAGCTAAGTAAGGATTTAGTTTACAGGTCTGATAGTTTGTTCTAACAGGTAGGTTGTTGAATTATTGTAATCGGTTTACCTTAACTATTTTGGAGATATTTTAGGGTTCCGTAGGCATAGAGTGCAAAACAAATTCATGTACTTTGCTACGACGTCTGTTTAACTGTTAATTTGACTTATGAAAGATGTTTTCTCTTGAACCGTAGTAGATAGTCAGAGCGCTCGTGGACTAGTGCCGACTAATTGGAATCAATCACTTTAACACAAATTGCTTATAACAAATCAACAACAGGTTCGGTCATAATATGGATGGGTGACCATTCCGTGACTACCAGCGGCTTTTTTTCCGAGTGCTGCGATGCTTCGCAAGCAACGTTAAGCCATTGGTGCCGGCTGTCATGCAGTGCCAGTAGCTAAGCCATGTCAAAGGCCTTATGGGCGGCTTGATAACTTCTGACAGTAAGACCCGCCATTGTCTTACAATCCTCCACCAAGCCGGACTTGGCCCCCATGGAAGAGTATGGCCTAACTTTCCTGCGAAGCAGTAAGAGACCCGTGCCCGAGCATTGAGGGCATACCCTGGGTTGATATAATCAGTTAGTCAATTAATATTGGTTTTATGATGGAGCACTCTAAAAATGGGTAGGTAGGCCGCTTACCCGAACAAACTCAAGTTTTAATGTACTACAGAGCTAGTACTTGAATCCAAGTCGCACTTGACTGGTTCTTTCAGAACCTAAGGCCTAGACTGTGGCCACTAAAAGCCGATACAATATTGAGTACGAGATATGCCTAAGGTTATGTCGGAAAGAACTGAATTTTACGCTGTTTTATGCCATAGATCTTAGACATAGTGGTGATGGAGTTTGCCCGGAGACGAGTGAACAACATGCTCAATGATGTCGCCATGACGGTTCGGTCGAGAGCAGCCAAGGTCTTTTTAAAGGAGTTCCGCCAGCCCGAGAAACCAAAAAAGTAGGTACTTTCAGTAATCGAATGTCAGTTTACAACGTCTAGAGACAGAACCTGGCTATTGTGAATTTACAATAGCCTGGTTGCGTAGCCTTTACCGAAATAGAATAGTTTATCCAAATGGATAAACTACTCTATTTCGGGTTTTCAGTACTTTCTTAACCTCCTCACACCTTATCTTGATAATAACATAACCTCACGTCCGTATCCCAGAGGGATAGGCAGAGACCAGGGACTGCCACTTGCCACGATCCTGACGGTTGATCACCTTCGCTTCATCAACGTTAATTAGTTATTGCATGCACGCTTGCCGGTTCCGGGCACTTTTTATACTACATCCCCGTTGCTAATACATCTCCCATTAGGTTGAAGAATGGTTGATGATAATAACAATGGTTCTTATTGTTATTTTAAGGTCAGACCAATGTAATGAGATGATTTATACAGCGTCCAGTGGCATCTTGATGGGTGTATCTATACACTAGATGGGTGAAGGACCACTCGGATGCAGTAGTGCCATGGTTTCAGATGGTGTAGGCTTGCCCAGCATTTATACCATCCTGACAGCTTAGTCGGCCTAGCCCACAGGAAAGACTAGTCAATACGTACGGAGCCAACCAATCCGCGGGTTTCCTCACGATGTTTTCCTTCACAGTTAGCGTGTGGTATTGCGACTGCAAATTTGCAAATTAAGGTCAGGACTGAAGAAGATATTATCAGAATCTTATACCAGCACAGCTTACAGCTAATACCATTTCACCAAAGAACCATGTTATATTGTAGACTTTTAGTCCGGATCTACTTACGGTTGTTGTTATATCGGAAGAGTCCGACCAGGTTTCGCTCCGATTCGCAGAGCTTAATCATGGTGAGCAGAGACGGAGCTCGCGTCGTCGGTTGCTCGTCTCACACGTAAGTAGATCCGGACTAAAAGTCTACAATGTGTTGTGCTTACGAAAGTTTTAGTTAAAAAACCATTTTATACGTAGGTACAATCTGCGACAATTCAATCAATCACTATTCTGTTTACTTCTTCGAGTACTACTTGTTAAGCACCGTATGTTGCCCTACCTTTCTGTTTTAATAATAGTTTAATTATATATCAAATAAACATTAACCTATTATTTAAACAGAAAGGTAGGGCACCATACGGTGCTTAACACTAATAATATTCTCGAAAGTTATACAGGCTAATGTGCGAACACCATTTTAAAGGCAAAAACCACGTTGGTCGCTCAAGAGAGTCCCCTCCGTCGAGAAGAACCCACGGATGATATTCTTCGGAGGAGTAATCAGCCATACTCCCAGCGAGGACATGGAATCTGAAGAGGAGTGTGTTAACTATAGGAGCATTAGGGACCGATCTCCAACACCTCAGGTAAGTAAAGGAGCTACATCTGAAATCGTCTTATCGTTGTGAGAATCCCGTTTCATTTAACACACAATTTACATTGTAATACTACATAAAACACGACGGATTGCCTTTTGGTAAAGAAAAATATATTGAAGGAGCCAATATATTTCTCCTCCAATATATTTTTCTTTATTTAATTATTTCGCATTGTCGAAAGCTCTGAACCAAAGCGCAGCAGTGGCATTCAACATAACCATAGAGGCTAAGTAAAAATATAAGTTGAATATAAATAAATAAATATTCATGGACATACTACACAGATCTCGTCAGCCCTATACTAAGTATAACTAAATGGCTTGTGTTATAGGTGCTAACTCGACGATAGATTTAATACAATAAATACAGAGATAACATCCAAGACCCGGGACAAACTAGAAAAGTTCGCTTCCTAGTTTGACCCGGCCGGGGATCGAACCCGAGACCGTCGGTTTTACAGTCAGCGTGCCACACCGCTGCGCCACCGAGGCCGTCGGTGGCGGAAAGCTATCATACAATTTCCGAGTCTGGAAGATTTTTGACAATATCAGAGAAAATAGTTTGTATCTAATTGAGCGTTTTTAAAGAAACTTCGTCTGTTCCACATTCCTATCTATCTATCAATGCAGCTGTTGAAATACGATCAAGTTAAACGTAGGCCTCTTTACCGTCACATCAACCTCGCCGATTCCCTGCTCATCTCATCCATTATCCTCCTGCTGCCTTCTTAATATCATCAACCTTACCCACCGAACGACGACCAGTTGTCGGTCACTAGTCTGTGACTTACCATACCATACCGCACCTATATATTCGTCATTTACCAAATGGTCAGCAAAGTGTACAGAACGACACCTCAGGATTATCAGCCAATTTCTTTAACTTGTAACATTCATTAGTGGCAATTTCTACGCTACTCTGGATAAACCGTTTTGACTGTAATGTTCCACTAATTTATGTCTGAATTGCAGCCCTCGCATAAGGATATCAGGAAGATTGCTCGTGAGGACAGTCTGATGGAACTGCCGGAGCCAGCAGCGCCTTTAGGCTTGGTGCATCAGAGGAACATGATCGAGGTAAAAGCAAAGTTGATTTTTTATCTGTATGTTCATCATAACACGTACCATAAACAAGATGAAGGGACCAGACGAAACACCTAGCTGTCTTCGTTGAGCCGGCATAGTCACTATACCACCTGTAGGGAATAAGCACTGGAGAGTATGGAGATCGAGATAATCTGAAAAGATGGTGGAGCCTTCCTGAAGATACTGATATCTCGAGCTGATGTAGTGAATCACAGACAACATCTTCTCATCTTCGTGTCCGCCCTGTGCAGCCTGAAAGATCTCATGGATGCATCACCTAAGGCAATCGCAGTTTCGCCGTTTTGGGAGCGAAATGTCAGAAAAGAAGTCCAAGCTTTCGTCACGAAAGAAGAAGATAACATCAACTCACGCCTGTATCCCAAAAGGGTAGGCAGAGACCAGGGGCAGGCACCTGTCACGATTTTGACATATCACTTTCGCCTTATTAACATTCATGAGACAGGGCGCATGCTGAGACGCAGCACAGCGCAGCGCAGGGCAGCGCAGATTTTGTAAAGAATGGAACGTCATTGAAAGACATTGAAAGAGTTATTATGGGTGAGAATTGCCAAGAAATGGAGCGAATAGTTGCGTCGCAGCATGCGGTGGGGGCCTATGTCTGCCTCAACTGCCCTGTACCTACTGAACTGTGCTGCGTCGCCTGCGTCAAAGCATCCGCCCAAACTTAGTCGTTGCATGCGCAAGCCGGTTTCGGGTGCTTTAAAAAAATATTTTTTGCTAAGTAAAATAAAATTTTCGCCTTCGCATCTATTTAATGAGATGAATTATACAGCGTTCAGTGGCACATTAATTCACACTAGACGAGTGAAGGGATTACTCGGACGCTGCATGGCCTGGGACATTGCTTTCATTGCGTTAATTATGATTAAGAAATATACCCAAAAAATCGCGTGTTTAGCCGAAGCCGGGTCGAATCTGATCTTTTAATAAACTTTGTATCTACAAGTCATTCTTTTAATGCACTTTGTGATTAGATTAAATAAATAAATATTCATGGACATATTACACAGACCTCATTAGCCCTATACTAAGTACAACTAAATGACTTGTATTATAGGTGCTAACTAGACGATAGATTTAATACAATAAATACATAGATCTGATAACATCCAAGACCCGAGACAAACTAGAAAAGTTCGTTTCCTAGTTTGACCCGGCCGGGGATCGAACCCAAGACCTTCGGTTGTACAGGAGCGTGCCAAACCGCTACGTCAGATTCTGTACATAAAGCACATCTCGAGAAGAAAGGGTTCTTGTGGCCGGGTCACAAGTAGGTAGTCTATGTAACTGCCAACAGAGTATATTTCAACGCCTGAATGCTTGTAATTGCATTCTCGTGTTAAAACATTTGTTAATTGTAAAGTTTTCCTCAAACCAATGTGGTCGCGAACTGAGTCCTACTAGTGATGTTACGCGTGGTGTAGCATGTGATGTTTAAGGTCTTATTCTATCTATTTATATATAATCAGCCCACATCAACCCACTGCTGGGCGTACGCCTCCTTTTTACTGCGCCTTTCCTCACGGTCCTGTGCTAATCTGAACCATTTCTGACCCGCAACCCTCACAATATCGTCTGACCATCGTGTCGGTGGTCTGCCTACCAACCTCCTTCCCTCCCTTGGCCATCACTCCGATATTGCACTGGTCCACCGGCCATCTTTCCTACTAGTCAAGTGCCCCGCGCATCTCCACTTTAACTTTGTGATCCGCTCACCAACGTCTATTACCTTGGTTCTTCGACGAATTTCTACGTTGGGTACGCGGTCCACAAGCGATATGCCCAGCATGGTACGCTCCATCATTCTTTGTGCAACTTTTATTTTGTGCACATTTTGTAGACTTTTAGTCCGGATTTACTTACGGGTGTTGTTATATCGGAAAAGTCCGACCAGGTTTCGCTCCGCAGTGTGAGACAAGCAACCGACGACGCGAGCTCCGTCTCTGCTCACCATGATTAAGCTCTGCGAATCGGAGCGAAACCTGGTCGGACTTTTCCGATATAACAACACCCGTAAGTAAATCCGGACTAAAAGTCTACAATAGATAGATAGATAGAATATTCTTTATTGCATGTACACCAAGGATTACATAAGAGACTTATAAAATAACAGTACAGTACAAGTGGCGGCCTTATTACTAAAAGTAATTTCTTCCAGACAACCATTGACGGAAAACGTAACAATGTGTTGTGCTTACGAAAGTCTTAGTTCAAAAATTGTGCACATTTTGCTTGGTGAGCGTTTAAAAAAGCACAATTCCATAATTCATCTCTTCAGATGCAATTTAAATAGTCTGTGATAAATGGAAAAACGTAACCGCAGATTATTTCAACTCGCCTCTGAGGAGTGTTTTAGGGGAATCGTGTAACTCTAAATAATACCGATAGATTACCTAATAATAACTCACAAAGTCACTTGTCCTGGGCCCAACCTAGGATACCGTGTGCTATGGTTACCAGGCAAGGACATCACCAACATGGAAATACAGCCAGACTGAGGCCATTTGTACTTATTTTGTACGGCGGCCTCCAGTGGGAATCAAACCCACGACCTGTGTTTCGATGGCAATCGAGGCAGATTATTACTATCCGTTTTAAATTCAGATAAATGGCATGAATATTTTGTTAGTATGAAAATTGTACTCGTACATTAAATCGATGTTAGTAATGGAAAATACACCTACATGGAATGTTAGTAAAGGAAAATACAAAAATGTCAACAAATCTACTTGTTCTTCTTCCTTTGCCTCTCCATTAATTGAGGTTCCTTCCTTGTTTCTTGTCAAGAGAAACACATCTTCGATGCAAATACTTCAATGGCTCCATCGGTCCATTCCCTAATTGGTTCTCACCAATGTAGCATCGGTTTATATTATGTTATTGTGCCAGATTTATCTACTTAAGCTACTTAATGAGATGATTTATACAGCGTCCAGTGGTATCTTCACTCACACTAGATGGGTGAAGGGACCACTCCGACGCTGTAGTGCCCGGGACATGGTTTTATAGATGGTGTAGGCTTGCCCGGCACCTATACCATCCTGACAGCTTAGTCGGCCTAGCCCACAGGAAAGACTAGTCAATACGTGTGGAGCCAACCAAGCCGCGGGTTTCCTCACGATGTTTTTCTTCACCGTTACCGTGTGGTATTGCGACTACAAATTCGCAAATGTACGTAACTTTGAAATTAAACAAAGTCATTGGTACATGCCCGCACTCAGGATCGAACCTGGGCTCTCGCTTGCCAGTCCATGGTTCTACCCACTGAGCTACCACCAGATTTATACTGAGCCGCTGAGCCAGATTTATACGCTTATACTTATTCGACAGCTTCGTTAGTCTAGCAGTTAACACGTGGTCCACTAAAACATAGGTCATGGGTTCGATTTCCACTAGAGATGAAATGAAAAGGTTTTGTTCAAAGTAGCGCAGATACTGCGGCTTAATGAACGTTACAAGTCAAACTAGACCTAGATCATTTTGTAGAAAAAATGGACAAAAAACTCCAAACTCAGAAACGCAAAGTACGTCTCTAAGTTTGGAGTTTAGAGTGGCATTTTGAATTGCATAATTGCCTCAGCCGCTTCGTTATGTCTTTCCCTGGTTACCGTAGTAAACTTTATCCTAGTTTGGGACCAGGGGCATTATTACGTAAGTATCCACTGAGTTGCTTGACGTTGATTTTTACTTTTTTTAAGCTACTCCGGCTGTCAAATGCATACATTTTTGACACTTAGGAGTCGTCTAAATGCTTCACAAGATAGAGTGGAATGCTACGTAATAGGAGGGCAGGACAAGTGACTATGTTGCGTGAAGCTTATTAATATTGCTTGTAAGGTATTATTTGTAGGTCTACATTAAGTTTTAGCAGTAACTTACAGAAGTACCAAATGTTGCGTTTAGGTGGCTGAAACTACGTACAAGCTGCTCACTCAGCTAGTGCACCGACGTGTGATGGCTGGGATGGATATTCAAACAGGCAATGTCACCTTACCAGTAATGAGGCGGTCGCGTAAGTTCTCATCTTTTCGTCATTTTACATACATCCATACATAACCTCACGCCTGTATCCCAGAGGGGTAGGCAGAGACCAGGGACTGCCACTTGTCACGATCCTGACCACAGAACATAAAAAAAGAGTAGAAGTAGCGACATGACACATTAGTACGAAAACCAGTGTAACCAAACTGATACTTACAAACCAAACGCACACTACGAATGCCAAGCTGCCATTGGTAAATAAAGTTAATGCCGAAAAGGTGTACATCATAAAAGTTTCAATTAAAATATTCACCTTTTTGTAATGTTAACATTGATCAAAGTCAAATGACAATGATAAAATTAAGGTTGACATTTTGTAGTAACGCTACTCTACACTATATGGAACTACCGCCGCGTCGGACCGAAAAGAACTTTTACCTAGTAAGACAGAAAGTTCAAAATTGAAAAACAAGTGCATTCTCAGTTTGGGATGGGACAATGCGAGTTCTAGTTTGTCGATAGGGAGAACCTATCGACAAATTATACTTGTACAAACAGTTTACACATTAACGGCCGAATATGAATACTGGTACTTAGAAGTATTTTTAGCTATTTCTTTTTTGCCTGCGGGTTGACTCGTAGTATATAATTTCATTACAAGTGCGGAAAGGCTGTCAATGCAAAGAGTTCCGACAAGTTGCAATGACGGTTCCGCGAATATCTTACATTATTTCTATTGTCTATGGTCGACCTGTTAGAAAACCACTTGTTCGCGGGCGGCGCCAAATTCTGAACCTTCTTTGTTTTTACTTAAATTATATAAAATCTTATTCAAAACTTGTTTCTTTGTTCTTTCCCTGAACAAGCCACGGCTGGATAAAGGGCTTTAGCTCTTCACTCCTCCCCGTTCGCAGCAAACCCGGGAGAAATGTCGTGTGGTCGTCACACCATCTCCGATTGGGTCGGCCATGTTTGCGATATCCGTCGCGCGAACCCCAGTCAGTAGTGATTTTTGCGTACCTCTCTGAGTTCATACGGCTTACGCAGCCTGAAGAATTCCGCTCCAGCTTTTCAGATTCAGTTAAAAACGTCCAAGAAAACCAAAGCAGCGCGGGACGCACGCCAGCTGCTCTGCTGCCTGGGCCGATTATCCGCTCACGTTTTCAATAACTATCCACAGTGTTGCATTATTCATCTTCATGTTTCCAAAGTGTCAAACTCTAGTCAAGTACAGTATGAATTTATTTGACAGCTGCATAAAATAACAAGAGTCTCGCGTTTCGTGGCGTTTAAATGTCAGAACTAGGAAATTTACGTAGGTACTGAAGTGTAGTGACTTTTGACATTTAGACGTTTAAATCACGTAAGTCACGTCGTCTTACTATGCTGGCTTGAGTGGCCTAAAATATGGTTTCATCCAACCAAACATCCAGTCCAGTAGAGAGATGCTTAGGCGGAATATGGTGGTTAGCCAAAAGTAGAATGCTATCCTCACATCCGGTTCATTTCCATGCCTGACTTAATTAAGTATATTTCTGAATATAGTAGCAACAGTTCGCTAACGTCGAATAACATCGTGGGGAAACCCGGAAGTCTGAGGTCCACTTACCGTAGTGATTAAAATCGTCAAGCCGCGAAGGCCACACATGATGTTCGATCTTGTAACAGTTCTTTAATTCACAGTCTGCATTTTGTCCCCGTTCTAATCTCTGCTGATGCTGACAGACACGTTAATTGAATATTTTTTCACCTTCATGAGGACAATAAATAAAATTAATATTTTTAAACATACACCTGTATTAGCAACACTTTGCTGGATAAAATTACCCGGAACAGGCGTGCGTGCATGCAACGACTTATGAACGTTGATGAAGCGAGCGTCAGTCCCTGGTATCTGCCTACCTCTCTGGGATACAGGCGTGAGGTTATGTATGTATGTACGAGTATGTAAACCTACGGCCTTTAGCACACTAACCTTTACCTTACCTTCCTGTAGTTTTCTTTTCCTCTCATTCTGTACCCTTAAAATACGGCTACATTCATTTTACCTGTTACCGCGTTTCGCGGCGTCATTGAGACAAGGGCGGTTGTAAAACTTTGATTATAGAGCATCTAAATCTCACCCATAAGTACTTTTTCAGTGTTCTGGGGCGAGGTGATAGAGATGCTAGCCCACGCGTTGGTGAAGGAGACCCTGACCAGAGACTCCGACAATATCCGCCAAGTGACCGAATTCCTGGCGCAGCGCATACTGTCGTCTCTTCTGGCCGAAATGAAAGAGGAGAAAGCGAAAAAGGGACGACACGTTTTTCTTGATATTATTCATAACACTTCTAGTCTTAGCCAGTTAATCAAGGGCTCGTCATCATCATTGTGAACTTAGAACGAACGTCTCCGCCATTTAATTTTATTTATTTACAAAACCCACAGCATTAGTTATTGAATGACTATTCACAGTAATAAATATAACGTAGGGCCTAGCCCACAGGAAAGACTAGTCAATAAGTGCGGAGCCTACCAAGCCACATTTCTTCGCGCTGTCAGGATTATATAGGTGCTGGGCAAGTTTACACCATCTAAAAACTATGTCCCAGGCACTGCAGTATCCGAGTGGTCGCTTCACCCATCTAGTGTGAGTGAAGATGCCTGTTAACCTGTTTTCAGAACGATAAAAAACACGTTTTACGTAAATGGTACATCAATGGGGGTGATCCGCATGAGCCGGCTCTCACCTCAAACTAGAAAACCTTGGCCCCCGTGGAGGAGTATAGACTAACCTTCCTGCCGATGCAGAGAGAGTTCCGTGCCCCAGAAGTGGGAACCTACAATGGGTTAATATAGTCATAAGCAGAGAATAACTGCACAGTATTTCTTAATAACTCGCGATGCTTATTCATAGCTACATGAGTGGTGCCGGCTGTCCTGTAATGGCAGTCGCTAAGCCATATCAGAGGCCTAATGGGCGGCTTGATAACTTCTGACAGTTAGGCCCGCCACTGTCCTACAATCCTCCACCAACCCGGACTTGGTCGCCGTGGAGGAGTATAGACTAACCTTCCTGCGATGCAGAGAGAGTTCCGTGCCCCAGAAGTGGGAACCTACAATGGGTTAATATATTCATAAGCAGAGAATAACTGCACAGTATTTCATAATAACTCGCGATGCTTATTCATAGCTATATGAGTGGTGCTGGCTGTCCTGTATTGGCAGTCGCTAAGCCATATCAGGGGCCATATGGGCGGCTTGATAATTTCTGAAAGTAAGGTCCGCCACTGCCTTACAATCCTCCACCAACCCGGACTTGGCCCCCGTGGTGGAGTATAGACTAACCTTCCTGCGATGCAGAAAGAGTCCCGTGCCCCAGAAGTGGGAACCTACAATGGGTCAATATAGTCATAAGCCGAGAATCACTGCACAGTATTTTTCAATGAATTGCGATACTCTATAGCTATACGAGTATATATAACGGATGAGTTCGATAGCAATCACTGTGTCACGACATTTTTATATATGACATTTTTATATATTTTTATATGCGTTTGTTGTATAGTCGCCCGTGGAGGAGTATGGCCTAACCTTCGATGTGATGCAGAAAGGGACTCATGCCCCAGCAGTGGGGATATAGAAAGTGTTGACACCAAGTATAATCTCCTCTTTCATGTTTTCAGAACGAAAAAAATACGATTTACGTCAACGGTAGACCGATGGGGGTGTTCCGCATGAGCCGGCTCTCGCCGTGGCGCGAACCAGCTCCTCATTCCAGCTAACCATCGATATAATAGTTTGCCAGAAGCTAACCCTGAAAGTCGTACGCTAGAAATGATAACGTACCCTTTGATTCGATATCGAAAGTATTTTTAAATTGTTTGTGTCGAGCATGAGTTTTTGTTGTTTCTATAATACTTCCGTTATAATTCCGTGTTTTTATGATACATACTTATTTTCCGTAATCTGAAATAAATATTTTGTATTTTCTTTTATAACACTTTTTTTTTAATGCACTAACCCGTACTAAGGACAATAATAAAAACCTATTTTAGAGGCTGAAAATTCCACCTATGCCGCAGTGAGGTCGCGGGTTCGGGGTTCGGGTTGGAGAATTTTTAGCCTCTAAAATAGGTGTTTTTTAAAACTTATATTTTTAATTAATGGCTTTGTGATTTTTTTATTCAACTAAGGCTTACTTAGCAGCTGTTGTTAGCAATTGTCTGCCTCGTTGTTTAGCGGTATCACGTCTAATCTGTGGGTTCGATTCCCACTAGAGACTGTCCGGCTGCCTACTGGAGGATGTTTGTACAAATGGCCTCAGTCCAGGGGTATTTTTCACTTATTTGTTTATTTATACTAGCTATTTATTATAGAGCGGTGGTAGCTCGGTGGGTATAACCATGGACTGGCAAGCTAGAGCCCCAGGTTCGATCCCGAGTGCGGGCATGTACCAATGACTTTGTTTAATTTCAAAGTTACGTACATTTGCGAATTTGTAGTCGCAATACCACACGCTAACTGTGAAGGAAAACACCGTGAGGAAACCCGCGGCTTGGTTGGCTCCGCACGTATTGACTAGTCTTTCCTGTGGGCTAGGCCGACTAAGCTGTCAGGATGGTATAGGTGCTTGGCAAGCCTACACCATCTATAAAACCATGTCCCAGGCACTACAGCGTCGGAGTGGTCCCTTCACCCATCTAGTGTGAGTGAGGATGCCACTGGACGCTGTATAAATCATCTCATTACGTAGATGCAAAAAGGCCAATCATCATTATCATCACTAGCTATTGCCCGCTACTCCATCCGCGCGGACTTTTTTGCAACCCCGTTCACTCCCTTAAGGGTTGAATTTAGAAAAACGGCGAAACACGTGTTCTATCAATTGTGTTGAAGAGTATTTATTTTAAGTTTCAAGAAAATTAGACAACATTCTTTATACCTCCCATACAAGTTTCGGCAACCCATTTCACCCCCTTAGGGGTTGAATTTTAAAAAATGCTGTCTTATTCCTTGCCTACATTATATATAGACCCTCTGTGCAAAATTTCATCTTCTTAGGACCAACGGCTTGGGCTGGGCGTTGATGAGTGTGTCAGTCAGTCAGGACTTTGAATTTTATTTATATGGATATACACAGTTCTTGTAACTTAGCAGTAAACAACACATCATTACAGACTACACAGTATTCCCATGTCCTTGCCTGGTTACCATAGTACAGAGAATCCTGGTATTGGACCAGGACAAGCGATTGTGTTGATAAATATGTTGGTAGGAAGTTAATAATACTATTTTTATTTTTTATGCACTAACCCGTGCTAAGAACAATTAAACCTATTTAGAGGCTAAAAATTCCACTGAGCTAATGGGCGACTCAGTTGGAAAGAGCGCTGGCACGGATAGCCAGAGGTCGCGGGTTCGAATCCCGGCATGGGTGGAATTTTTAGCCTCTAAATAGGAAGTTAATAAATAATAATAAATAAATATTCATGGACATATTACACAGATCTCGTTAGCCCTAAACTAAGTACAACTAAATGACTTGTGTTATAGGTGCTAACTCGACGATAGATTTAATACAATAAATACATAGATAACATCCAAGACCCGAGACAAACTAGAAAAGTTCGTTTCAGGGTATCCTACTGTTGGGCCAGAAGCAATGTATGTGCTTGTATGTAAATTTTGTTATGTTATGTTTCCTAGTTTGACCCGGCAGGGGATCGAATCCGAGACCTTCGGGTTTACAGCAGCGTACCAAACTGCTGCGCCACCGAGGCCGTCAAGTGTTATTTATGTGTTGTTCTCTATAAAGATAGGCTCTTGTGCGTAGCCTTTGTGTGAAAGTAAAGGAGAGTACTTAATTGCCTTTTCCTTGGGCCCAGCACTTTCCTTCGGCAGAACGGAGTTTGATAAGTGTCGCTACGTGATCGGCATACGATACGGCTGAGGAGATAATTTTACTCGCACTTGAACGGAGGGCAAAAGACTGGAAGCTTTATGGAAAGTATAAAAATTCAATATTGACGAAGGCAGAGTCACGTAACGATGTTGTTGTTTGTATTGTGAATGCCTCTCGATGGAGGCGGCACGACAGTTTTGTTTAAATTACACCCGTAACACTATTACTTTTTGTGAAGTTATGCTAGCAAAACCACTTGCTAACCGTGAAGGAAAACATCATGAGGAAACCTGAGAGTCTGAGGATAGTTCAATCAGTGATATCAGAAAGGCCCTTTTTTGTTGGACACTCGCTTTTACTTACAAATTGCGCGACATCCTAATCGTGGTTACCATCGTTACCGTCCCACTGCAGGGCACTGGCCTTCTCTCAGAGAGAGATTATGGGCTTAATCCCCACGCGTGCCCACCGCGGATTGGCAATCTCAAGCGCTAAGTTACTGTTGACGACAGGTCGACCTGGCAATTCTCTAGTGACGTGACGTTTTCAATATCGATATATTTTTATTATGTATGTAACAAAATGTGAATAAAATAATACAACGTTTTCATTTAAGTTAATATTTATTCATCTGAATCATCTAACGTATCGCTACAAAAACTTAAAGAATCTTCGTCACTGGTATCTCTGACTTTTATAATAAAATCTTCCATTTCATTTTCCATTCCCATGTCTTTTTCCCAATATTCATTTTCAAGGTTCTGGACATGTTTTTCGAAATTGCTCCAGTTTTCTGCCGTGACTGACAAAATTGCATTCGTTGTTATCTCTTTAAGCTTTGTCAAACACAAATCGCTCTTTATGTTGTGTTCCCTGACGAAGCGTTTAACGGCGGCCCAGGCTAATTCAATAGGATTTAAATCGCACATATATGGAGGTAATCTAATAATATCATGACCATGTCCTTTAATTATATGGTCAATTTTATAATTGATATCAACGGGTTTATGTTGTTCTATAATTTTAAATAAATCTGGCTTTCTCATTGATCTATCGCACGATATATTATTGTCTTCCAGCCAATTTATCATAACTGATTTTAGAGAACTTTTTGTTGGGGGTTTGTTGAGCTGGACACTATGGTAAGGTGCGTTATCTATTACCACGACACTGCGTTTAGGAAGAGACGGAAAAAGTTTTTCCGTTACCCATTTTTCAAAATTCTCGCCATTCATTTGACCATGATAGTCGCCAGTCGTAGTACCGGCCTTAAAAATTAAAGAAACTCCAGGTATAAATCCGTTTTTCCCTCCTGCGTTAACAACTAGAAGTCTATTTCCAGAACTAGTATCTGTGAGAATTCCTTTTGTTCCAATCATTTGCCAACAATTTTTGAAAGTTAAATTATTATCCACCCGTGTTTCATCTAAATAAAAAATATTTCTATTTTGTTGTCGGAATTCTCTCATTTTTTTTAAGTATTGATACCGTTTGAAAACTATATCTGGCTTTTCAATTAAAATAGATCGTTTATTTTGACATTGACGCCATCTGTATCCCATTTTCTTTAACAGCCGTTTTAATGTACGAATACCCCAAGGAAAAGGTATTTTTTCACGTAAAGCAACGTGTAACTTAGGACATGTCGGAGCGACCTTCTTTTGTAAATAAAATTCTGTTATGGTGTTGTGAATCACTGTACGATCAAAATCATCAACACAAAATTTTAGACCAGAGTGCTTAGTGTGAGTTTTTTAACTACTCGATCGCGTTAACGTAAACTCATATTTCTATGGCATCGAGGAAGCGCCACCTAGCGACAAGTATGGAAATTAAAATTGCTGAGTGCGAGTTGTAATGGTTTACGTTGAGAAGTGAACACGTTTACCAGCCAAAACACGAATAAACGCGAGTGCGAGTTGTACTGGGACAGCGTTTTGCCAGTTCGAACGGTTAACTTGCTCATACTCACTACTCAATGCTCGATTAACGCGGTAGTAAAATTATTCGATTGGATCTGTCAAACTCGCACTAAGCACTCAGTCTTCTTCCGTTTTTTGGGTGATTTCAACTTTTCCTCTGCTCCCACTGATTTTAATTCTGATTTTATCCTAGACATAGTTCTTTTCGATAGACTTGTATAAAACACAGCCCTGTCTTATGTCTGATTGACAGAAATTTTTTAACAATTATTTTTCCGTTCAATGTCACAATTTTCTAGCTAGTTCTCGAGCTTGAGAGTGAATTATTGGTTTTTTTGCTTGAACACGGGACGAAGATGCAACCGTAGCCATTTTTAAAACACAATAGTAATAAATTATGTGAGCGAGATTATAATCGATAAACGCGGTCGATACGGACTCGTGCGACACTAAGACTAAGAAAACGCGGGGACTGTGCGGGTGTGCGGGGCGACCCCGCCTCCACGGCTCACCTCATGCCCCGATTGCCATGTCGATCTAGATCTTTTTAAACTGATCACGGAAATGACATCATTAAAACTTAAAAAAATTAAAACTTTCTGGGCACACGACTCTATAAAACAAAGGAACCAAAACAAACACTTCCGAATCTATGACATAGACCGACGCGATGCAACATCAAAATTCAAAAACGGAACTACCACACTGTCACCTGCTGTCACCTCAAAATCTGCCAACATGTGAAACGCAACGAAAATTTCTCTTCAAAACCCCTTTTCACAATCCAAATTCACAGTGTCTTCAACAGACCCGAGAAAGCAGTCACGACGATGCAATTAGTACAGGAGAACAACACGTATCTGACCATGGCGAAGGAATTAAACGGGCCCGGAAGAGGGATGAGGGAGGCGCCCTCGGAGCACCAGCTCTTGAAGGATAAACAGCCTTCCGCAGCGTCTCTGCTGAAGATGAACCCGGTGGCCAGCGGGGATAACGTAGCCACCGCCCTCAACTCGGCGCATAAGCTGAAGGAGGAGACTCCGCCACTGGTTCCTTGCTGTGAGGGGAAGGAACTTCGGGTAAGAACTTCGGCTATGAGTAAAGTGAGTAAGTAAGGTTTCAGGGACGCAAAATATGGCGTTGAAATGAAATTTAATGAAAAGGTTTCATGCAAAGTAACTCAGAAATTGCGACTTGACGAACGTTACAAGTCGATTATTTTGGAGAAAAATTAACAAACATCTCGGTTGGTGGGTAAAGTTGGGTCTCCAAAAACTGAACCTGAACTTTGGAACATTCTTCAAAGTGGGCTTAAGTTCATTTACGGCGATTTCAATGTACATAAATAGGGTTCTTTCTCGCGACTACTTGTTAATTTATCTCTAAGTTCCCGAACGTGACACTTAACGCACGCAATGCTATAGCGTTAATTCTCTGCCTCATTACTAGCAACTTTCCCAAAGACTAAGTCTGGGAAATGAACGGATTCAGCATATGGAGGTTCTAAGTAGCACTTAGGGCCCTCGCCCACGGCGACTTTTTGTAGTGATGCTGTCGCGCGTTTCGTATACGCGCAACAGCATCGCTACGAACGCGCTTAAGTCGCATTTGCAACGCGCTACAGAAGCGATGCCAACGCGCTACT
Source organism: Yponomeuta sedellus (assembly GCA_934045075.1). NCBI lineage: Eukaryota > Metazoa > Arthropoda > Insecta > Lepidoptera > Yponomeutidae > Yponomeuta > Yponomeuta sedellus. The sequence goes on along the minus strand of OW203723.1, from coordinate 6,664,653 downwards.
AACGACAAAGGAGCACCAAAGACAACGTGACTAATGTTGCCTCAACGGAGTCCATCTTGCAACTGGCGAGGGCACACAGCTAGCGACCGCTTCGCGTCTGTATCATGCTACGCGCGACAGCATCGCTACAAAAAGTCGCCCGTGGGCGAGGGGCCTTATTCTTTACATACGTAGGTACTAAAGTATGAGAAAGATATTTTTTTCCAAGAAACAAACAACATTTTTAAGATTTCTTCTAAAAAGCGAATCTGAATTTTCAACGCCCAAAGCGCCTGTAGTGTTTAAAAATAAAATCGTTTCTGTTGACTAATCTTTTGCGAAGTAGCTTTTTAAATTCAAAGGCCGTTCGACGTCTAAAGACCAAAACGAGACTTAAATATTTTCCGTTTCTTTAAAAGCAGGAACCGGCCAATTTACCGCCGAAAGGGTCTTTCAATCCCAAGCTCCAAATATAGGGTAGAGTAATGTATCAAAAGATACCCGAGTCAGAATATGGGAGCGTTTTAAACGATGATTGATCATATCTGTTCATAGAAACATGTCTTAGATGGGGTGTGAAAGGCGTACTATACAGGGTGTAAAAAAATCCTTCTTTGTCTGAAAATGGAGGTCCTACTCGTCACACTTTATTCATTTATATTGAATTGAATATCTAATTTTAAATATTTTTATTGGGTTTCGACATAAAAGTAAGTTCCAAATGCATACTGAAACCGTGTAGTTATGCGTTTCGTTTCATGTGTTATTGTAGGTAGATAGAGATGAGAACACTTTATTGTACATAAAAAAGAGGAAAATACATAGATATATCTGTGTGTATTGTCTGTTCGTTGACTTAAATAAATAAATGGGTACGAACCTCTTTTACTCAGAGGATTTTTTTATTGCGAATAATATTATCATATATTTTGATGTCCTAGGCACTTTTGTTCGGGACAGTTCTATTATACAGGTAATCAAAATAAAAATTGCTAGCATTAACATGTAGAAACCTCGAAGTTATTAATAGGTATTGGGACTTTGTAACACCCTGTATATTTATTTACTAGCTGACCCCGCGAACTTCATACCGCCTAAAAGTCGATTCTTAATTTTTTTTATTTTTCTCTTCGTAACAAATCTCGAAATTTGCGCTTACCAACACATTCAGCGATTCATTTTTATATAATATATATACAAAGCACGTTAGCCACCTTCAATTCAGTCCAATAAAGCGATAGTTCCAAGGAAAATTAGTAACTTAGGGCCGGTTTCTGAATAGACAATAAATTCACTAAGTAAATACTTTAAGTAACGTTCGGTCACGCTCTTTTCTGGGAAATTCGAAGAGACTGCACTACAGTTAAGTATTTGCTTGGTGAAATTTTCAATTCAGAAACTGGCCATAAGAGTGACATAATAAATAATGAGTGACACATTTGAGTAAACTAATCCACTGAGAATCATACTTGAGAAAATACCTTCGTATGACCAATAAATATATTATTTTGTAGTCATTAGATTATTAGCGGACACTGAACTGAGAGGCGAGTATGATAGAAAAAATATTTAGATCAAAGAAAAAAAAGCATTAAAAAAACCAACACTCACAGAGAGCAACATTCACAAAGCGAGGAAATATCTAGTAAAGCATTGTTCTGTCTCGTTCTTTTTTAAAGAAGAAGAGCCAGAGATTGCAAGGCGATTCACATATAAAATAAAACCTACTTAGCACCACATACGATAAAGCAGTTTGGTTTTAATTTCAATTTGTACCTATGGGTACAACAGGTCACAATCAGAAAACTATATAAAATCAAAAAAATATGGTTCTCAGCTTGATTGCCCCCAAAACATACGAACAAATCGGAATTAAACTTGGGTAATGTGTTTGCACGCCAAAATTAATGTTATTGTGAGAATCGTGACTACTAACAATATTAGCAGATTCATTGCGATACGGAATTCACTAAGATAATTCCCATTTCCCCTTGCGCATCGAGTATAAGTGCTAAGCGACAATATAAGAGAAACAGGACTAACAAACAGTAGGGACTGAATAAACCAAAAATTTCTTTACTTAATATGCGTAATCCTTTATCCCTTCCTACCTACCTACCTACCCTTGCTGCATGCAAGCGTGTGTTTGTTTACGGGTGCATGAGTGCGTGTGTGAGGGTGTGTTTGTGTGTGTGTATGTGTGTGTGCGCATTTGTGTGTGCTATATAATTTGGTAGCAATATTATGAAATGAAATAAAAACTAAAAATGAAATGAAAATTTATTTGCAATGAAATGTCTACATAAATAGCGTTACGATTTAAAGAACTAAATTTTAAATTATATTGGCATTGGTTGCCTACGCTAGGGCGACCCTGTATTGTAGACAACCATAAGCTATTATAATGATAGACGACATATACCTAACGGCTCGAAACATTTCAATTAGGTGCCAAAACGTGTATTTTTTCAGATCAACCAAGATCTGATCAGGACTGGTCTATCGGCGATATCAGTGAAGCACAACTGCGCGGTCATCCAGTGCTTCAGCTTGTCCTCGGCTGCTGAAACACTGCAGGTGGCTCCAGGCATCGTCAAGGTAAAAGCGCCTCTTCCTACTATCCAATTTGATTCAAGATGCAACGAAATCAAATTATTTAAAAACCATTAGCAAGCAGAATAGGCTGAGTCTTATCAGCTTTTGCCGCTGAAGCGGGTTATCACATTTCGTTACTTGCAACATATTTTTGATTGATTTTGTTATAACAGTTACAAGATAAAGTCCTATGTACTGATTTAAATGTAAATCTTCTACGAGTATAATATAAAAATGAATCGCAGAATGTGTTGGTAAGCGCAAATATCGAGAGCAGCTGAACCGATTTCGCTGATTCTTTTTTTAGATTATTCCTTGAAGTACGAGTATGGTTCTTACGGAGAGGAAAATAAAAAAAATAATTAAAGAACCAACTGTTAGGCGGTACGAAGTTTGCTGGGTCAGGTAGTCTATAATATAAAAATGAATCGCTGAATGTGTTGGTGAGCGCAAATCTCGAGAGCAGGTAAACCGATTTCGCTAATTCTTTTTTTAGGATATTCCTGGTAGTATGAGGATGGTTCTTACGGAGAGAAAAAAAAAATAAATTATTAAAGAATCGACTGTTAGGCGGTACGAAGTTCGCTGGGTCAGCTAGTATAAAATAAAATTAATGATAGTTGTTTTTATAGGTAAAAAGTAAATGCTTTTTCACACAGCAAAAAACCGCATTGAAAGTATTTGCAGTTATACGGTTTTACTAGATGAAAAAAGCTGAAAAAATGAGTGTAGCTGCATTAAAAACATTTCTTTTTTTTTTATTATGTATACTTATTCGGTTCTACGAGTCTACCCTCGAATTTAAACTCTTAAAGGGAGTTTCAGCTGAAGAGTTAGTTACACAGCTATTTTAAACCGATCTAATCACGATTGTATATTATATTTTTAATTTTATTTTCATCCCACCATCTCGGAAAGAGTATTTTTAATCTTCAATATCTGAGTGGAAAAGCCGTTTTTATTCTCTTGAGGATAAAGTAAATTGAATTTAGAACATCGTGTGCACTAAGTTTGTAAATTAAAAAAGTGTACCTATCTTGTGATAGTAAACGTTTTTTTTTTTTTTGCATTTAGTCATTTTCTTTGCTGAGGTGGAATGAAAAGTTACGTGTTGCACTCGAGTGCAAAGATTTTTCACCTCGTGCTGTTTTGATTCCCTCGCTAACGCTCAGGATTCTAATTTTGAATCACTCGATTATGTTGATAAAAATAGCTCGATAATTATCAATTGGTAATAGCAAAAATTTCGTTTATGCAAAGCAAACAAAACCAAGCAGCAAGATCTTAGTTGGCTATTAGGATTAGGTCAACAAATAAGTTCTACTACAGCTACAGCAGCAACACAGCCAATGTAAACAGAATCATCATCGGATGAAGATATTCCTTTGGCATCTTTGGTCAATCCATTTTAATATATATTTTGAATGTCGAATCTGATGGACACTTTTGACTTTAATTAATGTTAATTTGTGTTGGATTTTAAATAAAAGTCAAAAAATTTATTTGTTTTTGTTAGAATTGGCCAAATTATAATATAGGTATTTATTATGAAACAATATACTTAGCAAATTAATTTCTTATACGGGTAGCGTAAGCGTCATAGCGTCAAGCAGCGTAATTATCTTGATAATTTCGAACCCTCGTTAACTGAGCTTCGCGAGTCATTGTAAACTACTAGCATGCCATGATTGTTTCAGCACCGCAACTCATTCCGAAGCCTACACCGACCCGACCTGAAACGGGTGCCCTATCTGAGGCGAATGACACCGGCGGAACTCGAAACTCTTTTCCGAGGATACTCAGATATGCCAAAACGGTCTTTGTCTAACGATGGTAAGCACTAAACTTGGGATAAGTTCACTCAGGTGTCTCTCCTAGTGAGACACCTGTTTGAGGTAAGAGGTACAGTCTGTTAGCTTTAAGAATAAACCTCGGGCTCTAGAGTAAGCCTCGGTTTTCGCCGAAAGCACACGAGTGTAATACTACTTCCTACTCTGTTTAAAACTTTTTTTCACTATTTTGAAAAGTTACGACATATTGTTATATTAGTTCCGATATTTCTATTACACGAATAAATCCGATTGTATCCGATAGTAACAGGTTGTTGAACGAATTTTTGCGTAATTACAATTAAAACGTTGCTATGCCCTATAGGGTCCATAATGGTACTTATAACAATATCAACACCTTGTGAACTTATGGTTGCAATAAATGATGATGATGATGGTGAAGATAGGTACGTCCCACTGCAGGACACAGGCCCCCGCTCAGAGTGAGTGTGTTGGCTTGATTATCACGTGTGCCAACTGCGAATCGGAAATTTTAAGCGCTGAGTTATGTGTATAACTCCGACAATCGGGTTTCCTCACGAAGTTTTCTTTCGCCGTAAACGTATGTGCGTAATTTAGATAGAGGCGTGTTCGCTTCATTGTTCGTAACTTAGAAAACTAAGTCAATTGGTACATTCAGGTATTCGAATCCACGACCTATCAAATATGAGGCCGGTGTTCTACCTCTCCGCTACCACCGCACTTAATTTTAAAGCCTTAATTGTAAGATTACAATTTACATTAAGATTTTTCAGTACAATTCCGATTCCGATCCAAACTGCGATCACCAACCCGCATGCCCAGCGTGGGGATTATGGGCACTACCCCCCAATGATGGCGCAACCTTGCGTTATGGCGCTCATTAGGGGAGGGCTATGTCCAGCAGTGGACTAATATAGCCTGAAGAAGAAAAACAATTTTAAGATTTGTTTCCAATGAATAAGTACTTACTTCGATAGTATTTCTTAATGATTCACGGTGCTCATATATAGTTATATATTAAATGGGTCTAATCGCGATTATTTATTAGGTAAAACGTCTTTAACTTTATTTCCGACACGTTTCGGCAGCGTTACAGTTGCCGTGGTCTCGGGTAGACTGAAGTGATTACGATTGACGACCTCTGTGGCGTAGCGGTAGCGCGTCTGCCTACCATGCAAGAGGTCCCGGGTTCGAATCCCGGCTGGAAACAAAAGAAAAAAAGTCCAGGTCTTGGATGTTTACATGTTTGTGATGTCGTTGTTTCTGGTTCCCACGACACAGGGTATCCTAGTGTGGGGCCAGAAGCAATGTATGTGCCTGTAGGTAAATGTTATGTTATGTTATGATTACCGAGGTAATTATGCTTTACCTAATAAATAATCGCGATTAGACCCGATAACTATCACGAATCATTGAGAAATACTATTGAAATACTGTCTGAATACCTCGATATTTGTTTAAAGAAGTACATTTTTGTGTATCGGTCTAAAACTCATGGTTATGTCGTGGAAATCACTCAGTGTCGGCGAACTCACAAAATGAATGCTAGGAAATGGAACTGTCGAAAAAGGTTATGATTCATCAGCGCCCGGGATTGATTGATTAATCAATATTATGATTATAATCACTCACGGACCCATAATAATTACAGGAAAGAGGTAAATATAGCAAATACAGATTATTGCATATAGTAGGTACGGAATAGAGCCGTGTTTTCATATTTTTGACTATGGAAATATCAGAAGTCCTTATTATTTACCTAGGTAGCATGTATAAATAAGCTTTAGTTCGAAAACCTATTTAGAGGCTAAAAATTCCACCCATGCCGGGATTCGAACCCGCGACCTCTGGCTATCCGTGCCAGCGCTCTATCCAACTGAGCTAATGGGCGACTCATTGGCATCAGTGAAATTTCGAACCTCTTTACACTATTCTCCGTATTACGTACAGGCAGCGAAATCTGGCTGAAGTCGATTGCATCACTTACGGATAATACGGAGAATAGTGTAAAGAGGTTCTAAATTTCACTGATGCCGGTGAGTCGCCTATTAGCTCAGTTGGATAGAGCGCTGGCACGGATAGCCAGAGGTCGCGGGTTCGAATCCCGGCATGGGAGGAATTTTATCCTCTAAATAGGTTTTTAAAATTGTCCTTAGCACGGGTTAGTGCATTAAAAATAAAAATAGTATAAATTTTTGTTTGACTAGCTATAAGGTAAAGTTTTAAGTTTACTAACCATGGACTACGTTATTGAACGTAGTGTAGGACGCCCTCCGACTAGGTGGGATGACGATCTGCGAAAACCTGCAGGCAGATGCTGGATGCGGCAAGCTGAAGACAAGCTATGGCACTCATTAGGGGAGGGCTATGTTCAGCAGTGTCATTGCGGTATCTACTTCCAAAAAGACGTAAGTCACAACCTATGTCAAAAACACTATTAGACCGACTTTTCTGCGACTTTTGGAAAGACTTATGTCTAACGTCCAGGTTCCAGACTGTAGGTTCAAAAAAAAACAACAAAATTATTTATTTATAACAGTGGTAACAATGATAGGGTCGAACGCTCTATTTGCTATATTTACCTTATTAGCTATACTTACAGTCTGTTAGCTTTTAGAATATACCTCGGCTACTATCGGATAGAATCGGATATATTCGTGTAATAGAAATATCGGAACTAATAATATGACACTTCATTTCGACCTTCTTTCTATGATCTGAGATTTCGAAATGGTGAAGAAAAGTTTTATACTGAGCAGGAAGAAGAATTACACTCGTGTGCTTTCCGAGAAAACCGACGCCTACTCTAGAGCCCGAGGTATATTTTAAAAGCTAACAGACTGCACCTACTTATTAGATGATGTTTTATATTACAGACAAAAGGCAGGAAGCGGCGAAAATCACAGTATCGGAAAAGAAAGATGGAGTTCCATCGAAAAGTCCAAAGAAGGGTGGCAGTCAAGTCGTGTGTAA